>JAZGUH010000101.1:0-600000 GCA_037893225.1 Hippasteria phrygiana
CTTGTACCTTTCAAAACAAATGTGTACTTTCTTTGGCTGAGTCTATTTTCTCTTTAATAGTCACATTACTCAAAAATATATTTTCCTGCTGTACTCGGTTCTCTATCTTTGTTGAAGAAGATTGCGGTATGCCTGATATTTTTGCCTGAAACTTCTTCCTTTTTCTTGTGCAATTCTTCCTCAGATTCAAACACATATTGAATTTCAGTTTTTAGGTACATTTCTACAGAACTTGCTTACACAGATCTAAAACTACTTATTTTCTTGCAATTATGCCAGTCTTTGCATGCTGCCGGTGTGATTACTCTACAGCTGGATTTCTGAAGCTGTTGAAACATTACAGGTATCTACACAATGGACCACAATCAATGATTACTTGCAATATACAAGGCTGTCACAAAGTTTACAGAAATGTCAGGTCTTTTCAAGTACATGTCAGCAGAAGACATCGCGTGTTTTGGGCTGAACATGGAACTCGGCATGGAAATGGTAACGAAGATGATGCCCAGGACATCATGTCTGATGTTGATGAGGGGCCTAATGCACATGATGCATTGGTCGATGATATCGATGAGGCAGAAAGATTTGAGGAATTAACAGTTGATGTAGATCTTGAGACGACATCCTTTATTCTTGGTCTAAGAGAAAAGTTTAAGGTTTGTGACCAGACATGTAGATATGTTGCAGATGAAGTTCATGATTTACTTGGATTGGCACGAAATCAACTGCACAAGCAAGTGAAACAAGCATTACACGGTCATGTAGAGGCTGCTGAATTGGATGCACTTTTTGAACAATCTGAACTGGAACGATCATTTGAACATTTCAGTAGCACACGTCATCTAAATTCCTTTGTGAAACGGCGTTTGAGCTTTGTTGAGCCAGTAGAGTTTGTGTTTGGAAGAATGGGTAATGGAAAATCCAAAAGCATGCAATATGTTAGTGTTTTGGACACTCTGCGTGCTTTACTAGGAAGAGATGATGTTTTTGCTGAAGTGGTCCAAGGCCACCAACAGGATAACGTCTTAAGTGACTATTGTGATGGTTCACTCTTTGACAACAATCCCCTTTTTTCACAACATAACCCAACCATTCAGGTACAGTTATATAACGACGACTTCACGGTTGCTAACCCAATTGGAAACAAAGTAAAGCAGCTAAAGTTTTCAGCCTTCTATTTCTGCCTTGGAAATATTTCACCTAACCTCCGCTCAAAACTATATTCTATCCAACTAGCTATGTTGTGTCCTACTGAAATCCTGAAAGAGGTAGGGATGGAAGCAGTTTTAGCCCCCTTGATTGCAGATTTGAAGATTCTTGAACGTGATGGCATAAACATTGATAAAGATGGCACTGTACATAATTTCAAAGGTTCAATTTCAATGGTAGTCGCAGACAACCTAGCTGCTCATTCGATTGGTGGTTATCAGGAAAGTTTCAATGTTCAACGCCTTTGCAGATATTGTACTGTAACAAAAGAAACTATGAAGAACCACTTCAGGGACACTGGCACACTTCAGCCAAGAACTAAAGATGCCTACAATCATCAGGCAAATGTGGCCGAGCAATTGCCAGAGATGGGAAAAGTTTATGGCATTAAAAAAGCAAGCCCTCTCAACCAGCTTCAGTATTATCATGTTGCCTCATATGTTATAGCGGCAAAACAAATTGCTTGTGCTCGAGGCACACTACTCCCGTGCGGATCACCGGGCCCTCCGCGCCGCTGGACGGCGTGGAAAAATTACGTGTCCCGCTGCCCGTGCCAGTCTCACAGGCAGCCCTGCCGAAAGTCCAACTTTCGACCGCCTGAGCGTGCGCAGCCCCAAGGCACGCCGTCCGCACGCGGCCGGGCCCGGCCCTGGCCGACACACTCCCTTCCACGCACTCTCTACTCCACCGTGTCACTCGAACTCTCTCCAACGGGGCCCGCAGCGCGGTAATCCCCGGCCCTTCACGCTCGGGGCCCGCCTCCGAAATCTGCTCTACGGTTCCCCGCACTATCTCCTCTACCGTGTCACTTGAACTCTCCCACCGGGCCGCGCGGCGCGGTCCACCCGCCGCGCGCCCATGCTCGCTTGCCCCCGTAACCACGCATTTCCCGACTCCAGTGGGGGGCCTCGGAGAAGGAGCGGGGAGGTGGGCGGCCTCTCCGTCTGCCACGGCATCGAGCTGCTCGACCTGGCCTCTCGAAATTTTATATTTTTTTGGGGTGTCCTCGAGGACCACCTACCCCCTATAGTATGTCCAAACATGGGGGGGGGGGTGACATGCGGGTTTTGCCTCATATGTTATAGACGCAAACAAAATTACTTGTGCTCGAGGCACACTACTCCCGTGCGGGTCACCGCGCCCTCCTCGCCGCTGGACGACGTGGAAAAATTACGTGTCCCACTGCCCGTGCCAGTCTCACAGGCAGCCCTCTACCGTGTCACTCGAACTCTCCCACCTGGCCGCGCGGCGCAGTCCACCCGCCGCGCGCCCATGCTCGCTTGCCCCCGTACCACGCATTTCCCGACTCCAGTGGGGGGCCTTGGAGAAGGAGCAGGGAGGTGGGCGGCCTCCCCGTCTGCCACGGCATCGAGCTGCTCCACCTGGCCTCTCGAAATTTTTTTTTTTTTTGGGGGGGTCCTCGAGGACCACCTACCCCATATATAGTATGTCCAAACATGGGGGGGGGGGGGGGTGACATGCGGGTTTTGCCTCATATGTTATAGCGGCAAAACAAATTACTTGTGCTCGAGGCACAATACTCCCGTGCGGGTCACCGGGCCCTGCGTGCCGCTGGACGGCGTGGAAAAATTACGTGTCCCGCTGCCCGTGCCAGTCTCACAGGCAGCCCTACCGAAAGTCCAACTTTCGACCGCCTGAGCGTGCGCAGCCCCAAGGCACGCCGTCCGCACGCGGCCGGGCCCGGCCCTGGCCGACACACTCCCTACTCCACCGTGCCTCTCGAACTCTCTCCAACTGGGCCCGCGGCGCGGTAATCCCCGGCCCTTCACGCTCGGGGGCCCGCCTCCGAAATCTGCTCTACGGTTCCCCGCACTATCTCCTCTACCGTGTCACTCGAACTCTCCCACCGGGCCGCGCGGCGCGGTCCACCCGCCGCGCGCCCATGCTCGCTTGCCCCCGTACCACGCATTTCCCGACTCCAGTGGGGGGCCTCGGAGAAGGAGCGGGGAGGTGGGCGGCCTCCCCGTCTGCCACGGCATCGAGCTGCTCGACCTGGCCTCTCGAAATTTGTAATTTTTTTGTTGGGTCCTCGAGGACCACCTACCCCCTATAGTATGTCCAAACATGGGGGGGGGGGTGACATGCGGGTTTTGCCTCATATGTTATAGACGCAAACAAAATTACTTGTGCTCGAGGCACACTACTCCCGTGCGGGTCACCGCGCCCTCCTCGCCGCTGGACGACGTGGAAAAATTACGTGTCCCACTGCCCGTGCCAGTCTCACAGGCAGCCCTCTACCGTGTCACTCGAACTCTCCCACCTGGCCGCGCGGCGCAGTCCACCCGCCGCGCGCCCATGCTCACTTGCCCCCGTACCACGCATTTCCCGACTCCAGTGGGGGGCCTTGGAGAAGGAGCAGGGAGGTGGGCGGCCTCCCCGTCTGCCACGGCATCGAGCTGCTCCACCTGGCCTCTCGAAATTTTTTTTTTTTTTTGGGGGTTCCTTGAGGACCACCTACCCCATATATAGTATGTCCAAACATGGGGGGGGGGGGGGGGTGACATGCGGGTTTTGCCTCATATGTTATAGCGGCAAAACAAATTACTTGTGCTCGAGGCACAATACTCCCGTGCGGGTCACCGGGCCCTCCGTGCCGCTGGACGGCGTGGAAAAATTACGTGTCCCGCTGCCCGTGCCAGTCTCACAGGCAGCCCTACCGAAAGTCCAACTTTCGACCGCCTGAGCGTGCGCAGCCCCAAGGCACCCCAGGTGAAAATTCCAGTTGAAACCAGTTAAACTTTTAACTGGTTTCAACTGGTTTCAACGGAAACCAGTTGAAACCAGTTATAGGGACCAGCGACCAACTGGTAATTCTTGTGGTGTCAACAGGAACCAGTTGAAACCAGTTGGGAGACCAGTTACCAACTGGCAATTATTGTGGTGTCAACATGAACCAGTTAAAACCAGTTGAAGAAACCAGTTACCAACTGGCAATTCTTGTGGTGTCAACAGGAACCAGTTGAAACCAGTTAAAGAATTCACTTAACAGGAACTCATTAAAACTCTTCATAGACAAATTCATTATACAAATGCAATGGGCATAGATTTGTTTTCATACAAAAAATGCTGTTTCGACCTCCCCACCCAAGTTAAATATAAAAATAAGAAAAGGCTTTTCCGCAACTAACTGCAGAAAAGCAAACAAAAAATTCTGCCATAATTCCCCTCAAAACTCAAGCTGCCTCCATAGCTGTGTTTGTTCCATTTCATTCTTCACAGCGCGAGATTCTATTGACAGAAACGTACAATAAGACAGATGACAATCTTTTTTGCCTTTATTTTATATTATTTTATTACTTCTCTCAAAATCAATTAATACATGTACATGTATTTACATTCTCTATCTTAAAAGGCACAGTAGGAAAAACACCCGTGACAGTGGTTTAGTAAAAAAAAACATGAAGTTCCAACAACACAGTTACTGTAAGCACCTCAAAAAAGTAAGTTCCCCCGAAATGAATATTTATTTCCTACGATGTACACAGGATTTTTCTTAATCATCAGTGAGACCCAAATACTGAAACCGACTAGCCCATACAATGAGCAGAGTGTAAGGAGCTATTGACACTTCCAAAATCTCAAAAATGTTTCTACTAATCATTGTGATTGTCAATATTGTTTTAAAAAAGACTTGAAAAGTGTACAAGTATGTCTTGTGACATTTGACTAATTAAGTGGATATTAAAGGTATGGCTTCTAAAAATTGTATTTTCTGGGAATGCCATTGGATTACAGCAATGTTTCCGCTAAGAATAACACAAATTGAAGACAATCCGCTAAACAATTTTCAAAATTGTATTTTTCTATGCTAATTTGTATTGTGCTTATTCCCCATTTCTTACAATATCAGCCTCAAAAATGGTGTTGATATAGTTAAATTATAAGATCCAAATATGTTGTTTAGAATAAGAATTGAAAAACTGGGGAAAAAATAATTTATAATTAAAAATGAGCTGAAGTACCTTGAACTCATTGGCATCACTGAAATTTTCTTGCACAGTATAAGACAACGTCCATTATGCATAAAAATGCAGTGTAATTAACCTGGTGTACATCACGTTACAAAACAGTGGTTTGGTAAAAAACAAACACATGAATGTCTAAGAAGTTCCAAGACAACACAGTTACTAGATAAAAGTTGAGCAGGAGCAACCTCCAACAAGTCCCGAGTACCTGTCCAATGTTTAACATGACTAACCGATGCACCTGACCTTGGGTCTTTAAACGCATGGACATCACTGAACAAAATGTTCTTGTACAGTATGAGACACTGCCCGTCATGCATAATAATGTGGTGCAATTCACCTGGTGTACCATCACGTAAGCAAAAGTACTTGTTACTTCGAACAGTTGTTCTGGTGTAGTGTACTGTCTGAAAGGTACATCCATTCTTTCGAAGTCTAAGGTAGGAATTTACATTTAAGTTAACTTCATAACCATTAGAAGTCGGGGCAAACCTTTCCTCTTCAGTTAGTGCCAAACATCTTTGAGTACCTAACACTTGTACATCACCTTCAAGCATTCCATATGCTTTCTCTGCAATACCTAAACTCTGGTTACAAAACAATGTTATTCTGTGTGATACATTATACATGTGGCAGAACAGAGGGAAGGCCTTAATCAGCATGAATTTGCGCATAGCCTGCAATAAAATGCCCTTATTACCAGACAACAGTTTCTTAACTTGACCATTGCAGGATTCAAATGGGAAACATGAATGTGTCCACAGTGGCCCCCATTTTTGAACACTCGTAGCCAAATGCGTTAATGAATGTACATTGAACGTCATTGATGAAGCACCATATAGTATCTGGAACCTTCCAACAAATGACATCATCAACAATTCTGCCCTGTTTCCATCTTCAAAACTAATGCTCTTCTGAAGGAGAATATACATAGCTTCCACATAGACACACAGATGTTGGAGGTATTGAGTGGGCAAAACACCAAAGAGACATGGCAGACTGAAAAATAGAAGCCAGTTGTACCACTCACTTGCTTTCCAGAACTTACGTTCACTAATAGGCCTTGGGGCTCTAGTGATAACACTCGGAGGCTGTATTTTACTCAGTCGCCTATCAATCAAAGCAGTTTTATTTGGACTGCCGATGTAAAACTCTTCCCCAGCAAAGCTAAACCACAGTTCTGCTAGTTGTCTGGCAACTCCCAGTAGGGAACAATGCATAAAGTCAGGTGGAAAGCCCCAAACAATGGGAAAATGGGGTAAACTAATCAAAGGCGTTGGTCCTTTAACACCCCTCACATTCCGATTTTCTTCAACAGATGTCAGCATGTCACCTAACATTTCATCCTCTGTCCTCTCACCATACTCTACAATATCAATGGGGTACTTAACAACACCATTGCATAACTTGCCAGGATGGTAACATTGAGAACAACCATAGTACCCATTAAACTGCACTGTGTTGTGCATTAAAGCTCTTGCTGGTGCGTCAACGCAACAGCACAGGCCGAAGAACTTACTTTCCACTTCAACACCATTCCTCTGCCATCTAACACCATCTGTTGCTAGTTGTTTTGCCTCTTCAACAAATTTCTGCAGGAAAACAGCCATGTTTGGTTTGGTCTTTCCACACCAAATACCTGCCAGTATGAGATTTTCCCTCCTTAATTTTGGAGGTAGTTCATTGAGCATGAGGAATATAGGCCAGAGTGAGTATTTAGAAGATGTAAAAATCGGGACACCATCACTGTTAAAAATGTAGCTGAAGTTATTTCTGTTAGATAGTGGCTTGCCTTCTTTACTTAGATCCTTGTAAATTGCACCGTCATATATATCTTCTACATTGGATTCGTTCACTTTCTGGCGATCCCAGCGATACTCAAGATGCTGGTTTATATCAGGCCTCTCCAAAAGAACTTTCATTTGGCTTGTAAGAGCTGAAGTGATGAAGAAATTTTCTCCATTAAGGTTACCAACATTACAAGGGGTATCACAATTTGGACAGGGAATAGTATAATCTGCTTCATGGTGATGGTAAGTACGTACATGAGTAAGGCAGTTTGTACAGTAAAACTGAAAAGAGATGTTAACAGCTTTGTTGCAGCAAGTACAGGCCTCCCAATAATTTGGTTGACAAGTTGTAGCAAGTGAATTATACCCACAGCAGACAAGCAGTGCCTCATTGCAAATGTCATTACCATCAGCATAGCCTCTGCTTTGGTTGTGTCAATTCCAGGCAGCAGGTATCACGTCCAAAGAGACCCAACACATCTTCCTGGTCATCAGATAAGTCTGAACTGTTGTCATCATCAGATGAGCCTGACCCGTCTTGGTCCTCGGACATTTGGTCTGCTTCTGAGTCGCTCCCATTACCTTCACAGTTGTCTTGCTCAGAGCACTGAAAATTAAAACAGGGGGTGATTATATATACTTTGTAGAATATTTTTCAAGGTGAAAGTGGTCACAAATCAGTACCTACAGGTAAATGTTGCATGCCACTTGATGATTTTAAGGGATTAAAAGTAATACAATTGCAAATATCAAAAAACAAAACTAATCCATTATACTAAATTACCTTACTTTACTCTACATTGCAAGTAAATAATAGTCTGAAGCATCTTGTAAAATCATGGCACCTGTGTGCTGTCATTATCGAGCAAAGTGGATTTAAAAAAAGAATTCCATTGTTGAAAATGTCCAGTTCCTCAACGTCTATAAATTAATCTGTTTTGTCTGAAGTTGGCCAAGGGAACCAGACTACAAGAACAGCCTTTTCCCTCTGTTTTACCAGCACCTATGCACAGAAAATGTGAACAAGTCAGTGCGACAGTATTTGCTATAAAATACTAACCCCCTTCCCCCCCCCCCCCCAATCCATTCATTTCTGAAAATTACCACAAAACCAAATGTTGTATACTATCTTTAAATGTTCATTTGAACAAATTGATTTTTCGCAAATTTAAGGAGAAATTCCAAATTTGAACCAGGATATTAAACAAGAAAGCATTATAAATTTTCAATCAGCCGATCTTATACTTAACTAAAAAAAGTATGGTAGCTCCTGCGGCATAAGTCGTGATAACTATATGCATCATAAAAGTGATTATGTTGCCATTTTACTGCATTCATTCATTCCAACTAACCTCTTCATAGTATCCAAACTGCATAACTTCATCACCAGAGCTACAGGGGTCTTGAATCAAAGATTGACTGCCATTTGCCTCCGCATCAGTATTCGAACCAGACGATGCACACGCACCATGTTTGTTCTCCTGCTGAATGTTAAAGAATAAAATTTGAAATCTTAAAGACCAATACGCAATCTACATAAAAGCATAAAGTGATGCAAACTTCTCTTAGCAATCAACATCATCTTTAATATTAATAAAGAAGAGTTATCCCGGAAAGCCAAAGTCTCAAATGCCGTCAGATTCCATGATCTCCATTATTACCCATTGACTACAAATGCCATCATCACATATTTCACATAATTCTAGATGGATCATATAGAGTGTCTTTTATCAAGTACAAGTCCATTCCTCTATTTCTTTTTCCTTTATTGAAGATGCGGTTACATATGGAAAG
Source organism: Hippasteria phrygiana (assembly GCA_037893225.1). Lineage (NCBI taxonomy): Eukaryota > Metazoa > Echinodermata > Asteroidea > Valvatida > Goniasteridae > Hippasteria > Hippasteria phrygiana. The sequence goes on from JAZGUH010000101.1 coordinate 8,780, forward strand.
CAGGCTATAATAAATTTATAGGAAAAATTAAAGGAATCACTTGAAGCCCCCTTTTTCTGAGGTGCTAAGTGTACAAGACTATGTTGAAATCCACCTAACCTCTTCATGGTATCCAAACTGCTCAACTTCATCACCAGAACTACATGGGTCTTGAACCAAAGAGTTACTGCCAGCCTCCGCATCAGTATTTGAACCAGACGATGCACACGCACCATGTTTGTTCCCCTGTTAAAGGACATAAGAATGAAATTGGAAATCTTAAAGACCAATACGCAATCTACATAAAAGCATAAAGTGATGCAAACTTCTCTTAGCAATCAACATCATCTTTAATATTAATAAAGAAGAGTTATCCCGGAAGGCCAAAGTCTCAAATGCCGTCAGATTCCATGATCTCCAGTATTACCCCTTGACTACAAATGCCATCATCACATATTTCACATAATTCTAGATGGATCATATAGAGTGTCTTTTATCAAGTACAAGTCCATTCCTCTATTTCTTTTTCCTTTAATAAAGATGCGGTTACATATGAAAAGCAGGCTATAATAAATTTATAGGAAAAATGGAAGGAATCACTTAGAGCCCCCTTTTTCTGAGGTGCTAATATAAGTGTACAAGACTATGTTGAAATCCACCTAACCTCTTCATGGTATCCAAACTGCTCAACTTCATCACCAGAACTACAGGGGTCTTGAACCAAAGAGTTACTGCCAGCCTCCGCATCAGTATTTGAACCAGACGATGCACACGCACCCTGTCTGTTCTCCTGCTGAATGTTAAAGGACATAAGAATGAAATTAGACAGTTTAATATTAATCAGAAATGAAAAAAAGAGTTAGAGAACTGTTCTGCTTAGTGAACATATGTAACAAGGTAAAGGTATGGGTTAATAAAAATTCGAGTTAACCTACATTTGTACGAGTTGACCCATTTAGCAACCATTACCATGCCGTAATGATTTGCGCACTTAAGTCGGGTCACTAAAGTTAAAAGTACATTGTCACGACCATAGGTGCCACTTGCAATTTCAATTCCATCCAGATCATAAGTAAATCATGTCCCTCAATCTTAATCCCGGAAGTCTACTTGTATCTCTGGTGGCGTACATGTATCTAATTTGTTTGTGGCTTTCCAAGTTACTCGGACTAACAGTTAGGGTACGGTAGGCCTACCTTAGTCCTACCCCTAGAACTATGGGGTTCCGACAGGAACCCCATAGAAAGACGCCGATTTTTTCCATAGGCTAGTACAGCAAGAATAAAAAAATTCATTCCCATGCAATCATGTTTCTAGTGTGCGCACGAGAATTACTGCACAGTTTTCCCCCAAAATCATACTATGCCTCATTTACATTCTCACCTTGTGTGCGCCAAGCCTAATTTCGCCTGAAACGGTTCCAATTTGCGAAGAAAAAAAATGAAAAAAATCTCCTGTCGTTCCGAAGCGATCACACACACACCATGGAGGAAGCCGCACGTACACACGAAGCTCCTGTTTGGTATCCCGGCATGCATCCTGCCGGGTCATGTGCGGGAGGGCCGTGGGTCGGACAAGTCATGATTATTCATCGAAAATTTGAAGCGCGGTACGGCAGGCAACTGCCGTCGTGTCCGTTACCGTCTGCATGCATTGCGCGCATCGATCACAACTAGCGAAGGGGCCACCATCATGATAGCGGTTGTAATCGATGCGCGCAATGCATATCATGCAGACGGTAACAACCACGACGGCAGTTGCCTGCCATACCGCGCTTCAAATTTTCGATGAATAATCATGACTTGTCCGACCCACGGCCCCCCGCACATGACCCGGCAGGATGCATGCCGGGATACCAAACAGGAGCTTCGTGTGTGCGGCTTCCTCCATGGTGTGTGTGTGTGTGTGATCGCTTCAGAACGACAGATTTTTTTCATTTTTGTTTCGCAAATTTGAACCGTTTCAGGCGAAATTAGGCTTGGCGCACACAAGGTGAGGATGTAATTGTAAATGGGGCTCGGACAACTCAACCGTTGGCCGACTCGACTCGAGACAACTCGACCGTTCAGACAACTCGACCGTTTTTTTGTCAAATGGGAAGACAAGTCGTCCGTTGGGACAAGTCGTCCGTTGGGACAAGTCGTCCGTTGGGACAAGTCGTCCGTTGGGACAAGTCGTCCGTTGGGACAAGTCGTCCGTTGGGACAAGTCGTCCGTTGGGACAAGTCGTCCGTTGGGACAAGTCGTCCGTTGGGACAAGTCGTCCGTTGGGACAAGTCGTCCGTTGGGACAAGTCGTCCGTTGGGACAAGTCGTCCGTTGAGACAAGTCGTCCGTTGAGACAAGTCGTCCGTTGAGACAAGTCGACTCGTAGATAGGGGAATTGGTTGTGGAAGGAACGGCACGGGGTGACTTTTGATGGGCAGGACAGCGCTGTCGTTTTGGACGGGGCTTGGGTACACAGGGGGCCCGGGATGAGGGATTAGAATAACACTTTGATAACAAACTACATTTTGTAATCCACTAGCCTCTACACTGGCCATCATCAACTGAGATGTTTAAGAACACCGGCCTATCACCGCATCTGGGCCACGCGCACACGCAAATACCCAAACATTGACGGGCAACCTGTGTTGAAAATACCACGCGCTCCGCTAGCTACATCATGTACAACGCATCGCACGGTCGAGTTGTCTCCATGTCAAAGTCGACTTGTCTCAACGGACGACTTGGTAAACGGTCGAGTTGTCTGAACGGTCGAGTTATCTCAACGGTCGAGTTGTCTCGAGTCGAGTCGGCCAACGGTCGAGTTGTCCGACATCCTTGTAAATGAGGCATAGTATGATTTTTGGGGAAAACCGTGCAGTAATTTTCGTGCGCACTGTAGAAACGTGATTGCATGGGAATGACTTTCTTATTCTTGCTGTACCAGCCTATGGAAAAAATCGGCGTATTTCTATGGGGATCGAACCCCATAGTTCTAGGGGTACCTTAGTCCGAGTAACTTCAACTTGGACCCTCATATTTAATTAATGTATGGAAAATCGACACGTACTTGGACCCTACTATCGCCAGATCATGTCCAAATGTTTAAAAAGGCGATAAAGCTAAGTAAAAAAAGGTCCAAGTTACTCGGACCATGAAAAAGCGGACTTTACCTTTCCGTTCTGGACACCGTTTACCTCGTCACAATTAACCGATATCCCCTCTTCCACACGACATCTTACTCTGGTGGAATACGGTACTACAAATTCTTCTTGTGGCTCATAATATGATCTGTATTTGCGACGCTTCGGCGAAGAAGATTCCTCCATTTTGACTTCGCCTCGTGTACGAATCGACGGCCGGCAATCAAATTAATAAGTCATGTAACTTTTTGTAAATTCCCCCTATATCCATCCGGCACCATCTATATAGTTACGTTTGTGCATGTGCATGCAGTATCATATAGTCTGGTATCGTCTACACGTACACCATTGAGCAAGTTCGATCAAGGACTATAGTTAACCATAGTTCGACTAACTCTGATCGAACGCACGCTAGTCGACGATGGTTGGACTAGTCTAGTCGACGATTCGCGACCAGCCTACCACCAAGGTCGGTCGCATCGCTGGTTACCAATAGCCGTTTTAATAGCACAGTACAGAGAGGACCAGTTATCAGAAAAATGGCGAAAAAAACGTAAATATTCAGCAGCAGTGAACGATCGTTTTTTGTTACTTTGTCTGTCTTTTAACATGTTGAAATAAGGCACACGTTACCACTTGTGACATTGTTGATATACTGAGCAAATATCGTCCGTGTCGCTTTCATCTATGAACTCGTCCAAAAACGTAAAAAACTAGCCACCGCCATTTTCTCATGGTCGCGTTGACATGACAATAGTTCGACTAGAGTCGTTCGCACTTCAACTTCAGTGCTCATGCGCGACGTACGTCACGAACCAACCACTAGTTAACCATTGGTCCTTGATCGAACTTGCTCATTGATGCGCACAACACACACAACGTGTGTTGTTTAATATTTCCAGGCAGGAACTAGACCACAGACAAATCGTTCTGCTCGTCTACTAAAGAAGCCTAAATCTGTAAATTAAAAACTTAATATTGAAATATATATATATATATATATATATATCCAATGAAATTGGCATTTATCACAATCCAAAGTGCTCGATACATCTCTGTAGAGCTATATTTATGAAATAAATTCAGGATATGAGTTAAATCAACTTTGGCATATTTATTTCTGGACAGACTGTTTCGTGCCGTGTGGCACTCATCAGCAGAATGACTTAGAATATCATGTAGCATTTTCGTACGTATCAAATTATGCGCGCGTTTCGCGTTTCACAACGAACGAAGCGTGTCAAATGGTACGTCATTGCACTTAGTGCGCACGCTATGTCACTGAACTTAGTACGCACCTGTCCCGGTGTCTACACTTAGAGATGATTTCGCTTCTCTTATTTAGTGTACCTAGGTTAGGTTTGCATATGATTATGTATTTCTCCGCTATACACAAATTGCATCTCTTATTTACATTAGAGTATGTTAGCGCTCTTTGGATGATGTCCCATTTGATTTCAAAGTCCTTTTCTTCGTCCTTCAGGGTCCATACGTATTTGCTTAGTTCGGTTTGTGCTCTCTTGTTCTCACACCTGAACGACTGTTTGTGGTTCGCAAGTCTCGCCTTGAATGTTGTGGAGGTTAGCCCGACGTACGACTCTTTTTTGCCTTCACTCGTGACGGTGGCCCGGTAGATGATGTTCTTGCTTAGGCACTCTCCGTTTAGTGGGCATTCTTTATTGCGGGGGCAGTTGCACGTCTTTGCTTCGGTGTCCTCCTCTTGTTCTATTTTCCGCTTATTGATCGACTGGATTGTTGCTTTGACGTTTGGCATACAGCTGTACGACCATTTAACCGTATTCCGGTTCAGTATCTTGTGGAGTTTATGTTCTTTGGGGAAGCATTTATCGATGATTTGGAGGAATTTCTTTCCAATGTTAGATCGTACATTTTGGTTGTATGGAGGGTTGTACCATGTGACTTCTCGTTTTCTGGTCTTCTTTCTTTTCTTTTCACTCGGTTTGTATGATAACTGGTATTTGTAGCCGCTTTTCTGTAGAGCCTCTTGGTATGTTGGGGCAGCTTCCTCGAATGCATCCTTGGATGAAGAGATATTCGACAGGCGTTTGTTGATTCCCTCTGGTATCTGCTTGGTTACGGCGGGTGGATGGTTTGACTTGGCATGTACATAGACGGGCGCGTTTCCTGGCTTCATGTACGGCTTGTATCCTCCCGTTCGCAGGTCTAGTGTGACGTCCAAGAAGTTTACATAGAAAGCATACATATATTCTACTGTATATGTTAAAACATGATGTGTGCGATTCTGTAATTGTTGCGTTGATGATATGCAATGGTCCAAATAGCGCCCGCTTTTGGTGATATTTGTGCCGCTGCTCGCCCTGGGCCGAACTCACCCCTGCACCATTTTCACTACCATTCTTGCCCTGGGGAAAGTGTTTCGCCACGGGGATAACATTTTCAAGCCTGGTCCAGAGCAGGGTTTAACTCGACCCGGGGATGAGCAATCTCGGGGGTGGCGCAGGGGTGAAAATTTCAAGTGTAAATCGGGGCTTATTTTCACCCCCGCGTCGCCCTGGGGCTACCCCTGAGATTTAGTGGGAAAAGATCTAGTCGGAAAAGGCCTTAAACTGTTACTGCAGCTATTTGTTATCAGAATTATCAGTGTAGTTTTGGAGGAATATAGTAGGCTATAATTTTACTGTCACAACTGGGTCAAAGGTTTTCCAGCTCAAGTTTTGCTATGCATTTTACAACATCCAGGGATTTTTGTCTCGCAAAAGTACATGGGTTCAAGTTCTTAATTTTTTGTTTTTTCACTTCTGATTTCTTTAATTGATGTTTAGCAAACCGTTGAGTCCACCAGCACCAGCTCTTGCTTCAGAAGATTCTGTAGCCAGCAAGGAGAGTCATGGGTTGTTGAGAGCCACAGCCGTTCTTGAAGAGAATAATGGAAAGGTGAGTAGGAAATAAATCTTGTAGATGTAATTATTGTAACACAGAATTTCCAAAGGTATGTAATTTTGTCAAGTTTTGTACAATGTTTTGAATAGTTGTGCTCAGTTTTTGTTTAAAAGTCCACCATTTTTTTTACCTGTATTTTCTCTCGAGTAAACATAAGTTTAGGTTAGTTAAAAGTCTGTAAAAACGAGTGTGTGTATATATTCTCCAGCTTAGTGCTAGCATTGATATAAACCGGCAGTGCAAGGCATCATTCACTACCCAATAAAATGATGCTTCAGTTTCATTTTAGTTATACTAATTGTGTGTGAAATTTGAAGGCAGAGTATGAGCTTAAAGCCAATTAAGCATGTCTGATCTTACAATGTTCGTGGCGTCTGCTATTTTACCAACACCGATTCGTAATTACTAATTGTGCATGTATTTTGGGACGCTTCATCAGGACCTTTGTTATAGCTTGATTTCATTGATGCATTTAAGCTACATCTGGATGAAAAGTTTAGGTGTTCTTTCAAGTCGATGCCCGGATATTGTGGATACGATGGCATAGCTTACTAATGAGTCACAGATGGTTGTAATTAATTTTTTGGATGGTATTGATTTGTAGAGAAGTTATAACCACTTACTTTTGTTTTTTCATCACAAGATACACATTGGTGCAGATGTATGGATATCAACCGAAAAGTGGACGGCTATCTCCAGCCAAACAAAGCACTCAATGTTTGTCAAAAATCTTCTGGTTGCCACCTGGGGGAGCACTGTACTACAAGGCCGATCCCTGGATGGGAAGGCATGCCCACGCTTCAAAGGGGACAGAGCTGCCAAACCACCTCTGTCTCCAGCAAAAGTCACTGCCATGAAACGTAAGTCATGTTACCGAAGTTATCAGGCCAGCTTCATTTGCTTAATAGTGCTGTTGTGGGCATGCCGACAACCATGCTGACAACCTTATACATGCGTGTATATATTTCTTCAAATTTCGAGCAAAGATGTCAGTCTACAGTCTTACATCCCTGAAATCGTCAATAGCACATTTTTTCCAACTTGTTTACATAAAATACCAACACCCCCAAACAGTACAGGTAAAGGTACATGTAGGTTTTCACAAAGTAACGATGCCCCAAATACTTGTATTGTTCTTCCTTGTTATTAGTACAATCAACTCTCGTTAGTACAAACTCAGCAAATTTGGTTGTACATGTATATTGGTAAAATAAAAAAAATTCTTTCAGATTAGAAAGACTGTACATGAACTATTTTGGGACAGATTTGTTTGTTATAACAAGAATGTGTTAAAACGAGAGTGGACTGTACATCTGTCTTGATTCACTTGACATTTAAAAGTCAAGTAACATTGCGAGTGCCACTAATTAAAGCTTTATTTGCAATTTCAATTAAAAACATTTGCAGCATTTCAACTTTTTTATCGGTGCTTGCTCAGGAAATAAAAGTATTACATATACGCGCATTTCAACCAATAAATTTCAACCAGCGTTCCATATTGTAAAAGGCAGCTTCTCCGCATTGATTTTCCTGTAATTTATTGAATTGGCAAATCAATTCATGAACCGTCTGAACACTATGTGTACTGATCCCACCAATCGGGTTGAGGAGGCATCCAAATTCAAGAAATACATAACGGAGAAGCTACAGGATGTAAGCAGATCACAGCTGCGGACTGCAAAATCCAGCTCATAAACCTATTCATCTGCCTTGAAAAATATGTTTTTAAGTGATTGGGCTGATCCTCTTTCACCAGGCATCAGCTGATTTCCTCTTTTTTTTCACTTCACACTTATGCCATTGAAATTTCCTCCTTTTTTGTTAAATCAAAGTTGTATTCCTTTTGGACGGGTTCTAAGTCTGTTTTTTTTAGGTAATTGGGCTGATAACCTATTGTTTGTGTGGGTTCTTGTTTAATTTTTTTTCTTGATAATTCTTTGCAAAAATTAATGGTACAACGTATTGGTTAAAAAAAAAAGTGACCGCATTCTTTTAACTATCTTGTGAACCAATACAGCCACATGTATGATGTGGGATGTGATACAATGTATACGTTTTTGGCAACATTTTAAATTTCCAGTGTTGCGAGGTCAGAATTAAAAAAGGTTTAAATGTGAAGAGAAAGTTCAAATCTAAACTAGCCCAACTGTTCATAGTGGTATGCCAGACATAACAGAGTGCCCTCTAGAAAGTATTTTATTTTATTTAAAATTCATTTGCCAAACACCATAGTAGACGATAAACACTTTTTAGACAAAAACAAATTATTTATTAGGTTTTAGATCAAAGTTATTGTAGAGCATTTGGTAGTCCGTGTAACACATTTTGCACTTTATCTAGGAGTGTTCTTGCCAACCAACAGCTGCTTAGTTCTCGCGTTCACCAGGGATGAGATTTGTCAGTTTTTAGTGATTTCAGTATTTTTTAAAGGAGTGCTTTTGAAATCTGAAGTGTTATACCCGGATATTTTAAGCGGTGCCTTTAGGCACATACAAACCATAGACCCAACAGTGCTCTGGGGTCCTCGGTAACCCCAAAACAGATTTCGGGCCAATCTCACCCCTTGTGTACACATTTTATTATGTTACTTGCCATTATATTTATTTGTTTTGTTTTTTTACTAAGTGGTTTTTGTTACTATTTTTTAAAAAGAGAGAAGTACTTTTAATAAAATTAATGTAATCAGCTACATGTGCATAATGGCATTACAATTTTTTTTCTGACTGCAGTTTCAGACCGCTCGTTCAAGACCATTTAATGTGATTAGATGCATGTTGCATACCAGTTGAATACCAGTTGAAAACCAGTTCAACTGGTTTTAACTGGAATTTTCACCTGGGACGCCGTCCGCACGCGGCCGGGCCCGGCCCTGGCCGACACACTCCCTTCCACGCACTCTCTACTCCACCGTGTCACTCGAACTCTCTCCAACGGGGGCCCGCACTATCTCCTCTACCGTGTCACTCGAACTCTCCCACCGGGCCGCGCAGCGCGGTCCACCCGCCGCGTGCCCATGCTCGCTTGCCCCCCGTACCACGCATTTCCCGACTCCAGTGGGGGGCCTCGGAGAAGGAGCGGGGAGGTGGGCGGCCTCCCCGTCTGCCACGGCATCGAGCTGCTGGACCTGGCCTCTCGAATTTTTTTTTTTTCGGGGGGTCCTCGAGGACCACCTACCCCCTATAGTATGTCAAACATGAGGGGGGGGGTGACATGCGGGTTTTGCCTCATATGTTATAGCCGCAAAAAAAAATACTTGTGCTCGAGGCACACTACTCCCGTGCGGGTCACCGGGCCCGTGCCAGTCTCCCGGGCAGCCCTGCCGAAAGTCCAACTTTCGACCGCCTGAGCGTGCGCAGCCCCAAGGCACGCCGTCCGCACGCGGCCAGGCCCGGCCCTGGCCGACACATCCCCTTCCACGCACTCTCTACTCCACCGTGTCACTCGAACTCTCTCCAACGGGGCCCGCGGCGCGGTAATCCCCGGCCCTTCACGCTCGGGGGCCCGCCTCCGAAATCTGCTCTACGGTTCCCCGCACTATCTCCTCTACCGTGTCACTCGAACTCTCCCACCGGGCCGCGCGCCCATGCTCGCTTGCCCCCGTACCACGCATTTCCCGACTCCAGTGGGGGGCCTCGGAGAAGGAGCGGGGAGGTGGGCGGCCTCCCCGTCTGCCACGGCATCGAGCTGCTCGACCTGGCCTCTCTTTTGGGGGGGTCCTCGAGCACCACCTACCCCCTATAGTATGTCCAAACATGGGGGGGGGGGGGTGACATGCGGTTTTAATCTTAGTCTGTCGAATTCTTTTCAATTTTTGGCAGGGTAGCCATTTGGAATTTTTGGTTTTTCTCGCACTTTCTTTTTATTGCAGCAACTGTTTTGGTTACATGAACACATGCCTAATACATATTACAAAAAAAACAAAAACAAAAACTCATGCCAACTTAACGTTAGCTTCTAAAATCAACCTACCCACTGTTCAAACTTTGAGTTAACTTCTGATAAATCATGTATTTTAACTTTATAAATAACAATATAAATGTATACCTAATGTTTGAAGCCTCTGGAATGATGTTTTAAATAAAAGAGCAGCACCGTCTGATAAAAAAAAGTCTCCAACAACTTATTTTTGTCCTCGTTTCAAGCCTACGGATAATTGTAAACAAAGCAGACATTAACCAAAATGGCTGCTGGGCGCCGCCATTTTGTATAGGGTGCACCATACTAAATAAACTCCCATTGACCTTAGTGTAAAATCCACTAACTTCACAGTGAACAAATCCTTATCAGGAATCTCTCAGTTTTTTCCAAACCGACCAGCTGCCATTTTTCATAAAACATTCATCTACTTGCCAAGCCAAATAGGGCCAATTTTAAAGCCAAAATGTATCAAGTCTGCACAAAAGTTGAAGCACAGAACCCCCAGGTTATGATAGCTGATCATAATTACACAATCTATCAATTGCATGACCCCCCTTTAAAAAAAAAGTTGTGGGTTTTCAATTTATGCTAATCAGTTTGAACTATTTAGTGTGGTGCACCCATGTAGGTTTTTCTAATTGTAGCCTACTGAACCGTGCTAAAAGGCTGGTCGAATAGGCATTTTTAATTTTCCAATTTGACCCCGAATAAACAGTATAACCACAGATTCCTGGCGTGACCCATGTCATTTGGGAATTGCGACAACTGCACAAGTAGTTAAATACATCAGAACCATGTGGTCATGTGGGAAAACTGTAAGCTTAATTCTTAGGCAAAATAAAACAATAAAACAAAACATGTTTAGCATCCCCACCCACTTCCTTTTACTGGAATGTGTGTCTTTTTGTTTTGCTTTTAGCCCAAATAATCCATAAAAAAATATGCAAAAAAAAATATGCAAAAAAAAAGAATTTCTTACCAGTTGATTAAGTGCATGGTTTTTTTAACCAGTTCACGCCGGGATTATTTTTCACGAGCCTGGGTGCCAGACGGGTTCAAGCCGTCATCTGCAGATACCTTTTAAGTAGTAGTGCCACAAAAACTGAAAGACTCCTAGATAAATGTTTTTTCACTGTAAAGTTAGTGGAGTTTATTTAGTGTATGGTGCACCCGTATGCATGAGTGACATGGGGTACAACAAAGTTGGACTAAACATGATGTATTATGCATCAGTGCACATAGTGTAGACATGACAAACAGCCATTTTGGGTCCAAATTGTGAAAGTTGCCCATATATATTTCTATGATTGGCTCAGAACTAGAGGCAAACGTAAAATTTAAGGGTGGTAGGGTTGGCAACTCAAAATGTGGTCAAGCCTACCACCTCTGATCGTAATCCTTTACCTAGAGTGCCTTTTTTAGCCTTGTATTTGGTGACTTCCATAGAAAAAAACTTGCAACAGCTCCGAGCCTGTGGGAAACAGAAATGGAAGTCATCAACATAATGTACCTTTTCTGGAAGCAATTTTTGCGGTTCTGAGGTCTGAAGCTTAATTCTTAGTTAGCAGCTATAATAGACCGATCTGGATTTGACCATAAGCCCCGCCTACCTTAGCAATGGCATGGCGATGCCATTACCTCGGTCAAGCATTATTTACGTTCAAGTACACAAACATTATGTGTAACGCACGGCAACCCGGACAAATACATCGACGACGACGACGACGCGACTCGATGTAGTCTGCCAAAGGCGGTTGATTTAAATTCTTTAGGCGGGGACAAAATTAGCAAGCGGGCGAAAGTTAAGGGTTACAATTATTTATTAAGGAGGGATATGTACATAAAGTCATTTGTGAAGTAATGAAGGATGGTCAAATTGGTGTTGCGGAGAAATGTTATCGAAGCATGAGGAAGAGAGACCCGCAACATTGTGTTTCGGAAAAGGACGGGCTCGTTGCAGAAATTAGATGTAGCTGTGTTGCTGGGTAAGTTAGTATTGGAATAAAATAAACCGCGGATGTTACGACGCAATTGAATTATACCATAGTCTAATATTAAAGAAGACTCTTAACCAGTACCCTCGACACAGAACAGGTCTAGCTACAACCAGCAAAAGGGCACTCGGTCAAAGTTATGATAAAGTTTCTTATATTTTAGTTCTTTTATTTCCTGTTCATATACACTTTCCATCTCTTATTCATGTACAGAATATTAAACATGTTAACTGCGAATCCTACCTCAGAGCATACGTACTTGTCCTTCTTGACATTCAGATCGGAATACGGCCAACCACACGCTTTAATCTATCTCAAACGTTTTTGGTTTTGGAGACGGGAAGAAAATGATGTCCTGATCTGAGTACCTGGTGTCTGATTTACATATGCCATGACAGCATATTTTTACCATTTCGTAAACTACCCCATTAAATATAAACACCTACACTGTAGGCTACAGCCGCCAGGCCGCACCAAACACATTTGTTTGTGTACACTTTTCACAGCTCATGTGACAAAGTTTGACCGAGCTTGACCAAGCTAATGGCGGACCACGCCTGTAGCAACTGTTCCTAACCAAAAGTCGTAATCCTATTGGTCAATGCGCGCTATTTGATTGACAGGCCGGATCGGTCCATTACCACCAAAATAAAGTTTACCCCTAACACTATCCATCAATATCAATACGAATTTCCACACACCCAAGGGGGTTAGGGTTAAACAACTTTAGGGAGCACTGCCTAACCCACGGTCGGGCCAGGCTGTTGAAATTCCTGGCCAAGCCAGGGCCTTCTGGATTTTTAGTCTTGCTATTGTGAACCACAAATCAACTAACAACAGAGCATCTACTATAAATCGATAAAGCCCAGCCTCTTCCAGGCTAGGCTGGGCTGTAGCCCCTTCCACACGAATCTGTAGTGATTGCTTTTGTTGTCATTCCATTCACGGGCCAGGGATCAAGTCTGGGTGAACAATGGGAGCTGGCTGGACTCCAGCATTAGTGGGAAGTTTATTGTCTATAACCAGGGGATTATAGAAGCCTGAAGGCCTGGGCGTTCCTAGGGCTTGGCCAGGCTTTTCAATGGCCTGGCCCGACCATGGGATAGGCAGTGCTCCCTTAAGAATAATTTAACAAATTAATAAAAAAGAAATGCTATAATAGATCAGCGAAAGTAAAAAATAATGCTTTGCGTTTTCATCACAAGGAGAAAATACTGCCCCGAACTGTCACGCTCGACCTCTAGGAATGAAGCAGCCTGTTTACTCGAACTGAAGACACGGGTACTGTAACTTCAAGACGCCAAGGTTCCGCAGACCCTTCACACCATACAGGTGTAAGGTTGTCAGTCTGAGAGAAAGACGGAGACAAACAATAGGACAGTCAAGGTAAGTACAGAAATCAGAGTGCTAAGAATTACCACACATGGGTAGACCACACAATTTGTTTAACATCGGTTTGGCTGCACAAGCCCATATAGACTAATCCGGCGACCAAAATTTGAAGTATTTACTGCGGTGGCACCACGCTCGCGTGCCTGTTTTATGCACAGGCTCGATGCAGCTTTGACCAACTGGGTGTTTACAACTTGCCAAAATGCACACGCGACTCAAATTAAAGAACGCGCGCAGCCAGCACGCGAGCGCGGCACCAGAATAAAAATGGCTTCTAAATTTGTTCGAATTCCCGTATTGGCATACCGGCACCCAATCAATAAAAGCCAGACAGAAGGGGTTAATTACCCAGAGATGTATTCGAGTCCATCACAAGTCCCTGCAAGTCCATCACAAGCCCTCCAGTCCTAATCCCAATCACAGGCTATTCAAATGAGCTGTGACAAAGGCATTCCTTTGTCACTGTTCATCCAGTTACTTGTGACCGGCTTTATAAGAGGACTTCTGACTGGGCTTGCGAAAGGACTTGTGAAAAGACTTGCAGGGACTCGAGTACAACTCTGTAATTACCCCACCAGAGACTTCTCAGACTTTGTGTGGGCGCGTTGGCGTATTCAAACCGCGGACGTAAAATGCCAGAGAACAAAAGAGAACAATATCGTCCGCGATTCCCAGCATACGTCCGCGATTGGAAGTGTGTACAAAGTCTATGGAGGCCTTCCGAAAAAGTTAGAGTATAAACAAAAGAGGAACAATGGGACGTCCGCGTTTGGAGGTCGGTACACGACTGTGTGTGTGTACAAAACAAATGAGGGTGAGTCGAGGCAAGCTTGACGTTTTAACCCGTCAGCCATGCCATTGTATAAAAACAGCTAGTGCATGTTAACTCGTCCTCCGACGCGAACTGGTTAATTAACCAGGTCCGGGTATGACAAAAGCACAGTATTTTTTACCAGACACAGGAGCGAGATTTAAGGAAAATGAAAAATCCACGAAAGATCCAGAGGCATTTAATTTATATGGCATTGCTGAAAAATGCACAAGAAAACTGCATTTTTCTATCAAAAGATACGCCTAAAAATTGCAAAATTTAGGTTGATTAGAATTAACCCTAACCCACCTCAATCCTCCAAAATCGTCCTTGCAGTTTTAGAGGATTTTGGAGCATTGAGGATGAATGGTGTTTCAAACGAGGAGAATTTTGAAGGATTGAGGATGGTTCCTAGCAAAAAAGGGCCTAGGAGGTTATGGTTAAAAGAAGACTGTTTCAAATTGGACAAGTCATTTTGGAATGATAAAAGCAATTTAATAAAAACAATCTTCCAGAAATATGGAAGATGTCTCACCAAAAAATCCTGAAATCAGGAAAAATGTTTCTCTACTCACCTTCTGCAGTTCTTCAGCAATTTCACGACGGCCGTTTCCATGATGTCTTTGCAGCAATTGAAACGCACTGAGATCAGTGTCTTGTTGCAGTAGTTTGCTAATGCGGAAACACTGTGACAAAATTAAAACATCAACTATAACTAGGCAGTTCAGGTGGTTTTGAAATATCTTACACAGAGCTCCAAAACAGAGATGAGGCGGACACAAAATGCAATTTGTTTCAAAATTGGCCAATCGGTTCTCAAGGTACGTCAATTTCATTAAAGCAAATTGGGAGCAAAATTTGATACTGACCTTTGACCTTTTTCTTTGTTTTTCTTTATATAGGCAATGGCACCGAGAAAGTGCAAACAGAGCATTTTTCTGTCGTAACTCATTAATGGTTTATTCGTTGTTATTATTCAAATGTTGCACATAGATTATGTATGCCCTTGTTTATCATTTACTACAATTTCAAATCAAAAACTGAATGTTTAATTACTAATTTGCATAATTAATTACCAAAATAATAGGAAATGTAGAGATTTTGCACACGTTGCTACTGATAATGTGGTTTTTTTAATCTCCTCAAAGGTATTTCTCACATACACCAAACTGTGATTCTGAAGATTCATACACACACCTCATTTGCATAATTAATGAGAACAAATTATTATGAAAGTATATTATTCACTTTGTTTTGCACAATTCAAATGAACGTATCAATGTGTCTGTTATTGCGATGTATGGCTCTTTAGTTTTGGCACAATGATGTTGCATGGCCAATTAATATGTTCGAAAACAGATTTGAATAATTAACAATAAATTAATAACACAGAAAGCAATTTCTTAAGTGGGATGGGAATGAATTTGTGTAAAGCTACACTTATTACAGTGTATGTTTCCGAACTTCCCCGCCAATAGAAAAATGGAAATTCTGATTTTAAGTATCACATAACTAAAACCAATTAATTAATGATTGAATTGTAGAGGATCCATCGTACAGTATACATGTACATAGAGTGGTGTGTTTACCAGGGTACATGTCATGCCTCTCTTCCTGTATAATAGTATGAACATACACTCAGAATCAATGTGTGGGCCTACATAGTACTTATTTGTTTGTTTAAAAAATTCCAAATACTAAAATTCTTATACCCTGTATTAACGTGCTGTAATATTCATATGATTATGAACCCGAGAATTGCATTGGCATGTATTGCACTATATAAATAATGGAAAAGTAAAATGCAATAACTGTCTGTTTCTAATACAGGTATCTAAATATTGAGCAGCTCAACATTCCCTTATGTACATTTGTATAAATATATTTTACATACACTGGGTTATTCAGGTGATATCCTATATATCATGTTTAATGATATGTATGTTTAATGTGAGTTCTTTAAATATTGCAACAATCAATACTGATTATTTCAGGTGCATTTCAATTGTTTTATTTGAGATAAGTTTTTCAGTATTTTTAACTGGGTTACATTCGTGTTTTTCACTTGGCCCATATTCACCAATCGCCAACTGAACTTATCTGCATTAATCATGCAACATTTGACCATGATTACTTTGTTAAAATTACACCACTGATTCGTTTATAGGCCAGATATCTCTGATTTTGTTTATCCGGAAATTAAGTTGTGACACTTTAAGCTGGTCAGAAGGTGTTTATCATACCAGTGTGTCCTAGCGAGGCTGTTAAACTTGGTCATAAATAATCAAATCGTTTTTGCTTAAATCCGACAACAAATTATACTTCTTCAGTTCATCCTCATCTTCATAATCTACGGTGTACAGAGTTTTCATGGGGTCAGGTTTAAGTGAACTAATTCCTACAACTTTGCCTCTAATCCACATCTTCTGCTGATCGACAACAAACAACTGCTCAATGTTCTTTCCAATGAGCAGTGCAGGGTTGCCAATGAGCTTCTCTTTGTGAAGTTTTTAACTTTGAGCACACTGCTTCTTTTTTTCCAGTTCAATTTTATGCATTAGTTTACTCTTTTGCTCATCAAAACTACTGGCTCTCTCATCTTCGGGGACATACTGCAAACCACTGGTGGACGGTTCTGACAACAACTTTTCGGGATCTGTTTCTGACTGCAGCTTATTGTGGAGTACAACTTCTTTCAGATAATTCTTCATCTCACTCTTTGAGTATGGCTGCTGCATATGGGTTAGCTGGTAGTGCTCCTTTGAAGGACCTTTACACTAAGACTTTCTGCATGAATAACAGTTGGGTATGTATTGCCCGTCGGATGATGTCATCTGTCTTTTCTTCAAATTTCTCGACTTGCTGATTGATTACTTCTACAGTAGTCCAAAGACTACCAAGTGTATAGCTACCTCATTGACCAATGCAGCAGTAGACTTCATCTTTTTTTCCTTAGCTTCCTTCCGTTTTTGTTGTGAGATTTGTAGCGCTTCCCATTTCTGTGGTTTTCTTTTTTTCTGTTAAAGTACCTATCTAAGACTTCAGTGGACTGCTGCCTCGCAACTTTCATGTACTTCGCTCTCTCATCATCAGACGGGTTATCAAGCCAATCAGGGGTCTTATTGTTAGTCTACATAATAATGGTCTTCAAAGTTGTGATTCTTGCTGCAGGCTTTTGTCTTACTAGTAGATCAAGCTGTGCAAAACCCCGTTCACCAGTGAAGTTTGTAGGGGCACATTTGAAAATGCAGATGAGACTACATCTGATGCGTCCCAGTACTTGCCACCAGGAAGCTGGTCTTTGCATTGGCGCTGTAGGATCAGCAGGACTGCACAGCTTATAAGCTCGAGAGCTTGGAGTGTCATGCTCTCTGACTCTGCATCAATTGGCTCAAGAAGAATCTTGCATACTGCATCAGAAGAAAGATCTACATCAGAGAATGGGCTGTCCCCTGAAAGCACTGGAGTAGCATCTTCTCCTTCCAGTCGGAAAGTTTCAGCTGCAACATATGAAGTGGCTTATTTAGAGCCAAGATGTCTGCTGTCTTGACTGTGTCCCACAAAGGTTTGTGTTACCAAACCATGAAAGAGACCCAGTGCCCTTAGTTCTGCTTTAAAAATTATCTCATTAGCATCTTCAACAGCAAAAAGAAGACAATTCTTGTTGTCCAGCATGCTAAGAAACGACAGGATGTGGTCAAGATGAAAATACAGTGCAGCTGCACCTTCAAACAAGATATTGGCCCGGTTGCCAATGTAGTCGACAAGGTAATTCTTTATGCTACATACATTCTCGAGGAAGGCTGAGAAAACATCCTCTACTCCAGATTTGTCGCAACCTCTGTGATGAAAGGCCTTGCTACTTGTTCTTACAAGCCTTGTCACTCCAGCCTCTGATGTTAATAATGTGTGTACATTTTTGCCGGACTTTGCGATGTCTTCAAATGATCTTAACACCCGGTCTACTTCGTCTGCAAAATTTATCACGGGATGCATCTTGCAGAAGAAGCTTCCAAAATCCAACATGCACCCTTTAGTTTCATCTGGAAGTTTGTCCCAGTTCTTGACGACATCAGGGAGAAGATCAGTGTGGATACCTGGAAATTTTTTATTGAATTGCGGCATAGTTGGTCCCTGGTCTGTCATGGTGGCCTTTATGGTCGTCATGAGCTCTTTGTACAGCTGCGTTGGACTACTCGATAGTTGTTCTTCATTCTGGATGGAATTTATTGTGTACGCAAGATTTTGAATATGCTCTGTGAAGGCCTTTGTGACAGCATCTACCCCCCGTGCCATTTCTGTTAGGCACATTGTTCTTGAAGTTCTATCTGGGAGAGATACTTGAACATTTTGGTATTTTTTATGATGCTTCGTTGTGCCATCTCCGTGGATACAATTTCCAAGAGTGTCTTCTGGATGGGTCGAGTGCATTGCCAAAGCTACCTCCATGATGGCAAGATGGTTGGCCTCTAGAGATAGCTTTGACTGTGTACCTGCCGAGGGGAGCCTACTTGTGTCTTTATCTGCCAGATTTTTTAGCACTGTTCGAATTACCAAATTTACTTTATTCATCGACACTTTTTGAGAAAGCAACTCCATTATTGTACATCTTACGCTGTCAGTATAGCGTCCATCTTTGAACGTACAGATAACATCGTCCTCCAAGAGTTGTATCAATTCCTCAAGTTATTTAACACGCTGTGCGAGATACTTGCAGCGTTCTTCAAGATTGGCTAAGTCATTGTCGTGTGTCAATGGCCAATTTGCTTCCTTCTCCATTCCTTTTGCTTGTTTATACCAGATCTTTATGTACATTTTTTTACCAAATGCTAACTTCTGGGGTACTTCAGCCTGGAGTTTCTCGTATGATTGCTTTGTTATGTCAAGTTGTGCCTTTGATGTCTCCAGGTCTTCTTGTAGGTCTTTCACTGTCTCTTTTAGCTTGCATCTTTCCTTATTGAGTTTGCCTATGTTTTCTCTCGACGTTTCAACCTTTTGACGTTTCTCGTGCTGACCAGTTTCAGTTTTGCTTTTGCTGTTTCATACTTCTGCTCAATCTCTACCTACTGCTTTATTGATTCCTGGATCTTGTTTACTGCTGGATTAAATTCTGACATCATCTTTGCCATGGAGATCATTACATTGTCGTACCGCTCCTGCAAATCTTTCAAGTTTGAAGACAGACTATCAACTGCTGCTTGGGATTCACTTCTGCCAGCACTCCCTTTTTCTAGTGATTCAATTACACCCTCTTTGTCAACCAATACCCTCTCTAATTCCAGTAATCGAGACTGTGATTCTACTATCTGGCGTTTAACTTCCTTCTTGCCTGCCTTTGCTTCTTCCAGCTCGTTACGTAGTTTCTTCTTTCTCGTAGTGTCTGGTGCTTTGTTTTCGACTGCGAACCAACAAAAACTCCTTTTCCCTGAAATCATGTAGACTACTTACGTAGCCTTTACCTTTACGTTTTAGACCCTTTTCTTCCTGAACTAGCCTACTTATGAAAGTATTTACGGACCTTTGCTTTGCTCCTACAGTACCTGTTATCTTAAGAAATATATTGACAAATTCTAATCCAGTCATGGACAGCTCTGTCGTTGCGTAGCTCTGAAGCTCAAGCACCAGTCCATTCTTGATCCTCGGTAGAACAGGCAAGTCTGCTCCGTCATCAGTGAAGTTCTTTTGTGAGATGCCAGATTCTTTAGCATATGGTCCAATTACTAAATATGACAGTAAAAAATATATTTAAAAAAATTAGAGATAGAAAGAACAATGTATGTTATTGCTCATGTTTCAAACTTTGTACTATAAATTTAAAATATCTTAAGTATTCGTGTGAATAACATTATATATATGTGATTATTTTAGGGTGGATGGCAACATCTTGTGAAGAGAAAAGATACTACTCACCATAACTGCATCCTGCCTTTTTTTCAGAACAAACCTCAGCCAGAGTTGATTCATGTCGGGAAGGACCATGACTGCTTGATGTCTGAACTGCCGACTCATCGCCTGTATCAGAAGTGTCCATGACATCCGATGAAGCTAAAAAAAAAAAACTTACTAATAACCTACATGTACTGTACATTTAAAATTCTGATTAAAGTAAGATGCATTTTTAGAATTATTGGAAGTAATTTTGATTGTTTGGCCAACCAAAAATCATTTCAAAAACTAGCTTTTATGTAAATTTGTAATGATCTATTTTTTCCAGTCATGCCTTCAATTTCACCAATGAGCTTTTTTTAAAAATAAAATACTACGTTGTAGCTTAGGACTCTCTCAGCCCGAATGGTATTTTATCATGTGGACATTTTTTTCAAAACAAAAATACATTAGGAAAAAAGTCCACATGATTGACAGCCTCATCAGTGTTTATTGGGAAGTGGTAAAGTCTGAAAGTGGGATAAACAAAAATGAAGTTTGTATTTTATATTTAAAGTTAGCCTACATATAAATGTATTGCCAATAGAATTGGGGATTAGGTATTTTAGGACATTTTCCTATAGGAACAAATATCAAATGTTATCATGTTTACACGAGAACTCACCTAAATTACCTGAGATATTTTTCGAGGGAAATTTAGGGTTGAAATGGGGACAAGTATGAGTTTTGTTAGTTTTAAATAGTTCAGAAAAAGTGGGTAAAAAAAATGTATTTTTTCACAAACAAATATTGTCAAAATTATCAAAACTAAAGTTGGTTGAATTAAGGAATGATTGCTTAATGTCGCAAATATCACAAACGTTCCAGTCCTAAACTACACAAACACCAATTTATTAAATTAAAAAAATAACCAGAAGGCCTACAAATTAAACCCCAAAAAATAAAAAAAATATACATGTAAATATGAAAGAATTCTTTAATATCAACCGGGAAAATTTTACCCAACTGGATACATCACTCGATATAAGGTTAAAAAAAAAGCTTTTTAGCATCACTATTTGGTTTGTTAAATTCGTTTACCGATATCTTTTTGATGAAAAATGTCTTAATATTATTTATCAGTTGCAGTGCGGTATCTGCACAACGACTTGTACAACGATTGTTTTTTCTTGTTCAAAATACCAACCAGTACAAATGTATATCCTCAATCTCTTAACTGTCCTCGATAATGCCTTTTTTTACTACGTCTTTATGATTAACGCCGGAAAAAAACAGTCTAAAAAAATCTCAAGTGCTAAAGAAAAATATATTCACGCGTGCTGGGTACAGTGTCTAACACCTGATCTCCCACTGCACTATGCGCACGGCACATTGAGTCATAATAATGGCGACCAGCCTACACTTCACGAACTCCATTGTCGCATTTTGAATGCAAAAAGGGTGTTACAAAAATGACATTTGGGGAGCCGTTTCAAAACCAAAATACATCAAACCTCGTGACATTAGAGAAAAATCATTAATGTAACTACAGAATATGTTTACCGTGAAATAATGGCGAACTTCATGGAAAATTTAAAGGTTGAATTCTTCTCTCATGCGTAACTTTCCAACCGCTGAACCGTTTTTCACTCAACACACACGGGATGTAAAGGCACTCGTAATCTTTCGGAAAATATCGGAGACAACCCGAAGGGGTTCCTAAACGCTTCCCAATTGGTCAAAAATTTACGAGCGGTGAATCCGACTGAAACAGCGCAGGCCGGAAACCGGGTGCCGCGCGCGGCTGAGCTGATTTCCGGCGCTCTGTGGACAAACTGTCCATGTAATGCGTTGCATTTATACACAACTTCGGAAATATGGGCCCATTTGCGGTTAGTTTTTTGTGATAATCTCTTCAGATATCCTTTATTACAGGTGGGAATTTTTGTGGTCCTGGAAGGTATGGTACCGGAGTTATCATTAAAAAAAAAAAAATTTACATGGAGACCGTGCATGAAGAGCTGCGTGTGGGCAAAATCAACCAGTTTTGTGACGTCACTAAAAGGCCTTCTATAACTGACATTCTTAACCCCTTGCCACCGGTTTCACAAATATGTGCAGATTAAAAATTGCCACCTGGCCGGTTGACGTCTATTTGTGCCAATTTCTGCATTTTCAATATATTGTGTGCGTTATGCTTGGCTGCACAAACTTCTTGCTTCCGTTTCGCTTGGCTGCACAACCCGGCCTGGTGCCCCGGCGCCCCCATGAAATTCCCGGTTTGGCCCGGGTTCAAGGGGTAAACGGACGGGCATAGCCGCAGTTTGAAAAAAACACCTGGCTTGTTGATGTCTATATCCACATTCCTGCATGTACTCAATCCATTCATGTTTTAACTATATTGTTCTTGAATGGGAGTGTAATGAATAGATGGAGGTTTTTCAAACAAAGCTTTCATTCACATGAAGGGGGGGGGGGGTCTCAAAGTGTGATGAATAGGACCACTTTATTCAGTGTGGTGCCTATTGTTTACATTTAAGCTTGGTTGCAAAGCCTGTTCTTGGCATACCAGCTCTCATCAATAACAACTGGGCAGAAGGGGTTATAACCATACCCCTAGAAATTTCCTAGGAAGTCTAAACAGGAAGCTTTGTGAATCTGTTCACCTCTTAGAATCCAATCGTGATCCCAAGGTACAATGTTGCTGACCAACTGTTCTCGAGGTTGGACATTTAAATTTCAGAATTAAAAAATATCTGGAATTCCTAGAAAATCTGCCAAAGTTCTATAACTCTGGAGTACAAAGAGTTGCTTTGGATAGATTTTACTATATTACCCCCACCAAAATGGATCAAGAACAGCAATAACCAACCCTCCTTGATAAAAACTGTCTGAACATGTGGCACAACCTGTAATTTCAAGATTTATGTCTGCAAAATCTGTAATAAAAAGTGAGGCAGAAATCAACATGTATGTGAACACTTTGAGTGACCATACACTGTGCCAAGAACATCTAACACAGAAAACACAAACTTTCTTCCCCTATATTTCACAAAAATTTCCCAATTTTTTTTTCAAATATAAAGGTTGTGCCAAGTGTTTATACAATTCTGAACACAGATAAATAGTTATTTTCCAAGATTTTGCTGTTCCTGACTGGTTTTGGTGGGGGGTATTAAGTAAAATCTTTCCGTTGTTTTTTGAAGATGACCTTTTGTTATCGACTCCTGTGGAGCTGACATCCAGTGAGGAAAGGTAATGGCAGCAGGTTGCTAGAGAGCGAATTCCTTCGTTGCTAACTTTCTTGCAGCCTGACAAATCCAGAGACCTTGAAGGAGAGATGGAATCAAAAATATCAAGTTTTGGTTTGGTTTAGGGAGATGTTTACCTTTCCCAAAGTGATGACTGCACTGTTTCCGAGAACCTGTGGGCCAAAATTCAAAGGCTTACTCCGGCGGAAATCGCACCCACGACCTTCTGCTTAGTGAAAGATGGAATTTGCGTCGGGGATGATGATGTAAATTAGAATATAGATTTTTCTCTTTTTACCCTTTCCCGACGTAATATATGAAGCACTGTATACTCGGTGCTTTCCTAAAGCCTGTGTGAAAAAAAATCAGAAGGTTACTCGGGCGGGATTCGAACCCACGACTTCCAGACGTCTTAACCACTCTACCACCTAGCTTGACAGGGATCAACTGGCCAATAAGCCAGTTCGGTATTTCAACTGCGCATGTGTACTTATTTATTTATTACATTTCTTTACCCAGGGTGTGCCCAAACAGTTTAAAACTGGTTTCCATTGGGGCCCCTGCATATTATTAGTTAAAACTGAATATTTACACATTCATACAAAATATTTAAACAAATACAATAATGTTTACACAAATGAATCAATTTTCGGTTAACTTTTCAACTCTCCAGAAGCCTATTGCTGATTTACGGGAAAGAAACCTTTTAGGGTGAAAAACAAGGGGAAATTCCCATCCGGCTCCAAAGTATTTTGTCAACCAAGTTTATAACTCCGCAGATCAGCGTAAATGACAGAAATATCACTGATAGATGGCTTTACGTAGCTCCGATTTAAATGTACTTAAGGAGTTTATGGTTCTCATTTGTTCAGGCAGATTATTCCATATACTGGCACCACTCACAGCGAAACTTGTCACGTAGCATTCCTTTTTGGCGAAAGGAACTTTCAGTGGCATTTGGGTCGATTGTCGTGTGAACAGATTTGTCATGTACAAAGGAGTCATTTAGTTAAGGCTTTTGAAAACAAGGATAGCCATTTTGGACATAAAATGACATTTTATTCCGAATAACCTTTGACCTTTTGAGATACCGAACTGGCCAATTCAAATCCAATATAGCAACGAGTACTGCACAATTAATGTCAAAAGATAGAATTTCATTTTTCAATGCAAATTTTATTTTTTTATTTTGGAGAAAACTTGATTAAAAAATTGCCTGGGGAGTAAAAGGCTGAAGACAGAATTTACCTGATCGTAGGAAGGTACGTGGCAATCTCAACTACGGCGGCGTTTGTGATGTGAGTGCAGTTTGCCAAGACGAGGGTTTCCAGACGCTTACAATTCCTCACGATCTTCCTCACACAGCTGTCTCTGATCTGCAACAAAATTGCAAAATTACCGATCTCTGAATGAAGCATACGCTTCATAACATTACCCAGAGTTGTATGACTTGACTTCAGAGCTGGAATCGGTTCCGACTTGAGTTACATTTTTGGGGCATTCGGACTTGAGTCACGATAAGCAATGACTGGGATGTCAGACTCAGCCTTTGCGACTTTTCACCTGATAGGGACTCAAGATTGAGGCTCGGACTCATTTTTGAGGACTATGAGTGCTGTGAGTGACAAAATGGTCACCTGACCTGTTTGCATCCCCGCAGGTCGAGATGCTTCAGGCTCTTCAGATGGCACACCAGCTGACTCATGCAATCATCGGTCACCTGTGGGGAACAAAATCCAATCACAACTCAACATTTATAACTTGAGCCCTGTCCGCACTGGACTTTTTTTGGTAAAACTTACCGCGACGATAGGTATTTTTCCCATTTTAAGTCCAGTGCGGACAGCCTAGGACGTTTTCCTCTCAGTTGCTTTTCCCGAGTCCAGCAGTTACTTCTACCGGGCAACTGCTGCCCAGGAAAACTGACCAGGAAACTTTTCCCGAGACGATAAGTCCAGTGCGGACAGTGCGAGTCGGTAAAAGCAGCTCGGGAAAGCGTACATCCGGCCTGAGTGCAAGATCATGCTTCAGAGAAACCACGCATGCGCTTTCCATTGTTTCACCGTGGTGCGGTGCATATGTGGCAAGTTTCCAAATTCCAGTGTGTTGTTCCTCTTTTGGTCGCAATCTTGGCAGATTTTATTATTGATACAGTCAGAAGTTTGATTGGTGCTAAAGACGTAGGCCTACGTGTACACATCAGCTGGAAAAATGAAAAGACATGCGTGCTTTGGGTCAATCGCGTCAAAGTAGAAAGGTCATGCAAAGCGCCCTCATGAGTCGTTATATTGACAGCTCGGTTACTTTTGCCACGGTCTCGGTAAAATTTTCCTGTGTCAAAAGTCCAAGTGCGGACAGTGGTCACATTTGACCATTTTTCATTTTACCATCGTCTCGGTAAAACCTTTAAAAAAAATGTCCAGTGCGGACACAGCTTTGGAGAGGCGAGTTGGTCTCACCAACAGTGGGAATAACCCCGCCTGGGTCTACAGGTCTGAAAATTTCTCTGCAATCTGTTGAAGGATTATCCTCTATTTATATTGCGACCCAAGAAAACATTAAGGGTGGTAGAGCTGGCAATTTAGCCTTGTATTTGGGTGATTTCAATAGAAAAAAATGTTATTGGAAACATTTCATTTGGGTATACCACTGGAACACAGCTTAAAGTTTTGATGTCCTGTTTTTTCTCTTATTTTTTTTATATGAATTAATCATTCCTGTTTTAACCTAAGAGTACACGTACCTTGTGCAGGGATCGAAATATCCACTGGACCGCTGGACCGAGTCCAGTGATTTGAGCGTTGGTCTAGTGAACTTGACCGAACTAGTCCGATGGTCTAGTGATTTTTTTTCATAAACTGCGTGAAATGCTTTCACTAAAGTCCATTTTTTTCCTAAATCTGGTGAACTGAAAAAGCCCCATAATTTCTGGAATGGCCATTTTTAGTTTTGAGGCAGGGAGTTTCAATCAAAACAGCATTTCTTACCCCTCACCCAACAAGGTCGGCAAAGGGGAAAACATTGAAACAGCACACTCATTCAAAACACTGTGTGTTCTTATTTTTACCATTGGTCTTGTGAAATACCTTTCAGTCTAGTAAAATTTTTGTGCTGCTAGCCGAGCTGTCTAGTAGATTTTTACCTGAAATTCGACCCCTAGTGCGAGTCAACCTGTACTTGATTTTTAACCCCTTGCGTACGGATGACGCCATATGGCGGATGACAGTTTGTGCAGTTTCGATCCATTGTTGGATTATTGTTTATGTCATGCTTGACTGCACAAACACATTGTAGCGGTTCGATTTGGCTGCCAGAACCGCTGCAACACCCCGACGTCTCCCGTTTAAATACCGTGCCCAAGGGGTTAAGTATTTTTCAAATTGTAAAAAAGATACTTTTTTTTTTAAAGTTGATAAAACCTTCCTCACCTTGTAACACTGGCCAATGTTGAGGGTATGCAGATGATGACACTCACTGCCAATTATCTGAAGAGTTTCAGAGGACAACTGTAGACAACCCAAGATTTCCAGAATGCGCAGACTGAAAACGATGAAAACAATGAAAATCAAGTCAATCACAAGTCAATCACAAGTCACTTCATAAGTCACTTCACAGTTTTCTTCACAATTCTGGTCTCTAGCCACGTAACAAGCTTTTCAAACACACTATATAACAAAAGTATTCCTTTGTCATTGTTCATCCGATCTGACTTGTGATCTGACTAGCACCCATCCCAACCCTAATCAACTGTGAAGTGATCAGATAATCTTGTCTTGTTTCAGTGTGAGGGGCTGGTTCTTCCACACTTTCCTCTGTATAGCCCACACCTCAAGTGGCCTTTAGCCTTGTGATGGGCGACTTGCATAAAAAAAATCCTTATTTTTCAGACCTGTTTTACCATGGAACCTATCGGTGGCCCATAATTTGGGCATTCCCCATCAAACCTTTTTTAAATTGCCAAATGGTACAATAGGCTAGTCATGTTAATTTCTGTCTTCTACCTCTTGCCGTGTTTTTTGATGACTCGATTCAGACATTCATCCGAGACGGATTGGCAGCCGTTGAGACACAAAGACGTCAACCTGCAAAAAAATAACAAGATACAAATGTAATTGATGCATCAGATTTTAATTTCGGATAAGCAAAGAAAAGACCCTTTCAAGACCGAGTTGTTTATCTATGTAATTTTCTCTTACACCACTTTTGTCAGTCGGGCAAAAAAACCTGTACTTGTGGAAACATATAGGGCCTATTTGCTTCACACAGATCTGGTTCTCGATCAGTGATCTTATCGTTGGTTCATCCTATTTCTATCCCTATTCAGAACAGTGAACCAGCATTAGATCACTGATCGCGATTCAAATCTGTATGAAACAAACAACCGTTTATTATAAACGTAGGGACTACCTTTGACAGCCGTCGCTGATAGCTGAAAGCCCATTGTCCGTGGCCTGACACCAACTAGCATCCAATGACATGAGGTTCTGACACCTGGACGCGTGTAGAAGCAGCGAATCACCGGTCAGCTCCCCACCTGTACATCCGCTCACGTTCAGCTCCTGCAAGATATAATTCCAGACGGGGACCAATTAAAAGGAGATCAGAAATCCTTGTACAGTGGAACGCCGCTATAACGAACATCGCGGGATCCACAGATTTTGTTTAGTATAGCGATCGTTCGTTATAGCGATTTTCTGCCATATGCCCAAATTTCAACATGGCGTCCGTTCTTTTAAATAGTGCCCTTTTGCATCGTATTTGAAGTGCGCCCTCTTTTGACCATTGTCAGTGTACGAAACTACTGTTCATTCATTTGGCAGCATGTCACCCTGCATGCCCTGGGGGTTGCTTTAGGACAACTTTGAACATGTGCCGCCCATTGAATCATGTATTTACATGTTCATACTTTTTAAGCTTACCGAATTCTAAAGCAACAGTTGGCTTTTCCCTTCTATTCCTTGGGGAAATAATAGCCACCTGTCACTCTTCAACATAAAGCTGCGGCCTTCCGTTGTTCGGTAAGTTTTGTACACAAAATTTGGAAGCCAAGGATAGTGGTCGTTATAGCCGAATGTTCGGTATAGCGGTGTTCGTTATAGCGGCGTTCCACTGTATTTAAAACATTCTCAGATTGTGTCGAGTTGATTTGTAGTAGCACCATGTGAAAACTTTCTCTTTCAGAACCGGGAAGGTCAACGTTTCGGACAGTATAATCTGCCCGTCGTCAGGAGACAATGCAAACGTGAGATGCAAATGTCTCAGTCGATTCCTGTCATTTAAATTTTTTGTTTAGGTTTCCTAGAGCGAATACATGTATTGAGGACACTCACAACGTAACGACTTTGCAACTTTTGTCTTTACAGTCACAACCACAGACGACTATCGCACAGCGCCTCTCTGTTTGATAGTCATGCCCGGTGCCCCACATGTGAAGTCCCTCTGTATGAAGTTGAACTAATACACAGCAAAAATATCAGCGGTCAAGTGGTGGTCAACTGACCAACTGACCTATCGCCATTTGTGGGTTTAACTACGCCCCTTATACAACTCGATCAAATTTTGTGTGGTACTTTTTGGGATTTCAGATTTTACACGTGGCACATTGAAGTAAACTTACGTGATTGGACAATATTGTACAAGTATAGGTAGAATTTCAGCTATTGCTCATGAATATGTATAGAGGTAGATGATAATGTTGCTGGTACCTGAAGTGTATCGGAACAGCTGCGGAAAAGATTGCGCAGTCCGTTCTCCGTGACGATGTTGCCGTGGCACTGAGTGAGTGACAGGTTGACAGGATGCCTCTCTCCTATCTGCGTGAGGAAGAAGTCGTCCAGCCGCCTCTTGTGAAGCTTGATCGTTCTCCCTGTCAAAGACAAAGCCGACCCATGTTTTCTGTATTTTCCTGAACTCTAAATTTACCTTGTTGTGATGGCAAGGCAAACATTTTAACAATCTTAGGTTTGGGGAAATAAAGAATAACAGAACAGGTAAATTGAGGTTTATATATCCCTGCGGAGTTAGGGGTTCTTTGTGGTGCATGGCACTCCAACCCTATAAAACCTGAAGGCCAACGTCGAGTTACACTTTTATTCTTATTTCCCCATTATATCTGTCGTAATACAGTGGAACACCGCTATACCGAACATTCGGCTATACCGAACACCATCCTTGGCTCCCAAATTTTGTGTACAAAACTTACCAAACATTGTTGTTGGAAAAAAGGCAACAGATTAAAAAAATGTACCGGGTATTTGGGTTCTTTGTAATTCCCAAACGGCCGCAGCTTGATTTTGAAGAGTGACAGGTGGCTATTATTTCCCCAAGGAATAGAAGGGAAAAGCCAGCTGTTGCTTTAGAATTCAGCAAGCTTAGGAAGTATGAACATGTAATTACATAATTCAATGGCCGGTACATGTTTAAAGTCGTCCTTAAGTAACCGGCGGCTGAAAATCGCTATACTGAACGATCGATATACCGAACAAAATCTGTGGATCCTGCAATGTTCGTTATAGCGGCGTTCCAATGTAGTTTTTATTGGTTTTTATTTCATGAACCATACAATGTAGGTTATTATGGGTTCCAGCATATTTGTATCACAAGAACTATAACACTATCCTCACTCACACAAGGTGTCGTCCATTGCGATGCGATGGAATCTTGAGCAGCTTGCTGCACACTGTATGAGGTCCTTGTAGCTCAGGTAACGAAAGACTTGAAGTAATATCTCATCGGGTAGAAGCTCCCAAATGGAAAGGGCATCCCCGCCCCTGGGGCTCTGTCACAGATTATAGAAAACAAAATTAGTTCAGCAGCCAAGCCAAATTTCACAAAGTTTTGGAGAATTTTAAAGGATTGAGGACTTAGAGCCCAGACCCTATTCATTGATGTCTGTTGATTTAAAGAAGTATGAAGAATGTGCCATTCGGTTACTGCACAGTGTTGGATTTTGAAGGATCTCAAGGGTTCCTTCGTGAGTGTTGCCTAGAGTATTAGGGCAAATAGCACATTAACCCTAACTACCCAAGCCTTACAAACTATAACAGCAGGTTTTGTCTAATTTTGATGGGTTAGGACTACGTAGGGCCATGGCACCATTATTTTGGATTCTAGATGCTCCGAGTATGGTGCAATCTGAGGCAATTCCTGGCCACTTTCCCTTGACTGTTTTGAGCAAAAGTTTTAAAGATTACATTGGCAAAATTTAGTTCATTTGAAATTGTTTAGAATATACTCTTGCTCTTAAATTTATAGCTTAGTGGTAGCATATAGGGCCAGGATTCAAGCGTAGTGCTAATTCCTGAAAGCATAGTGGGTGCTAGCGCTATTTAATGCCTGGCTAGCACTGCAACTCACATCAAGACTGCAGAAGGGGAACGGGGGTGTTTCACTACATCTTGCTTGAGTTAATTAGATTATTCTGTGATGTTGTGTGTACTTACGTCACAAATAAGCTGAAGGGTGAGTGGTAAGACACTGTTGCTCGCATTCAGTGCTCGGGAAGCAAGACCCCCTGTCCAGAAATAAAATGGAAATAAAAACTGCTACATGTACATGTTGCAAACACATAAACCAAATTTCCATATAACCAGCATGGTTCTGTGAGTGGTTCAAAAACACAAAATAAGACCTTGTGCTGCATGTACATGACACACATTTAATTTTACGAATGCCTGTTCAACATTAACCTCAGAGTGAAACGCTCCAATTTTTTTCAAGGAAGCGATCTATTCTAATAGTTCAATTGAGACTCTAAGGATGAACAGGTGTCACTGTGCATCGGTCCAATATACTGAATTATTTTTCGCATTCTTTTGGGTAACAACGCTTTTCCCAAACAGCCATCTTGATAAACATGGTAAACAAAATTCAATCTAACCATTTTCAAAATTTGTTTGCCAAAGACAATGTATCTTAATATAAAAATCGGTATAGTTTTTATGTAAATGATTGCAACTGAGGATATTCTCCACCAAAAATGTTGACATTCACAGCCAAAAAGGACAAACACAAGTTAAATACCTTCAACTTGGGCCAAGTTCACTGTCAGTAAGTCCTCCTTGAAATTCACACTCGTCTGCCTGCAGACAAACTCCTTTGTCTGTCTAGATTTCAAACTGGCTGACTGGGGCCGTGCCCTCTGACCTCTGACCCTTGGCTCGGCATCACTCTTACAGGGGGGCACTTGGTGTTTTGCAGATGATGGTCTCTTCCTCTGTACTGCTGGCAAACCTGACACTAGTGGTGAATCCACCAGGGATGACCTTTGACTTCCAAGCCGTAGCCCATCCCCTGCCGAGCGTCTGGTACCCCAAGTTGAACTGGAAGTTGCCCATCGACGGTTATACATGGGATGGTCAATCAGTTGACCAGTCTTGCTTTTAGAAATACCCGATTTGGATCTTGCTGCATCCTGTTTGCTTCGCTGAGGCCCAGCACAGCTAGGACGGGGCTTGGTCTTTTTCGGGAGGCGTTCCTCCGAACTGGACACATTGCGTTTTTGATGCAAATGGTGAGTACTGAGGTCCACCGGAGCTGA
Source organism: Hippasteria phrygiana (assembly GCA_037893225.1). Lineage (NCBI taxonomy): Eukaryota > Metazoa > Echinodermata > Asteroidea > Valvatida > Goniasteridae > Hippasteria > Hippasteria phrygiana. Next base: position 40,577 of record JAZGUH010000101.1, read on the forward strand.
GAGGTCAAAGGTGACTCTGTGCTCCGCCTCGCCCTCTTCGCTGGACCGCGAGGGTCTGTCCGGGATTGAGATATCATGATTTGCAGATCCACATGGGTCACGTTTATCAGTAACATCTGAGAGTCGGCCGGTCTCATTCACTGCAAGCCAGGCATCTACTCTGCTTGGCAAATTTCCTAAAAAATTACTGGCTTCTCCTCCCCCATCCTCACCCACTAGAATGGGCTTGCTTGAAGCTTCAAATTGATCACTACCTCCACTTCTAGTCAATTTTGGGACAAAATTGGCAATCTTACTCATCAAAGTGGACTCATTATCTTCACCCTTTCTGGGAACTCTGTCTTGCCCCTGAGCAGAGACTTCAATATCCCAGGCGCTTCCTGTAGTCAGGTGTGACCTGCTGGTAGCATCTCCGCCTGCTGAAAGATCCTTAAAATGTGCATCGAAGCGAGGCACCTGAGAGACTGCATGCCAAGCATGGTTTGAAGACTTATCAGGAATGTCCACACCACAAATGCCACACTCGTGATGACTATCCACATTGAGGCTTCGGCAATCTGGACACATCTTTACTGTTTCTTTGGGGGAAACAAGACTTCTGTGAACATCTTCTGGAGGAGGAATAACAAGTTGGCCCTCTGATAATTCTCCTTGTGATGCCCATCCTACAAACTGTTCACCAGTCCTGAACATGTTGTCTATTTTCAAGGCATCAGCGTTGCATAATCCATTTTCTTTTTCTAATAGAGCTTTTTTATTCATGGCTGTCTCTTTATCAATATAAGATTTCTCCAGGATTCCATGGATGGAACTTGTTGACGGTCCCCTGTTGAACATGGCGATTGCAACTGCTTTCTCTTGGGACTTCCTCTGATTTTTTTGAGACGGCAGCTGTCTGTGACTTCCTCTCTCCCGCTCGTGATGTTCCCTCACACCATCTACGTGTCTTTCCGGGGTCTTTGGCCGTCTTGGACTCTTTTCTTTTATGGTCACCACGGCAGTAGGTTTGTGTCGCTTTAGGTTAGTGGCGCTTTTCTTCCTTTCTGAAGGCGGATTTGGCATCAGCTGATGTCTACTGATTGTAATTTTCTGATGAGCACGCCCCTCCTGGTCAGAATCTGTGCTCTGCTCCGAGCAAACAAAGTTTCCAATTTCCGTTCCCGATGGGTGTGGGAGTGGAATGGAGTCGGAGCTTAAACCTTTTGAGCTTGAAAACAGTTTCTCATAACTGGGAGGTGGCCTTTTCATTTGCTCTTCCCCATTATGCTCGGAGCTACTTATATGGTTTTCCGAGACACTGCATACACCATAAGAGTTAACAGTCAAGGATAAATCAGCATTTTTGCCTGCAGGAGCACCATGAGGATTGAAAACACTGTGAAGCATGTGGTCCAAAGGCTTTTCTTCCTCATCATTCTTTTGCGCAGACAGTCCAAATCCACTGAATTCACTCGGGTTGTTTTTAGAGTTAAACTGATGTGTTAGTACAAGCTCTGTATAACCACCTGAATGATCATCTGCAAGAACTTCCTCGTTCAGGCTTTGAATATCTCTTTCTTTGTCGTTATAATTAACTTGTTTTAGCAGCGAGATTGGCCTCAGCTCAGGTCTATGTGTACTCAGACCTGAATCTTCCTCAACACTTATTTCTTCACCTGTTCTCTCCAGAAGCCCTGCTTGATCTTTGTCTTGATCAGGAACAGTGTGCAAGTTTCTAGCATCAGGCTCTGGAGAGTCTTGCCTCTTCGGCAAAAGGTCTTCGAATAATCCATGGTTTTCCAGCTCTTTTGACGTGACATTAGGCTGGGACACCTTCGGTCTATACTGTCTGTCCTCAGAATGTTCAGATCTGGGATTAGTTTCGGATAAAAGAACTTGAGCAATGCTCGAATCCTGCTCATCACAGGGATCCGTGTTTAGAACCTTCTTAGGATGTGTTGCAGGAGATGATGGCAGTTCCCTCTCAATATGCTGTCCTTCAACTAGTTGTTCGCTACACAGTACTGGTTCTATCACATTTTGAGTAGTCCTGTCACTCAATTTCTTCTTTTTCAGATTCTTACTCAGACTCTGAATGTACTTCCTCAAGATGTCATCTCCTCCTTTGGCTGCATCTTGTAAAGCACCTAGGTCAAAGGTTGTTTCATTATCACTGGCACTGTCTTCCTGCACCAAATGTAAAGTCGAGAAGTCTGCAGTTGGTGGTGACAACCATTTCATGGCATCACATGATCTTTCTTGGGCGGAATCAATGTCTACATGTACAGTACCGGGATGTTTAAGTTTCTCAGACGAGTCATTTGGCATGCTTCCACCCCTAAGGGATGATCTGGATGCAAGTGAGGAGACATTTTCCTGTTCACTTGATGGCCATTGATGCTCAGACTCGACCTTTTCACTAGGAGGGTTCACCTTAAACTCTCGATCCGAAAAGCCAGACATTAATTCCCCATGCACCTGTGCCCGCAGTTTGCGAACCTGGCCCATATTATGCAAAATGTTCTCGGCATAAAGAGCATTGTGTTCAGAGGCTGCTTTGACTGCAGCCATGGTATCTTCATCTTGCCTGTACAAGAATGTCTTCAAATGCTTCTTTCTTGAATCAAGGTGACCTTTACTCCACTGTGCATCATCTCCATTACGATCACTTGAAGGAATCTGTGCGCTTCTTATGCGATTGTTCAAACTCTGGCGATCTGGTCTCTGCAAGTGACTGATGAGTTGCAGTTCATAATCCATAGACGCTGCATCAAAATCGCTGCTTGAGATGGGATCTGATGGACGAACTTTCTCAATCTTCTCCTTTGGAGCCTGTCCAGGAGTTCTCGATCCTGCCCCGTTTGACTGGAAAAGTTCATCAACATCATTGGCGACATGTATCTCAAACTCCTGTGCGCTAAGCCTCTGATTGGTTGATCCTTTCTTATCAGCAACCAATTCATAACTAAATCCATTACTTTCCGCTGAGATTCCACTGTGGGACTTCAACCTATTACCTCTATCTACATCATTTGTACCAAAGCCCTGCCGACTTTTCTTGTATGTTTTTGGAATAGCACCCATAGCCTTGTGGGTTGAACCACTCAGTTGAAATATCTTTTTTCCATCTCTGTTCACTGATCCATTTGTTGCCTTGCTGGAGGCAAAGCCAATGATGCTGTCTATTTTGGGCTCTGCGGGAGGGCTTGGAAGATATCTCTGATCAAAGTATGCCAATCTTTTCTGTCGGAGATCACTCAGTTCTGGTATCCTTGAACTCTCCATCATATTAATGCACCAAATTCTGTTTAAGAAAAACAAGTTAACCCTAACCCTCCAGGGCATGTTTGCTAGAACCTAGCCCTAGAAGGACGCCATGATATGGCGTCCTAGCGCACAAGACTGACAACAGTCCTACATGTATGCTAGAAACCGCAGTTCAAAAATCACACTTTACCTGCATAAGTATTCTTGGCATCATCTCTGTCCACAGTTCAACAGCCCATCTCCCCAGTAGGATAGAAATATTCCTCAAAGAATGTAGGGCTGTCCCGAATATAGCGAATATTCTAATAGCTTTTTGCCGGTTCGAATATTAAAAAAAAAATATGCATGTACAGATATGACTGATGCTATTAATATAAAAGTTACAGCGCTTAGCAGTGCCAAATGCCACATTTTTTGTGGACAGAGGTTTATTGTTCCCAACCGTAAAACCCTTGACAATTCTAAAATAGTTTTTGCAAAAACTCGGGCTCGAGTTTGGTTTCTTGTTATCAGAATGTTATACGTACTCGTAATGATCTTGATACAATGCAAAAAAGTCCATTGGGTTGTCTCTAATATTGATCGCCGCATGTAAAACACCAGCGTGCTTTGCATGCAACTTTTTACTAAGGCTGTTCGATATGACAATATTTCCTGATATTTTGATATTTTTTCATATCGAAAATCGTATCGGCCCCTTAAAAAACACCGGAATACCGGGGAATTCGATTTACCGAAGAATATCGCGAATTGCTTTTCTCAGTGTTCAAGATTTATCTAAGTTGTATTAAGCGTGGATTAGTCCAGATTACCTTGCTCGAAAATCCAGGTATTTCCAATATATTTGATGGTAGAATAGTGTAACGTATGATGCACCATGGAGGAATAAAAAAAAAACAATATGTACTAAATGTGTTGTTTCTTGGATCGTTTTCTAAACCCCGACAAAACTTCTCTGCACTATTCATTATATAGCGCACATGGACGTGCATTCCATCGTGGGTGTAGTCTTGGTCAAGTGCAAACAACCGCACTGAATGCTCTACCGTATTATTTCCAGTGTACAGTGCATGTGCACGCGCAACGCGAAGTGAAATTCGCCTTGAGAAAAGGCTACTAAGACCTGGGGGGGGGGGGGGGGGGCAATTGCTTCAATAACGCCAACCCCTAAAGCGCATTTGCGCATGCTCGTTGCTTTGTTGCTAGCCTTGGTCAAGTGCAAGTAACCACACTGAATGCCACCATCTTATTTCCAGTGTACAATGCACGTGCACGCGGAACGCGAAGCGAAATTCGCCTTGAGAAAAGACAAACACGTGCGGCGCATGCGTTGTACATTGAACATGTACAATGATTGTCTATCTTGATCTTGTGTGCGCCCGATCCGCGGTAGCCCTGATCTCATGATGCCGTAGTGATTTCCATCATGTATTTTTTGTATTCCTCCTTGATTTCCATCATGTAATTTTTTTATTCTTCCTGTAAGGCAAAAGTGACATCATCATGATAATATCGAGTATCGCGATATTTTTTTGCCGATATTGCGGTATCAAAATCAATGAATATCGAACAGCCTTACTTTTTACTGGCGCGGCATGCAGTTGCAGCAGGCGCCTAAAAAACTTGATCGGCGAGTAACGAATATATTCGAATATTCGGTCAAGCCCAGTCTCGAATAATCGAAAACTAATTTATTCGAAAATGAACAGCCCTACAAGAATGTTAAGAACAGGAGATATTTAAGGCGCAAAATCGTCTCCATGCAACGCTGACTTCACAAACAGGAGCAATACCCACATCTAGAACGTTCATCAACAGAGGGCGCAATTTACAGGCGGTCGCCGTCCATGCACGGCCGGCCATGCCGCGGAGCGCATGCCGCACGGTGACCGCCTGTAAATTGCACCCTCTGTTGTTGATAAACATTCAAGACATGCGGACAAGGTATTACTCCTCGTGTTTGTGAAGTCATCAGCGGCGCGTTGAGACGATTTTGAGCCACAAATATCTCCTGTTCTTGACATTCTTGGAGAAATATTTCTATCCTACCGGGGAGATGGGCTGTTGAACTGTGGACAAAGATGATACCAAGAATATTTATGTTGGTAAAGTGTGATTTTTGAACTTCTGTTTCTAGCATAGGACTGTTGTGCAGTCTTGTGCGCTTGGACGCCATATCTTGACGTCCTTCTAGGGCTAGCTAGAACCCTGCCAGACGCATCAGATTGCATACGTTGTCACATTGACTTTCATTGAGAGTCCAGCAAATTAAAGTGGAGCTGTCAGCACAGATGCACTGTGCTGCGATCATTGAACAGAAATGATGGAGGAATTTTTCTACTTGCAAGGAGCAGCAAGAACAACATGTACAATGTAACTCATAAAAATGTGCCCACAGACCATGTTACGGATAGCCCGGCAATGTGTACTAAAGGTGTATGTTGCACTGCAAAACCCCATAGGCCCCAAGGTGGGGGAAAGATTTTACTTTAACCCTCCCTCTCTCTCAGGGCCAAAATTGAGCCAACTACATGTACATTTTGTACCCTATACATTTGTATAAACACACACAAGCTTTGAGAGTTGGTGGGTAGATTTTTTGGAAAGATTTTACCTTCATACCCCTACCAAAATTGGTAAGGAACAGCAAATCTTGGAAAATAACCATCCATTTGTTTTCAGAATTGCATTAACACTTGGCACAACCTTTAATTTTGAGAATTTAGTTGGGAATTTTTAGTGCATTATAGGGAAAGAAAGTTTGTGTTTTCTGTGATGCATGTTCTTGGCATGTATGTACATGTACAAAACATAGTCGCTCAAAGTGTTCATCACATATGTTGATTTCTGCTTCATTTTTTTTCCAGATTTTACAGACATCAATTTTGAAATAACAGCTTGTGCCACATGTTTAGACAGTTGTTATCAAGGAGGGTTGGTTATTTTCCAATATTTTGCTGTTTTTGACCGATTTTGGTGGGGGATATTAATGTAAAATCTTTCCGATTTTCCAACTAAACTCTCAAATTTAAAGGGACACATTGCTTTGGATTTTGCGATTTGGGCTATAAAACTGAAATGGATATGGTTGGGAAGCTTTTTTAAAAGTAGACTATAAAGATTCACATAACTATCCCTTTAAATTGCGTGGTTTTTGTTTAATTTCGTGACAAATAACGGTCCGCCATTTTGTAGAACCAAATTTTTGACTCCACAAAATGGCGGACTGTGTTCACCAGTCGTATTTCCAGTCGCATCTGGTTGAAGTACGTTCTGTTGATCCATTTTGATGTACTGTGGCACGGCGCGCAGCACTGGTGATATGTGTCGCGAGGTAGAGAATTGTACCTGGCGATCATCTGATAGGTTCACAAGGCCACTGGCTGTGGCGCCAGCCTAAAGACTTTTACAGCGTATTTTGCGCATTATTTAGACGGTGGTATAGTACTGGAAATAAGTCTATGTTTCGCGGGTCAGATGTCAGGGGTAAGCGGCCAATTTGTTGTTTTGTAATCACTACTCACTAATTACAACACATTATATGTGTTTTTTTGCATGAACAACTCTTATCAAAGTAAGGAACATTTCTAAACAGCAAAATTTCATGACATTTGAAGGCAATGTGTCCCTTTAAAGGTTGTGCCAAGTGTTTACAATTCTGAACACAGCTGTTCCTGACCGATTTTTAAAATCTTTCTATTATTATTAAAGAGCAACTAAAACGCCTATTACAATTTTGACTTTTAAAACTTTTCCGACAGTTTAAATACTCTTTTAAACTGATGGAGATTAGTTTGCAGTAGGCCTGTTCCGGGTATCCGGGTACCCGGATACCCGAATGCCGGCGTCAATATCCGGTTCCATTTTTCCGGTTCGGGTACCCGAAACTTACGGTGAAAAATTCAATGTAAGGTTGCATACCAAAAATAAATAAATAAATACAGAGAATTCGATCTATTTCAAACTCTGTTCCGACTCGAAAGACCCGAACCGTCCGGCGGTGTTTTGAAAACAATGCGTCAACAAAAATGCAGTGAATGGAAAGTATCAATAATGTGGTCGGCCAACGCTGTTTGTATCTTATCTATAGCTATCTTGTTGCTTATTATAGTCTGTCAATGGAAGTGAACTGCGGTTTACGCTGGGGCTAAACTAGCTCCGCGGTATGATCAAAGAGCGGGCGGGAGTAATATTGATCTTGAGAGAGTGAACGTTGCTCAGACACTGGGGCAGCGGGAATGGGAAGCGCTCTCCGTATTAGGCCTACGGGTATACGTTAAAACAAAAACAATAAAAGGCTTTGCTTGGAGGAGGCTTTGCTTGGAGTATTAAATTTGTTTTATGGTGTGTGATTATTTTGGTGTCCGACTACATGTACATGTACATGTGCCCTGTCAACTCGTACCCGAGTCAACTCGTACCCAGGTTAACTCGTACCCAGGTTAACTCGTACCCAGGCATGCCAGGTTAACTCGTACTCTGTGGATGATTTAATATTTAACCCCTTGCGTACGGAAGACGCCAGTACCACCAGGCCGGATGACGCCATTTGCCGCTATTTGTGCAATTTCAATCCATTGTTGGATTATTGTGTATGTTACGCTTGACTGCACAAGCAAAGGCCGGCGCGACACCCCAGCGCCTCCTGTAAATAACCGTACTCGAGGTCTTTTTAAATATCTGAACCTTCTAAACGATATTTTTATAGAGACTGGACGACAGGTAATGACTGCAGCTGTGAAAAACGTCTTCAATGGAGAATGTCTTATATAATAGGTCAAATTTAACATAATTAATGTTCAACTTCAAAGGTCCTGGTGTCCCTGAAATAATTGAAATCAGTAATAAACACAAAGCCAAGATCGTAACTTTGCCTTAATAAGGCGGTTACACTACATGACCCCCCATTTTTGTTCTTGTGCTGGATATTTTTCGCCGTCCCTGCGACAGAAGAACCGCCCCAGTATAAAATCGCTTTGGACAAGGCTTTACCTCTTTTTTTACCAAGAAGATAGTGGCACGCTCCGTGCAGTCGCCCAATCACAGGCTATTACGAACGTTGTGATATCTGGCCGGCGCCGAACAACCAATAAGTCCATATGAAGAGCCATAGTAGACCAATCACGCAGTTCAGTGAGTCCACCTCGCATACGTGCCGTCCAATCAGCACACGGCACTCGCTCCCCCTGTGTGCAGTGCACGTGCGGCATGCAGTGCATGCATAGACTGGTTGCCGCATTTCCATCATGCCTTCTTTGGCACTTATAGTGGGCGGCGCGGCGGGAACCAGTACAGCATTGCTGTATTGAGCATGACACGTGTTTTCATCACGGTGATAGGAAATCACGCACCGAAAGGAACTTGTAATCGCGAAGGGAACTTGTAAAAACAACGGAGGTTTCTAAAAAAAAAATAGCGAATGTAAGTAGGCAAACAAATTACAAGCGTTTTTGACGGAAATATGTTATTGAGAGGCATTTTGTGAAGACGGAAAATACAACAGGATTATTTGTTTTATTGATTTTTTAATGTTTTTTTTACTTGCCCATAAAATGTTTAGGGTCGCAGCCGTAAAATTAGGGTAGATCGGGTAACCGGAAGCAAAACTATTTTTGCGGGGGCCTTTTAGCGGCTGCACGGTGCACACAAGGACATTACAAACCTTGCTCTATGATTAGACAGTGTTTGTTTGTTTTGTGTTTTTTTTAACGGTCTACTTCCGGGTACCCGAGAACCGAACCAGTGTGGCGTTCGGGTACCCGGATCCAAAATTACCCGTGAACGCACAGCCCTAGTTTGCAGACGAGAGGGATTTTTTTTAAAAAGAGGGTTGTTATTCTGTACAATTTATCCTGTTTCGCGAAAGCTCATTATGTACGTGACCCCGTGACGTACATGTGTAGAGTCGGTTGATGCTACAGCCAAACACTAGTGCACGTACGTGGAGTTGATGCTGCTGGAACAGTGGAAGAGTTTTTGTCGACATAACTCCTCCGTTTTCCCGTTTATTTTGTCTAATTTTGATATTATTTCAGTATGAGTATGGTTCTAATCAGATGCTCATACTGAAATAATATCAAAATTAGACAAAATGAACACACGTTCAGATGGAGAAATAACAGGTTTTTAAAAGGACATCTGACGGTCAAATAGAAACTGTAACGCGCGTAAAATGGGTGTGTCCCTCACAGAATGTCTGTTTAACAGATATTCCTACGGTTGGTTCCATAATTTGTTGTTGATAATAGGAATGTGTCAGGTCTGAGAAATATGAATCCAGTTGATTGAAACTGGAACTTGAACCCGTTTTAGATTGAGAAATAACTGTTTTTTTAAAGGACGTCTCACAGTCAAATAGAAAATGTAACGCGTCTAAAATGGGTGTGTCCCTCACAGAATGACCATTTTCAAAACCTTCCTACGGATGGTTCAAGACTTTGTTGTTGATAATAGGAATATTGCGGGTCTGAGAAAAATGAATCAAAGTTTATTTCATGGGGAACAACCTGTTTCAGACGCACAAATAACCTGTTTAAAAAAAATCCTTGGACGTGTGACGCTTAAATACAAAATGCACTGTAACTGCAATGCACGTAAACTGGGTGTGTCCCTCACAGAATGACTATTTTTCCCGATCTTTGTACCGATATTTCCAGAATTTGTTGTTGGTAATAGGAAGATCGGAGGTGGGAGAAATCTTAATTAATCTAGTGGATTTAATCTGGAACCACCTAATTCAGATGCAGAAATAACAGGTTTTTGAAAAGGACGACTGACGCTCAACTGAACTGCACGTTAACTGTGTGTGTCCCTCACGGAATGTCTGTTTTAAAATTTTTGTTCGGATGAATACTTTGTTTTAAAAAATAGCAGGGTTCTCCCCAGGATTTGTCAAAACTGGGGGGGATTTAATTTGTGGTTGACTGACAATTTGCAAAGCCATGGCGTGGGGTTTGGTGCCCGCCTAAGGGCCCCGAAAATGTTTTGACTTTATAAAGTCAAAACATGCTCTCTGGTGCATTTTAGAGCATTTCCTGGGCTTTTCAAGTACTTTTTCTCAGGAAAAAACATGAGAGATTTAATGGGCTTTTTTCAAATTTAGAATATCAACATTTCATCAAATGACCACTTTTCCTTTCTCGACTAGTAATTCTAGACACAAAATGAGCCATTCCAAGTTTCAGATGCAACAGAAGTCCCCTGCCTCATCATGTGGTGCTTTCGGCACAATGAGCACAGCATTCCTGGAATGTGAATGCAAGTCATTAAAAATAAAGTAGAAAAGAATTGGCAGGGCTTACCCTTTTGGAGTGCCATAAAGAAAATGTATAATTTTCAAGCTACATGTACAATAAAAAAAAAAAAAAGTTTTGTAATATTGTGTAGTTTATGCATGCTTTAGCTTAAAATCCCTGAAAATTACAAGTACCCCCAAAATTGGCCAGGGGTTCCCCCATGGGCGGTTAGCCTGTTTTTTAGAATGCTGTAAATAAATCATTGTGTTGTTTTTAAAAATTCATGTGGGAAAAAAATTCATTTAAAATATTTATTTTACAAAATTAGGCCTTTCGTTAAAATAGTTTCAATATATAAATCAGTTGCAAGTAATATGGGTTTTCCTCTGCGCGGTGCGGACTGCTGACTGTTATTAGCTTAAAAAAAAAACCTATTTTTGATTGCTTTTCCGCCATTGTACGCGAGACAAAAACGTGGTGACTTGGCAACGTCCAACAATCTCGTCCCCATCGTAAATGCCTTTTTTAATACAAAGAACTACGGCCATGAAAAAAAACCTGACGTGTGTGGGGTCGATCTTGTAAGCACTGCAAATGGTGTAGTGCAAAATGTTACAAATTTTAACCCGCCGTTCCGCGTTTAATACTCCTATCTGATTTTTGTTTCCTTATACTATAGGGAACAGGGCCCTACACTACACAATCACCGTTAAAACAAAATCACCGTAAAAGGCCATGGGATTGTCATTATAACTTATGTTTATAAGCAAACAACAGCTGAATGCCAGCCACAAGCAATATACAACACATGGGAACCTGGTTGGTAATCTCGTTTTTATCAAGTGTTTTCATGCTAACCAAATTTTTGGGCAATTGTGTAGTGTAGGGCCCCTCTTTAGTTTTGATGAAATTAGAGTCAAGGGTATTTTTTCTCATTCCAAAATGACTTTTTCAACCTAAAGCAGACTTCTCATAATTCTATTGACATCGTTTTTTGTAATTTTGAACAGTTTATTTCGGTAGAAAATACAATTTTCTTACGCGCTTTACGGCAGTTGCTCTGCGAATGAAGGCGGTTTTGCGTGTTTACTGTGCGTCGCGGTGATCGCCATCTTGATTTTCGCATTTTGTCGTCCTCATCGCCGCTTTACTGGTTGCCTATTATGTTACGCATCCAATTAAAAATGTTGTTGTTAGTTTTTGAATAATTGCATAAACTCTGCCCCGAGTATTTTAACGATTTTTTATACATCCGTCAACATACAAGGTACTCGCTCAGATCATCAGATCAGCTTTGCTTGCAGGTTCCAGTAACGAAAAACAAATTTGGTGACAGGTCATTTTCTGTTGCTGGGCCCAGACTGTGGAATGAACTGCCACTGGAGATTAAACAGCAGCGTAACATTGAGTGTTTTAAAGGCAAACTTAAGACCTTCTTATTTCGGAAGGCTTTTGTGTTTTATGCAATTTTTTTTTAAATGTTTTTTACAAGTTTTGACATTTTTGACTTTTGAATTGTAGGCCTACCCTATCTAAATTAACATACTTAGTCTATCTTATAAATTTTTAAATCTTGTATTTTATTCATAATTTTGATGTTAGCTGTGTTTTTATATGAATTTTATTGAAAAAATGAAAGGCGCACTTGATCATTTTTACAATGGAAAGTGCGCGGTATAAATGTCATTAGGCCTAGGCCTTAAGGCTGTTCGATATCCATTTATTTTGATACCGAAATATCGGCAGAAAAATATCGCGATATTCGATATTATCGTCATGACGTCACTTTTTCATTACCGGAAGAACGGAGGAATAAAAAAAATACATGACGGAAGTCACCACTGCATCATGAGATCAGGGCTACCGGGATCGGCCCGCTGGGATTGAGAGGCAGGAATGGGGGGGTCGGTTTGACAAAGCTTCCCTTCGCTCGTTGAGTATTTGGAGTTTTACGACATTTACCTTCAGTTGGCTACTTTATGACACTCCAGAAAGACTAGCGATTGTTTCTATTTCAGCATTGTTGATTAGTAACACAGATGATAATACCATGGACGATCACATGCGAGTTGTCAACAAACGATCGTGTCGTATATTTTGTGAAGACGACATGGCATTGCACAATGTACAATGGATGCGCGGCACGTGTTTTAATCTTTCTCAAGACGCGGCACAGTTCGCTACACGTAACTGCACCTAACTACGTGTGCCTTGTACACTGGGGAAAGACGGTGGCATTCAGTGCGGTTGCTTGCACTTGACCAAGGCTAGCAACAAAGCAACGCGCACGAGCAGATGCGCTACAGGGGTTGACCTTATTGCAAACAATTGCCATACCCCTCGATCTCAAGATGAGTTCGCAAACGTGTAGGTACGTACATTGTACACTGAAAATAAGACGTTGTTTCTACTTGACAACGTACGACGCGGAGGGTAAATCGCGCGGAAGGTAAATCGCGCGGAAGGTAAATCGCGCAGAGCGGAGATGTCATGTCGGGGTTTAGAAAACGGTCAAAGAAAGACACATTTAGTGCATGTATGTATTTTTTTATTCCTCCATGGTACATCATGATACATATACTATTCCTACCGTCCAATAATTGGAAATAACTGGAATTTCGAGCAAAGTAAACTGGACAAATCCACACGTAATGCGGCCAAAAGGAACAATATCGCAATATTCTTCGGTATATCGAATTCCCCGATATTGCGGGTTTTTTTAAAGGGGCCGATACGATTTTCGATACGAAAAAAATATCGAAATATCGGGAAATATCGTCATATCGAACAGGCTTACTAGGCCTAATTATTATTATTATTATTATTAATTACTATAATATTTAGGCCTACCCCAACATTTCCCTCAAAAGTCAAAACTAAAACCCTGCCCTTTATCTACCCCTAGAACTATGGGGTTCCGACAGGAACCCCATAGGAAGACGCCGATTTTTCCCATAGGCTAGTACAGCAAGAATAAGAACGTCATTCCCATGCAACACGTTTCTACATTTTTCGCCGTGAATTACTTCATGACTGCCCCCAAAAATAATAATATGCCGCATTTACATCCTCACCTTGCTTGCGCCAAGTCAATTTTCGCCTGAAACGGGTCCAATTTGCGGGAAAAAAATGACAAAAATCTGCAGTCGTTCCGAAGCGATCACACACGCACACCATCGAGGAAGCCGCACACACGAAGCTCCTGTTTTGCGGGGGGGCCGTGGGTCGGTCAAGTCATGATTATTCATCGAAAATTTGAAGCGCGGTACGGCAGGCAACTGCCGCGTGTCCGTTATATACCGTCTGCATATCGTCGCAGATGGTATATAACGGACACGCGGCAGTTGCCTGCCGTACCGGGCTTCAAATTTTCGATGAATAATCATGACTTGACCGACCCACGGCCCCCCGCAAAACAGGAGCTTCGTGTGTGCGGCTTCCTCGATGGTGTGTGTGATCGCTTCGGAACGACTGCAGATTTTTGTCATTTTTTTCCCGCAAATTGGACCCGTTTCAGGCGAAAATTTACTTGGCGCAAGCAAGGTGAGGATGTATATGCGGCATATTATTATTTTTGGGGGCAGCCATGAAGTACAATGTAATTCACGGCGAAAAATGTAGAAACGTGTTGCATGGGAATGACGTTCTTATTCTTGCTGTACTATGGGAAAAATCGGCGTCTTCCTATGGGGTTCCTGTCGGAACCCCATAGTTCTAGGGGTACCCTTTATCTACTCCTAGAACTATGAGGTTCCTGACATGAACCTCATAGGAAGACGCCGATTTTTCCCATAGGCTAGTACAGCAAGAATAAGAACGTCATTTCCATGCAACACGTTTCTACATTTTTCGCCGTGAATTACTTCATGGCTGCCCCCCAAAAAAATAATATGCCACATTTACATCCTCACCTTGGTTGCGCCAAGTAAATTTTCGCCTGAAACGGGTCCAATTTGCGGGGAAAAAAGGAAAAAAAAGGGAAGTCGTTCCGAAGCGATCACACACGCACACCATCGATTAAGCCGCACACACGAAGCTCCTGTAAGATATCCCAGCATGCATCCAGCCGGGTAATGTGCGGGGGGGCCGTGGGTCGGTCAACTCATGATTATTCATCGGAAATTCGAAGCGCGGTACGCGGGATACGGCAGGCAACTGCCGTACCGCGCTTCGAATTTCCGATGAATAATCATGACTTGACCGACCCACGGCCCCCCCGCACATTACCCGGCTGGATGCATGCTGGGATATCTTACAGGAGCTTCGTGTGTGCGGCTTAATCGATGGTGTACGTGTGTGATCGCTTCGGAACGACTGCATTTTTTTTTTTTTTTCCCGCAAATTGGACCCGTTTCAGGCGAAAATTGACTTGGCGCAACCAAGGTGAGGATGTAAATGCGGCATATTATTTTTTTGGGGGGCAGCCATGAAGTAATTCACGGCGAAAAATGTAGAAACGTGTTGCATGGAAATGACGTTCTTATTCTTGCTGTACTAGCCTATGGGAAAAATTGGCGTCTTCCTATGATGACTGAGGTTCATGTCAGGAACCTCATAGTTCTAGGAGTACCCTTTATCTACGGCATACCTGTTGGTTAATTGTAATGTCGCTAACCAGTTTGGCAATTCCAATAACCTAAAAGTGGATTTTTGTTCCCTTATACTGGAACAGGGCCCTACACTACACAATCGCCAATTTTTGTGCTTAGCACTGGCCCCTGTTGTCATGGTTGTTACTCAGTGTAGTGTGCCATGATCAAAGTTCAAACAGTCGGGTAAATTTCGACAAACATTGATATTGTCGATAAAGTTAGTGACAATAATTTATAAAAAAAATTCAAGGCTACCTCCTGCGTCTCCATTACGTCACAGATACAATCCAAATCCATCAATTTTGCTCCAGTTTACTGCAGTCCAAGACCCCGTCCAAACCGCCGGGCTTCTAAACAGTGCTAAATGGATTTCCACCATACTGTTTGTGTCGTTGTTATAGATATACAAATTCCTGCCAACTTGCTGGAATTTAAACGGCAATGAGATTGTTGAACTGACACTGTATTATTAGAAATAGATTTTGAATCAATCAAACTGGAACATATCGTAAATATAAATATTCATACAACGCCATATCAATATTTTGTCCTGAAAAGTAATTAAGTGATTTAGAAAACAAACAATAATGATTTGAAAGCCATTCTATTTCCGACAGAATGTTGTAACGGCTCCGAGTGAGTTTGTTGGAAAAGCTCTTTCAATATGTGTAGATAATAATTTTAAAAACTCATTATATAATAATTTAACAAGCATAAGTTTCATAAAAAATTATTTGTTTAGAGAAATTTATTTTAAAATATGTATTGAATAATTTGTTTTGTCATTATCTTTCATTTAATTGTCCAAAAAATAAAACTAAATTATTTCGAGACATTGTCTAGAACCCAACTTCAAACTCACTGTGGCTACATGTAGTATAAAAGCACCTGTCCAAAGCTAGCCGCGAACTGGGCCCGATTTCCAGCCTCGAACTCAGCCTCGAACTCAGCCTCGAACTCCTAAAATCTAAAACACATGCATCAAAGGGAGATCCAAAACGTGTTCGCGTTTGCGCTTGCCGAAGTATTTTTGAGAATAATTGAACGAATTTCCAGAAATAAACCCAGAAAAGCGAATTTTTCTCGAACACGATTTTAACATATATTATAAAGGATATTGAAATTCAACAAAAAGATGATTTTGACGTAATGTGCTCACCAAACACGTTCAATTATTTATAGTTTGTGTAGAGAGAACCGGCGGCAATTTAAAGACGCCTTTAAAACAAAATCTCCCCCACAGATTCATCAAAGTGGACATTTTTATTGCTTGATCTGAAAGATCATCCCTCTGTGCACACTTAATTTGGGATAAGGCTAAATCGGTCAACTAAAAATACCCAGCCTCACCAACAGAAAAATGGCATCTTTTCCCCTATACTTTGTGCACATACTTTAAAGACGCCTTTAAAACAAAATCTCCCCCACAGATTCATCAAAGTGGACATTTTTATTGCATGATCTGAAAGATCATCCCTCTGGGCACACTTAATTTGGGATAAGGCTAAATCGGTGCACTAAAAATACCCAGCCTCACCAACTGAAAATTGCATCTTTTCCCATATACTTTGTGCACATACTTTAAAGACGCCTTTAAAACAAAATCTCCCCCACAGATTCATCAAAGTGGACATTTTTATTGCATGATCTGAAAGATCATCCCTCTGGGCACACTTAATTTGGGATAAGGCTAAATCGGTGCACTAAAAATACCCAGCCTCACCAACTGAAAATTGCATCTTTTCCCATATACTTTGTGCACATACTTTAAAGACGCCTTTAAAACAAAATCTCCCCCACAGATTCATCAAAGTGGACATTTTTATTGCATGATCTGAAAGATCATCCCTCTAGGCACACTTAATTTGGGATAAGGCTAAATCGGTGCACTAAAAGTACCCAGCCTCACCAACAGAAAAATGGCATCTTTTCCCATATACTTTGTGCACATACTTTAAAGACGCCTTTAAAACAAAATCTCCCCCACAGATTCATCAAAGTGGACATTTTTATTGCTTGATCTGAAAGATCATCCCTCTGTGCACACTTAATTTGGGATAAGGCTAAATCGGTCAACTAAAAATACCCAGCCTCACCAACAGAAAAATGGCATCTTTTCCCATATACTTTGTGCACATACTTTAAAGACGCCTTTAAAACAAAATCTCCCCCACAGATTCATCAAAGTGGAAATTTTTATTGCATGATCTGAAAGATCATCCCTCTGGGCACACTTAATTTGGGATAAGGCTAAATCGGTCAACTAAAAATACCCAGCCTCACCAACAGAAAAATGGCATCTTTTCCCCTATACTTTGTGCACATACTTTAAAGACGCCTTTAAAACAAAATCTCCCCCACAGATTCATCAAAGTGGACATTTTTATTGCATGATCTGAAAGATCATCCCTCTGGGCACACTTAATTTGGGATAAGGCTAAATCGGTGCACTAAAAATACCCAGCCTCACCAACTGAAAATGGCATCTTTTCCCATATACTTTGTGCACATACTTTAAAGACGCCTTTAAAACAAAATCTCCCCCACAGATTCATCAAAGTGGACATTTTGATTGCATGATCTGAAAGATCATCCCTCTGGGCACACTTAATTTGGGATAAGGCTAAATCGGTGCACTAAAAATACCCAGCCTCACCAACTGAAAATTGCATCTTTTCCCATATACTTTGTGCACATACTTTAAAGACGCCTTTAAAACAAAATCTCCCCCACAGATTCATCAAAGTGGACATTTTTATTGCATGATCTGAAAGATCATCCCTCTAGGCACACTTAATTTGGGATAAGGCTAAATCGGTGCACTAAAAGTACCCAGCCTCACCAACAGAAAAATGGCATCTTTTCCCATATACTTTGTGCACATACTTTAAAGACGCCTTTAAAACAAAATCTCCCCCACAGATTCATCAAAGTGGACATTTTTATTGCATGATCTGAAAGATCATCCCTCTGGGCACACTTAATTTGGGATAAGGCTAAATCGGTGCACTAAAAATACCCAGCCTCACCAACTGAAAATGGCATCTTTTCCCATATACTTTGTGCACATACTTTAAAGACGCCTTTAAAACAAAATCTCCCCCACAGATTCATCAAAGTGGACATTTTTATTGCATGATCTGAAAGATCATCCCTCTGGGCACACTTAATTTGGGATAAGGCTAAATCGGTGCACTAAAAGTACCCAGCCTCACCAACAGAAAAATGGCATCTTTTCCCCTATACTTTGTGCACATACTTTAAAGACGCCTTTAAAACAAAATCTCCCCCACAGATTCATCAAAGTGGACATTTTTATTGCATGATCTGAAAGATCATCCCTCTGGGCACACTTAATTTGGGATAAGGCTAAATCGGTGCACTAAAAATACCCAGCCTCACCAACTGAAAATTGCATCTTTTCCCATATACTTTGTGCACATACTTTAAAGACGCCTTTAAAACAAAATCTCCCCCACAGATTCATCAAAGTGGACATTTTTATTGCATGATCTGAAAGATCATCCCTCTGGGCACACTTAATTTGGGATAAGGCTAAATCGGTGCACTAAAAATACCCAGCCTCACCAACTGAAAATTGCATCTTTTCCCATATACTTTGTGCACATACTTTAAAGACGCCTTTAAAACAAAATCTCCCCCACAGATTCATCAAAGTGGACATTTTTATTGCATGATCTGAAAGATCATCCCTCTAGGCACACTTAATTTGGGATAAGGCTAAATCGGTGCACTAAAAGTACCCAGCCTCACCAACAGAAAAATGGCATCTTTTCCCATATACTTTGTGCACATACTTTAAAGACGCCTTTAAAACAAAATCTCCCCCACAGATTCATCAAAGTGGACATTTTTATTGCTTGATCTGAAAGATCATCCCTCTGTGCACACTTAATTTGGGATAAGGCTAAATCGGTCAACTAAAAATACCCAGCCTCACCAACAGAAAAATGGCATCTTTTCCCATATACTTTGTGCACATACTTTAAAGACGCCTTTAAAACAAAATCTCCCCCACAGATTCATCAAAGTGGAAATTTTTATTGCATGATCTGAAAGATCATCCCTCTGGGCACACTTAATTTGGGATAAGGCTAAATCGGTCAACTAAAAATACCCAGCCTCACCAACAGAAAAATGGCATCTTTTCCCCTATACTTTGTGCACATACTTTAAAGACGCCTTTAAAACAAAATCTCCCCCACAGATTCATCAAAGTGGACATTTTTATTGCATGATCTGAAAGATCATCCCTCTGGGCACACTTAATTTGGGATAAGGCTAAATCGGTGCACTAAAAATACCCAGCCTCACCAACTGAAAATGGCATCTTTTCCCATATACTTTGTGCACATACTTTAAAGACGCCTTTAAAACAAAATCTCCCCCACAGATTCATCAAAGTGGACATTTTTATTGCATGATCTGAAAGATCATCCCTCTGGGCACACTTAATTTGGGATAAGGCTAAATCGGTGCACTAAAAATACCCAGCCTCACCAACTGAAAATTGCATCTTTTCCCATATACTTTGTGCACATACTTTAAAGACGCCTTTAAAACAAAATCTCCCCCACAGATTCATCAAAGTGGACATTTTTATTGCATGATCTGAAAGATCATCCCTCTAGGCACACTTAATTTGGGATAAGGCTAAATCGGTGCACTAAAAGTACCCAGCCTCACCAACAGAAAAATGGCATCTTTTCCCATATACTTTGTGCACATACTTTAAAGACGCCTTTAAAACAAAATCTCCCCCACAGATTCATCAAAGTGGACATTTTTATTGCATGATCTGAAAGATCATCCCTCTGGGCACACTTAATTTGGGATAAGGCTAAATCGGTGCACTAAAAATACCCAGCCTCACCAACTGAAAATGGCATCTTTTCCCATATACTTTGTGCACATACTTTAAAGACGCCTTTAAAACAAAATCTCCCCCACAGATTCATCAAAGTGGACATTTTTATTGCATGATCTGAAAGATCATCCCTCTGGGCACACTTAATTTGGGATAAGGCTAAATCGGTGCACTAAAAGTACCCAGCCTCACCAACAGAAAAATGGCATCTTTTCCCATATACTTTGTGCACATACTTTAAAGACGCCTTTAAAACAAAATCTCCCCCACCGATTCATCAAAGTTGACATTTGTATTGCATGATCTGAAAGATCATCCCTCTGGGCACACTTAATTTGGGATAAGGCTAAATCGGTGCACTAAAAATACCCAGCCTCACCAACAGAAAAATGGCATCTTTTCCCCTATACTTTGTGCACATACTTTAAAGACGCCTTTAAAACAAAATCTCCCCCACAGATTCATCAAAGTGGACATTTTTATTGCATGATCTGAAAGATCATCCCTCTGGGCACACTTAATTTGGGATAAGGCTAAATCGGTCAACTAAAAATACCCAGCCTCACCAACAGAAAAATGGCATCTTTTCCCATATACTTTGTGCACATACTTTAAAGACGCCTTTAAAACAAAATCTCCCCCACAGATTCATCAAAGTGGACATTTTTATTGCATGATCTGAAAGATCATCCCTCTGGGCACACTTAATTTGGGATAAGGCTAAATCGGTCAACTAAAAATACCCAGCCTCACCAACAGAAAAATGGCATCTTTTCCCCTATACTTTGTGCACATACTTTAAAGACGCCTTTAAAACAAAATCTCCCCCACAGATTCATCAAAGTGGACATTTTTATTGCTTGATCTGAAAGATCATCCCTCTGTGCACACTTAATTTGGGATAAGGCTAAATCGGTCAACTAAAAATACCCAGCCTCACCAACAGAAAAATGGCATCTTTTCCCCTATACTTTGTGCACATACTTTAAAGACGCCTTTAAAACAAAATCTCCCCCACAGATTCATCAAAGTGGACATTTTTATTGCATGATCTGAAAGATCATCCCTCTGGGCACACTTAATTTGGGATAAGGCTAAATCGGTGCACTAAAAATACCCAGCCTCACCAACTGAAAATTGCATCTTTTCCCATATACTTTGTGCACATACTTTAAAGACGCCTTTAAAACAAAATCTCCCCCACAGATTCATCAAAGTGGACATTTTTATTGCATGATCTGAAAGATCATCCCTCTAGGCACACTTAATTTGGGATAAGGCTAAATCGGTGCACTAAAAGTACCCAGCCTCACCAACAGAAAAATGGCATCTTTTCCCATATACTTTGTGCACATACTTTAAAGACGCCTTTAAAACAAAATCTCCCCCACAGATTCATCAAAGTGGACATTTTTATTGCTTGATCTGAAAGATCATCCCTCTGTGCACACTTAATTTGGGATAAGGCTAAATCGGTCAACTAAAAATACCCAGCCTCACCAACAGAAAAATGGCATCTTTTCCCATATACTTTGTGCACATACTTTAAAGACGCCTTTAAAACAAAATCTCCCCCACAGATTCATCAAAGTGGAAATTTTTATTGCATGATCTGAAAGATCATCCCTCTGGGCACACTTAATTTGGGATAAGGCTAAATCGGTCAACTAAAAATACCCAGCCTCACCAACAGAAAAATGGCATCTTTTCCCCTATACTTTGTGCACATACTTTAAAGACGCCTTTAAAACAAAATCTCCCCCACAGATTCATCAAAGTGGACATTTTTATTGCATGATCTGAAAGATCATCCCTCTGGGCACACTTAATTTGGGATAAGGCTAAATCGGTGCACTAAAAATACCCAGCCTCACCAACTGAAAATGGCATCTTTTCCCATATACTTTGTGCACATACTTTAAAGACGCCTTTAAAACAAAATCTCCCCCACAGATTCATCAAAGTGGACATTTTTATTGCATGATCTGAAAGATCATCCCTCTGGGCACACTTAATTTGGGATAAGGCTAAATCGGTGCACTAAAAATACCCAGCCTCACCAACTGAAAATTGCATCTTTTCCCATATACTTTGTGCACATACTTTAAAGACGCCTTTAAAACAAAATCTCCCCCACAGATTCATCAAAGTGGACATTTTTATTGCATGATCTGAAAGATCATCCCTCTAGGCACACTTAATTTGGGATAAGGCTAAATCGGTGCACTAAAAGTACCCAGCCTCACCAACAGAAAAATGGCATCTTTTCCCATATACTTTGTGCACATACTTTAAAGACGCCTTTAAAACAAAATCTCCCCCACAGATTCATCAAAGTGGACATTTTTATTGCATGATCTGAAAGATCATCCCTCTGGGCACACTTAATTTGGGATAAGGCTAAATCGGTGCACTAAAAATACCCAGCCTCACCAACTGAAAATGGCATCTTTTCCCATATACTTTGTGCACATACTTTAAAGACGCCTTTAAAACAAAATCTCCCCCACAGATTCATCAAAGTGGACATTTTTATTGCATGATCTGAAAGATCATCCCTCTGGGCACACTTAATTTGGGATAAGGCTAAATCGGTGCACTAAAAGTACCCAGCCTCACCAACAGAAAAATGGCATCTTTTCCCATATACTTTGTGCACATACTTTAAAGACGCCTTTAAAACAAAATCTCCCCCACCGATTCATCAAAGTTGACATTTGTATTGCATGATCTGAAAGATCATCCCTCTGGGCACACTTAATTTGGGATAAGGCTAAATCGGTGCACTAAAAATACCCAGCCTCACCAACAGAAAAATGGCATCTTTTCCCCTATACTTTGTGCACATACTTTAAAGACGCCTTTAAAACAAAATCTCCCCCACAGATTCATCAAAGTGGACATTTTTATTGCATGATCTGAAAGATCATCCCTCTGGGCACACTTAATTTGGGATAAGGCTAAATCGGTCAACTAAAAATACCCAGCCTCACCAACAGAAAAATGGCATCTTTTCCCATATACTTTGTGCACATACTTTAAAGACGCCTTTAAAACAAAATCTCCCCCACAGATTCATCAAAGTGGACATTTTTATTGCATGATCTGAAAGATCATCCCTCTGGGCACACTTAATTTGGGATAAGGCTAAATCGGTCAACTAAAAATACCCAGCCTCACCAACAGAAAAATGGCATCTTTTCCCCTATACTTTGTGCACATACTTTAAAGACGCCTTTAAAACAAAATCTCCCCCACAGATTCATCAAAGTGGACATTTTTATTGCTTGATCTGAAAGATCATCCCTCTGTGCACACTTAATTTGGGATAAGGCTAAATCGGTCAACTAAAAATACCCAGCCTCACCAACAGAAAAATGGCATCTTTTCCCCTATACTTTGTGCACATACTTTAAAGACGCCTTTAAAACAAAATCTCCCCCACAGATTCATCAAAGTGGACATTTTTATTGCATGATCTGAAAGATCATCCCTCTGGGCACACTTAATTTGGGATAAGGCTAAATCGGTGCACTAAAAATACCCAGCCTCACCAACTGAAAATTGCATCTTTTCCCATATACTTTGTGCACATACTTTAAAGACGCCTTTAAAACAAAATCTCCCCCACAGATTCATCAAAGTGGACATTTTTATTGCATGATCTGAAAGATCATCCCTCTAGGCACACTTAATTTGGGATAAGGCTAAATCGGTGCACTAAAAGTACCCAGCCTCACCAACAGAAAAATGGCATCTTTTCCCATATACTTTGTGCACATACTTTAAAGACGCCTTTAAAACAAAATCTCCCCCACAGATTCATCAAAGTGGACATTTTTATTGCTTGATCTGAAAGATCATCCCTCTGTGCACACTTAATTTGGGATAAGGCTAAATCGGTCAACTAAAAATACCCAGCCTCACCAACAGAAAAATGGCATCTTTTCCCATATACTTTGTGCACATACTTTAAAGACGCCTTTAAAACAAAATCTCCCCCACAGATTCATCAAAGTGGAAATTTTTATTGCATGATCTGAAAGATCATCCCTCTGGGCACACTTAATTTGGGATAAGGCTAAATCGGTCAACTAAAAATACCCAGCCTCACCAACAGAAAAATGGCATCTTTTCCCCTATACTTTGTGCACATACTTTAAAGACGCCTTTAAAACAAAATCTCCCCCACAGATTCATCAAAGTGGACATTTTTATTGCATGATCTGAAAGATCATCCCTCTGGGCACACTTAATTTGGGATAAGGCTAAATCGGTGCACTAAAAATACCCAGCCTCACCAACTGAAAATGGCATCTTTTCCCATATACTTTGTGCACATACTTTAAAGACGCCTTTAAAACAAAATCTCCCCCACAGATTCATCAAAGTGGACATTTTTATTGCATGATCTGAAAGATCATCCCTCTGGGCACACTTAATTTGGGATAAGGCTAAATCGGTGCACTAAAAATACCCAGCCTCACCAACTGAAAATTGCATCTTTTCCCATATACTTTGTGCACATACTTTAAAGACGCCTTTAAAACAAAATCTCCCCCACAGATTCATCAAAGTGGACATTTTTATTGCATGATCTGAAAGATCATCCCTCTAGGCACACTTAATTTGGGATAAGGCTAAATCGGTGCACTAAAAGTACCCAGCCTCACCAACAGAAAAATGGCATCTTTTCCCATATACTTTGTGCACATACTTTAAAGACGCCTTTAAAACAAAATCTCCCCCACAGATTCATCAAAGTGGACATTTTTATTGCATGATCTGAAAGATCATCCCTCTGGGCACACTTAATTTGGGATAAGGCTAAATCGGTGCACTAAAAATACCCAGCCTCACCAACTGAAAATGGCATCTTTTCCCATATACTTTGTGCACATACTTTAAAGACGCCTTTAAAACAAAATCTCCCCCACAGATTCATCAAAGTGGACATTTTTATTGCATGATCTGAAAGATCATCCCTCTGGGCACACTTAATTTGGGATAAGGCTAAATCGGTGCACTAAAAGTACCCAGCCTCACCAACAGAAAAATGGCATCTTTTCCCATATACTTTGTGCACATACTTTAAAGACGCCTTTAAAACAAAATCTCCCCCACCGATTCATCAAAGTTGACATTTGTATTGTATGATCTGAAAGATCATCCCTCTGGGCACACTTAATTTGGGATAAGGCTAAATCGGTGCACTAAAAATACCCAGCCTCACCAACAGAAAAATGGCATCTTTTCCCCTATACTTTGTGCACATACTTTAAAGACGCCTTTAAAACAAAATCTCCCCCACAGATTCATCAAAGTGGACATTTTTATTGCATGATCTGAAAGATCATCCCTCTGGGCACACTTAATTTGGGATAAGGCTAAATCGGTCAACTAAAAATACCCAGCCTCACCAACAGAAAAATGGCATCTTTTCCCATATACTTTGTGCACATACTTTAAAGACGCCTTTAAAACAAAATCTCCCCCACAGATTCATCAAAGTGGACATTTTTATTGCATGATCTGAAAGATCATCCCTCTGGGCACACTTAATTTGGGATAAGGCTAAATCGGTCAACTAAAAATACCCAGCCTCACCAACAGAAAAATGGCATCTTTTCCCCTATACTTTGTGCACATACTTTAAAGACGCCTTTAAAACAAAATCTCCCCCACAGATTCATCAAAGTGGACATTTTTATTGCTTGATCTGAAAGATCATCCCTCTGTGCACACTTAATTTGGGATAAGGCTAAATCGGTCAACTAAAAATACCCAGCCTCACCAACAGAAAAATGGCATCTTTTCCCCTATACTTTGTGCACATACTTTAAAGACGCCTTTAAAACAAAATCTCCCCCACAGATTCATCAAAGTGGACATTTTTATTGCATGATCTGAAAGATCATCCCTCTGGGCACACTTAATTTGGGATAAGGCTAAATCGGTGCACTAAAAATACCCAGCCTCACCAACTGAAAATTGCATCTTTTCCCATATACTTTGTGCACATACTTTAAAGACGCCTTTAAAACAAAATCTCCCCCACAGATTCATCAAAGTGGACATTTTTATTGCATGATCTGAAAGATCATCCCTCTAGGCACACTTAATTTGGGATAAGGCTAAATCGGTGCACTAAAAGTACCCAGCCTCACCAACAGAAAAATGGCATCTTTTCCCATATACTTTGTGCACATACTTTAAAGACGCCTTTAAAACAAAATCTCCCCCACAGATTCATCAAAGTGGACATTTTTATTGCTTGATCTGAAAGATCATCCCTCTGTGCACACTTAATTTGGGATAAGGCTAAATCGGTCAACTAAAAATACCCAGCCTCACCAACAGAAAAATGGCATCTTTTCCCATATACTTTGTGCACATACTTTAAAGACGCCTTTAAAACAAAATCTCCCCCACAGATTCATCAAAGTGGAAATTTTTGTTGCATGATCTGAAAGATCATCCCTCTGGGCACACTTAATTTGGGATAAGGCTAAATCGGTCAACTAAAAATACCCAGCCTCACCAACAGAAAAATGGCATCTTTTCCCCTATACTTTGTGCACATACTTTAAAGACGCCTTTAAAACAAAATCTCCCCCACAGATTCATCAAAGTGGACATTTTTATTGCATGATCTGAAAGATCATCCCTCTGGGCACACTTAATTTGGGATAAGGCTAAATCGGTGCACTAAAAATACCCAGCCTCACCAACTGAAAATGGCATCTTTTCCCATATACTTTGTGCACATACTTTAAAGACGCCTTTAAAACAAAATCTCCCCCACAGATTCATCAAAGTGGACATTTTTATTGCATGATCTGAAAGATCATCCCTCTGGGCACACTTAATTTGGGATAAGGCTAAATCGGTGCACTAAAAATACCCAGCCTCACCAACTGAAAATTGCATCTTTTCCCATATACTTTGTGCACATACTTTAAAGACGCCTTTAAAACAAAATCTCCCCCACAGATTCATCAAAGTGGACATTTTTATTGCATGATCTGAAAGATCATCCCTCTAGGCACACTTAATTTGGGATAAGGCTAAATCGGTGCACTAAAAGTACCCAGCCTCACCAACAGAAAAATGGCATCTTTTCCCATATACTTTGTGCACATACTTTAAAGACGCCTTTAAAACAAAATCTCCCCCACAGATTCATCAAAGTGGACATTTTTATTGCATGATCTGAAAGATCATCCCTCTGGGCACACTTAATTTGGGATAAGGCTAAATCGGTGCACTAAAAATACCCAGCCTCACCAACTGAAAATGGCATCTTTTCCCATATACTTTGTGCACATACTTTAAAGACGCCTTTAAAACAAAATCTCCCCCACAGATTCATCAAAGTGGACATTTTTATTGCATGATCTGAAAGATCATCCCTCTGGGCACACTTAATTTGGGATAAGGCTAAATCGGTGCACTAAAAGTACCCAGCCTCACCAACAGAAAAATGGCATCTTTTCCCATATACTTTGTGCACATACTTTAAAGACGCCTTTAAAACAAAATCTCCCCCACCGATTCATCAAAGTTGACATTTGTATTGCATGATCTGAAAGATCATCCCTCTGGGCACACTTAATTTGGGATAAGGCTAAATCGGTGCACTAAAAATACCCAGCCTCACCAACAGAAAAATGGCATCTTTTCCCCTATACTTTGTGCACATACTTTAAAGACGCCTTTAAAACAAAATCTCCCCCACAGATTCATCAAAGTGGACATTTTTATTGCATGATCTGAAAGATCATCCCTCTGGGCACACTTAATTTGGGATAAGGCTAAATCGGTCAACTAAAAATACCCAGCCTCACCAACAGAAAAATGGCATCTTTTCCCATATACTTTGTGCACATACTTTAAAGACGCCTTTAAAACAAAATCTCCCCCACAGATTCATCAAAGTGGACATTTTTATTGCATGATCTGAAAGATCATCCCTCTGGGCACACTTAATTTGGGATAAGGCTAAATCGGTCAACTAAAAATACCCAGCCTCACCAACAGAAAAATGGCATCTTTTCCCCTATACTTTGTGCACATACTTTAAAGACGCCTTTAAAACAAAATCTCCCCCACAGATTCATCAAAGTGGACATTTTTATTGCTTGATCTGAAAGATCATCCCTCTGTGCACACTTAATTTGGGATAAGGCTAAATCGGTCAACTAAAAATACCCAGCCTCACCAACAGAAAAATGGCATCTTTTCCCCTATACTTTGTGCACATACTTTAAAGACGCCTTTAAAACAAAATCTCCCCCACAGATTCATCAAAGTGGACATTTTTATTGCATGATCTGAAAGATCATCCCTCTGGGCACACTTAATTTGGGATAAGGCTAAATCGGTGCACTAAAAATACCCAGCCTCACCAACTGAAAATTGCATCTTTTCCCATATACTTTGTGCACATACTTTAAAGACGCCTTTAAAACAAAATCTCCCCCACAGATTCATCAAAGTGGACATTTTTATTGCATGATCTGAAAGATCATCCCTCTAGGCACACTTAATTTGGGATAAGGCTAAATCGGTGCACTAAAAGTACCCAGCCTCACCAACAGAAAAATGGCATCTTTTCCCATATACTTTGTGCACATACTTTAAAGACGCCTTTAAAACAAAATCTCCCCCACAGATTCATCAAAGTGGACATTTTTATTGCTTGATCTGAAAGATCATCCCTCTGTGCACACTTAATTTGGGATAAGGCTAAATCGGTCAACTAAAAATACCCAGCCTCACCAACAGAAAAATGGCATCTTTTCCCATATACTTTGTGCACATACTTTAAAGACGCCTTTAAAACAAAATCTCCCCCACAGATTCATCAAAGTGGAAATTTTTATTGCATGATCTGAAAGATCATCCCTCTGGGCACACTTAATTTGGGATAAGGCTAAATCGGTCAACTAAAAATACCCAGCCTCACCAACAGAAAAATGGCATCTTTTCCCCTATACTTTGTGCACATACTTTAAAGACGCCTTTAAAACAAAATCTCCCCCACAGATTCATCAAAGTGGACATTTTTATTGCATGATCTGAAAGATCATCCCTCTGGGCACACTTAATTTGGGATAAGGCTAAATCGGTGCACTAAAAATACCCAGCCTCACCAACTGAAAATGGCATCTTTTCCCATATACTTTGTGCACATACTTTAAAGACGCCTTTAAAACAAAATCTCCCCCACAGATTCATCAAAGTGGACATTTTTATTGCATGATCTGAAAGATCATCCCTCTGGGCACACTTAATTTGGGATAAGGCTAAATCGGTGCACTAAAAATACCCAGCCTCACCAACTGAAAATTGCATCTTTTCCCATATACTTTGTGCACATACTTTAAAGACGCCTTTAAAACAAAATCTCCCCCACAGATTCATCAAAGTGGACATTTTTATTGCATGATCTGAAAGATCATCCCTCTAGGCACACTTAATTTGGGATAAGGCTAAATCGGTGCACTAAAAGTACCCAGCCTCACCAACAGAAAAATGGCATCTTTTCCCATATACTTTGTGCACATACTTTAAAGACGCCTTTAAAACAAAATCTCCCCCACAGATTCATCAAAGTGGACATTTTTATTGCATGATCTGAAAGATCATCCCTCTGGGCACACTTAATTTGGGATAAGGCTAAATCGGTGCACTAAAAATACCCAGCCTCACCAACTGAAAATGGCATCTTTTCCCATATACTTTGTGCACATACTTTAAAGACGCCTTTAAAACAAAATCTCCCCCACAGATTCATCAAAGTGGACATTTTTATTGCATGATCTGAAAGATCATCCCTCTGGGCACACTTAATTTGGGATAAGGCTAAATCGGTGCACTAAAAGTACCCAGCCTCACCAACAGAAAAATGGCATCTTTTCCCATATACTTTGTGCACATACTTTAAAGACGCCTTTAAAACAAAATCTCCCCCACCGATTCATCAAAGTTGACATTTGTATTGCATGATCTGAAAGATCATCCCTCTGGGCACACTTAATTTGGGATAAGGCTAAATCGGTGCACTAAAAATACCCAGCCTCACCAACAGAAAAATGGCATCTTTTCCCCTATACTTTGTGCACATACTTTAAAGACGCCTTTAAAACAAAATCTCCCCCACAGATTCATCAAAGTGGACATTTTTATTGCATGATCTGAAAGATCATCCCTCTGGGCACACTTAATTTGGGATAAGGCTAAATCGGTCAACTAAAAATACCCAGCCTCACCAACAGAAAAATGGCATCTTTTCCCATATACTTTGTGCACATACTTTAAAGACGCCTTTAAAACAAAATCTCCCCCACAGATTCATCAAAGTGGACATTTTTATTGCATGATCTGAAAGATCATCCCTCTGGGCACACTTAATTTGGGATAAGGCTAAATCGGTCAACTAAAAATACCCAGCCTCACCAACAGAAAAATGGCATCTTTTCCCCTATACTTTGTGCACATACTTTAAAGACGCCTTTAAAACAAAATCTCCCCCACAGATTCATCAAAGTGGACATTTTTATTGCTTGATCTGAAAGATCATCCCTCTGTGCACACTTAATTTGGGATAAGGCTAAATCGGTCAACTAAAAATACCCAGCCTCACCAACAGAAAAATGGCATCTTTTCCCCTATACTTTGTGCACATACTTTAAAGACGCCTTTAAAACAAAATCTCCCCCACAGATTCATCAAAGTGGACATTTTTATTGCATGATCTGAAAGATCATCCCTCTGGGCACACTTAATTTGGGATAAGGCTAAATCGGTCAACTAAAAATACCCAGCCTCACCAACTGAAAATGGCATCTTTTCCCATATACTTTGTGCACATACTTTAAAGACGCCTTTAAAACAAAATCTCCCCCACAGATTCATCAAAGTGGACATTTTTATTGCATGATCTGAAAGATCATCCCTCTGGGCACACTTAATTTGGGATAAGGCTAAATCGGTGCACTAAAAATACCCAGCCTCACCAACTGAAAATGGCATCTTTCCCATATACTTTGTGCACATACTTTAAAGACGCCTTTAAAACAAAATCTCCCCCACAGATTCATCAAAGTGGACATTTTTATTGCATGATCTGAAAGATCATCCCTCTAGGCACACTTAATTTGGGATAAGGCTAAATCGGTGCACTAAAAGTACCCAGCCTCACCAACAGAAAAATGGCATCTTTTCCCCTATACTTTGTGCACATACTTTAAAGACGCCTTTAAAACAAAATCTCCCCCACAGATTCATCAAAGTGGACATTTTTATTGCATGATCTGAAAGATCATCCCTCTGGGCACACTTAATTTGGGATAAGGCTAAATCGGTGCACTAAAAATACCCAGCCTCACCAACTGAAAATGGCATCTTTTCCCATATACTTTGTGCACATACTTTAAAGACGCCTTTAAAACAAAATCTCCCCCACAGATTCATCAAAGTGGACATTTTTATTGCATGATCTGAAAGATCATCCCTCTGGGCACACTTAATTTGGGATAAGGCTAAATCGGTGCACTAAAAATACCCAGCCTCACCAACTGAAAATTGCATCTTTTCCCATATACTTTGTGCACATACTTTAAAGACGCCTTTAAAACAAAATCTCCCCCACAGATTCATCAAAGTGGACATTTTTATTGCATGATCTGAAAGATCATCCCTCTAGGCACACTTAATTTGGGATAAGGCTAAATCGGTGCACTAAAAGTACCCAGCCTCACCAACAGAAAAATGGCATCTTTTCCCATATACTTTGTGCACATACTTTAAAGACGCCTTTAAAACAAAATCTCCCCCACAGATTCATCAAAGTGGACATTTTTATTGCTTGATCTGAAAGATCATCCCTCTGTGCACACTTAATTTGGGATAAGGCTAAATCGGTCAACTAAAAATACCCAGCCTCACCAACAGAAAAATGGCATCTTTTCCCATATACTTTGTGCACATACTTTAAAGACGCCTTTAAAACAAAATCTCCCCCACAGATTCATCAAAGTGGACATTTTTATTGCATGATCTGAAAGATCATCCCTCTGGGCACACTTAATTTGGGATAAGGCTAAATCGGTGCACTAAAAATACCCAGCCTCACCAACAGAAAAATGGCATCTTTTCCCATATACTTTGTGCACATACTTTAAAGACGCCTTTAAAACAAAATCTCCCTCACAGATTCCTCAAAGTTGACATTTTTATTGCATGATCTGAAAGATCATCCCTCTGGGCACACTTAATTTGGGATAAGGCTAAAACGGTGCACTAAAAATACCCAGCCTCACCAACAGAAAAATGGCATCTTTTCCCATATACTTTGTGCACATACTTTAAAGACGCCTTTAAAACAAAATCTCCCCCCCATATTCATCAAAGTGGAAATTTTTATTGCATGATCTGAAAGATCATCCCTCTGGGCACACTTAATTTGGGATAAGGCTAAATCGGTGCACTAAAAATACCCAGCCTCACCAACTGAAAATTAAGGTATCCCATAATTATGCTTTGTAAACGAATTTTAATAGTGGACATTCGGTCAGTCGTCGACCCTTTGTCTACTCGCTGACTCTTTTGTGCCTAGTCCACGATTGCCGGTATCAATACACACCCACCCAAAAAAAATGCACACATGCACAGCTACTGTAGTTAACAGGACAATCCTATTAGAATGCCAATAAGTACGTTATAAGCGACCGCCCTACGTATAAATGTCTTTATTTTATTTGTAAGTATTTTTCTGTAATTTCTTATAGCCCTACATACTGATGTCACTGTTTACCACACCGCATTGCTCTTTTTGTGCATGTACTCGGAGCACTTACCATGCTAATTTTTCAGACCGTGGCTCCCTAGGAAAATCCCCAGCACAGTAATTTTTTAGTTGTCTGACGTCAGGGGCGGATCTAGGTTTTACCCAAGGGGGGGGGGGGGGGGGGGGGGGGGGGGTTTACCTGAGGTGATTGGCCTACACACCCCAGCGTGCCGATTTTTGGACACCCGACACTTTTTTTTTTTTTTTTTTTTCAGCCCAAGGGGGGGGGGGGGGGGTTTAAACCCCCAAACCCCCCCCCCCCCCCCCGTAGATCCGCCACTGGACGTGTTATCTAGCTTCCATGACTAACAGGGGTAAAACTGCACATCTCATTGTCTTTTGATTGAAAACCACTCGGCATTCTGCACTGATGCCATGCCTCAAGCGGTGACCCTCACCGAAATCTTCAATGTCATGTGGTAAACATTGAGTGACAACATCAATATTGATTGAACTTTGTCATAGGTCGATTAAACCTTGTCTGAAAGATACGGCTGCCTTAATTTTAATTGCATCGAATGACCCCTACAAACATTAATTCAAGAGATGTTACCTCTAAAAATAAGTCAACATTTTTCCTTGCAAAAGCTGTAATTATTTTTTCCGATGCATGGAGTTAGTCGGGGTGAACCATGAAAACATTTTATCACTAAATGTCAACATGCTATTTTTTTTCTTTTATTTATAGCTATCCACGCAGTTCTCAAAAGGAGAGTTTGGCAAGAGCACTTACAACACAGTTCCCATGTCTGAAAGACCTAACA
This sequence comes from Hippasteria phrygiana, assembly GCA_037893225.1. Classification (NCBI taxonomy): domain Eukaryota; kingdom Metazoa; phylum Echinodermata; class Asteroidea; order Valvatida; family Goniasteridae; genus Hippasteria; species Hippasteria phrygiana. Next base: position 74,155 of record JAZGUH010000101.1, read on the forward strand.
CCAGGGAGTGAAGGCCCTGTAAGCAAATGAACAAAATCGTTGGAAATTATTTGAGTTGTTTTGATTTTGGGACCGAAAGGTATATAGAATGGGAGTAAATGTGCTTGGTCAGTATTAAGCAAGTATCTTTAAAACCGGTGGATGCAGATAATGACCCTCGCCTACGTTCACTGGTTTAAAACTGGCAAGCACATATTTATTCCTTTATTAAAGTCTGGCACAGATAATCACAGTTATTCCCATTCACAAAGTGCTACACATTCAAAAAACATGCTACACTTTCTGATGAGAACCATACTCCTTACAGAAAACTATTTCTCTGGGCTTTGGATCTATGTTTTTATGTCTTGGCCATCACATTTCTGCAGTTCCACAAGTTCATAAAAACTGATTGTTGAAAACAAAGCTACATTCTGTATAATGGATTTATGCATTAATGATGGCATTTGACAATGCATTGCCAGCTGCTAAAGGGACACCGTATATGCCTGCAATATTGGACAATTTGCTTTTTTTTTGTGCCGACATGCTATAATAACCCAAAAAATGTTTGGTTTGTTTATTTGTTCAGGAGCTGTATTACAGCAGCGGGAAGGGTTTTGTAGAGTACCGTCTGAAGACGATGCGCGCAAGCCTTGGCACTCAGCAGAAACATCCCAACATGTGTAAACAAGTGAGACTGCAGGAAGCTGAAGACGCTAACCCTACAACAAAGGTGTTGGAACATGTGAGCTGGGAGGTCCACACCTTTAATGGAGGGATCAATAATGCTGTGACCGGCTCTACATAAATGGGTATTATGTCGCAAAATTAAAAAAATTAGTAATAACATAGTTGAATTTGTCCCATCTTAAGCTTTAGTTTGGTGTAGGTTTGACTCCTGTGGCATTTTTTGTTCTCCAGATAACTTGACATTTGTATAGTCATATTTTCCAATTTAACGGAAGTGCATTTCGAGATATAGGCCTTTAAACACAAAAAGTGCAAAGAAATAAGATGGAAGTAATTTCTATCAACATTTATCTTTATTCATGAATAAAAATATAGATATAATAGACGGAAGCCATCAAACAAAAAGCCAAAAAAATAACTTGGGTGAAATTGTTTTCGCCCGCATCACATACAGCCATGTGTGTGTTTTCACATAGTACGACATAATACCCTTGTTTGTAGAGCGGGTCACAATTGCTGTGCATCATGCATAAACTCTGCCAAAACCCGACGCTTCTCAGCGATTCCCATCATGCGATATGGGCCCGCATAACGTTAAAAAATTACATCATGTGATACCAAAAGCCCAAGTGTTGGGTTTTGCTAGAGCTGGTCACAAATTTCAATATTGGGGTTTTGGTATCACTGATGCAATTTTGTTAACGTTGCGGGCCTATACTGCGTAATGGGAAATACTGAGAAAGCATCTGCTGCTGTATGCCTCATGACAATTCTCTCAGGAAGGTCATCAAGTGGAGGTGTAAATCTTGTATCTTGTAAATTGCCACCACAAAACAAATCACAAGGGGTAAGGTCCGGGTGGCCACATCATCATCAGGATGATTCATTGCAGTAACCCTGTCAGTAAAGAATTTCCTTAGTCTGCCTCTCACGATTTATAACCTGCAGTGAGAGATGTCCCATTTTCAACCCACCATATCCTTCCCGAATAACTTTATCCTATCTGCGATGATAGTGAGATTGCTTGGAGCATCATTTATATACATGTATCTTGTGAAATGACTAGTTTGTTCTATAATGCACTGTAATTTTAGATGGAATGGTTGAAGTATCATCCGCCAACAAGGGAGAACATCAGCACAATCTACAAGTACCTCGGGGAGACCTTTCCGTATCGCAGAGCTCTCATCAAGCAGGACAACCCTTCAATTACCAGCATTATAAACACCATGCCCAGATTCAGAGACATGCCCGAATTAGTGAGTATTACTGACAGTCAGGTGTACATGTATTGCACGGTAATGATGCATCAACATGGTTAAAAGGAATCTTGGGCAACATAACCAAACTTACAAATGAACTTAATACCCTAGGTAAAGGTTCCAAGGAGGTGGGCACTTGTTTATGTAAATGAAGTATTTAATGAGAGACTAGACTAAGGGAATTCTTTACGGACAGGGTTACTGCAGTGAATCATCCTTCAGTGAAATACAAAAATGTGACATTAAAAAAGTACAAGCTGCTTTGATTAGTGACTAAACTGAAAATGAAGTGAGAATTCTTGAAGGAATGTTGAAATCTGTTTTCGTATTAAATGTACGTTGTGTAAATGTTTTTCAGATCAGCACGGAGTTTGAACTTCTGCATGATGGATGTAGTAGCAACCTTCTCGTCCGATGGAAACCATTCTATGCAGAAACAATCTTGAAGGCTGCTGGTAAAGACCTGCCAGTGGACAAAATGGGTAAGCATGTAAAAAAAATAAGCCTTGCTGTCGCAAAATACTATACACAATTACTTAATGTGTATACATTAATAATTACCAGGTACTGAGCACTCTTGTTGTGGAGAATTAGGGCCCTCACAGGCAACTTGTTCGTAAATTCGTGTTTAAGTCTGGATTACTGCTGCAGGATGGGGATAAAATCAGTATGCTCATACTTGTAGTCCCCCTGGACTTACTAACGCAAAATTGTTCGGGTCACAAACATTTTTTTATCTATAGAAGATGAACTAAATTTAGTTTGAAACTTCAGAAGTTCACAAACTGTATACAGTACATTGCAATCGAAAGTTAATTGACACTGCGAACTGCCAATGGGAATGGAACATTTTGTGAAATATTTTCCCACTTTTTCCCAGTTTTAGATAAAGTGTAACTTGTGGATACCTTTATTAGTACCTTTAGTGTGTCATAAGTCCGAATGTTTAGAACATTCATTTGAGTATTCTCAAAAGGAATGTTTGGTTAGAAATCCTTGACAAATTTGTTGGCAAACTTGCTAATGTATTATATGTTCCCAGTGGAATGCTTCTGTTGGGCACACTAATCAGAAGTCGGTCCAACCTGAAGGCGAATCATTCTTTGAATATGGGGATGTTCTGTGGTCCTAAAAGGAGCATTTGAAATGAAACGGGAGCTTTCCAACTGATGCGACAGTCTTATAATATTCTAGGCCTAATATTGGTAAATGGTGCCAAATTTGGAGTAATTTTTGTCAGTGGTGGAAATATGTAATTTAGATACTTTTAAAGAGTTTGATGAATGTCCTGGTAAGTTTAGTAAACTATTTCGAGTAACCATGTGCCTTCTAATCAAGAAAATCATTGCTTTCTAAATGATTATGTTAATGCTGACCCTCAATCTCATGTTTGCCTCCATTTGGAAAAAAAAATATTTGCAACCAGGGAATTATTTTATAATAGGATTTGTGCACTTTGGACATGATAAAAAATGAAAGCATTGTTAATGAAAATCTGATTGATTTACATACTTGGTTTTTGTTCTTCTTATAAACAGGCTGGGACTGATGTAGAATACTTTGCTAAGAAGGACAAGGTATACACTCAACCATTCAGCCTGGCTCTCGGTGAGGTTGACAACCCAGATGAATATTTCATCATCATGGATGCGCTGTCCATCCCTGCTGGACCATCCTCTCTCGAGGCTTTTGACCGCCTCTTCAAAGTCCATTATGTGTTTTCCGTGCATTTTGCAAAGCCTTTGCAAACTTTTAAAATTTTCATTTTTAAAGGCATTGTCTACAAGTTGGGGGTGGGCATCAAACCCAGTGTGAGGGAATTGTATTCAAAAATGGTACGAGGGGAGGGCGATGTCGGTCAGGTTTAAGCATCGTCTTGAGTCATTGTCAGCTACCAAGAAGCTATTCTATAATAGCTATTCTTTTGGTCTTAAGTTTCGTTTAGGGTAGCATTAAAAAGGGTCTAAGTCTGAAACGTGCAGATACCCTTTTCAACTCTTGAAACCCAAACCCCCTAGGCATTTTTACTAGGAAGTGTCCTCAACCTGTCAAAATCCAACACTTGTGCAGTATACATATCACATTCTTTAGACATAGCTCCATGTAAAGTAATGGTGCCAGTCCTGAACCTATCAAAATTACACAAAACCTGCTGTTGGAGTTTGTAAGACTTGGGTAGTTTAGGGTTTTAAATTAATGAGTCAAAACAGCCATGTGTGTTCAATCACAGACACATCTTGTTTGATTTTGTTTCGGTTTTTTTTACCCAAGGAACACCTTAATTATGACCATTTATTAAAACATTGGTGGAAAAACTACTCTATTCCAGTTTTGAAATCATCTATTTACATCTGGGAAATAGGCCTATACATAAAAAGACAAACATCTATATAAGAGAGTAATTATGAAGCATATTGATTAGCTTATAAAGGGAACTATAAATAACTTGGAAAAGTCTTGACAGTTTAGTTTTGACCAATGTCTCATATCAAGTAAGTTGCTTATGATCTTTCGTGTGAGACATTTGCCACAACTATCATGTTTTCTAGTAGTCTGTATGACCTAAAGTAGAGTTATTCTGTATGAATTAAAGTTGAGTTGATTCAAAGTGATACACATTCCTATAAAGCTCACTAGTTGCTGAAAGGGAAAAAAGTAAGCACTTACAAAAGCTGGTACATTTATTTCTGGATTGTCCTCAATGGTTTTTCCCAATAATGAAGTATTTACAGAAGTAAATTTAAGCAGCACCAACATGGTTGAAATACTGGCCTAAATTCTGTTTATTTCGCTGGACATTTTTAGATTTGGGTCTATCTACACTAATGACCCCATTTGGTGTGACACGGGAGGGGAATTTGAGATTGTAGTTATTATATACAAATAATCTTTCATTGATTTTTGACACAATTGCACATCAACAAGTTTGTTTAGCTAAAAAGTCAATATCCAATGGAATCATCTTCCAGATGTTATATGTTTGTAACAAACCAAAAACATTTCTGTCACATAATGGCCGTCCATTTTTGAACATCATTCATATGACATAATTTATATAGGCCTACCCCAAAATGTGTCTGTATTTTCACTGACTGATAACAATCCTGACAGGGTAAGAGATGTAAACTGACCAACATTTCGGAATGTTACTTAATTCTATTATTTTATCCAGTCAATAATAAAATATTTTCTGTCCATGTTCACATTTTGGTATTGAGGTGTGATTTTAAAGTACAGATTTAAGAATGTTGTAGATATAGCCTTATAAATGCCTTATAGCTCATGAACTGTATACTTGAAGATTTATTATACTTTAAAAAAAATAATTGCAATTCTATTTCAGAATTTCAGTGTTGTCAATTATACAAAAATAAAGTTTGAACTTGAAATAGTTGTCATGCTTCAATTATTTTGGTGTCTTGTTTATCTTATTGATGAAGGCGTGGCTCTTTTAAGAGTGAATGCCACGCCTATAAAAGAGTGATCTATTCACTCTTCGAAGAGCGTTGGTATTCACTCTAAAAAAAAGTGATTCACAATAGCACTCTTGCCACTCGTTTCACTCTTTATAGGTTTTTTTTTCACTCTTAAAAGAGTGAATTATGGTCACGCTTTTTTTCACTCTAAAAAGAGTTGTCCCCCATATGGCTCTTTGAAGGAGTGAAAATTTCACTCTTTTCGAGTGGTTTTTCACTCTTTTGCATTAAGAGAGTACCAAGTCAAAGAATTCACCGAGATGAAATCTCGTGCAAATAAAAAATAAATGTACGACAACTTGACAGAGGTATTTAGATCACGGTGGCTATTGCTCTGTCCGTTTGCATGTGGCCCTAGTTTGACAAACCACCGTGAATTAACTCGCTCACAAATTTATTGGAACATTCTATATGCACGGAGTCGCGAAATACTACTTGTACTTTTCTACCTTGTAGCGCCATCAATCGCTCATTCGTAGCCGTAAACTTTTTATTGGTAACACGCATGCGCGAGGGTCTAGTTACGCCCATTATGATAATTGTCCCTCACTTACCTTGGGAAAAGTTAAGCAAACGGTCACAGTTTCTCTTGGAGTTTTAAGCGAAGTCTATCTTATCGTATTTGAGCGGGCTACTTTTCACCATGGCGACGTATTATGGATCCGGTTATCGTGCTAAGGCAGTTCAGTGGTCGAGAGGGATAAGCGGAAAGCAAAATAAATGTCGCATGCCCCCACAAGGGGATGATGTCGGGAGGAAAAAGAAGGTATAGGCTAACATAGTTACTGCCACTGTGCCAGTAGGCCTACTTCCATTTTTTTAAAGCATGAAATAATTAAATGTTGACATAGTAAATAATATAATAAAAGCGATTGTTAAAAAGAAAATGCTGATATAACTAAGGAGAATTTAGCCCAAGAAATGACAACCGACAGCTTTGGGGAACAGGACAACCTGAATATCGAGTGGACATAGCCTGAATTCATGTTAACGTCAACCGTGTATTTGAAATGTAATAGGCCTACATTGTTATACAACACCGGAAATAAGGCCTAGTTGTCCCAGCATCCTGTACTATATACACCAAACAACTGTGTACACATGTCGTACAGGCTGCCCCCTGTATAAGGGGGCAGGTAACTATCTCTGGTATACAATATTTGCTAATACATTCTTCCAGTGTACAGTTTATTTTTATGTTGTGCGTTTTTTTCTCGGGGTGGGGGTATAAATATATATAATGCAAAATATATATAATACCATGCTTAAACAACCCTGGTTTTAAAAGCGCCCTGCCTAAACAACCATGCTGAAACAACCCTGGTTGTTTAGGCAGGGCACATGAACAACCCGGGTTGTTAAAAAGTTTTAAAAGCATTTTTCTGTGTGTATACCTGTCGTCGCAAAAATTAAAAGAAATCATAAATGCTAAATATATTTTATTAATCGGATACTTTTTATTCAATTTTTTTTATTAATTTAAATCACTTTGCTTGAAGTTTTCCTGGGCGGGGCAAAAGGGGTTCAAAATATTAAATATTTGAGATAAACACATCCAACCCCCATCCCCTCGCTCCATTATTTGCATATAGATTTTACGTAGGCCCTATTCCACCAATCTGTTTTTAAAACTAAATTCAAGACCTGCTTAAAGGCAAGATCTTTGCCTGCTGTTGTATGCTTACCTAAACCATCGAAAGGTATTATTCCCCCCCCCCAAAAAAAAGTTACAATTTATGTGTAATAACTTTAAAAGGAGCAAGGCTTGATTGATTGATTGATTGATTGATTGATTGATTTTATCATGTTTATCAAGTGGTGTGAGGGACCAGCAATTAAAAATACCTATACCCTGTGCCATATAAATAGCGCGACTTTTATTCATATCATTATTTTCAAAGGCCGTACTGCTCCAAAACTAGTATTTTTTTGGTCTGGAGGTTTTGGTTTGGTGGGAGATTGGTATTTTTAAATTGAAACATCCGTATTGTTGGATATAAGAGTATTGCGTGTTAATGTTTCGAAAAGAATTCATTAAAATGCATTTCGAAAAGTGAAAACCCTGTTAAAATCTGATTTTCTATTTTAGAAATAATTTATGTTTTGTTCATTAAAAAAAAAAAAAAAATTGACAACCCTTAATTCCAGTTTAATGCATTTTTAATCGTTTAAACAGTGAGCTGTCAAACCATTATAAAAAAAAAATTTGTTTGGATAATGAATTTATATCTAATCAATTTATATCTGATAACGTTATGGCCACCTAATTGCAATTGCCAGTATATACTGTTTACTAAAATACGTGAAACGTATAAATTGCGATTTAACGCATTCATCTTTCAACGCATGAGGGGTGATCCCGGGGAACGGGGGCACATTCCCCTAATATTTTTTTGAGGAGGGGACGGCTATGTAGTATGGAATTGTCCCCTCCCCGATAATTTTCCCCTTGTAATATATATTGTGTGGGTCATTTGCTTTTACATGCAGCAGTATGCACCATAATGCACAAAGATCGACTGATATTTTGATGAAATTTTCAAGGATTGCACTCGAGGCACTAAGTAGGCCACCAAAATGTTAGTTGTTTGCTTTTCTTCTATCCCTCCATTGACGAGAAATCGCCGCTGCTGCATGATTAGTTGGTTGTTTGGTTGCATGGGCTGCGATACCTGGGAGATGAGGGGGACACGTCCCCCCATCAATGGGGAAGGGAACGGCTTTGGCACCCCCCCCCCCCCTACAATAATTTTCGTTTGTCATATATATTGTATGGGTTCCGTCCCCTCCGTCCCCCAACCCTAACGGAATATCGCCTCCGCTGTTTCACGCATTGCTCTTGGTGGATTTTATACATTTTAGACAATCACACTTATTGCAACTCCCAGCGCCCTTGGTGATATTTTGTTTTCCATTTGAATTCATCAAAAAAGTTCAGTATCTCTCTTAACTAAGAAAACTCAGAACTGTAGGCCTACATCTTAATTGTTATTGTGGACTTTAATTAAAATTTATACGCTTTTCTTAAATTGGCCACTTGATCTTGTATCTGTTATCAACCGAAATATTCTCTGTTAAAATAAAATGAACCTTGTGTATATTGAACCTTTATCGCACCCTGCATTACAATGTCCTTGTTTTATGTTGCAGGTTTCGAAACACACCTCGAGGACGCTTTGAATAATAACAATAATTGTAACTCGATTGCTATCACAACCTACAGATAACAATAGTTTATGGCGATTCACAATGGAGGTCAATGGTAGAGGGATACGTTCCATTGAACGACGACGATAACAGTTTTCTCCTGGGAGTGAATTGTACACCAGGCGCAACTGTTCAGGATATATATCAGGTAAATTTCAAAGTGAATATTTATTGATTGATGGTGCACGATGCTTCAAACAGCAACGAAACAGTTGTATAAGTTGGGGCCCGTCGTGTATGCAGTGCACTACCGCTTCAAATTAGAAAAAGTTTTGTTTGTTTCATCTGTCTTTATACTTTACCGCCATGTTTTGATTTTTTAGATGCCATTACCATTACACAAAAGGTTGAATTGAATGGTCAATGTTTTTATTTCGGACTGTAAAGCAAAAAAGAAGTTGTGTAAATAAATTGATTGAAGTGAAATTGAATCGAACGCTCTAGTCGCGAAATGAAATGCGTGTTCAGAGCGATTTTTAAAAATCTCGATGGGATTTAATTAACTCTTTATATAAATGAATGAAGATTTTGAAAAAATTTGCCAATATGGATTCTGCATATGGATTCTGGTACTTGACCGACTGTTTTGCCGTCATCAAAACCTTACGCTATAGATGCTGATCAGTATATAAACTGAAAAAAATAGTTCTTCGATTCACCATCTTTTGTAATTCAAGCCATGTATGGATATAAGCTTTGAGTAAAGGAAGGGGGAAACAAAGGCACGCCTCTTAAGATGGTCAGTGAGCATGCCCGGACCTGCATTGTCATTGTAAGAATAAATTTATGAACTTTGAACGTTTTGTGCCCATTTTGTTAGTATCTTAGCATAAGTGCATGCTACACGTGGAGTGCCGCAACCTACATCATTGGCAGTCATACTTTCTGTTGGTCTCATTCCTAACTTCCTAAATTTGATGTCCGCTAAAATTATGGCAAGTAGCCTTAAAAGGTAGTGTACATGATTGGTCATTGTTGCAATTTTCAAAAATGGGTGTATTATGAGGTTAGTATTGGATATGAAATATCGTTCCGATGACCTATTCAAAGTTTTGCATTGTTGGATGGCGGAAAAGAAAGGAAAGGAAAACGGCGCTCGTTTCCAACCGTAGGGCGGATGATAGCCTTTGGTCAAGGCGCGCGTGGCTACCTAGACGTGTGACGTGCCCACAATATGCTGGCATAGGCGCGCCACGCGTCAGGGTAACTATTGATCTCCTCTAGTCCATAGCGCGCGCCTGCCTGTGTACATGTAAATACGTATTAGTCCTATACGTTCGCGTTACGTTTGGGGATACGGCTATCGATCAAAGGGATTTGCCCGCGCCGCAAACGGGCGAATCTTTCGGCCGAGGGGAGAGAAGAGAAGATGAGAGATACAGACTACACACGGTTGCCCGATACCCCGTTGCTGTGGGGGCGATTCTGCTGTGGGCAGCAAAGGTCAGGCGCGAAGAGAGGAGTGCCCCCTGTGTCCTAAAAATGTTATGCCCCCTGTGCCCCGACATATATCGAGTGCTCCTTTTCATGTCTACCCCCCCCCCCCCCCCCCCAATAAAAATTACCTTGCTAAGTTGCTATGCCTATATATTTTATGAACGAGGCCCGTATAAGTACACAATCGCCGCAACATTAAAATAATTTCCTTCATACTGGCCCTGAAGTGTGCCCTCATTGTGAATTATAGTGCCCCCTGTGCCCCCACTGAAAAATGTTGGTCCCTCCAGTGACCCCACTGAAGAATATTAGTTCCCCTGTGCTCTCACTAAACATTCTGGTGTCCCCTTTGTCCCCAATAAAAATGCTGGTGCCCTCCTTGCCCCAGCCAGTTGCGAATGCTGGACTGCTGGTGCCCCGGGTCCTCAATTAAAATGCTGTTGCCATGCATGGACCCCACACTCATAATTATTGTGTCCCCAATGAAAATCCTTGGCAACATCAATGCACAATTTTCCCCTAAATTGTTAAGTGTACGTTGCTTGCCATTTCTAAGCTGTACAAACAATATGAATCTATGCCCTTTCCAATCACTCCGGTCGAATGTGTGGAGGGAGCTGGATTCAAGCACTCTCATTGTTCAAAATATTACAACTTGTTGGTTCAGTGGAAGAGCAAGTGGCACATTACTGAAGTTAATCAACGTTGATTGTAGGCAGTACTATACTTGGATGGGAAACCACACCATCTTTCATTACCGTGCATGGTAACAATTGTAGGACCCTTTGGGGCAGGTTTGGGCTAGCCCATTTGGGACCCAAAACTGTATGGGGCCCATATGGGCAACCCAATTGGACCCACTCAGTTTCACATCAAAGGCCCAACAGGGCCCCACTTGGGCTTGCTGGCTGGTAAATAGTGCATTAATTGTTCTGTGGCACGACAGGCCCTTATTCATCTCAAAAGGGCCACGTCCTTCGGATGGGACATTAAGTCGGAGGTTTCGTGTGTTGTATGGGATTAGTGCACGTAAAAGAACCCAGAGCACCTGTCGTGAAAGATTAGGGGTTTGCCCCGGTGCTTGTGGTCCCCTCAGCACACATCCTGTATTTGGCGCTTGCGCTGTTGGATGTTGGATAAATAGAACAGAGTTGCTAAAAAGTAAATTAATTGTTTTGTAACAGAAATTTTACATTAAGTTTATTGTTTGCAATTCATTGTTAATGAAAGCAAACAATGTATTAAGTATAATGTGTACATTTAAATTAAATTGCATATCTTTCAAAACAAATCTATTGATCAAGAAGTTGTTATATAGCGAATTTTTTTTTTTATACTTCCCACAGGCAATTGGCCATTAAGATCTTATAGAGGGTGTCTAAAAAATGCCCCTCTCAGGGTTGTAGCAGAATTCGAAAAAATGAATTTTAAAAAATACTTTTCTTACATTATTGTGAAACATATTTATTTGTAATATTTTCCGTAAAATGTTCACTTTAAACAAAGGAAAATTATTCCCCCGCTCACTGTTTGATCTGTAAATATCCCTGTCTACCTCTCAGCATGGATATATATAGTGCCCCTTTTCACGTCTAACCACCCCGCCCCCCCCCCCCCCCCCCCCGATACAAATGATCTTGCTACGCCTATGCATGGTGTCCATAAAATCCCAGTGGTGTTTCGACATTGTCCATAACATCCCCATGGTGTTCCCATGGTGTTTATAAAATCCCATTGGTGTCGTCATAACATCCCCATGGTGTTCCCATGGTGTCATAAAATGCAATTGGTGTCCATAACATCCCCATGGTGTTCCCATGGTGTCATAAAATCCCCATGGTGTTCCCATGGTGTTCCCATGGTGTTCCCATGTGTTCCCATCGTGTTCCCATGGTGTTCCCATCGTGTTCCCATGGTGTTCCTGCATTTTTTTAAGGGTAATCTCTGTGATGGTAGCTTCGCACCACCGGCCTCTCGACCGAGAGCTAGCGTGTACCAACGGTCCGAATCCGCGGCGAGATATGAACTCGCCGCGGCGAGATATGAACCTCGCCGCGGCGGGATAGTAACTCGCAGCGGCGAGATAGTAACACATTTTTTAAAACTTTACTGTGGCCCTTCTACGCTTTCGTATTACCGCCTGCACGTCAATTAAAAAAAATTCCCACAGACATGACGGACTGGGTCACGCGGATCGCGCAATCCTTCATCCAACGGTCGACGCGTCGGGCCCAAGCGCGGTGAACTTCAAATTTCCAGACAACACAAAAATCCGCACCCAGGGTGATGATCGAACCGCGTCCTATTTTATTGTGCATGCTCGCCAAGTTATGAATAATTCATTTATCAAGGTAAAACTCAATCGCTGTTTGGCTCCCCCCGAAAGTCAAGGGAAAACGATCTAAAAAGTAAAGAAAAAATGAAGACCCGCTTGCATGAATATCCAAGACCTTCGTGGAAGTGAAGAACATATTAAAGAACGTTAGAATCGCTTTTTATCAGAGCGCGTAATATAAACAAATTCAGAATCGAACACATTGCCGATTCGATTTAATGAGAAACAGCGCCCTCGTTATTTTAGCGGAAGGAAAAAAAAGGAACACGAAGGTCCTGGAACCAAGACTAGTTACAGGGCAGTTTTCAAGCTGAAAATCGTCGAAACACGATATCAATTTCCAATTTTCTTGACAACGCCAGCACACCTGGTGCCCTAATTTCACAAGACGATATACTATTAACTTACAGTCGATAGTATGGTATTTCGTAATAATCCCGTAAAAGATTAACAAGCGTGTACACTATACCTTTGAGAAATATAGTACGATCCTAGATGTCACTTGTTAATGTTGTGTTTTCTATTTTATCTGTTTGATTGGCACGTTAATTGTGTGATTAATCTCAAACTAAAAGTATACTATGTGTCTTTTGAAAGATTGCACATTTACACTATACACTGTCTGATTTTAAAATTTTATAGGAGATGAAGCTGAACAGAGGACCAGTGGACCCGGCAGCTGTCATTTTTTCAGTTGGTACCAACAACCTGCCCAGCCTGCGAAGCAGCTTTGACTCTACCCAGAGAGAGTTTTCTCAACTGGTTGATTACGCACGTGAGCGATACAAGGATAGTCAAGTAGGAACACGCTACTGATTCCATTTTTGCAAATAAAAGTACACAAACAATTTGATGGCACCAATGACTGATTTTACCAACGGAGGCGCCAGATTAAGATTTTTTGTTTGTTAAATTTGCTCTTTCATTTTTGTGTGGTTACTGGTGGAGGCAAACTGGCAAGAAAGATGATTGAGGGGCATGGCAAGCCCCACCAATGTCTCCTACCCCGTAGCGTTGTCACTTATCATTATATTGACTTATTTTCTATATTCAGATTGGCGTATTGTCTATTCTTCCAAGATTGGATAAATTTGGCCGCTCGGTAGCCAGATACAACAACATGGTTCATGTACTATGTAAACAGAAAGGAATCCACTATCTGGATGTCAACGATGACTTCAAGGAGAGAAAGGACTGGCTGTGGTGCGCAGACTGTGTCCATCTTAGCGATGACTACGGAGCACCATTGCTCGTGGAGCTAGTGAATCGAGCCGTGACAAAGATTCTGACCCCTGCACTGCTCCCGCCAAAAACAAAGACTACGAAGAAGACATCCAAAGTCGATGGCACTCCACCAAAATATTCGGGTAATTGTTATATTAATTTTCATACACATGTGGCGTGCAAATGAGCTAAAAATACATCAAAATTTACATCAGAATTTCTGCAGTGCTTCATAAGGGGCAGTTACACAGAAAACTCCCAACAAAACTTTCTTTTTGCATGGTAAAACGAGGTTGCAAAATGACTACCAAACATCAAATATTTTAGCCCCAAACACTGAAGTTTTTTATCTTTCATTTTGATGACGCACCACCAAAATGAAAGACATCTCTGTACTGTTAATTTGTCAACACATTCGTTGTGATAATGCTTGTAGTTTTCCTAAATTTGCATGAAATTGCCTGTGTAAAATATTTAATTTGCAAGAGTAATATTGGTTTATTTATCAATCATTGTTATAGCGAAAATTGCGAGTGGAAGAAGTGATTACCAGCGACAGGCCAAAGAGTCACAGGAGAATCGTCGTCTCAAAAGAAGCCGCGTCTGCTGCAATTGGATACCTCTGCTGAAGGCCAAGCGGGATTATGAAATGATTTGTGGTGGTTACTCGAAGTATGTTTACACTGATAATAATAGAAGGAAATTGTCACTGTTAGAGGGGAGGTTAAGGGATGTAAAATTGTACCTGGATGCCTTTGACAACTTTTTAAAAATCCATCTTATGGTATGTGAAATGTTATACGTGCGCTTTGGGTGTTAATATAATTGGTTATTTTATGTAATTGTTGTCATATGTTTTACACTAAATCAATAAACTTATTTATTTGGGCACTGAATTTGTTGCGTCTACTGAGGGTGTACTTCCTCACGAGTTAGGAAAAACATTAGTTTGGATGTTCAATTATAATTTACCTTTTTTTCTTTGCAAGATGCTGCAGCAACAAGGCAGTTATGATTGGGCCGGATGCGAGCGGGGTGTGGGGATACGTCCTTCCACAATCCAAGGCAGCAATGTATAAGCAGAGGCCTAAGGTATGCTAATATCCTACCACATTTAAATTCAGCTTAGACATAAAACCGATCAAAGACATCCAAGGAACGGCGGCAGAACAGGGTGACCGGGGGAATTCCCCCCCCCCTATTTTCCCACTTTGGGGAAATGCCCCTCCCCCACTTTTCGTAGTTCCACATAAAGAAACACATAGAAAATTACAGAATTTTGCCACCCACCCCCGGTGAGTGCTGAAAAGGATTGTTGATTACCGATGCTTCCTTCACTGCACGACCAATCATGAATAGGGAAATCAGTAATTACAAAAGTAAGGTCAAATTTAAGTTTTTAGTCCAAAAAAAAACTTTTAAGCATAATTATGTTTTATTCAAACAATTCCACAATATAGTTTTGATTTGTCTTTATGAATATAGGTGAATAATCTAATTGCATCACCTTTCGTAATCAAATATTGAAATTGTTTATGGGAAGCTATGACTTTATTTATGGGGGAAGATGCTGAATATAAAGTATGACATCAGTCAGTTTTTAATCTTTACGCAAGTTATCGTTACCAAGTGCACAGTCTATCATATAATTGCAAAGGTATTTCTGTAAAGTCTGATTCAAACTTCAGTTGTAGGTAATATCAAGCAAACGTCCACTATAACCTTTCCTCCTTTTCGTTTGTGTCCCAAAATAGCCTATTTTAGCTCTTTTTCAGTGCTGTTATTGTAGCACGCGTGCCTGTGCTAAATCAGCACGGCACGTGCAGTCACTATACGAGCACCTGGAAGTGCACAATTATAGGTCTTCATGTGCTAAATTAGCACTTCAGTTTTTTAGAGTGTAATTTGTAGTTAATTAATGTCAACCAAACTTCCAGTTATTACCTTTTCCGCTTTTCTCGATTTTTTGTCCTATGAGTTGTTGAAAATAGCACCTGAAGTGCTTTAGTTTAGCTCTTTTTGAGTAAAGCACATTGCGCATGTTTCTTGTGGTGTTCATATTGGACAAGTGGTCCAATATAAACACCACATGGTGTTAATTTAACACCACGGAAAGAGTTCTATATCCGGCCATCACTTAGACCTCGTGCACAAAGTCTATGGGCCAGTACAGAAAAATTGAAAGTATTTTCAAAGACTAAGTTGAATTTTTGTCCCTCCTAAATTCTTGTTTCTTCATCAGATGTATACTTTTGGGTAGTAAATAAGTTATTTTAAGGGAAAATAACCGATGGCCGGATATGGAACTCTTTTCAACACAACATTTTTTGCAGTGTATAAACACTTTAAAATACAATGCACCATTTCAAAAAACGAAAAAGCAACATGGAAACAAACCGAAATTAAAAACCAGCAACTTAACCAAGCTATCACTCTTCTTTGAGGAGTCCAGTTGACATAGCGGTTCTTTCTTCGCCTCCATCCACTATGACCCACGTTCGAATTCCGCTATAGATTTGTTTTTCAGTATTTACCTGATTAAGTGGGTTTCTAGAAATAGTCTCTGGTGTTTTCCTCCCACTTTACTGGGACCCATGTGAGATCGGTGAATTACACTGAAAAGGCTATACCCATCAGGTGTATTACAGATGATATATATTAGGTATTGTGTGAAGGATTCATTAACATGTATTTTGCATAATTAAATTAGACATTAAGTGGTTTTCGAGAGACATTTTATCAAGTTCCCTTTCATAGCGCAGCACAGCCCGCTAGAGTCATTTGTCTAAAAATCGTCGCTGCCGGCAGCAAACAAATTGACGTCTTATAACGTACTCCCCTTTTGTGCGTATTGCTACACACATAAATTGAGTTCGTGGATGACGTCAAATTGTTTGCTGCCCGCAGCGACGACTTTTAGACTACGATACCAGCTGGCTGGATGGGACTTCATAAAAATAGATCTCAAAAGTCACTTCTTTTTGTATATCTTGTTAGAAAAACTTTGCTTTTTTACTTTAAAATGCGCAATCTATATACAAATCAAAAATAAAATGACGCAGACTTCTCTCATCACTGTACTTCTTTAAATCTATAAAGCCAGTCGTGGCGGAACACTTTTGAAATTGGAGGGGGCGTTTCCTATGCATTTCTTGTATGGAGCAGCGATTGTTTTTCCCTATTTATATCTATATATTTTAAATACAATTTGAAGTTAACCTTTATAACAATTTGGAAAAAAAATTACTAACTTTTTTGGAATTTGGTTAACATGATGAAAAGATAAAAGATCAATTTCCAACCACATGATTTGCATGGCACTTACACGTTAACCTTCCACATCTCCCTGCAAATAAATGCTCCATGATCGATGCTGTATGCGAGATGGATCCTGCCCCAACACTTTTAACTTTACTTTGATGTCTTCTCTGATTATCCGCATAGGAGTTGCTGAGTGACAAAGGCGAAGTGGGTGGCGGACGAAGGAAGCTAACTAGAAACCAAAAAGTCAACCGCATCGCCCAAGTGTTGGCCAATGTGCTTGAAGAATTTCCCGGGCAAGACAATAACCTGCATATGTCACTCAATACTGTGGTGAGTTTGCGGAAACGAATGAAGTGTTTCCGAATGCAGAATTGTGCAAAATTAGTAAAAACAAATTGGAGAGATAATCATTTAGGAATAAGGGAAAAAGTACGTGACCTATTTAGGGAGGTAAGATCTGGTTCAGTTGGTTTCGCAAACCCTGTTAGCGCTGATGCAAAACCTGTTAGCGCTGATGCAAACCCTCTCATCACTGACAAAAACACTCTCATCATTGACGCAAATACTCTCATCACTGACGCAATCCGTCTCATCACTGACAAAAATCCTCTTATCACTGACAAAAACACACTCATCACTGACGCAATCCCTCTCATCACTGACAAAAATCCTCTCATCACTGACAAAGACACTCTTATCACTGACGCAATCCCTCTCATCACTGACAAAAATCCTCTCATCACTGACAAAAACACACTCATCACTGACAAAAATCCTCTCATCACTGACAAAAACACTCTCATCACTGACGCAATCCCTCTCATCACTGACAAAAATCCTCTCATCACTGACAAAAACACACTCATCACTGACGCAATCCCTCTCATCACTGACAAAAATCCTCTCATCACTGACAAAAACACACTCATCACTGACGCAATCCCTCTCATCACTGACAAAAACACTCTCATCATTGACGCAAACACTCTCATCACTGACGCAATCCCTCTCATCACTGACAAAAATCCTCTCATCACTGACAAAAACACACTCATCACTGACGCAATCCCTCTCATCACTGACAAAAATCCTCTCATCACTGACAAAGACACTCTCATCACTGACGCAATCCCTCTCATCACTGACAAAAATCCTCTCATCACTGACAAAGACACTCTCATCACTGACGCAATCCCTCTCATCACTGACAAAAATCCTCTCATCACTGACAAAGACACTCTCATCACTGACGCAATCCCTCTCATCACTGACAAAAACACTCTCATCATTGACGCAAACACTGTCATCACTGACGCAATCCCTCTCATCACTGACAAAAATCCTCTCATCACTGACACAAACTCACTCATCACTGACGCAAACCCTGTTATCACTGACGTAAACTCTCCCATCACTGACGCAAACCCCCTCATCACTGATGCATACAATATCACCACTGACACAGACACTCTCATCACCGATGGAAACTCTTCAAACACTGGAGCTACAACAGCTTCACCATCCACATCCAATTCTTTAATGATTGATGTTCAATCTGCCAACAATCCACGCTTAAACTCAATTAGAAATTCCTTTCATGCACCAGCCTCTAAAAGGCATTCAATTTCGTTAATCGGTTCGAAGCAAAATGATTCTGAGATTTTCGATTATACCCATCCACAAAATAGTCATAATTGTTCACTTGTTCACCCCGATATCACCTCTTCTGATTCTAATTCCAGTAGTTGTCCACCTTGCAAACATGAAACATCTCCCCCCGTCTTATATTGCATTTGCAGGCAACCCTATCATGATTCCAGGAGTATGATTGCTTGCGATAGCTGCAACGAGTGGTATCATTACCCATGTATTGATCTCGAACCTCAATCCAGACGGAAGTCATACTTAGACAAAGTTACATTTTTATGTGGTCTAAACGGTTGCAATGGCGGAGAAAGGCTTTTTTCGATGTGTTCAACGATTCCAAATTCATTAAATAAAGAGCAAACATCAACATTTCCCAATCCACCAAAAGATGAATTAGATCCTAAGTCTAAGGTAATTGGTTAGATGCAATCAAACCCAAATACTCGCGAAAAACATGTCAATAACCAAAATTCATCAAGCGTCGATCCAACTTGTGATCTTTCCCCCATATTACCCACGACATCACAAGAAACCACATCCTCAATCAAACATTCAGATTACTTTTGTGTTAATGAAGAAGGTCCTTGCAAAGTAGGAAATAGGCCTATACCTTGCTCTTCAGAAGCAGTTGATTTGTCGATAGGAGCAAGCAAAAGTGATTTGAAATATTCAATGGATACACATGAAACTTAATCGATGCCTGGGACTGGGAGTTTAACAGACGAAATTGATGAAATCATTCCTGAAGATGTGAGAACAAATATGTGTGTGGAAAATGAAGAATATACAGATGAATGTTGTAAATTTTGGACAGTCAAATTACCACCGAAAAACAAATCGTCGTTTCACGTTGATAGGTCAGAGTGGAAGAAGTTAAAGTCCCAGCAATCAAAGAACACATTCCCGAAATCTTGGGTACATACATTCATTAAAGGCATGAAAAAAATTCATCCTTACTGTTCATTTCAATTTAGACGTCATTATGTTTCAAATTCCTTTAGACAACGCACCAAATGTGTTTTTCGCGCAAATGGCTATTGTAGCTTTAGTGATTGCAGCGTAAAATTTCAGTTAATCATGGAAAGTGAAATAAATTTAAAAGTTAATGTTACATTTACAGGAAAGGTAAATCATCGAACAAATGAAAGGCGAGCAAGATTTGTTAGGAATTCCAAACGAGAGGCGCTAAAAACAGTTTTAAAATACAAAAAATCAAGACGCGAGCATCTCGACAATCTGAAATCTCTGGATGACAAGGTATTTATGTCAGGTTGTCGTGATGAAGCACCGAATAAGGGAGTACTTTATCAAATTAGCAGTGAGGCCAATAAACTTTCAAATTCTGTGGAAAATGAGATAAGGGCTCTAATTACAATTATGACTAGACAACACGATTCAAGTAAACGTATTGCAGGAATTTTAAGACAGGTATCTTTAGGTCCCCCGTATGTAATTCTATATTCCCAAGACAGTGTAAAAATCTACCATCACATTTCATCAAGGGATATCATGTATTTAGATGCAACTGGTTCAATCATTCGTAACAATTCAACCTTTTCTGGATCAAAAAAGTATCAATTATACGATCTTGTGATTAGGCATCCAATCATAGGTTCTCCTCCTTTCGTGCTTGCCTCCTTGCTGACCACTGATCATAATTCAGTTCTCATTGGATTCTTTATACAATGTTTCTTGCGCTCCGAACAGATGATTTATGGGCATAACGGGGTTAAACCACCTTTGATGTTAATGATAGATGGCAGCCCGGCACTTTTGCTTGCCTCTCTACAGGCTTTTAATAATGAATCCGTGTTTGATTATTATAGTAGATGTTATAGAATTGTAACTGGGGAATCAAAAGAGGATGATTTCCATAAAACAATTATTCACTGTTGTGCCAGCCACTTCATGAAAAATGCAGCCAAAATTTGTCGAAAATACTACAAATCTAACTTTCGCGATGCCATGTACTGGTTAGGGTTGCTCCTACAGTCCCCAAATCTAAAAGAAATTGATGACATTGTTGAGTCCATAACAATTGTTACCAACTCTGATTTTTCAACCGATCTTGTTAAAAGACACTACCACAAACTAAAAGGTAAAATTGAAAGGATCGAAGATGATGAAATCGAACTAAATTTATTTGAAGATGAGGAGGAAGATGAAACTGCAGATGATTTAATTCAAAGCACGTCCCATGATGAAACAAATATAAATAAAGATTTGGATATATCCCAAGATGAATACGTGAAAAGAGCACCCAAATCACCATTTAAGCTGCACTTTCAGCGGGTGGCAGATAATGCAAAATTGATAATAAAACGACAAGAAATGAAAATCAAACATCCTTCCAAATTCAATACGAATGCATATTTGGGTAAAGAATTTATGTCACATTTACTCGAGTATTCCCTTCCAAGTATCGCGAATTGGTCGGCATTGCTACTACATGACACTGGCAGACATGGTAGTTCAATATCTTACCAGAAACAATCACATCTATACAACAAGCTCAAATCGTCCAAATTACAAAATATAACTACAAACAACAGAACCCAAGGCATCATCGAAAAATCAATGCAAGAGGTGAAAAGATCCAAACTAATTTATAATAGATGTAGGAAGCTAGTTGATTTTGTTGAAATCTATGAAAGGGACATGCTTCCTCTGCAACGAGAATTTTGCGAGGCTTTCTGCTCCGGAAAAAAAAAAACCTTTCTCGGAATGTTAAATTGTCAACAGAAAAATGGAAAAAAACGGATTAGAACCAACACCCCAACCAAAAAGGGTGTTTACCTCACACCCCCAGCAATTAAATTAGCATTTAAGGATAAACCAAAACGAAATCGATCTAGAAGAGCACAAGAATTACCAATCACTGACAAAGACAGCCATCCCTCGCCTCCGAAAAGAATGAAGTGTCCAAACCCAACAGTAGATACCGGTAGCAAACCAAAGACACAGTTTCAAGAAAATCACCAAGCAACAAAACACCTTTCGCGGGGCATTCAAAACAATGGGGTATCTTGCTGGTGGATTTCAACTATACAAGCATTGAAGCCTTTTATTATATCTTCAAAGTTAACTGTAACCAAATTTCAAGGAAGTGGCATTTATCTTTGGCGGCAGCTTCTTCAACTTTTCCAAAGTTTAATTTCAGAGCAACAAAATGCAATCCCCTTCACTACCGTTAAGACAATAATAGAAGAGTGTTCACTTCAAATGGGCATTAACTGCAAACAGCAACAAGATGCAGCGGAGTTCTATTTACAAATTATGGTGCCGTTTTTTGAAGGTTCCTGCTTGACAAATGAAATAGAAATTGCTAAAAGCGTTATGTGCCTTGATTGTAACGAAAGCATAGTTGTTGGAAATTCCAACATGAGTACCTTGTCTATTGCCGTTCAGGGAAGGAGTATAGAACAGTGCTTGCGGGGATACTTTACAGATGAAATTGTCAGTGGGGGTGAGTGCAATTACTGTGGAGAAAAACAGCCAACAAAATTAATCACTTCTCGTATTCTAAACTCCCCCTCATTATTAGTATTACAATTATTGCGATTTAGAGCTTACGAAGGACAAGGGAAAAAACTACCAGCAGAAGTCACTCCCAACATCATAGTAGACTTAACAAAGTATTGCACAAACAACACTCCCTCACTATACCGACTGCGGTCTGTTATTTCACACGAGGGTGGTTCGTTAAACAGCGGGCATTACAGAACGTTTGTGTACGACACAGACGACAAAACGTTCACAATATTCAATGACGAAAACGTGCAAGAATCAAATATACAGAATTTTGTTAGTGAAACGTCACAATCCGGCTACTTATTTTTCTACGAAAAAATTCGTCAATCTGTCAATATAGAAGATTTATGTCTTTCGGATACATCTTTTCAGCAGTCTCTCCGTGTAACTGATGAAGATAAAGAATTTATACGTCTTCTTTGGGCATCTTTCGATGAGAATAAGTTAGACTATGCAGCTGTCCGAGATGACGCAAGCCAAAATTTCGTGTCATTCCACGACTTAGCAACAATTTGCGGCAACCCAAAATCATCAGTTTTAAAGCGACTGAAGAATATATATCCAATGTATCAGCCTGGGTGGCTAAGTGAAGTTATAGTTAATTTTTACATCGGTCAATTATGTGAAATTTCGAATCAAAAGTGCAATCAGAGGAAATTTGCAGTAGCTCATTGCAGAGATACATTCAAAATTCTAAACAATCAGCAAACACCAGAAACATTCCAGGTCATTTCAAAAAAATGCTTCATCGACAACAAGGTATGTGATTGCATTTTTTTTCCCTTACTAGAAAACAGGCATTTCACTCTGTACGTGATGGACAACGTAAGCAGCAATTTTACGTGCTACGACTCTTTAAGTTGCAGCAGGGACAACCGACAAAAAATGATCAGACATGGAACTGACTTTGTTCAGTTCTTTCGCAATGGCAAAATAAACAGATACTGGAGTGAAATGCCTGGAGTCTTCCATGACAGCCAATCAGTTCAAATTAAACAAGCAAAGTGCTCTCAGCAGAAAGACGCATCCAGTTGTGGAGTATTCTGCTGTCTCTATGCAGAAATGATATGTCTGAACGATCGTAAAATGAATGATATTCCGGATGCCTCTAGAATATACATCACGCTGCAAATACTAAAAAGATCTCGCATATTAGATCCAAACCTGCAAAATGTATTTGAAGCTTATAATAATGAATAAAAAAGCAGTATTATGTGCATTGCCTTCAAGTATTTTCAACATCGACAATCAAAAGAAGTACGAATTTGACAACTTGTATCATTTCACTTTAAAACGGCAAGGCTAGACATAATGTGTAGGAAAGATCCCTTTTTGGATTTTACGGTCGTATACTTTTTGACTACCTATGATGGGTTCTTAATGCATATATTTTAGGAAATGAATCATGAAACTTTAAAAAAAATTCGGACTTATTTAAAAGCTAAGTATCAGGTATAGTGCATGTTTTCCCGGCAAAATTGTTCACATTTCTTATCATTTTCGTTATCAGCCGTTCAATTTCGCCCGATTTATTAATTCGTAGCATTCTTAAATTACATTTTTGGTATCTTTTGAGGGCGAACGTTGGTGCACACATGACGTATTACCATGCTGCTTGTCTGTCCCTTACTCTTTGCTGCCATTCTGGGAGGGTTTATCTTGACTTTGAGAAAGGGGGTGGGAGTGGGGGAGGTGCTTATACGGATAGAAGACGTCGGATATGATGAGATACTCCTGGTTTAGACGAAATTGAATGAACAAAGCAGAACTTTTACAGTTTTTTTTTTCGATCGTTTTTACCGCGGAAACTACAACTAAATTGATAATAATCAGAAGCCAAATCGCACCCTTCAAAACTTTGCGTGTCTGGTGTGGTACTTAAAGTATTACTTTGTATAAATTACAGTACACTATCAAATTGTTGCATCTTATTAAACGTAAGCAATGTACATTTCATATGGTTTTTATCCGAATGCATTTTTATCCAAACTAAGGGCATATTGTGTTCATATTGAAAGAAAGCAACGGTCTACTGGAGTCATTCGTATGGCACCCGCATTACAGTTTTTCTTAATCGCGTTATAAAAACCTCGCACATGTTCATCAAAAACATAACCCGATTCCTATAAAACACTTCGTATGTTATCTTAAACTAAAAATACTGATGGCAGAATGAAATATTGTATTCAAATATGAAGAAACTTTTTTAAAAAGCTCAAACCACCGTCAAATCGCGCACAGACTATCAACAAATCAATAACGTCTATTGACAAACTTATTAAAACAGAAGAAACGATGACAACATACACATTTCAAATTTGTGTGTTCGCTTTTTTTTAAATGCAATATCTCCATTTAATTTCGTCTCCCCCCACCAAAAAATAAAAAAAAGGAAAAAAAAGGCAAATAATGCAAACAACAAGTTTCGTGTTTTAGGAAAATGCGTCCGAAAAAGGAAAGTAATAGTTTCCATATTGTTTGATGCATGATCAAGGCGATCCTCTTGTCAGGCACGCCACGTCTGCTCGTTGACGTTGCGGTCCTTTATGGGCTTCGTGCACAACTACCCCCTCAGCGTAAAAAAAGTTCGAGTTTGGGGGGTCAATATCGGCGCCATCTTACCTGACTTCAATTTAAGTGTCTGGTTCCCGCTATGATATTCTTATTGAAAAAGCAATTATCGAGAGTCGGCAAACAGACAAAGCAATCCCACTGGTATACGAGTATCAAATGAACGAGGAGCGCAGTGCGTAATACCAGCGACGCACTCCCTATGGAAGTGCGGTTGCTATGTGGACAGCGCCCTCTTTTGGTGGCGCACGGAGCCCATATCCTGTCCCATATTACTTTTGATGAATTATTTATTTCTTAAGTCCTTTGTATTAGTGTTTGTGCTATGAGAATGATTCAAGTAGACCGTTGTTTTCTGTAAATTTTAACACAATATGCCCATAGTTCGGGAAAATATGCATCCAGATAAAAGCGTGTGAAGTGTACATTGCTAACGTTTGGTGAGATGCAACATGCTGTACTTAAATTTGTGCGAACACAACAAAATAATACTTTAAGTTCCGCACCAGGCACGCAAAGTTTTGAATGTTGTGATTTCACTTCTGATCATCGTCACTTTAGTAGCAGTTGCCGCGTTAAAGCGATTGAGAAAAACTGTAATGTCAACAACAAAAATGGAAAGTAAAATTGTCCATATTGTTTTATATGATCAAGGCGGTAATTTCGGTCAGGCCACATCTACTCGTCAACGTCGCGGTCCTTTATATCCTACCCTATCTTACTTTTGATGAATGATTGATTTTCTATTAAAATTTCTTTGTATTAGTGCATGTGCTATGCGATTGATTCCACTAGTAGACCGTTGCTTTCTTTCAATTGGAACACAATATTATGCCCTTACTTTGGGGAAACATGCATTTCAATGAAAACCGCGTGAAATGTACATTGCTTACGTTTATTAAGATGCAATAATTTGCTCGTGTGCCGAAGTTTGTGCGAATACAACTCGAATACTTATTGTTCCGCTCTGATGAACGTCACTTTAGTTGCAGTTCTCGTGTGATAGTAATTGACAAATACTTTAATACAATGGACTTCAGAAATATACCATTCATCAAAAGTAATATAGAGTAGGATATATAAAGGACCGCGACATGTGGCTTGACAGAAATAATCGCCTTGATCATACTGAAAACAATATTGAAACTATGACTTTACATTTTAGGACGCATTTGCCTAATAAATTAAAAATTTTGTTGTAATTTTTGCAGTTTTTTAATTTTCTTCTTTGGTTTCATTGGGAAGGGGGGGTGGGGGCGGAACGAGGTTGAATGCAGATATTGAATTACAGTTTTTCTCAATCGCTGTAACACAACTGCAACTAAATTGACGATAATCAGAAGTGAAATCTCACCAAACGTTAGCAATGTACACTTAACAAGGTTTTTATGTGAATGCATATTTTTCCCAAATAGGGGCATATTGTGTTAAAATTGACAGAAAACAACGGTCTACTTGAATCATTCTCATAGCACACGCACTATAATACAAAGGACTTAAGAAATACATCATTCATCAAAAGTAATATGGGACAGGATATGGGCTCCGTGCTCCACCAAAAGAGGGCGCTGTCCACATAGCAACCGCACGTCTATAGGGAGTGCGTCGCTGGTATTACGCACTGCGCTCCTCGTTCATTTGATACTCGTATACCAGTGGGATTGCTTTGTCTGTTTGCCGAGTCTCGATAATTGATTTTTCAATAAGAATATCATAGCGGGTACCAGACACTTAAATTGAAGTCAGGTAAGATGGCGTCGATATTGACCCCCCCAACTCGGAATTTGTTTACGCTGAGGGGGTAATTAATGTGCACGAAGCCCATAAAGGACCGCAACGTCAACGAGCAGATGTGGCCTGCCTGACAAGAGGATCGCCTTGATCATGCATCAAACAATTATGAAACTATTAATTTCCTTTTTCGGACGCATTTGCCTAAAAAAAATGAAACTTGCTGTTTGCATTATTTGCCGTTTCTTTTTTTTTGGGGGGGGGGGAGGAAGGATTTAAGAAAAGCGAACACATAATTTGCGCAAAGTCTGCGCGATTTGGTATGAGCTTTTTAAAAAAGTTTCTTAATATTTGAATACAATTTTTCATTCTGGCATCAGTATTTGTCGTTTAAATAAGCATAACAAGTGGAATCGGGATATTTTATTTGCTGAACAGTGTACGAGGTTGCGGCAACCGTGTTAAAGCAATTGAGAAAAACTGTAAAATATAGAGAACACATAATTTTGAAATGTGTATGCTGTCATAATTTATTCTGTTCCACTGGGTTTGTCAACAAATGTTAGTAATCTGTTGCGATTTGACGGTGTATGAGCTTTTTTTTAAAGTTGATATTCGAATGGAATCAGTATTTGTAGGGCAACCGTCTTAAATCGATTTAGAAAAAATGTAATTTAGAGGAATCTTTTATAGAAACAAGCGAAGCTCAAACATGATAGGATGCTCGGATAGTCAAATATTTACTGATTCTTTTCGATTGTTAAATAAGGATCTGCTCTATCTTTCACTTGCAATCGAAATTGAATTAGTCAGGCGTTAAAATAAATAAAACAATGTTGAAAATGTCCGGGAAAAAACTATATTCAAAGGCAAGTAAAACTTTGCAGACGACAGTTGTTTTTTTTTATTAAAAAGGTTGTTAACCCTATACACAACTAGTAACTTGACCATTATGTGGTAAAGGAGGTCAAAATACGTTTACGAATTACTACAACTAGCCGCGCAGGTCCGACAAAAAGAAGTATGACCCATGTAACAAGCCTACAACCCCTATTAACAAATTGCTCTTTTTAAAAATTCTTCAGTCCTTTTTCTGGACAAACATGTAAACCTATCTTAAAAGACTTGAACAAATCATAAAGAAGAAAGACGTTGCTAAAGCGCATGGCGAATCTTTGCCATTTTATCAGTTCATAGGCTCACCAGATCCCAGGCATCATTCTTTTACAGATACAGAGACAGACACAATTCATCACCGTTTTCACGAATTTTAGCTTTTGGACTTTACATTACAATCACCCATTTGGCCTTGCTCAAAGAAGCATAATCCCCCTTATGTTCAATATAACATCAGTGACTGGCCTCTCCATAATTACAATATTCGTTTTTACAAAGAGACGCGCACTTGATATGCACAAAAAACACATTGATCGAAAGAGCTATAATAGGCGACGTCTACATATTAAAGGGACACATTGCTTTGGAGTTTGCGATTTGGGCTATAACACTGAAATGGATATGTTTGGGAAGCTTTTTTTAAAGTAGAATATAAAGAATATAGAATTTAAATTGCGTGGTTTTTTGTTTAATTTCGTGACAAATAACGGTCCGCCATTTTGTAGAACCAAAGTTTTGACTCCACAAAATGGCGGAATGTGTTTACCAGTCGTATTTCCAGTCGCAGCTGGTTGAAGTACGTTCTGTTGATCCATTTTGATGTACTGGCGCGGCGCGCAGCACTGGCGATATGTGTCGCGAGGTAGAGAATGGTACATCTGATAGGTTTACAAGGCCACTGGCTGCGGCGCCAGCCTAAAAGACTCTTACAGCGTATTTTGCGCAGTATTTAGACGGTGGTATTGACTACTGGAAATAAGTCTATGTTTCGCGGGTCAGATATCAGGGGTCAGAGGCAATTTTTTTGTTTCGTAATCAATACTCACTAATTACAACACATTATACGTGTTTTTTTGCATGAAAAACCCTTATAAAAAATAAGGAACATTTCCAAACAGCAAAATTTAATGACATTTGAAGGCAATGTGTCCCTTTAAACATACATGCAGCTCGATCAATCGACGTTTTTAGCAACGTCTCCAGGCTGTATAAGCGCGTAGCGTTGTTCTTCTTGTATTCTTGTGCAATTTTCATCACGTGACAGTTTTCCTTGACGAAACTCTCATACAAACATACAAGTGTTTATTACCTGCAATCGCGGACCTGCTCTTGTCCATCTTCTGTTTGTACTTTCACTTTTTCGAAAGGCATTTCATAGGATTTGTACACGATTTTCAATAGTGGACGTTCGGTCAATCGTGGACCCATTGTCTAAGCCATATTACACCCTTTTATTTACAAACGCAACGCATAGAAGTGCATGTGTAAACATCTGCAATCGGGGACCTCATTGTCCTCATATGGTTTATACTTTAAATTTTTGGGAATGCCCCTCATTGGTTTTGTACACGATTTTCAAGCAGGGATCTTTCTCAATCGGGGACCCTGTTGTCATTTTTTGAAGGGTACCCTATTGAATGCAAAAACAAACTCACACACAAAGTGTATGAGAACGTAGTCTTTATACACGCTCTTAAGGGATTATAATAATGTCACATGTTCTGGGTCAATGTTTATTGCTTCGGTCGCATATGTTCCCTGCAATACAGTCCTCTGAATGCGATATCTCCACGGATACAAATACGGTAACTGAAACAGTTAACAATTTCTGTTAATAATGTCTATTAACCTGATTTCCGCACAACACATTTGATTTGACGGTCTAATAACTTACATGTAGATCTACACCAATAACAGCCTATTTTGGCACATTTCTGCAAATTTTACAAGTCACCAACGACGCGGCTCCTGCACGAATTCGTGTTTGTTATTAAAACCCAATAAACGCGAATGATAACAACCACTTTACAGTCCAATAACTGACAACAACAGACAAATATATTAGGACTCCAGCCATTATTTATTGTGCAAGCAACATTGACTTCATTGACGAAATTGCTTAATTTCGTCAATGAAGTCATTGTGCAAGCAACAATTACTTCATTGACGAAATTAAGCAATTCAGAAGAAACAATACATGTATGTATACGTGAAGAGAACAGCCATTGCCTCTGATGATGTTGAACTCGGTGATGAGGGGGTTTGCGCGATACCAGTGTGATACCAGTACGATGATTTCTGAGTCCATTTTTGGCACGGTACAATTTAAAGGAACCATGCTTCTCAAATTGACCGGATCACATTTTATTTCATAAATAAATTCATTTATATGTATTAAATGTGAATTAAAAGCCAAACTGGTTCAAGCGAAGTTTTAGTGTGATTATTTGCCGCTCAAAAATTGCCCCCCCCCCCCCCTTTTTGAAATTTGTTGAGACTCAAATTGAGGGCTTACCCTGATTTTCTTCCTTTTAGCGAAGGCTCCTCGGGGAATGTGCCGTTTAAATGCTTTCGCCTTTATCTTACTCACATCTGGGAACTTTGTTGGGATGGCAGTGGACTTGAGCATATTTGTAATGGACTGGTCATCCCAAAGGATTTGAAAATACCAGTATCGAAACACGACGGCTCAAAGTGGTCGCTACATAACGCTGAAAAGCTGCTGGGGCCGGACCTCTGTGCTCTTGTCACGTTCACTTTCGCCGTCCAAATTCTCCGATATTTCGCTTCAGTTGGAAATAAATGAAGGCTTACTCCACCCGTCGTTGTTTTGCTGCACCCAGCAGCCACACACCTTGTCGGCATGGCCGAAAAACACTATATTTTGCTTAGATTTTGGACGAAGAATTTTGGCCGTACAATGTACACACAATGCATACCCATGATGAATGGGTAATGTGCCTCGATCTACGTCACACACTTTAATATGTTAATGAGGGTCCCACTCAGGGGGCGGAGTAGCTTTGACAAACATGTTCAAAAATTGTTTTCTCATATTTAAAATGGGAAATAATTGTCTCTGGACACAAATTATCATTGTCAAGATAATACTTTATTGTTTTCAGCAGGAATAATGCAATATAAATCCTAAATCATGTTTCCTTTAATGTAAAAATAAAATCAATCGGTGAAAGAGTTTGTAGAACTTTCTTCCACAAACATTTCAACAGTGTATTCCTTGACAAGTTTATTTAAAGTCTTCTGTAAAAGCTTCACATGGTATGGTATTGTACGATATTTTATTAACCCTAACTCCATAGTGTGTGCACCATTTCCTAGGATTATGCCCCCAAATTTGTTGCACTGTCGGAAAGGAGGGTCAAGTTTTGGTTTATTAAAAAGAAATATCAAACTAAAATTAATGTTAATGTAATTTTCAGATGGTTTATTAAATCACGATGTATTGTATGTTGTAAAGCGAAATGTCATATTGCAGCATGAGAGCTGTATTTTAAAAATTATTAACATTTTAAATTCAGAAGGGAAAGGTGAAATTTAAATATATTTTTTTGGGGGGGGGGGGGGGGTTGTGTAACAATAAAAACAAACTGAAAACCAAGATTTTGTGACTTATACGGTTGAGGAGGGCAAAGCGTATAGCACCAAAAGTATATCAGTGCGCTTTATAAATACACATTATTTTAATTCGGCCTTGAAAAAAACAAATTTGAAAGTGCATGTCATAGTGTCCACATTCAGGATTGTGGTAGCATAACAAAATATATTTCTATTCAGAAGGTACATAGTGGTTCTTGGGAAAAAGATGTTATTTGGTTATTATTCACACATTGTTTAATAATCTAAAGCATGACCAACGGAAAAAGGTACTAAAGGAGAAGTCGTGATAGCGACGAGGAGATCATGAATTAAAATGATGTTTCAAGCATATCGACAAAGCTTGTCTCTACAAAGTTTATGTTGAGGTACGTAATGCCTGGTAGATTGTATTAGCACCTGCCTGGGTTGTAATTGAGTAACTTCGGACGTGGTAAGGTCAAAATTATAAAGGCATTTCTTGCAGTCATTTTCATACCTTGTTGGTGATATGCACTGAATGAATATAGTCCATGTCTTGTGACTTGACTGGCACTACCTGCTGCATTGTCTGACGTTTTTAGTTTCGTTTTAATTGCAGTTATTAGGTAATGAGATATTCAAGATACAAATATTATTAAACGAGGAATGAAAGGTAAATCGCCGTTGGACAACAAGAGATGGCTGGCAAATATTGTAAACCACAGGTGTAAATAAAATTACAACATATTTATTACTGTTTCTCAGTATTGATTTGTTTTTGTAAAATAGTTTTTCTTTGGACTGAGAGATTTGTGGAATTCGTCGTTTTATCGAGGACGTCTAAATGTTTTGGTACATTGACAGTTATGGCTGAATGGAAACAAAATGACATGAGAGATAAGTATAGATAATTCATTATTTCACACCTAAGCGGTAACATTATTTTAAATTACTTTGGTATAATCATATTTTAAACGCTGTTTTCACTTTAAACAATAATGTACATGAGTGTAATAAATCCTTAATAGAAATTCAATTAATACAATGTTCAGTGTTTCTTCATAATCCGTCTGTTTATAAGTGTATACAATTTTGCGTTGTTCAAAACTTACAAACACGGTTTTACAGTGTAGTAGTTTGAAGCATCCTGTGAATTCTGAACACAATGCTTTGTCGTAAATTTCAATAAAAGTTGACTTTTTAATAAATTTCAAACGATTGTCAGCCAATGTTTGTTAAAAAATTATTAGTGTTTAATAGTACTAACCCTATTTAATACCAAACTTCGTCTGAAGTAGATCTGAGAACCAGAAAGCAAGAACATGTTTCTCTTTTTTTTTTTAAATCAGTGACATTTTTGGGGGTAGGGGGTTTCAAAAATAAACACATTTTCTGTTAACGAAGTCCAATTAACAATAGTTTGATAACGTCATCCTAATATATACCCTGCGGCAATTTTAAGTTGGTTAATACCGTACATCAGGCGATCGAAGCTCGCCATACGTACGCGAGCAGGAAGTTGAGGCAGAGCTTTCGAAAAATGAAGTGTGCACAGTTGTGTAATCATTCAGAAAATGTCTTTAAAATGTCCACTTTGATGAATATGGGGGGGGGGGGGGGAGATTTTGTTTTAAAGGCGTCTTTAAAGTATGTGCACAAAGCATATGGGAAAAGATGCCATTTTTCTGTTGGTGAGGCTGGGAATTTTTAGTGCACCGATTTAGCCTTATCCCAAATTAAGTGTGCCCAGAGGGATGATCTTTCAGATCATGCAATAAAAATGTCCACTTTGATGAATCTGTGGGGGAGATTTTGTTTTAAAGGCGTCTTTAAAGTATGTGCACAAAGTATATGGGAAAAGATGCAATTTTCAGTTGGTGAGGCTGGGTATTTTTAGTGCACCGATTTAGCCTTATCCCAAATTAAGTGTGCCCAGAGGGATGATCTTTCAGATCATGCAATAAAAATGTCCACTTTGATGAATCTGTGGGGGAGATTTTGTTTTAAAGGCGTCTTTAAAGTATGTGCACAAAGTATATGGGAAAAGATGCCATTTTCAGTTGGTGAGGCTGGGTATTTTTAGTGCACCGATTTAGCCTTATCCCAAATTAAGTGTGCCCAGAGGGATGATCTTTCAGATCATGCAATAAAAATGTCCACTTTGATGAATCTGTGGGGGAGATTTTGTTTTAAAGGCGTCTTTAAAGTATGTGCACAAAGTATAGGGGAAAAGATGCCATTTTTCTGTTGGTGAGGCTGGGTATTTTTAGTGCACCGATTTAGCCTTATCCCAAATTAAGTGTGCCCAGAGGGATGATCTTTCAGATCATGCAATAAAAATGTCCACTTTGATGAATCTGTGGGGGAGATTTTGTTTTAAAGGCGTCTTTAAAGTATGTGCACAAAGTATATGGGAAAAGATGCCATTTTTCTGTTGGTGAGGCTGGGTATTTTTAGTTGACCGATTTAGCCTTATCCCAAATTAAGTGTGCACAGAGGGATGATCTTTCAGATCAAGCAATAAAAATGTCCACTTTGATGAATCTGTGGGGGAGATTTTGTTTTAAAGGCGTCTTTAAAGTATGTGCACAAAGTATATGGGAAAAGATGCCATTTTTCTGTTGGTGAGGCTGGGTACTTTTAGTGCACCGATTTAGCCTTATCCCAAATTAAGTGTGCCCAGAGGGATGATCTTTCAGATCATGCAATAAAAATGTCCACTTTGATGAATCTGTGGGGGAGATTTTGTTTTAAAGGCGTCTTTAAAGTATGTGCACAAAGTATATGGGAAAAGATGCCATTTTCAGTTGGTGAGGCTGGGTATTTTTAGTGCACCGATTTAGCCTTATCCCAAATTAAGTGTGCCCAGAGGGATGATCTTTCAGATCATGCAATAAAAATGTCCACTTTGATGAATCTGTGGGGGAGATTTTGTTTTAAAGGCGTCTTTAAAGTATGTGCACAAAGTATATGGGAAAAGATGCCATTTTTCTGTTGGTGAGGCTGGGTACTTTTAGTTAACCGATTTAGCCTTATCCCAAATTAAGTGTGCCTAGAGGGATGATCTTTCAGATCATGCAATAAAAATGTCCACTTTGATGAATCTGTGGGGGAGATTTTGTTTTAAAGGCGTCTTTAAAGTATGTGCACAAAGTATATGGGAAAAGATGCAATTTTCAGTTGGTGAGGCTGGGTATTTTTAGTGCACCGATTTAGCCTTATCCCAAATTAAGTGTGCCCAGAGGGATGATCTTTCAGATCATGCAATAAAAATGTCCACTTTGATGAATCTGTGGGGGAGATTTTGTTTTAAAGGCGTCTTTAAAGTATGTGCACAAAGTATAGGGGAAAAGATGCCATTTTTCTGTTGGTGAGGCTGGGTATTTTTAGTTGACCGATTTAGCCTTATCCCAAATTAAGTGTGCCCAGAGGGATGATCTTTCAGATCATGCAATAAAAATTTCCACTTTGATGAATCTGTGGGGGAGATTTTGTTTTAAA
Source organism: Hippasteria phrygiana (assembly GCA_037893225.1). NCBI lineage: Eukaryota > Metazoa > Echinodermata > Asteroidea > Valvatida > Goniasteridae > Hippasteria > Hippasteria phrygiana. The sequence continues at coordinate 108,486 of JAZGUH010000101.1, forward strand.
GGCGTCTTTAAAGTATGTGCACAAAGTATATGGGAAAAGATGCCATTTTTCTGTTGGTGAGGCTGGGTATTTTTAGTGCACCGATTTAGCCTTATCCCAAATTAAGTGTGCACAGAGGGATGATCTTTCAGATCAAGCAATAAAAATGTCCACTTTGATGAATCTGTGGGGGAGATTTTGTTTTAAAGGCGTCTTTAAAGTATGTGCACAAAGTATATGGGAAAAGATGTCATTTTTCTGTTGGTGAGGCTGGGTACTTTTAGTGCACCGATTTAGCCTTATCCCAAATTAAGTGTGCCTAGAGGGATGATCTTTCAGATCATGCAATAAAAATGTCCACTTTGATGAATCTGTGGGGGAGATTTTGTTTTAAAGGCGTCTTTAAAGTATGTGCACAAAGTATATGGGAAAAGATGCAATTTTCAGTTGGTGAGGCTGGGTATTTTTAGTGCACCGATTTAGCCTTATCCCAAATTAAGTGTGCCCAGAGGGATGATCTTTCAGATCATGCAATAAAAATGTCCACTTTGATGAATCTGTGGGGGAGATTTTGTTTTAAAGGCGTCTTTAAAGTATGTGCACAAAGTATATGGGAAAAGATGCCATTTTCAGTTGGTGAGGCTGGGTATTTTTAGTGCACCGATTTAGCCTTATCCCAAATTAAGTGTGCCCAGAGGGATGATCTTTCAGATCATGCAATAAAAATGTCCACTTTGATGAATCTGTGGGGGAGATTTTGTTTTAAAGGCGTCTTTAAAGTATGTGCACAAAGTATAGGGGAAAAGATGCCATTTTTCTGTTGGTGAGGCTGGGTATTTTTAGTTGACCGATTTAGCCTTATCCCAAATTAAGTGTGCCCAGAGGGATGATCTTTCAGATCATGCAATAAAAATGTCCACTTTGATGAATCTGTGGGGGAGATTTTGTTTTAAAGGCGTCTTTAAAGTATGTGCACAAAGTATATGGGAAAAGATGCCATTTTTCTGTTGGTGAGGCTGGGTATTTTTAGTTGACCGATTTAGCCTTATCCCAAATTAAGTGTGCACAGAGGGATGATCTTTCAGATCAAGCAATAAAAATGTCCACTTTGATGAATCTGTGGGGGAGATTTTGTTTTAAAGGCGTCTTTAAAGTATGTGCACAAAGTATATGGGAAAAGATGCAATTTTCAGTTGGTGAGGCTGGGTATTTTTAGTGCACCGATTTAGCCTTATCCCAAATTAAGTGTGCCCAGAGGGATGATCTTTCAGATCATGCAATAAAAATGTCCACTTTGATGAATCTGTGGGGGAGATTTTGTTTTAAAGGCGTCTTTAAAGTATGTGCACAAAGTATATGGGAAAAGATGCCATTTTCAGTTGGTGAGGCTGGGTATTTTTAGTGCACCGATTTAGCCTTATCCCAAATTAAGTGTGCCCAGAGGGATGATCTTTCAGATCATGCAATAAAAATGTCCACTTTGATGAATCTGTGGGGGAGATTTTGTTTTAAAGGCGTCTTTAAAGTATGTGCACAAAGTATAGGGGAAAAGATGCCATTTTTCTGTTGGTGAGGCTGGGTATTTTTAGTTAACCGATTTAGCCTTATCCCAAATTAAGTGTGCCCAGAGGGATGATCTTTCAGATCATGCAATAAAAATGTCCACTTTGATGAATCTGTGGGGGAGATTTTGTTTTAAAGGCGTCTTTAAAGTATGTGCACAAAGTATATGGGAAAAGATGCCATTTTTCTGTTGGTGAGGCTGGGTATTTTTAGTTGACCGATTTAGCCTTATCCCAAATTAAGTGTGCACAGAGGGATGATCTTTCAGATCAAGCAATAAAAATGTCCACTTTGATGAATCTGTGGGGGAGATTTTGTTTTAAAGGCGTCTTTAAAGTATGTGCACAAAGTATATGGGAAAAGATGCCATTTTTCTGTTGGTGAGGCTGGGTATTTTTAGTGCACCGATTTAGCCTTATCCCAAATTAAGTGTGCACAGAGGGATGATCTTTCAGATCAAGCAATAAAAATGTCCACTTTGATGAATCTGTGGGGGAGATTTTGTTTTAAAGGCGTCTTTAAATTGCCGCCGGTTCTCTCTACACAAACTATAAATAATTGAACGTGTTTGGTGAGCACATTACGTCAAAATCATCTTTTTGTTGAATTTCAATATCCTTTATAATATATGTTAAAATCGTGTTCGAGAAAAATTCGCTTTTCTGGGTTTATTTCTGGAAATTCGTTTAATTATTCTCAAAAATACTTCGGCAAGCGCAAACGCGAACACGTTTTGGATCTCCCTTTGATGCATGTGTTTTAGATTTTAGGAGTTCGAGGCTGAGTTCGAGGCTGAGTTCGAGGCTGGAAATCGGGCCCAGTTCGCGGCTAGCTTTGGACAGGTTATAAAAGCTACTCATGGGATCTGACTAACTTGTTCATTCGTTACATGTGTACTGCATGCAAACGTCGCGTGGTAAGTGAAGTTAATTTCATGATTATTGTAGAAACTAAGCGGTTGAGAAATATATTATTTTGTTGAGGTACGACTCTTGGTATTTCATTAATTATTTATATGTTAGTTCCCCCTACAATTTAGTGAGTTATACGCGTTTTGCCCGGCCAGGCCTTCAGTCACGTGGCAATAGACAAATGATAGACGCTGACGATCGCTGATGATCGGGTCTAGCCCTACTCCTAGAACTATGAGGTTCCTGACATGAACCTCAGTCATAGGAAGACGCCGATTTTTCCCATAGGCTAGTACAGCAAGAATAAGAACGTCATTTCCATGGAACACGTTTCTACATTTTTCGCCGTAAATTACTTCATGGCTGCCCCCCCAAAAAATAATATGCCGCATTTACATCCTCACCTTGGTTGCGCCAAGTCAATTTTCGCCTGAAACGGGTCCAATTTGCGGGAAAAAAAGAAGAAAAAATGCAGTCGTTCCGAAGCGATCACACACGCACACCATCGATTAAGCCGCACACACGAAGCTCCTGTAAGATATCCCAGCATGCATCCAGCCGGGTAATGTGCGGGGGGGCCGTGGGTCGGTCAAGTCATGATTATTCATCGGAAATTTGAAGCGCGGTACGGCCGGCAGGCAACATAGGCTAGCCTATGGGAAAAATCGGCGTCTTCCTATGAGGTTCATGTCAGGAACCTCATAGTTCTAGGAGTAGTCTAGCCCCACCAGTGTGGCTGGCGGATTTGACATCGGGCTGATCCTTAGCCACACGTCCTACCCATATGTTTGTGTGGTGAGAACTTCAACAATTCGTGCGGTTGGGTAGCGCTATCTGGACCGCGGTTTTAACGGTCTGGCTGTGTTCTCTACCTTCTTAACTATTCCAAACTGCTACTGCTAGCGGCTTGTCATCTTACTCACCATTTTCCGAAATATTGGACATTAAACTTGGACTCCATAGTCTTGCGTGCTAACGATTTCAACTGGTATCAGCCATTTTAAAATGACGTCACTGGGTTCGAAACGGCTTGCCGACGGCTGTTTGATGAGAGCACAGCTAGCTTATCACGATTTCAGTGGAACATCTCGCGCGAATTTCGTGATAAGCTGTGCTCTCATCAAACAGCCGTCGGCAAGCTGTTTCGAACCCAGTGACGTCATTTTAAAATGGCTGACACCAGTTGAAATCGTTAGCACGCAAGACTATGGAGTCCAAGTTTAATGTCCAATATTTCGGAAAATGGTGAGTAAGATGACTAGCCGCTAGCAGTTTGAAATAGTTAAGAAGGTAGAGAACACAGCCAGACCGTTAAAAACACGGTCCAGATAGCGCTACCCCACTGCACGAATTGTTGAAGTTCTCACCACACAAACATATGGGTAGGACATGTGGCTAAGGATCAGCCCGATGTCAAATCCGCCAGCCACACTGGTGGGGCTAGATCGGGTCAAGCTAATTAGCGTCAACAAGCGTCAACAACTTATAAAAGCACTGTTAAACTTAAACATGTTATTCACAATATTTAGTGGGCTCCTATGATTATTTAAAGTATCATTAGTATTTAAAAGTATCGTAAAATGTGTGATTTTTAAGCGAAAAAGTACGACATCAACGGTCATGACGGTGCTTTTTCCCGGCAGCCATCTTGTTTTTCTGGGACATGGTGCAATCGCGCATGCGCAAAAGAGAAAACAAAGATGGCGGCGCCTATTCATCGTAATTTTGTCGTCTTAAAATGTCGTTTTTATGTGGGATTGTGAACGAGAATTCAGCCAATTTCTTACATAATACGAGATGCGAGAGTTTGTTGAATACAAGTATAGCTTTTGTGAAGCAATGTGCATTTTGAGCTTGTTGACGCTGATCGGGTTTGTTGATGCTTGTTGACGCTAAATAGCATGACCGCTGATGATCAGCCATGGCATTAGCCCCACCACTAGTGTGGCTGGCAGATTTGACACCGGGCTGATCCTTAGCCACACGTCCTACCTATATGTTTGTGTGATGAGAACTTCAAAAATTTGTGCGGTGGGGTAGCACTATCTGGACCGCGTTATTAATGGTTTGGCTGTGTTCTCTACCTTCTTAACTATTATTCCAAAGTACCAAACTGCTAGCGGCTAGTCATCTTACTCACCATTTTCCGAAATATTGGACATTAAACTTGGACTCCATAGTCTTGCGTGCTAACGATTTCAACCGGTGGTAGCCATTTTGAAATGACCACTTGACCCAAGTAGATGACGTCACTGTGTTCGTTGCCGACGGCTGTGCGATGAGAGCACAGCTTATCACGGAATTTGCGCGAGGTGTTCCACTGAAAATGAAATCGTGATAAGCTAGCTGTGCTCTCATCAAACAGCTGTTGGCAAGCTGTTTCGAACCCAGTGACGTCATTTTAAAATGGCTGACACCAGTTGAAATCGTTAGCCCGCAAGACTATGGAGTCCAAGTTTAATGTCCAATATTTCGGAAAATGGTGAGTAAGATGACTAGCCGCTAGCAGTTTGAAATAGTTAAGAAGGTAGAGAACACAGCCAGACCGTTAAAAACGCGGTCCAGATAGCGCTACCCCACCGCACAAACATATGGGTAGGACGTGTGGCTAAGGATCAGCCCGATGTCAAATCTGCCAGCCACACTGGTGGGGCTACCATGGCATAGACCATATCGCAAATACCGCCTGGTCGAGATGTCACAATGGTCACAAGGGATTGTGGGAAGGAATTGGAATAGATTTTTGTGCGCGTTTCTTTTCAAAATCCCTAACTGTTAGTAACCATTGTGACGTCTCATCCAGGCGGTATTTGCGATAAGGTCTATGGTATGGAGTTTTATGTGAGGGCGCTCTTCACCACGTTACTGGTGAAAACTAAGGCTGTTCGATATCCATTTATTTTGATACCGAAATATCGGCAAAAAAATAATGCGATATTCGATATTATCGTGATGACGTCACTTTTTCCTTACCGGAAGAATGTAGGCCTAGTAGGCAGATTCATGAAAAGTTTTAGTTGCTTCAATTCTTTTAAATGTTATATCACTGGAAAGAGTAAAAATTCAGAAATATAATGAGGGGTCATTGGTCATGATAGGGTAACCCTTAGCCCTAGAAGGACGCCATGATATGGCGTCCTAGCGCCCAAGTATGCAAAACAGTCATATGCTAGAAACCGAAGATCAAAAATCACACTTTACCTGCATAAATATTCTTGGCATCATCTTCGTCAAACAGTTCAACAGCCCATCTCCCCGTACGGATAGAAATATTCCTCCAAGAATGTCAAGAACAGGAGATATTTGCGGCGCAAAATCGTCTCCACGCGATGCTGACTTCACAAACACGAGGAGTAATACCTTGTCCGCACGTCTTGAATGTTCATCAACAACAGAGGGCGCAATTTCGGCCGTGCATGCGGTGACTGTAAATTGCGCCCTCTGTTGATGGACGTTCTAAATGTGGGTATTACTCCTCGTGTTTGTGAAGTCAGCATCGCGTTGAGACGATTTTGCGCTGCAAATATCTCCTGTTCTTGACATTCTTGGAGGAATATTTCTATCCGTACGGGGAGATGGGCTGTTGAACTGTTTGACGAAGATGATGCCAAGAATATTTATGCAGGTAAAGTGTGATTTTTGATCTTCGGTTTCTAGCATAGGACTGTTTTGCATACTTGGGCGCTATGACGCCATATCCTTCTAGGGCTAGGTAACCCTATGCAAAGTTACGGAGTTTTGTTGATTTACATTTGTTGTCATTTGGTGTACAATTTCAGCCTAAAAAGTTGTGACGCATTAACTACATACCTGTATTGTATCAAGGAAACTTGCTCTCTGCATACGGTATCAATTGCCTCATTTTGTTTTCATCAATTTGTTAGAAATACAAAAATTATTTACAATTAACAAACACAACAATTATATGCCAATAAATGATTAAATAAAACAAAAATATAAGCTTATCTCAAGCATGAATCCCAAGCATCGACAGGAATACTACAGCGCGTGTTCGCGCTCACCGAATATGCAAACAACTGTTTTCCAATAGACTTTACATTCAGTCTTGAATTTACAGTAGTTCGTGCTACATACATACATATAGTCGTACTTCCCCAATACGTCCGAGGACAATGCTTTGTGTTTCCTATTGTTCCTTTAATATAACCAACCCCCATAGACTAAGCACGTATCCTTACGTTCGAGGACCGATTTCAACAAAAGACTCTACGTTCAAGGAATGAAAGGTTTCTTTGTGTTTCCTTTCTTCTCTTGTCCTCGGAGATATATACAGTGCACGTACATACATACATGTTCAGGCACACGCACATGTTCACACAGTCGTGTACCGACCTCCAAACGCGGACGTCCCATTGTTCCTCTTTTGTTTATACTCTAACTTTTTCGGAAGGCCTCCATAGGTTTTGTACACACTTCCAATCGCGGACGTATGCTGGGAATCGCGGACGATATTGTTCTCTTTTGTTCTCTGGCATTTTTCGTCCGCGGTTTGAATACACCAACGCGCCCACGCACACGCACACGCACACACAAAAGTACACTGGATCATCACGGACTAGAACATATCGATGGAACGCAGAATTTAGTTGCACGTTGGCACGCTGCTTCTACAGTACCCGCGCAATGTGTAAATCGAATCGTTGTACTGCTTGACTTTTGTTTTTCGCATTATAAATGCATGCATTATTGCACAAATCAACAAAACGAACAACAAAATAATTTGGTTTGTCCCAGTGTTCTCCACGGCCTTAAATTTTAGCAGGGCTGCAGACACAATGCGAGCGCGGAGCTCGAATTTCTTACGGCGTGGGGTCTGGGTCCCGCTTAAGGGCCCCGGGAAATGTTTGATTCTAGATGCTCTGTGGTGCAATCTGAGGCATTTCCTGGCCACTTTCTCTTTTGAATCAAATTTGCTCGTGTTTACAACTTGAAATGAAGGCAAGATTTTTAGGGGGTTAAGCCGGCCGGCCGGTGAGCTAAACATGCACGTGGGCACAGCGCAGCGTGGATAAGGTATTTTCCGAGAGAAGGGTTGACAAGGCTTCCCTCCGCTCGTTGAGTATTTGGAGTATTACGACATTTACCTTCAGTTGGCTTCTTTATGGCACTCCAGAAATACTAGTGTTTGTTTCTATTTCGGCATTGTTGATTAGTAACAGATGATAATACCATGGACGATCACATGCGAGCTGTCAAAAAACGATCGTATCAAATGTTTTGTCACGACGACATTGCACAATGTACAACAATGGATGCACTGCACGTGTTTTAAAACCCTAACCCTCCAGGGTATTTTGGCTAGAAACCCTGCCAGACACATCAGATTGCATACTTTGTCACATTGACTTGTGTGCAAAGTGCAGCAAGGTCAAGCTGTCACCACAGATGCACTGTGCTGCGTCTGGCAGGGTTAGGGTTAATCTTTTCTCAAGACGCAGTTCGCTGCACGTAATTGCACGTACTTGTGCCTTGTACACTGGGGAAAGATGGTGGCATTCAGTGTGGTTGCTTGCACTTGACCAAGGCTAGCAACAAAGCAACGCGCAGATGCGCTACAGGGGTTGACCTTATTCAAACAATTGCCATACCCCTCGATCTCAAGACGAGTTTGCTAGTGTGTAGTACATTGTAGGCGTGGGCGACTAGTGAATTTGAATAGTCGCGGCGAGGTCGCGACTAGTAACCATTGTTTATTCATCCATTAATACCGCTGAGAATGCAACAATACGTGTGGGTCTGCCCTTGAATTTGAGGCAGTGTCACACTTTCGTGTTTATACTTTTCTAAACGGATTATGAAAATTTATGAGTCAGTTTTGTAAGATCAAATGGCTATTATTTTTATATTATTATCAGTTAAATGATTCACGAATCATCATTGAAAAGAATTCTATAAATGGTTGCTTACATGGACAAGCTGTCCTTGCGGGAACAAGGCTAGCTTGCAGCTTGGCAGTTTCGCATGCCCCCCCCCCCCCCCCCCCCCCATGCATGAGTCCCCATGGCCTGGGCAAGCCGCATGCCTGGCCTAGAGAATTCAGATCCTTCCATTTTGTCAGGGGGGGGGGGAGTAGTAGACGAATGGAAATAAAGTCTCTATACTACTTTTCATAAACTGTCTGCTTGATAATACATTTGAAATTCATATGGGGAACTATTTAATTAAAAAAGCAACTCCGGGAAGTCGTTGCGTGGCATTGCATGTTGTATGGAGTCCACCCGAACGCAATGGGATCCACCGTTAACATCGGAGGTAAACATTAGGCCTATACATATTTTGTAAAATAAAATTGATACAAGTTGTGACAAATCTAAGAAGGTTGGATCAAAGTGTATTGTATTTTGTTACTATACAAAAACATCTTTTATTTCACATACATGTATATGTACATATGCAATATTCTACCAGTGAAATAAAAAAAAGAACCTCATGCTTTACAATGAATCAGAGCAGGGTTCGCCCCGAACATGAATAATAATTTCACATACATGCACATGCATACTCTACCAGTGAAATTAAAAAAAAAAACCTCATGCTTTACATACGTTTGTACAATGAATCGGAGCAGGGTTCGCCCGAACATGAATAATAATTTAACATACATGTACATGCATACTCCACCAGTGAAAAAACAACCAATCCTCATGCTTTACAATGAATCGAAGCACCAGGGTTCGCCCCGAACATGAATAATAATGTCTGCAAATTGGGGTTGCATTTTGGAGGTCATGGGCGTCCCTTTTTATTTCTATGGTTCTCATATCTTTTCGGCTGGAAGGAGAGTCGCTCGGACGGAAACAAATCTTGGGTAAAAAATACTCGTTGAACACATCTATTAGCGGCCCGGTTTTTCTGCTACAAAGATCTCCTGACAAGTGACAATTGGATGGACACATCATGTACATGGAGGTTTATTTCTTCGTTATGTATGTAACAAACTCTGCAGACACGTGGTGTGTACAGTACATTTATGTCTCTGTACATACGTACGTATATACACGTAATATAACCGCATTGGCCCTTAATGTCGCCACGTGCGTGAATACACCCATACAACACAGTGTACGTTCGTTCAATGAGTGTCTCTGGTGATTGCACTTGTGAATTGCCAGTGCGTGCAGTATGTTGTGACTAGTAGAGTCACTTCGGAATGCAGCGCCCGTTGCATGGCGACTATTAGTATTCGCGCGGCCGTGTGGTTTGTAAACTAGTTGCGGCATGCTGAACACTAGTCGCCGAATAACGACTAGTCGACTACATGTATCTGAAAATTGATAGTCGCGACTACCAATGCCTTTTAATAGTCGCGACTAGTCGGAGGGTAAATCGTGCGGAGATGTCATGTCGGGGTTTAGAAAACGATCAAAGTAACGACACATATAGTACATGTATGTATTTTGTATTCCTCCATGGTACATCATGATACATTAAATACTATTCTGCCGTCCAATAATTGGAAATAACTGGAATTTCGAGCAAGGTAAACTGGACAAATCCACACTTAATGTGGCCAAAAGGAAAATATTGTGATATTCTGCGCTATATCGAATTCCCCGATATTCCGGTTGTTTTTAAAGGGGCCGATACGATTTTCGATATGAAAAAATATTGAAATATTGGGAAATATCGTCATATCGAACAGGCTTAGTGAAAACAAACCAATAGACGAGTTCAATAATTCTCAGGTCAAAGGTCAGCTGTACCAAATTCCGCCTTGTCGTATCGGCACAGCAGGCTGTTTTAGTACAGCTGACCTGAACTTGCTTATTGAGTTTGAGAAAGAACTTGCTTAAGTTTATAACGTCAGGCCAGCTAATTTTGTGAATTGAGTTTCAGTTTGGAAAGAATGCCAGTATCGTGCCGTAACTGTGTCCTGCCTAGCCCCACTAGTGTGGCTGGCGGATTTTGACATCGGAAGGATCAGCCCGATGTCAAAATCCGTTAGCCACACTAGTGGGGCTATGTCCTGCCCTGTAAAAATAACCTTTGTGTTGATTTAATACAAATATTAGAATGTATCTATGGCAAGCCACTTTTGTCATGCAGTTTGATTAGCCTAAATAGAAAATGAAAAATGACAAAAAATTCAACAAATCCAACTTTGTTTACCTGGGCCCAATTTTATGGATTCTTAGGTCCCATTTACAAAAATTCTACAAATATTTTCTTCATTACTTAAATGCCCAAAGTTGCTTTCCCACATGTTGGCTATTTGTTACTTATGTAATTTGAGGTGCTTCCCTAAAATTTCTGCAGTTTTAAATTTAAAAACTGCTAATCACTTAACTTCCTTTTTACATTCTTGTAACAGATCAACTTTTCTGAAGGATTCTGATAAGGATACACTGCCCATTTCCTGGTGAAGACGGGAGTCATCTATCACCAACATGGACTTTCAGAACAGAGCAGGGGGAAAGACTGGTGGGGGCGGAGTCGCTTCAGAATCTGAGAGCAACAGAGATCGTCGGGAGCGACTTAGACAATTGGCCCTGGAAACGATCGATCTCAACAAGGTACACTCCTGGCTAGTATGGGTTATTCATTATACGAAGCCTTTTTGCTCACAAACAACCTTGATCCTTTGATATCCTTCCGTGGCAAGAATTGAAAGATGTAAATATGCCCTTGTGTATTAAATGTGTACTAAAATGTCAGTCAGAATAACTTGTGGTTTTGCATTGTACTCAAATTTTTTTTTTTGGGTTTATGCAGGATCCTTATTTCATGAAGAATCATTTGGGCTCCTATGAGTGCAAGTTGTGTTTGACGCTCCACAACAACGAAGGAAGCTACTTGGCCCATACACAGGGGAAGAAACATCAGTCTAATCTGTAGGTTGTTAGACTATCTCCCCATTTAGCTGACCAGGCCTTGCATTGTATAACACGTGAGGACCAAGGGTAAAGAAACAATTTAATCATTGGTGTTCTCAGAGGAAGATCTTTGTTGAAAACTGTCCTTAAAAGGTCCTAGTCTACTTCAGACATATCCAAGTAACATTGTGTCAGTCCCTTGTGGTCAGTATTTTCATTGACCTCAAAATTCATGCCAGTACCCCCTTCCTCCTGCCAACAGTTCCCATAAGTGTGTACAAGGCTGAATGGGCACCAAGTGTATAGCAGCATGTGCTATCAATCATCTATTCCCCGGCACTGCTTAAGGGCCATGATTGACATTGGGTTTATCACCAATAATCAAACTCATCTTTGGGGAGAGGAATTATTGGATAGGGTTTCTGTAGCAAGCTATTACCAACACACTACGAAAAGCTGCACTGGGCCATAAATGATATGAATGGACAGAGTTAAAATGCTAGCAGATCCTGTGTCATGTGTATAACGATGGAGACTATTAGGGCTGTTCATTTTCGAATAATTAAGTATTCGATTATTCAAAACTAGGTTTGACCGAATATTTAATACTCGCTGATCAAGTTTTTCACGCGTCGGCTACAATTGTATGCTGCACCGGTAAAAAGTTGCCAGTAAAAAACTGCCCGATTGATGTTTTTTGCATGCGCCTGTTGTATCAAGATCATTACGGGACGTATAACAAGAAACCAAACTCCAGCCTCCGTTTTTGTTGGAGGTCATTGTTCCCTCTGTGAAAAACCCCGTCCACAAAAAGTTACCGTCGACAAAAATGCTGCATTTGACGCTAATAAGCGCTGTGACTTTTCTATTAAAATAGCATCAGAGTCGTATCTGTACATGCATATATTTTTTTTCTGGCAAAAAGGTATTCAAATATTTGGTTGACGATCGAATATTCGGTATATTCGGGACAGCCCTAGAGACTATCAATTTTTCATTTAACCCATCTGTCAATCGCAGAGCAAGAAGAGCAGCCAAGGAGGCCAAGGATGCACCGGCCCAGCCTGCCTTGCTGGAGAAGGCCAAAGTAGACATCAAGAAGTTTGTCAAGATAGGAAGACCTGGTTACAAAGGTATTCAACCCTTAAACCCTCACAGATCCTTCAAAATCCACTAGGCGGTTTCGCAGGATTTTGCAAGATTTAGGAAAGTAGAGCCAATCCATTAGTTTACATGCAACTTGTTGTCCAGTGATTCTATAGATACAAAAATTGTACCATTGGGTTACTGCATGTGGTGGATATATTCATGAAGGTTTCTGGCAAAAATTATCTCTGGGTTATGCTTAAAGTTCCTTTAACTCTCACTACAGTATTATAATGGGGCTGTGACGTAATTGTTTTACAGAATGTTTACAACAAGCTGCTCTGAGCGGCTTGCCGACAGGAATAGGCTTTTTTTGAGCCGCTGTGAGCGGCGCACCATAGCGGAAGAGTTAAACCCTAAGCTCCAGTGTTGTAATAAAATCATTTTCAAGTCCTTATTTAAATTAGTCTTTCCTCCAAGGCAAGTCAAACACAAGTTTTAAGGAGTAGCACTGAGCAAACAAAATTCTCACAAAAAAAGAAATTTGATTTGATGTTTTTCTTGTTTGATTTTTTTTCCTTCAGTTACGAAGCAACGGGATCCAAACTTGGGCCAACAGAGTCTTCTGTTTCAGGTATATTGTAAGGTATTCTACTCGGATGTTTCTCGTCCTACATGTGTAGGCAGTTTAATATTTGAACTTTGCTCAAAAATAATGTGCTGATCAATTTGTCACCGACACCATGAAGTACATGTAGCACTGTAGCCCCCACAGCCAAAAAGTTACATTTAGAGAAGCAGTTTAGAAGTGGTCACTTACTAAAACCAGCTAATTTTAAATGGAGCATAAACATTTGGTTATTCTGTTCTGTTAACCAGTTCGCGCCGGGATTATTTTTGCCGAAAATTTCTTCTTTCAAAAAAGGCAAAATATAGCAGCCAACTTCTGATATACAGCCAAATGCCAGTATTGCAAGAGTCATTTCAACAGTATTTGTACAATATTTCTTGCCGAAACCTCAATAGGGCTGTGCGTTCACGGGTAATTTTGGATCCGGGTACCCGCACGCCACACTGGTTCGGTTCTCGGGTACCCGAAAGTGGACCATTCAGAAAAAAAAACAGTCTAATGTAATGTGTACCGTGCGGTCGCTAAGGACCCCCCGCAAAAATAGTTCTGCTTCCGGTTACCCGATCTACCCTAATTTCACGGCCGCGACCCTAACAATTTTATCGGCAAGTAAAAAAAAAAAAAATATTGTAATTTCCGTCTTCACAAAACGCCTCTCAACATCATATTTACGTCAAAAACGCTTGTAATTTGTTTGCCTACTTACATTCGCTATTTTTTTAAAAGAAACTTCCGTTGTTTTTACAAGTTCCCTTCGCGATTACAAGTTCCCTTCGGTGCGTGATTTCCTTTCACCGGGGTGAAAACACGTGTGTAATGCTCAATGCAGCAGTGCTGTACTGGTTCCCGCCGCGCCGCCCACTAAAAGTGCCAAAGAAGGCATGATGGAAATGCGACCAACATTTAGCATAACACTGCAGAGTGCACTGCAGTTCCAGGTCAGATCTGACATTGTAAAAATGCCAAATAAACATCGATGGAGAAAGAAGATTTCTGCAAGTTAAATTAATTCACAGAACTTGATCTCTCTTGTCTGTGTACATGTATGTATTTTCCGTGTTCATTATTTTTTTTCGTTTTACCGCTTACGGTACTTGAAGTGATAGCGCAGCGTGTTTCCCCGAAATTTCCTGCCGCAACACGAGGTTCGGCACCCGCCACACAGTGCATCACACATGCTTACCGCACGGCAGACGGACAGTGTTGGCCTGTTTCCCGTCTTTGCTGGCGTTGTATGTGCATAGTGTGGTGTGTATATGCACGACCTAAATTCTCTATTATTTTTATGAATTATCGACCGTAAATATTTTTGACACTTTTTGTGGCCATTTTTTTTTTAGCTTTCGTTCGTAAATGGAAATAGTTCAGACTGAAATTCGCACATTCACCCAATCAATCAGGACACAAAAGAAATGGCAAAAAAAAAAAAATCTGACCCACGTAACCTATTTTTCAAAAGCATGTAATCGGAAGCAGAACTATTTTTTTGGCCTAAAAAAGAAAGATTTACTTTCTGCAGTGCGTACAGCAAGCCGGCTGTAGATCTGACTTGATTCCACGTCAATTGACTTAAGAGAAAATTGAAATTAAATGCAGCATAGAAGTAGATGTTTCAACAAATGCCTGAAATTTGACATCGATGTCGCAATCGTTCCAGGCTTGGTATAATCCTGCATTGTTTATATTATTAGGCCTACTCAAATTGTAAAACAACAGGCCGTGCACAGTGGCCAAGTTCAAGTTCAAGTTCAACACACGGTCCGCCTCCACAGACTTCTCGGATTTTGTGTGTGTGTACAAAACAAATGAGGTATTAGCGTGTTGAGACGTCACCCGGAGGTGAGTCGAGGCAAGCTTGACATTTTAACCTGTCGGCCGTGCCCGTGTATAAAAACAGCCAGATCATGTTAACACGTCCTCCGACGCAAACTGGTTAAATAATTAAATTGAGTGATGCTATTTTTAGACTTTCAGGAAAATTAGTTAATGAGTAATTAATTCCAGAAGTTGCAACTGCGTGTACTTGTTTGCTTAATTCTCATTTTGTGAAATCAAAAAATTTGTAAACAGTCTAGAATTTTTTTTTCACTGTACTCCATTAAATCCTGATTCAGCCACTGGCTATATAAACCAGTGATTGATTAAACTTGCTGCAAGTCAAACCATAATTTGAAAAAATAACAGTCGATATATAATTTGAGGTGGAGTTTTGGCATTGGCTTGCAGTTTATACACCATCTGATGATCTCTGAGATACAGCGTTGATTATCAAGTCTTCTGAGAACCAGAGCCCACTATCTAAAACGTTGAGTAGACCTTTGGTTCCCTGTGAGAACCGCTGTATCTCATTAGGAATTATTACATGGTGTTACCGCCAAACAATACCACTATCATAATAAGTGTTAATCTTTTCTTGAAAACACTTGTCGTTTCTTCTAGATTGATTACCCGGAGATAGCAGAGAGTGTGGCCCCCCGACACCGCTTTATGTCCGCCTACGAGCAGAGGGTGGAACCCCCTGACAAAAAATGGCAATACCTACTGTTTGCTGCCGAGCCATACGAGACCATAGCATTCAAGGTAATAAACCTGTCACCTCTTGCGACATAACCAATTCGACCCCGGTTCGACCCCAATTCTACCGTGGTTGATAAATGAACCAATCACAGTAGAATCGCATGAGCACAGCTTGTGAATGACCAATCTCAGCAGCCGAAATAAAAACCGAAGTATAATTCGTGAAATATAATTGCAAAGAGGTTTGAGGGGCGTGGCTGGAGTCATTTAACAATAAGATATAATAATAGGCTACCCCTCGTACTTTTTAAATGATCAAAATCAGTCAAAATTTCCTTCCATCCCCCTGCCTATTGTTACGGTCTGAAAATCTCCGGACTATCCGTAAATAAAAATTACTAGAAAAAGCCTGAATTTTCTCAGATGCAACCAAGAAATCAAACAAGATCATACTGATATAAAGAACAAAAACAATGTGATTTAATAATGAGAATTTTCGAGAATCAACAGGGTTTAACAAGTGTACAATTTAGAAAAGATCTTATACAATAGATAACTTAAAAGATCTTACGGGCGAGGACATATATAGGTGAGGGCTCAGACGACTTGGGCAGCTCTGCAATGGGCGAGGACTTGGGCGAGGACTTGGACGGCTTGGGCACTCAGCAACGGACAAGGACGACTCCAATAATGCGAGCAAATACAGTTCTTTGACGAGCTGGAACACGGGGCGAATTCACCTCCAAAACAGCCGAAGAGAGACGGGGGACAGCGGGGGACGACACAAACTGGTTCCCGTCGGGAAAATATGGGGATATGAGACCCCAAATAATGAACCGACGACAGTTCACAAAAAAATGTCTCTCTCCTGGAAATATAACTCAGCTCTGTCTCCAGATGCTCCTACGCAGACGAGTCATATACAGGTCACAGGTCCGAATATAACAGCTTAATGAACTCAATGAAATTCTCCGTCCGTCGAAAATCTCAAGTCCTGATCAAAAATTCTCGAGTCCTGGTCTTATTCCCAAGCTAGCCCGTATATAAAGAATTTCATTCATTCTAGAGATTACTAATAATTCTAGAGAATCATACAAATTACGTCACATCTAAAAAATAATCCTCTACACAGCCCTCAATACAATTACTCTGTTTCTAGAAAAGACTAGCGTATACGAGATAGACCTGGCGTACATGTATGCTGGAACCTTCTGGCACATGTACATTGTATAAGGCTTGGCGTAAACAACTTTGACCCATTCATTCGAGGGTCAGCCGAGGTCGCATGCGTATGCAAATACGTGGCGCATGGCCTGTGACAAAACATTTGTTTGTGCCGGTTGTACATAACACTGAATGAGGGGCGTATATACATTAACTTTGTGTTCCTAACACTATTTTTTCAACACAGACCAGTCACCAATGGTCATATTACTTATGTGGTTAGTACTATGGCAGGTCAAATTCAGTCAACCGGTTTTGACTCTTTTCATTGGTCACAGCATGCCAAATCATTCTCATAGCTAGTTGCTGAAACAGTTATCACAGGTCAAAAATGAAGTTCTATGCATAGAATTCCAATAGGTCACAACAATGACTTGACTGATTTTGACTCATACAACAACATGGCTCAGAATGTATGTTTGCATAGGAATAGAATATTACCAAGTCTTTTCTAGGGCCAACTTCATAGAGCTGCCTAACACACATCGCTTTGCAGATTTTTCCTGCTAAGCACCAACCACAAGAAGTATATATCTCATGACGTTCCGGCTGGTAGCCTGTCCTTTTTCAAATTTGCCCCTGACCTGAATTCTCCACTATGGTTTTAACTTGTTGAGATTCTCCTGAGGAACAATCCATTTCTTTTTCTTCAGGTTCCAAGTAGAGAGGTAGACAAGTCGGAGACAAGATTTTGGACTTCTTGGAATAAGGAAACAAAGCAGGTAAGGAAGACGTCTAGAAACAAAATACTGATTTGCTCATAGAAACCACCTATGATGGTTTTTATCGTTATCTTCAAGTAAGTTTAAATTCTTGATACTGATTGGTCAGTTCTAAGCAGCATTATCAATGGCTACAATAAACACTCCTTAGCACGGCCACGTTGTACTCTGTGGTGTATGTAGTCCAAAAAGCATGCCCTGTTTTCTCAGAAAAACTGGTTTCCATTGGTACCCGCATACATAACAAATTACAAGATTTATGAAAATATGACCGAAAGCACCAACAAAATACACATGAATATAAAGGCAGTATAGGATAGCAACAATTTACATCGTAGAGGTTATTGAATCATAAATACAATTGAATCATGAATGATTCAAGTTTTGAAGACAACAGAAATTAACCCAAAGCTTTCTGTTCACTTTTATTCCTCTCTTCCTTTCAGTTTTTCCTGCAGTTCCACTTCAGGTTGGAAACCAAGCCCATGCAAGGTCCAGGGGACGGTCCCGGACCTCGCATCAGAGGCCCTCCGCCAGACGAACATCGCCTCAATCAAGGACCTCCCCGCCCTGACATGCGTGGACCTCCCCACCCCGACATGCGTGGACCTCCCCACCCCGACATGCGTGGACCTCCCCACCCCGACATGCGTGGACCTCCCCACCCCGACATGCGTGGACCTCCTCCTCAGCTCCGGGGACCACCCCCTCCAGAGGCCTTCCGTGGAGGTCCACCACCCCGTGGCCCCCCACCGGGCAGTTTCCACGGTCCGAGGGGAGGTCCACCCCCACCAAGACCTCTCATGGGTGGACCTCCTATGGGGGCACCTCCCAGAGGTCCAATGGGGGAACGTCCCCCTGGACCAATGGGGGGACCCTCCATACAAGGCCCACCAATGGGTGGACCTCCTATGGGTGAGCCTCTATTTAGTGGACCTCCCATGGGCGGACCTCCCATGGGCGGACCTCCCATGGGCGGACCTCCCATGGGCGGACCTCCCATGGGCGGACCTCCCATGGGCGGACCTCCCATGGGCGGACCTCCCATGGGCGGACCTCCCATGGGCGGACCTCCCATGGGCGGACCTCCTGAACCTCAAACCTCAGGTGCAGGGCCGCCAGGGCCTCCCATACCTCCCCCAGGAATGGCACCTCCTGGTATGTCCGGACCTCCAGGCCAGCCTCACATGGAACGACCCCCGATGCCACCCATTCCGCCACCGCCTCCCCCGGCGATGTTCTCTACCCCCAATGGGAACATCCCTCCCCCTCCTGTACCGCCGCCAGGCATGCCTCAGCTGCCCTCCCTCATGGGTATGAAACCTCCCCCAATGCCTCCCGGCTTCCCTCCACCCCCCAACGCGATGCCGGGTGGGATGCCGTTGCCTGTTCCCCCTCCCCCTCCCCCGGCAGCATTATTGCAGTCTCGTAGTGCCGAGGACCAAGGTGAAAGGGACGATGACGATGATTGATAAAGTGGCTAAAAAAATGTAAAAGCAGTAAACAAAAATGCTTAGCAGATATGTTTACAGCCAAAAATTGCACATGGTGTGCACTAGTGGAGACTAGTTCTAAGCTCTTCTTTGCTCTGCTCAAAAAAAAATGTTTTTCTAAAAATGTTGATCCCGCTTG
The DNA here is from genome assembly GCA_037893225.1 of Hippasteria phrygiana. Taxonomy (NCBI): domain Eukaryota; kingdom Metazoa; phylum Echinodermata; class Asteroidea; order Valvatida; family Goniasteridae; genus Hippasteria; species Hippasteria phrygiana. Next base: position 127,585 of record JAZGUH010000101.1, read on the forward strand.
AAAGCCTAAAAACATGCAGAATCTGAAACAAATTACTGCACAAAATAAGCCAGTTCGGGATAAAATTTCACACCATGTTACGCAAACTCCTATTCTAATTGAATTTAACACGCACGCTTCACCTTTTGCGTTCACATGCGTAGTTGAAATACCGAACTAACTCATTCCAGAGGGTTATCTAATAAGTGGTGTTCGTTAAAGTTGATGGGTTAAGTTGATCAGCACCAAAAAAATTGCTTAATAACAAAGACAAGCTACCAAGCAGAATGCTTTGTAAAGTATTATTGCTCCTGACTGGTTCTGTTTCTTGGTTTAAGTAGTTTTTCTTGTTTCAATGGCTGTTGTTTTCAAATTATTCATTTACTTGTATTTGTTTTTACAATTAATTGGTGCAAGTTAGGAGTACATGTACTTGTCATTTGTGACCAGCTCTACAGAAATGGGTATAACTTGAAAAATAAGTTATATACATATTTGAATTTGTCGCATCCTACGCTTTAATTTGGTGTACATTGTAGGTAAAGGATGGGAATCTACGTTTGAACGTTCAGGAAAACTTTCCCGTGACGTTGAAACGCTTAGTCAACATTTCCACGCCGAGCATCGATCTTGGCACAGTGGTGTATTGAAAACCATCAAATTTAATTGGTTACACTATCACCGACAATAGATATCGTAGCTGCCGGTCATTGAGAGATGTATCAATTGAACTTCTTGGAATGTGATCAAGTACTTAAAGGCGTTTCTAATGTTTTGTAAATTACATAGATTTACAAACACCGTAGATTCTTTGTAAATAAAACTGGAGGGTAGATTGTTTAAATACTATGTCCAATTTTCGAAATTGGAGTTCCATTTTAATAAATGAAATGGACATTTTTTTTACGGAATTTATATGTTTTCGTTTAAATGTTTAAACGTGTAAACGTCACGTGTAGGTCACGTGTTAGAGATATACTGACATTTGTATACATGTGTACTCATATTTCCAATTTAACGGAAGTGCTTTAGAGATATAGCCTTTTAAACACAAAATGTTAATATTTCTGAAAATATAGATAAAAAAAAAAACCAACGAACCCCCCCCCCCCCCCCTCCAAAAAAAAAAAACTTATGTGAAGATTTCCTCCCCACTTCACAGAACAGCCCTTTGTGTGTGTTCACATAGTGCGACATAATACCCACTTTTGTATAGTGGGTCACATTTGTCAAAACATGTACTAATTTATATTTTATAAAATGTGTAAACTGCTAGAAATTAATTAGACCTGGAATCGGAGTTAGTCTTAACGTATTTTAATCCACTCTTTGTATTTACTTATAAGCAGAATATGCCTGGTTTTATAACAAGGTTCTCGAACCACGCATCTCGCCTGTTTTCAAATGAGACCAGTTGGACAATTCCAGCCTATTTTACAACATGACCTTTGACACAAGCACCATGTAAAGGTTGCAATATTAAATGCATGACCCAAGTTTGATTGCAATTGGACTTCAACTTTGCCTGTCAGACCAATTTTACAATTCCAGCCTATTTTACAATTTGACCTCGGCATGATATAAAGGTTGCAATATTGAATGCATGACCGAAGTTTGATTGAAACCACACACCAGAGTATCCAAACAACAAATATATTCACAATGTTTCGACGAACTAGAGTGCTTGTGTTTTCACTGTCCATACATGATCTACATGTATATACCAATGGAAAGAGCCTTTTTGGATCTTTCCAATGGTGCTATCAGATCATGTGTCACCATTACAATATTTTGAGAAAACTGTATCCGAAGTATCCCTGTAGAGTTATGTGTATGGAGTGTCATTGGTTCATGTGACAAACAACTTTCCTGTATGATAAAGTGGGCCAGAAGAGAAAACAGCCGTAACTTTGCCATTTCAGCAGTTATTACTTATTTTTACACCATTATGAAAAAAATTCACGGAACAAACTTTACACACATTTTCCTTTACAATCAATTCTTGAGGGTGAAATCTTTGGTTGAAAATACAACCATTCAACAATTGATCAGCTGCTTTTTCTGCGTAAGTGGTTTTATGCTTGACTGAACAAAGAATGTGGTACTACTGGGAGAAGATAACCCAATAAACCAATAAACAATGTGGTAAGGAAGGGTTAATTCAATATTTCAGAATTAAGATACTCAAAAATTCACGGAATACTCAAAAATTGTTAGAATATTACTGTACTTTGTTCTGTGCATAGGGCTCCTGGTATTGTACATTTGTTCAAAACAGGTTCAGATTTATACATGTATTTAAAAGCACTATTTCTAATGGACACATTTCAGTGGACTGAGAAATTTATATACTTTGCATGTTTTTTGCATTTAAAAGTTAGAAGCAATGTTTGAAATAAAAAGAATTTCCCCAATTCTTTGGCTTCAAGTTCTTTCTTTCTCGTAATGCATGTACAAATGTATAAAATATATATCAAATATTGAGCAATCAATTTTAAAATTGTTATGATTAATTATGTTTAGATGAATGAATGCAGGGATTTTGATTGGTCCTTGTGTCACCGAGCACTCCAATTTCCCAGTTTTTAAGAATTGGATGCTTTTTTCCATTGTCGTACTCGGCCACTGCCGATGGCTTCTGGCTCTCGTTTGACTATGTACTGGCTCCCAGAATGCTAGCCCTTTCCAAAACGTTGTACAGTGTTTTTCAATTTTCAATGGCATAAGTGGGAAGTCAGCTGATCCGAGGAAAAGTTGCATGCCTGAATTTGCTGCTGTTGCTTGCTGTGCTCTTGATACAGGGCTATGATACTTTTACTGGCTACATGTATACTGCTGTTGCTGGCTAAGCTGCATACTGCTGCTCGTTGTGCTGTTGCTGGCTTGGCTTGCTGTTTTGCCGACATTCTGTGCAAAAAACACCAGGTATAAAAATGAATGCCGTTTAAAATCCATATCATTCAAAATTAAATCAAACTGTTTTGATGTCGACAAATCAAGCACAATTGTACGGAAGCGTAGAAGGGCCACAGGAAAGTAAAACAAAATTGAATTACTATCTCGCCGCGGCGAGTTACTATCTCGCCGCGGCGAGTTACTATCTCGCCGCGGCGAGTTACTATCTCGCCGCGGCGAGAGGCCGGTGGTGCGAATCTACCACCCGAGAGGCAAGAGATTACCCTTACAAAAATATGGGAACACCATGCGGATTTTATGATACCATGGGAACACAATGGGGATGTTATGGACACCAATGGGATTTTATGGACACCATTGGAACACCATGGACACCATGAGATCACCATGGGGATTTTATGGACACCATGGAAACACCATGGGGATTTTATGGACACCATAGAAACACCATTGGGATTTTATGGACACCGTGGAAGCACCATGGGGATTTTGAACACCATTGGGATTTTGTTATAGTTTTTCTGTGGAACAAGCACACAGGAAACTACAAAAATTTTCCCATTAATATCCGCATGGGGTGCATGGGACAATCGAGTGCATGAGACAATCCCATTAGCATTTTAGAGGTATGGCGGACACAATAGGAGGGCGCTATTTGATTTGGGTAAACCTTTTGTATGGCACAAAAGGTATACCAAAATCAAATAGCGCCCTCCTATTGTGTCCGCCATACCTCTAAAAGGCTAATGGGTGCATGGAACAAGCCTCATCGGGTGCATGCATCCCCATATGGTGCATGTGGGAAAGTTCCATGGGAAAATTTGGAATCCTTTGGGAAATGACATGGAATTCTGAAATAATTCATTGGAAAAAACTCCATGGGAAACCCCATGAGAAAAATCCCATGCTACATGGTGGCTAATTCAACATGTAGTTCCCACACTGTAAAAAAATATGCCTGATGTACATGTAGGCCTATATTATATTTTTACGGTAAATTCCTAGTAAAACGGGTTGCCAGCGAAAAACCGTAACATTTACGGGAATTTCCCGTAAAATGTCTCTAGGGTTGAAGCAAAAACGGGAAGTGCACAGTAAATTTCCAGGATTTGTAACAAAGATGGGCGTCCCTTCGTGATCGTGAAAACGAAAATCTCAGTTGACCTACTTTTACGCCTTTCCGCCGTGCCGTTTTGTATGCGTTCAAGGTGCAGACTATATAGGCATGTTTGCGTCTCTTCGTGAAAACGCAAAATGAAATTATCGAGATGCCTGCCCGTAATTGCATCATTAATGTAATTTGGAAATTCATAATCATTTGCTTGCAGAAGCATGTCAAAATGGTTAAGTACAGTGTTTTATAGCAAAATAGTGAACAAAATCGAAATCGAAAAAAATTGTCATTTTTGACATGCGTTGTCTCTTCGTGAAAACGGTGATGTTTGTTTGAATAAAACATATTATGGTCAAGAAAGTGTATTTTTGGACCAAACACGGCAATTTAACCTGACTTTTAATTGTGAACACATGGTCGTGAAATTGGTATACGTGAAATTGGTTTTTCCCGTAAAATGCAGCGCGCAGTCCATTTACGGTTATTCACCGTGATATTTAAATGATTTTCACCGTAAAAATACTGGAATTTTTTACAATGCATGAAAACATTTCTCATAACATGGGAAAAACATAGGAGATTTTCGTTAGGGTACGGCTGAACGCCTCTAAGTCGGAATCTCTGCCGGTGCGCGGCGATACCGCCGGCGTCCCGCCCGAGGGCGGCCCGCCTCGCCGCAACCCTTTTTCACGTCTACCCCCCCCCCCCCCCCCTCCCCCCCCCCCCCCCTCCCCCCAATAAAAATGATCTTGCTACGCCTATGCATTTTGTCCATAAAATCCCACATTTTTGTAAGGGTAATCTCTCGGATGGTAGCTTCGCACCAGAGCGAGCGTGTACCAACGGTCCGAATCCGCGGCGAGATAGTAAATCCCCCGCCGCGGCGAGTTACTATCTATGCTCCGAGATATAGTAACTCGCCGCGGCGAGATAGTAACACATTTTTTTAACTTTCCTGTGGCCCTTCTACGCTTCCGTACAAAACAGCAAAAAAAAACCTGTTTGTTTCACGTAGATAGATCCGGATCTCGATCAGTGATCCGGAGCTTCGAATGCTGCTCCGGATCTCGTTTTTAGGAATCCTGCTCGTGAGGTGGGTTCGCAAGATCCAAGATGGCGACGTGCGAGACGGACAGAGAAAAAGTGACGGTATTTTTTCGTAGATTTGAAGCATTTATTGAGCTTTTTTGACAGTATTTAGTCATAATTCTTTTACAATGTTTTTTTTTATTAAAGAGCTATGTACGATTTATTTATTTTTCTGGAAATACTAGATAGTTTATCATAAAATACCCCTACAAAATCTGAAGCAGACGATTTTGTTGTGCAGTACAAATTCTCTTTGCATGCAACATATAGCGAGAGGGCGCCCTCGGCTCTGGATCACCTCCCGATCTGTGGGACAGGGCCCTTTGTTGACCACCTTTTACTTGATACGTTTGAGATTTTGGCCGAATCCGAACAGATGGAACAATGTTGTGCAAGTCCCGGACTTCTGATCACACTAAACATCTTGTGTGGGTGAAGAGCACCCGTCTACATGTTTATTCAACGGTTACGTCAGCGTTTGCATTGACCCAATCGAATCCCATCCCACTCGTCGTGCGGCACGCTAGGAATTTAATGTGGGGTTTGTTCATGTCATCCACGGTTTGCACTAGTTTGATGATTCGACTGGGCTCCTAAAACCCGACGAAAACGGATAATTTGTCATTGTTCTTTCATGTCTTGACTAGTGTTGCTGCCTGCAGTTAAGCCTGAGTTGTCTAGTGCCAGTATATAACTTGTTAGTGATCGTGGGGAGTTGGGATTTAACGAACGGATAGAGTGCCAGGCCCAAGGCCAAGCGAGCAGAATGCCAACTACATCGTACCGTACCAAGACAATCCATAGCATCCTAGACCCGGTCGCCCAACAGGTATAATTATGTGTGTGTGTGTGTGTGTGGGGGGGGGGGGGGGGGGGGGGGGCGAGGGAAGGGTGGGGGAAGGGCAGGGACCGGGGCGGGTCGTGTCGTGTTACACTTTTTGGTAGTTTTTAAGTCATATTACTTAGGGCCTAAGGGAAACATGGAGGTATCGTTTTTAATACCTCCATGGGGAAAATTAGGCTAACACCAGATCCAGAGCCTCTCAAGTCTCAACTCAACCTGCCCAGGCTTGAATCTAGCTTGAAAATTCCAGCTCTAGGCTAGGCTCATGACATGTGAGATTCGCCATTTAGAGCTGGAAGGACTTCCACAGGGTTTGCAAGGGTCGGTTTTGATATTGCCGATATCTTCCGTTTCCCTGAATATATCAACCAAACACTCACCTTGCCGGCAGAGTAGTCATTCATGCAGCTTGTCATCCCCTCAAAATGAGAATATGCTCAAGTTAAACCCGAAAAAAATGAATTTTTCGTTCAACTTCGGTGCAAGCACAAACCAGCTGTGTACAAAGTAGGCTAATGGAGCGGATTTTTGAACATGAACGATGTCTTCCGATCGATTATCGGCCAGCGGCACTGCGTGCGCCTCGGGGCTCGATATACAACGGCTGTTTGCTGATCGCTGTCAGTATTTCACTCAGCAAATAGCTGTTGGATATCGAGCGCGAGGCGCGCGCAGTGCCGCTGGCCGATAATCGATAGGAAATTTTATTTAACCCTGCATCATCCCTAAATCTAAATTGTTAAAAGGCCTTTGAATATGTAGGACAGTCATGGCCACAGTATGCAAAAAGACCACCTGGGCTGGCCGGTTGTTGTCTATACATGCATTCTTGGTTCTGTACTCAATCCATTGTTTGCCTGTTGTTTGTATTATTCTTGGCTGTGCAAGCTTGTTTTAGTAACAGCAGGCCAGAAGGGGTTAATCCCTTGCATCTGGCTGTTATTGATGGGGGTGCAGCCAGCATAAATGAATGCAAACAATAGACCATGTACAAGTAAGTCTTGTGCATAAAGGTCACGATTGAACTTCTGGGCACCTCGGAGCCGCCGGCTATAGGACTTTTACGTGTGGCTGATTTTGTTTTCTATAATACTTTGTTTTTACGAAGATCTGAATCATGAAACGGCCATAAATATGGATGATAAATTCAAAATTACATATAATTTTACAATATAGGAAAACATGCATGACTGTCTAAATATTGAAGAAAAGTAGGAAAAAATGTTTGACCTGAGCGTCAGGTTTGCAACGTAATTGGCTCATTGTCGGGAAGAAAAAACCCGGCCCCCAAAATCCCTGTACTACATGCGCCCGCTGCGGACGTAAGTGAACGTACGTACATTTGTGACGACTGCCTTAAATACTGCATATGGTCTACGCTATTAAGACCGGCGCGTGAACCACCAGAACAATGGCGAATGACTAACTAGACTTTTTCGTTTTCCTTTTCCCTAATTTGATATATCATTCACATTTTGTAAATTGAAATGAAAAATAATATTTTGCTAAAAGTTTGTATCTACATGTGTACCTTTCAGTAAAAAGAACCGCGTCAAAACAAATTATTTCAAGAAAACTACTCGCTTTACACGTTGAAGCTCCTGTTCGAGGTGCCCGGAAGTTCGGTTTCTCGTAAACTCTCAGTCATAGTCATACTGTACGTTCTCGAGGTCAACTTACACGCTCTATAGGCACCACAATGAATAGAGTGGTCCTCCAGATTCATTGCACTTGGATGCCCCCCCCCCCTCCCTTTTCATGTGTATTGTGAACCATCCTCCATGTGTGAACGAAAGCTTTGTTTGAAAAAGATCCAGTTGGACACTCTCATTCAAATACAACATAAAGCTTTGCATGGCGGAAACGATAAAGTAAACGGGAACACCATCAGAAAATAATCTCTGCTTGAAATAATAGAAATGTTCTTTCTCTGCCGATGTTTGTTCGGCATTTTTACGATGTCAAATTAGACTTGTTACGCAATATTTCCATAGACTTGTTCCGGTTCTTTCATTATGTACATGTAGTCCTTGCAGTGCGGCGGGAACCAAACTTACATCGAAGCCCTTGGCGCGGCGGGAACCAGAGTGACATCGCTGCATGCATGCATGACGCATGGGCGCTTCACCGGCACCGTGAAGCATATGATCGGATATATCGGAACGAAATAATTTTTTTTATATCTGAAAATAGTAAATGAAGAAGGCAAATGGACAGCAGAATTGTTACAAGCATTTTTGACGTAAAAGGTTGTTGAAAAATAGTGTTTTCGTGAAACTTCTATTTAATAACTTTATGGTCGGGCCGTTAAAATAGAAAAGCAAAAGTATAATTTTTAATTTCTATATTTTTACTTCTTATTTGTGTATTTATTTATGCATCTATTTTTAAAAACCTTTTTCTAAGAAATGCAAGGAGAATACCCAGTGAACATCTATGGGCTAGTGCCTGAAGTTGAACTGAAGTTTACTTTAGGAAAAAATACAAATTTTACAATTTTGTTTTAAAGGAAACTCATTTTTAATCACAATTTCTATTTCAGGCACATTGCTTCCCAAATTTTCAAACGTTAAAATGTGAGCGAGGCTTCTTTTTCGCTGAACCTATAGTCATTATTAAAGCTTGGGTCATAATGTGCAGGCCTGTTGAAAATATTATTTAAGCTTAAATAAAAATAAGCTATAGAGTTAATAAGCCACCATTTAGGGAACCATATTGGGTACCTTGACCTGGGTATATTTTAACAAAAGTTTTAACAAAAGTAAACCCACAATTTTTAACAAAATATTTTAATGACTGATGATTAGTCAAATTTTCAGTGTCAGTGTCGTTCGGTTTTAAGACGTACATTGTACCTGACTTTGTATGGAATACATTTTATTGTCTGACAACCAGATGCAAGTCTACAATTTTGAGTGTCGTTCTTATTTTTTGTGTACTCCCATTTGTTTTCAGCCCGCAGTAGGAGGTTGAACTTGTAATATTTGTGAAAAGTGATTCTTTTTTTTATTAATAAATAGAAAAACCCCTTTTGAATTTTGAGTAAAAATCTACCTTTAGACATCTATATTTGTTATAAAAACGCACCAGAGAGCTTCTTGTTGTTGAGCCAGGAGAAGATTTCCCCCACAGGTTTAAAAACATCCTGGGGAGAACCCGCAATACATGTACATGACCATACAGTCGTACTTTACCAATACTTACGACATCCGAGGACAATGCTTTGTGTTTCCTATTGTTCCTTTAATATAACCCAGCATCATAGACTAAGCATGTATTTTTACTTGTGTTGTACACAAAGTAAATGTAATGAGTTTGAGGCACTAACCCCTTGGGTACGGTATTTTACGGGAGACGTCGGGGTGTTGCAGGGGTTCTGGCAGCCAAATCGAACCGCTACATTGTGTTTTTAAACATTTATTTGTGTCTTGTTTTCTTGTTTCTGTTTTTTTTAGGGGTAATGGGAAGGGCAAGCTCGTATTTAAAAAAAAAAAAATAAAAAAAGAAAGAAAAGAAATGACTGGGTAAATTCATCAATGTTACCCAGTACATAAATATAGAGAAAACACCCTAATTCTAAAATGGTATAGGCCTATTCATCAATGTTCCCCAGTACACAATGGAGTTGGTTCACCATACAAAAGCTTGCACCTGCCAGCAAACACAGCTTGTACAACCATACAAAACCTTACAGTGCCATTCAGAGGTTAAGTTGATTTACCATTCATCACCTTACATAGTTCAGTACAGGCAAGTCTTTTGACCATACAAAACCAGACAGTAGCTCCACAGTGGACTAGCTATTGTACCACACACCAGTGGTACACAGCTTATCTCTAATAAGCAATGTGACCATACAAAACCATACAGTGAGTCACTGAGTGTACAGCAGGTATGCCATACAAAACCTGACAGCTGTATGGTTTTGTAAATTGACTGAAGAGTAGGAGGGTTAAGTTATCTTTTAAGTTTATGCAACCAAAACATTCAAACAAGATATGTTGATTCTCAAATCTTCTCATTATTAAATCACATTGTTTCTTTGTTCTTAGGCCTAACAGAAAAAATTGTGTGTTTCCGGTAACCCGACCAACCTGGAATTTTTTGGGCCAAATTGCCGACCTCAAACTTTTTATTGCCATTTTGCTAGTTGCAAATTTTTAATGAGCACTATTTGCAATTATTTGCAAAGAACATAACCATTTTCCATACTTAAAACCTCCCATAATTTGAAACAAACATACCTGTGTTAAAACAGAGGAATACAAAATACATACTTCATCATGTTCATGTGTAAATGTGTCGTTGCTTTGATTGTTTTCTAAACCCTGACATAACTTCTCGCTCCGTCATATCTCTCCAAGCTCCACACCACGTGCGTGCGTGCTATTTTTGAATCCGTGTCTGAATCACTTGGTATGTACACAAAGATCGTGTACGTCTTGTCGATGTTCGGCTGGCTGGGAGTAGGCCTACATGCGCATGCAGCAAAGCATGGACTCATGTGGGGGAAAAAAACCTTTTGAGCATGCGTATTGTGCAGAGCGAGTCCATTGTTTGGGGGACAATAAATCATGCAACACCGAAATTCATTGTCGGGTTCCACCTGCATGTAGTGAAGAATGCCCGTTTATCAAGTCCGGTAGCTAAACACGCATGCTTACATGCAATTGCAAAATGAAAATCAACAAATCGTCCAGAAAATCGACAAGATTTGTCCACAAAATCCCGCCGATAAACCAACAAACAGTTGGATCAACAAGGAGAGTCATCTATTTCAATCAAAACTTTCGACAAATTGCGACAAGATGTGGACCAGTGGTTGAGTGTGTGATAAATGGCTGTGTGGATAATTCTACTTGTGGCCAACGTGTTACGGTAACGCACCGTGCATGGGAGTTGGCCAGTTGGTACGGCATGGAATACTTTAATACTTTATCGTACCACAGCACAGCAGTTTGTGATATGGTGACCGCAAAAAAAGTCAGTTTTATATTTATTTTGTTTAGTTTATTGGTTTTGCTGATAAATAGGTCAGTCATGCATGCTATTTTACTATGTTCATTCTTTGTTCTGAATAAAACATTGCGATAACAAATGCAACTTTACCTTTGAAAATACAAAAATAAGCAAACGGTCCATCCAGCAAGTGGTTAAACATTTGCCGTTACAGCGGTGTGGACTATCCTGCACGAACAAAAAATCTGATTTTCATGTACATGTAATGTTTACATTTCATGAAAAATACGGATTTTCTTAGCAAAATACTGATTTTTTGCTTTCTAAATACTGAAATGAGTTTTAAGAGGTTGGCAGCTCTGCGATATATTTTTGCCGATATTTTGGTATCAAAATGAATGGATATTGAACAGCCATGTTCACATTGAAAACATTGCACTGATCTATGGAGGATTTTGACCCCTTTGACCCCTTTCTGTATTGCCATGTTATGATTTTTTTAGAATCAGTTCAACTCTGATTTCACCAGTTTTTATCATTCTTTATGAGTTATGAGTACAACAGATTAGAACACGTACATGTACATGTACATGTTTAGTGAGTTTGCGAAAGAACATGCAAATGAGTACTAACGCAAATGCATGCAGAAGTGAAATGAAACAAAAAATGATTTTCCTACCTACCTACCTGGGTTTTTTTCAGACCGTTACCGGAAACACACAATTTATTTTGCTCGGCCTTATCAGTGTGATCTTGTTTGAATTTCTTTGTTGCATCTGAGAAAATTCAGGCTTTTTCTAGTGATTATATTTACGGATAGTCCGGAGATTTTCAGACCGTAACACTTGCGAGGACCGATTTCAACAATAGATTTGACTTGCGACGACTGAAAGGTTTCTTTGTAATTGGCTTTTCCGACAACCAGTCGGAAAAGGCATTGTTTTTGTTCTGATTTTTTTTTTTATTTATTTCTTTTTGGCTTTTCCGAAAACCTTCGGAAAAGGCATTGTTTTTGTTCTTATTTTTTTTTTTTTATTGGCTTTTCCGACAACCAGTCGGAAAAGGCATTGTTTTTGTTCTGATTTTTTTTTTTTTATTTCTTCTTCTTACTTTAGTTCCATCCCAAATCCCATAGACTTTGTACACGAATTTTATAGGTGGCACTTTGGTCACTAAACAATCTCAGATCTTAATCAAACTTAACACAAACATAGACCCTAACCTGAAATTGTATGCCGAAGAGTGACGTCATGATGACGTCATCACGTGATTTTTTATGAATTTTTGAATTCTTAAAATCGTAACATTCTTTTCAATATATCTAGCGAACAAAACAAGATAATTTCAAAATTCTTTTTGTTATAGCTTTGGTATGTCTCAAAGATATGCTCTAAAAATCGAAAATTGTGTGACGTCATGATGACGTCATCAAAAATGTGTTTTTTCTTAAACGCTTGTAAGGGTCAATCCGATTACAAAAATGTATACATTGAATTTAGCTGTACCTAATTCCAAAATTTCATCATCGTGGCTCACTCAAGTAAGAAATAACAGCAATTTGAAAATTTAGACCAAATTCAATATAACACAAAGGAATTCTGGGAAGGGCAGATAACCATGGCTTAAAAGAGCATGCTGTTTATAAAAGGGGTTGATTTCTAGTCTTTTTTCAAGTCGCTGAATTCTTGAATTGCTAAAATCGTAACATTCTTTTAAATATATCTAGCGAACAAAACAAGATTTTTTCAAAATTTTATTTTGTTATAGCTTTGGTATGTCTCAAAGATATGTCCTAAAAAGCGAAAATTGTGTGACGTCATGATGACGTCATCAAACAATTTTTTTTTTTAAACGCTTGTAAGGGGCAATCCGATTACAAAAATGTATACATTGAATTTATCTGTACCTAATTCCAAAATTTCATGATCGTGGCTCACTCAAGTAAGAAATACCAGCCATTTCAAAATTTAGACCAAATTCAATATAACACAAAGGAATTCTGGGCAGGGCGGATAACCATGGCTTAAATGTGCATGCTGTTTATAAAAAGGGTTGATTTCTAGTCTTTTTTCAAGTCGCTAGACTATTGCCCATAGCATTTGTAAACGTTTTCTTTCTTACCGTCCACTTTGGCTACTTTTAAACGAGGCAAACACTTACCCCAACTGCTCACAATGTGTGCCAAACTTTTACGTCATGATGACGTCATCACATGTCACGTGACGTCATCTTAAAGGGGCATTTTTCAAGGGCCCATATCTAGAGAACCGTGGGTCCGATTGCATTCAAACCTGCTATGGTGATAGACAAGTACGTGTTATAGATGAAAATTGAGGTGACGTCATGATGACGTCATCATACGAATTTATAATAATGTTTAAGTTTTTGAACCTTAAAATTTGTTAAAGCCATATCTTGTCAACAGAACATGCTAAATTCAAAATTCTTTTTGTAATAGCTTTGTTAGCTCCTAGTATCTTTCACATAAATGTGAACAATGTGTGACGTCATCATGACGTCATCAAACATTTGCTTTTTTGAAACACATATAAGGGTACGTCCGATCGTCATAAAAATTAGTGGGTAGGTAGATAGTGCTACTAGCATGTAAAATCCAAAGTGACGTCATGATGACGTCATCAGCTGATTTTCTATGAATTTTTTAGTTCTATCCCAAATCCCTTAGACTGTACACGACATTTGTAAGAGCCACTTTGGTCACTAAACAATTTCAGATCTTAATCAGATTGAACACAAACATACACCCTAAACTGAAATTGTATGCCGTAGAGTGACATCATGATGACATCATCGTGTGTGTAAAGTGACATAAACTTCTACGTTGAATTTTTGAGTTTGAATTTTAGGTCCCACTAACCTAAGGTCTTTATTACATTTTACATTTACATTCGCCGTATAAAAAATTACCCTATTTTGTTTTTGTCTTCTCTTGATAATAAACAAGATGATATCCAATTAAATAGTGAAAATAACGGAAAAGCCCTCTGTTCTGTTGACCAACAGACAGACAGAGCTCTAGTTTCTTCTTCTTCTTCTTCTTACTTTAGTTCTATCCCAAATCCCATAGACTTTGTACACGAATTTTATAGGTGGCACTTTGGTCACTAAACAATCTCAGATCTTAATCAAACTTAACACAAACAAAGACCCTAACCTGAAATTGTATGCCGAAGAGTGACGTCATGATGACGTAATCACGTGATTTTTTATGAATTTTTGAATTTATAAAATCGTAACTTTCTTTTCAATATATCTAGCGAACAAAACAAGATAATTTCAAAATTCTTTTTGTTATAGCTTTGGTATGTCTCAAAGATATGCCCTAAAAAGCGAAAATTGTGTGACGTCATGATGACTTCATCAAAAATTAGGTTTTTTTTTAACGCATGTAAGTGTCAATCCGATTACAAAAATGTATACATTGAATTTTTCTGTACGTAATTCCAAAATTTCATGATCGTGGCTCACTCAAGTAAGAAATAACAGCCATTTCAAAATTTAGACCAAATTCAATATAACACAAAGGAATTCTGGGAAGGGCAGATAACCATGGGTATTATGTGCTTGCTGTTTATAAAAGGGGTTGATTTCTAGTCTTTTTTCAAGTCGCTGAATTTTTGAAGTTTTAAAATCGTAACATTCTTTTCAATATATCTAGCGAACAAAACAAGATATTTTCAAAATTCTTTTTGTTATAGCTTTGGTATGTCTCAAAGATATGCCCTAAAAAGCGAAAATTGTGTGACGTCATGATGACGTCATCCAACATTTTTTTTTTTTAAACGAATGTAAGTGTCAATTTGATTACAAAAATGTATACATTGAATTTTTCTCTACCTAATTCCAAAATTTCATGATCGTAGTCTTTTTTCAAGTCGCTGAATTTCTAAATTGTTTAAATCGTAACATTCTTTTCAATATATCTAGCGAACAAAACAAGATATTTTCAAAATTCTTTTTGTTATAGCTTTGGTATGTTTCAAAGATATGCCCTAAAAAGCGAAAATTGTGTGACGTCATGATGACGTAATAAAATAAATCTGTTTTCAAGTCGCTAGAATAGTGCCCATAGCATTGTAAACGTTTTCTTTCTTACCGGCCACTTTGGCTACTTTTAAACTTGGCAGACACTTACCCCAACTGCTCACAATGTGTGCCGACCTTTTACGTCATGATGACGTCATCACATGTCACGTGACGTCATCTTAAAGATGATTTTTCAAGGGCCCATATCTAGAGAGCCGTAGGTCCGATTGCCTGTAAACCCGGTATGTTGGTAGACCACCACGTGTTATAGATGAACATTTACGTGACGTCATGATGACGTCATCATACGATTTTATAGTAATTTTAAAGTTTTTGAACATTAAAGTTTCTTAAAGCCATATCTCATCAACAGAACATGCTAAATCCAACATTCTTTTTGGAATAGCTTTGTTAGCTCCTATATTCTTTCACATAAATGGGAAAATGTGTGACGTCATCATGACGTCATCAAAAATGTTCTTTTTTGAAACACATATAAGGGTACGTTCGATCGTCATAAAAATTGCTGGGTAGGTAGATAATGCTACTAGCATGTAAAATCCAAAGTGACGTCATGATGACGTCATCGGCTGATTTTCTATGAAATTTTTAATTCTATCCCAAATCCCATAGACTTTGTAGACGAATTTTGTAAGTGGCACTTTGGTCACTAAACAACCTCAGATCTTAATCAGGCTTAACACAAACAAAGACCATAAGCTGAAAATGTATGCCGAAACGTGACGTCATGATGACGTCATCACGACGTCATCACGTGTATTTTTCAAGGGCCCATATCTAGAGAACCGTATGTCCGATTGCCTTTAAACCTGGTATGTTGGTGGGCCACCACGTGTTATAGATGAAAATTGAGGTGACGTCATGATTACGTCACCATACGATTTTATAGTAATTTTAAAGTTTTTGAACCGTAAAAGTTTCTTAAAGCCATATCTCATCAACAGAACATGCTAAATTCAAAATTCTTTTTGGAATAGCTTTGTTAGCTCCTATATTCTTTCACGTAAATGTGAAAATGTGTGACGTCATCATGACGTCATCAAAATGTTTTTTTTTAATAACATATATAAGAATAGGTCTGAGTATCATAAAAATGTGTGGGAAGGTAGATAGTGCCAGTAGAATGTAACATCCGAAGTGAAGTCATGATATCGTCATCGGCTAATTGTCTATGAATGTTTTAGTTCTATCCAAAATCCCATAGACTTTGTACACAAATTTTGTACAAGCCACTTTACTCACTATAAACATCAGATCTTAATCAAACTTAACACAAACATACATGTAGAACGTAAGCTGATGTTTTAGGGTAGAAAACAAAAAAAGAGGAAAAGCCTTGTGTTCTGTTTCAAACAGACACAAACCTCTAGTTCTTTTTGGCTTTTCCGACAACCAGTCGGAAAAGGCATTGTTTTTGTTCTGATTTTTTTTTTTTTATTTCTTTTTCTTCTTACTTTAGTTCCATCCCAAATCCCATAGACTTTGTACACGAATTTTATAGGTGGCACTTTGGTCACTAAACAATCTCAGATCTTAATCAAACTTAATACAAACATAGACCCTAACCTGAAATTGTATGCCGAAGAGTGACGTCATGATGACGTCATCACGTGATTTTTTATGATTTTTTGAATTCTTAAAATCGTAACATTCTTTTCAATATATCTAGCGAACAAAACAAGATAATTTCAAAATTCTTTTTGTTATAGCTTTGGTATGTCTCAAAGATATGCTCTAAAAATCGAAAATTGTGTGACGTCATGATGACGTCATCAAAAATGTGGTTTTTCTTAAACGCTTGTAAGGGTCAATCCGATTACAAAAATGTATACATTGAATTTAACTGTACCTAATTCCAAAATTTCATCATCGTGGCTCACTCAAGTAAGAAATAGCAGCAATTTCAAAATTTAGACCAAATTCAATATAACACAAAGGAATTCTGGGACGGGCAGATAACCATGGCTATTATGAGCTTGCTGTTTATAAAAGGGGTTGATTTCTAGTCTTTTTTCAAGTCGCTGAATTTTTGAAGTATTAAAATCGTAACATTCTTTTCAATATATCTAGCGAACAAAACAAGATATTTTCAAAATTCTTTTTGTTATAGCTTTGGTATGTCTCAAAGATATGCCCTAAAAGGCGAAAATTGTGTGACGTCATGATGACGTCATCAAAAATATTTTTTTTTTTTAACGCCTTTAAGGGTCAATCCGATTACAAAAATGTATACATTGTATTTTTCTGTACCCAATTCCAAAATTTCATGATCGTGGCTCACTCAAGTAAGAAATGACAGCCATTTCAAAATTTAGACCAAATTCAATATAACACAAAGGAATTCTGGGACGGGCTGATAACCATGGCTATTATGAGCTTGCTGTTTATAAAAGGGGTTGATTTCTAGTCTTTTTTCAAGTCGCTGAATTTCTAAATTGTTTAAATCGTAACATTCTTTTCAATATATCTAGCGAACAAAACAAGATATTTTCAAAATTCTTTTTGTTATAGCTTTGGTATGTTTCAAAGATATGCCCTAAAAAGCGAAAATTGTGTGACGTCATGATGACGTAACAAAATAAATCTGTTTTCAAGTCGCTAGAATAGTGCCCACAGCATTGTAAACGTTTTCTTTCTTACCGGCCACTTTGGCTACTTTTAAACTTGGCAGACACTTACCCCAACTGCTCACAATGTGTGCCGACCTTTTACGTCATGATGACGTCATCACATGTCACGTGACGTCATCTTAAAGATGATTTTTCAAGGGCCCATATCTAGAGAGCCGTAGGTCCGATTGCCTTTAAACCCGGTATGTTGGTAGACCACCACGTGTTATAGATGAAAATTTACGTGACGTCATGATGACGTCATCATACGATTTTATAGTAATTTTAAAGTTTTTGAACATTAAAGTTTCTTAAAGCCATATCTCATCAACAGAACATGCTAAATCCAAAATTCTTTTTGGAATAGCTTTGTTAGCTCCTATATTCTTTCACATAAATGGGAAAATGTGTGACGTCATCATGACGTCATCAAAAATGTTCTTTTTTGAAACACATATAAGGGTACGTTCGATCGTCATAAAAATTGCTGGGTAGGTAGATAATGCTACTAGCATGTAAAATCCAAAGTGACGTCATGATGACGTCATCGGCTGATTTTCTATGAAATTTTTAGTTCTATCCCAAATCCCATAGACTTTGTAGACGAATTTTGTAAGTGGCACTTTGGTCACCAAACAACCTCAGATCTTAATCAGGCTTAACACAAACAAAGACCCTAAGCTGAAAATGTATGCCGAAACGTGACGTCATGATGACGTCATCACGTGTCACGTGACGTCATCCTAAACGTGCATTTTTCAAGGGCCCATATCTAGAGAACCGTATGTCCGATTGCCTTTAAACCTGGTATGTTGGTGGGCCACCACGTGTTATAGATGAAAATTGAGGTGACGTCATGATGACGTCACCATACGATTTTATAGTAATTTTAAAGTTTTTGAATCTTAAAATTTGTTAAAGCCATATCTTGTCAACAGAACATGCTAAATTCAAAATCCTTTTTGTAATAGTTTTGTTAGCTCCTATATTCTTTCACATAAATGTGAAAAATGTGTGACGTCATCATGACGTCATCAAAAATGTGCTTTTTTGAAACACATATAAGGGTACGTCCGATCGTCATAAAAATTAGTGGGTAGGTAGATAGTGCTAATAGCATGTACAATCCAAAGTGACGTCATGATGACGTCATCGGCTGATTTTCTATAAATTGTTTAGTTCTATCCCAAATCCCATAGACTGTACACGACATTTGTAAGAGCCACTTTGGTCACTAAACAATTTCAGATCTTAATCAGACTTAACACAAACATACACCCTAAGCTGAAATTGTATGCCGAAGAGTGGCGTCATGATGACGTCATCGTGTGTGTAAAGTGACATAAACTTCTCCGTTAAATTTTTTAGTTTGAATTTTAGGTCCTACTAACCTAAGGTCTTTATTACATTGTACATTTACCATACAAATTCGCCGTATAAAAAATTACCCTATTTTGTATTTTGTCTTCTCTTGATAATAAACAAGATGATATCCAATGAAATAGTGAAAATAACGGAAAAGCCCTCTGTTCTGTTAACCAACAGACAGACAGAGCTCTAGTTCTTCTTACTTTAGTTCCATCCCAAATCCCATAGACTTTGTACACGAATTTTATAGGTGGCACTTTGGTCACTAAACAATCTCAGATCTTAATCAAACTTAATACAAACATAGACCCTAACCTGAAATTGTATGCCGAAGAGTGACGTCATGATGACGTCATCACGTGATTTTTTATGATTTTTTGAATTCTTAAAATCGTAACATTCTTTTCAATATATCTAGCGAACAAAACAAGATAATTTCAAAATTCTTTTTGTTATAGCTTTGGTATGTCTCAAAGATATGCTCTAAAAATCGAAAATTGTGTGACGTCATGATGACGTCATCAAAAATGTGGTTTTTCTTAAACGCTTGTAAGGGTCAATCCGATTACAAAAATGTATACATTGAATTTAACTGTACCTAATTCCAAAATTTCATCATCGTGGCTCACTCAAGTAAGAAATAGCAGCAATTTCAAAATTTAGACCAAATTCAATATAACACAAAGGAATTCTGGGAAGGGCAGATAACCATGGCTTAAAAGAGCATGCTGTTTATAAAAGGGGTTGATTTCTAGTCTTTTTTCAAGTCGCTGAATTCTTGAATTGCTAAAATCATAACATTCTTTTAAATATATCTAGCGAACAAAACAAGATTTTTTCAAAATTTTATTTTGTTATAGCTTTGGTATGTCTCAAAGATATGTCCTAAAAAGCGAAAATTGTTTGACGTCATGATGACGTCATCAAACAATTTTTTTTTTTAAACGCTTGTAAGGGGCAATCCGATTACAAAAATGTATACATTGAATTTATCTGTACCTAATTCCAAAATTTCATGATCGTGGCTCACTCAAGTAAGAAATACCAGCCATTTCAAAATTTAGACCAAATTCAATATAACACAAAGGAATTCTGGGAAGGGCGGATAACCATGGCTTAAATGTGCGTGCTGTTTATAAAAAGGGTTGATTTCTAGTCTTTTTTCAAGTCGCTAGACTATTGCCCATAGCATTTGTAAACGTTTTCTTTCTTACCGTCCACTTTGGCTACTTTTAAACGAGGCAAACACTTACCCCAACTGCTCACAATGTGTGCCAAACTTTTACGTCATGATGACGTCATCACATGTCACGTGACGTCATCTTAAAGGGGCAGTTTTTGAAGCCATATATCTACAAAAGTACAAGTTCGATTAAGTTGAAACGTAATATCTAGGTATACCACCGGGTGTTATAGATTAAAATTGAGGTGACGTCATGATGACGTCACAATACGATTTTATAGTAATTTTAAAGTTTTTGAACCTTAAAGTTTCTTAAAGTCATATCTCATCAACAGAACATGCTAAATTCAAAATTCTTTTTGGAATAGATTTGTTAGCTCCTATATTCTTTCAAATAAATGGGAAAAATTTGTGACGTCATCATGACGTCATCAAAAATGTACTTTTTGGAAACACATATAAGGGTACGTCCGATCGTCATAAAAATTGGTGGGTGGGTAGATAATACTACTAGCATGTAAAATCCAAAGTGACGTCATGATGACGTCATCGGCTGATTTTCTATGAATTGTTTTGTTCTATCCCAAATCCCTTAGACTTTGTACACGAATTTTGTAAGTGGCACTTTGGTCACTAAACAACCTCAGATCTTAATGAGACTTAACACAAACAAAGACCCTTAGCTGAAAATGTATGCCGAAGAGTGACGTCATGATGACGTCATCACGTGTCACGTGACGTCATCATAAAGGTGCATTTTTCAAGGGCCCATATCTAGAGAACCGTAGGTCCGATTGCCTTAAAACCTGCTATGGTGGTAGACAAGTACGTGTTATAGATGAAAATTGAGGTGACGTCATGATGACGTCATCATACGATTTTATAATAATGTTTAAGTTTTTTAACTTTAAAATTTAATAAAGCCATATCTTGTCAACAGAACATGCTAAATTCAAAATTCTTTTTGTAATACCTTTGTTAGCTCCTAGTATCTTTCACATAAATGTGAAAAATGTGTGACGTCATCATGACGTCATCAAACATTTGCTTTTTTGAAACCCATATAAGGGTACGTCCGATCGTCATAAAAATTAGGGGGTAGGTAAATAGTGCTACTAGCATGTCAAATCCAAAGTGACGTCATGATGACGTCATCGGCTGATTTTCTATGAATTTTTAGTTCTATCCAAAATCCCATAGACTGTACACGACATTTGTAAGAGCCACTTTGGTCACTAAACAATTTCAGATCTTAATCAGACTTAACACAAACATACACCCTAAGCTGAAATTGTATGCCGAAGAGTGACGTCATAATGACGTAATCGTGTGTGTAAAGTGACATAAACTTCTACGTTAAAGGTCTTTATTACATTGTCCATTTACCATACACATTCGCCTTATAAAAAATTACCCTATTTTGTTTTTGTTTATTAATAATAAACAAGATGATATCCAATGAAATAGTGAAAATAACGGAAAAGCCCTCTGTTCTGTTGACCAACAGACAGACAGAGCTCTAGTTCTTTTTCTTCTTCTTCTTCTTACTTTAGTTCCATCCCAAATCCCATAGACTTTGTACACAAATTTTATAGGTGGCACTTTGGTCACTAAACAATCTCAGATCTTAATCAAACTTAATACAAACATAGACCCTAACCTGAAATTGTATGCCGAAGAGTGACGTCATGATGACGTCATCACGTGATTTTTTATGATTTTTTGAATTCTTAAAATCGTAACATTCTTTTCAATATATCTAGCGAACAAAACAAGATAATTTCAAAATTCTTTTTGTTATAGCTTTGGTATGTCTCAAAGATATGCTCTAAAAATCGAAAATTGTGTGACGTCATGATGACGTCATCAAACAATCTTTTTTTTTAAACGCTTGTAAAGGTCAATCCGATTACAAAAATGTATACATTGAATTTATCTGTACCTAATTCCAAAATTTCATGATCGTGGCTCACTCAAGTAAGAAATAACAGCAATTTGAAAATTTAGACCAAATTCAATATAACACAAAGGAATTCTGGGAAGGGCAGCTAACCATGGCTTAAAAGAGCATGCTGTTTATAAAAGGGGTTGATTTCTAGTCTTTTTTCAAGTCGCTGAATTCTTGAATTGTTAAAATCATAACATTCTTTTAAATATATATCTAGCGAACAAAACAAGATATTTTCAAAATTCTTTTTGTTACAACTTTGGTATGTCTCAAAGATATGTCCTAAAAAGCGAAAATTGTGTGACGTCATGATGACGTCATCAAACAATTTTTTTTTTTAAACGCTTGTAAGGGGCAATCCGATTACAAAAATGTGTACATTGAATTTATCTGTACCTAATTCCAAAATTTCATGATCGTGGCTCACTCAAGTAAGAAATACCAGCCATTTCAAAATTTAGACCAAATTCAATATAACACAAAGGAATTCTGGGAAGGGCGGATAACCATGTCTTAAATGTGCATGCTGTTTATAAAAAGGGTTGATTTCTAGTCTTTTTTCAAGTCGCTAGACTATTGCCCATAGCATTTGTAAACGTTTTCTTTCTTACCGTCCACTTTGGCTACTTTTAAACGAGGCAAACACTTACCCCAACTGCTCACAATGTGTGCCAAACTTTTACGTCATGATGATGTCATCACATGTCACGTGACGTCATCTTAAAGGGGCAGTTTTTGAAGCCATATATCTACAAAAGTACAAGTTCGATTAAGTTGAAACGTAATATCTAGGTATGCCACCGGGTGTTATAGATGGAAATTGACATGACGTTATGATGACGTCATCACATGTCACGTGACGTCATCTTAAATGTGATTTTTCAAGGGCCCATATCTAGAGAACCGTAGTTCGGATTGCCTTTAAACCTGGTATGTTGGTGGCCCACCACGTGTTATAGATGAAAATTGAGGTGACGTCATGATGACGTCACAATACGATTTTATAGTAATTTTAAAGTTTTTGAACCTTAAAGTTTCTTAAAGTCATATCTCATCAACAGAACATGCTAAATTCAAAATTCTTTTTGGAATAGATTTGTAAGCTCCTATATTCTTTCACATAAATGGGAAAAATGTGTGACGTCATCATGACGTCATCAAAAATGTACTTTTTTGAAACACATATAAGGGTACGTCCAATCATCATAACAATTGGTGGGTGGGTAGATAATACTACTAGCATGTAAAATCCAAAGTGACGTCATGATGACGTCATCGGCTGATTTTCTATGAATTGTTTTGTTCTATCCCAAATCCCTTAGACTTTGTACACGAATTTTGTAAGTGGCACTTTGGTCACTAAACAACCTCAGATCTTAATGGGACTTAACACAAACAAAGACCCTTAGCTGAAAATGTATGCCGAAGAGTGACGTCATGATGACGTCATCACGTGTCACGTGACGTCATCATAAAGGTGCATTTTTCAAGGGCCCATATCTAGAGAACCGTAGGTCCGATTGCCTTAAAACCTGCTATGGTGATAGACAAGTACGTGTTATAGATGAAAATTGAGGTGACGTCATGATGACGTCATCATACGATTTTATAATAATGTTTAAGTTTTTTAACTTTAAAATTTAATAAAGCCATATCTTGTCAACAGAACATGCTAAATTCAAAATTCTTTTTGTAATACCTTTGTTAGCTCCTAGTATCTTTCACATAAATGTGAAAAATGTGTGACGTCATCATGACATCATCAAACATTTGCTTTTTTGAAACACATATAAGGGTACGTCCGATCGTCATAAAAATTAGGGGGTAGGTAAATAGTGCTACTAGCATGTCAAATCCAAAGTGACGTCATGATGACGTCATCGGCTGATTTTCTATTAATTTTTAGTTCTATCCAAAATCCCATAGACTGTACACGACATTTGTAAGAGCCACTTTGGTCACTAAACAATTTCAGATCTTAATCAGACTTAACACAAACATACACCCTAAGCTGAAATTGTATGCCGAAGAGTGACGTCATAATGACGTAATCGTGTGTGTAAAGTGACATAAACTTCTACGTTAAAGGTCTTTATTACATTGTCCATTTACCATACACATTCGCCGTATAAAAAATTACCCTATTTTGTTTTTGTTTATTAATAATAAACAAGACGATATCCAATGAAATAGTGAAAATAACGGAAAAGCCCTCTGTTCTGTTGACCAACAGACAGACAGAGCTCTAGTTTTCTTTCTCCTCTTGTTCTCGGAAGTATACAGAACCTGTACATGTACATGTACACACAAGTGTGTAAACACCGGCAATCGCGGACCTCCCATTGTTCCTCTTTTGTTTATAACTTTTTGGGAAGGCCTCCCATATGTTTTGTACACGCCTACGAATCGAGGACGGTCCTCGATTCTTAATCCCCATTGTCCTCTTACATCTTTCTTTTGTTCCACGTCCTCGGGATGAATCTGTACACGTGTTCAAGTGTGTAAATACCGGCAATCGCGGACCTCCAGTATTGCCCCTCTTTTGTTTGTACTTTAATTCGGAAGGCCACCCATACATGTATGTTATGCACACAAATTCAAATCGTGGATGTTCGGTCAATCTTTTGTCCCTAGTCCACGATTGCCGGTATTTACATACTCAGTCGCGTACAGTAATTGCGGGGATATACATTTGTACACTGGTCTTATGATAGACTTCGTGGGGACCAAAATCATTATGGGGATTTAGAAATTCCCCAGTCCTAATTTGCCTAACAAAGGCTAAATCATTACATGTTACATGCAGTGGCCTACCGTAGCCGGTGGGGTGGGGGTGGGGCATGGGGGGGCACACACAACCCCCTCATAAAAATTGTCCCCGCCCCAGTCTTCCCCCCCCCCAGAAAATTTTGCAAATGGAGAAAACAATATAGTAATAAGAAAAATATAGTCCCCCCCCCCCCCCCCCCCCTTGCAACATCCAGCCCTCCGCGTGCCTCCCTATGGAGAGAGCCCTGGCTACGCCACTGAGGAAATAATAATCATTTGCATTAAATAATGGAAAATAAAAACAAAAACACAATCCAATTTTTCTTGAATGCTTTATGACATTCCAAAAACACACTTTCTTCACTTAAATTTAAACTGTATACCCGGTATTTTCATACTTTTAAAGTGTATCACCCCGAAAAAATACACTTTTTAAATTGAATTGATAATTTTTTAGTACTACAATGTAGTGCAGTGCCCGTTCAAAATGTGCCTGTTTGAAATGGACAAATTGCTAGGCTTTCGTTGAAAAGAGCAATGGGTGTATGTTTCCATGCCACATGTGTATCACAGCTTTGGAAGTGAGTTTGGAAGAGCTGGTTTTTGTAACACTGATGCGCATGCGTCTAATTGGCATAATAGATCACGCCCCATTGCAAGCGTGGCGGTCCATACCCGTGGCGTATACAGTACAATGTAGTGCCAGTTCAAAATGTGCAGCAGTGCGTGGCGGTCTATACATTGTACTGCCACGTTTGCAGGTCTAGGCCTCCGGTATTGCTGCTTTTGTGCAGCTTTTTTGAGAACCGCTCATCCAAACAACTTAAAACTTGACACTGCACATGCTTGGGTCCTGAGCAATACACCTGCTGATTTTCAACTTTATACAGTGCCTGGTTCTGGAGATGTATGTAATCGAATTACGGACACACATTTCCCAAAACGTGCGAGGACAATGCTTTGTGTTTTCTATTGTTCCTTTAACCCTAACCTTCCCTAACCTGCCAAAATCAAACACCCCATTGTGTTGAATTTTGTGTGATTGGGTACTGTAGAGCCTTGGCACCATCACTTTGCATGGGACTTGATGCCCTGATTTTGTCTAAGTACAAAGAATGTGCCATTGGTTTACTACACAGTGTTGGAGTTTGTGTGGTTAGGGAAGGATTCTAGTAAAAAGGCTTGGGCTGTTAGGGTTAATATAACCCAGCACGTACTTCTACAATGTACATGTACATGCGAGGACCGATTTCAACAAAAGACTTGACGTGCGAGGACTGAAAGGTTTCTTTGTATTTGTATTCTCCTCTTGTCCTCGGAGATATTACAGAACCTGTACAGACACACATCCTCACATACATAATAACTGGGTACATGTACCTCTATTGTGGACTTTCATCCCCATTCATGCCATTGAAATCTCAAAAGCCATAGCGTTAACTCTCTGGGGTAGGTCGATTTGTAAAGACACCCTCGTGGGGTAGCATTGTCCCCATTGTTGCCCTTTGTTGTACCTACATGTACCCCACAACCATACAATGTACCTACATGTTATGTACAAAATACGTTCACACATGTAGTCGTACTTTCCCAATATGTGCGAGGACAATGCTTTGTGTTTCCTATTGTTCCTTAATATAACCCAACCCCATAGACTAAGCATGTACATGTATACATGTACTTCTACGTCCGAGGACCGATTTCAACAAAAGACTTGACGTGCGAGGACTGAAAGGTTTCTTTGTATAAATTTTTTTTCTCCTCTTGTCCTCGGAGATAACCTGTACATGGGTCATTCCACCAGGTTGGGACACGGTGTGTATATCATTAAATCCATCATTACATTTAATTCAGTTATTTCATGTGACATCCGTCTTTGGGTGTGAGATTACCTGAGAAAGTTTCAATCATGTAAGTTATATTTTAACACAAATATGATAAAAAGTGCGTTTTTTTGTATGTAAAATAGACGTAACATGGACACCGTGTCCAACATTTAATTTTGTGTGGTTTTTCAACACTTTAATAAATAGATATGGACAATTTATTACGTACAATAATTAAAAGACACACTATGCAACGATGAAACACCTTTTTACGGCAGTCAGTGTCCAAACATAGCAGAAATTGCAAGAATTTGAAGAATCGGTGCAGACGTAACATGGACACCATGATAGACCATGACCATACATATATTTCTGCTGTTGTGCTGCATTTAGATATTGAATATCATAACAAATGTTTTTTGTGTTGCAGTTTGTGTTTTGTAGTATACAGAGTGAGTTTGCATAATTATTTATATAAATTTTGAAAATGTTACAAAATGGAAATGTGCATTTTCATGTCACACCATGTTAGTACTAAATGTTACGTCCAGACTGCCTTAATTTTTCGTCATTAAATAAATAATTATGCAACTTACTATATGTACTAACTAAAAGACACTCAATGCTACCAGAAAACACTTTTTGTTATGGTTGCCAGTGTCCAACAGCAAGAAAAAAAAACATGCATGTGTGGACGTAACAGTGGACACAGTGTCCATGTTACGTCCACTCTCACGTCTGTTTTTGCTGTCTCTGCTATATTTGGACACTGACTACCATAAAGAAAGTGTTCTTGTGTTGCATAGTACATCTTTTAATTAGTACCAGGGCTCGAAATTACCATTGTAGTGCTTGCGCAACGCAAGTGAAAAATACCCGAACGCAAGTTATCCTTGACTCAAGCTTGCGTTTTGCGCAAGTTGGAAAAGTACCGGTTTTTGTCTACTGATATTCCACAATGATAACCTGTATGGTTTGATTAAAACAATAAGTTTAACAAACATGTTTTACTGTAGATTTTCTGTCTGTCTGTCCCGCAGCCCAGCAGCTATACTTATGATCATAGGGGTCGCACAATCCCTGCATGCAGATCGGAACGAAATCCGTGCAATGTTAATGTACATAGAACGGTGCAGACTGCACGTACAGTACATCATTGCCTTTTTATGCATGTCTTTCGTTGGGGACCAGACATGCTGCTGGGCGATGTGTAACCTCTCTCCCATTCATACAAGTCAGTCGTTGAATGTAACTGAAACCGCCGGGTGCGAGCGTGCGTTGCGTGGAGCGGGGATTTTTACACGTAAACGTTGTTGACATCGTTTCGCGCACTGATCGGCTTTTAAATGACGGAGAAGTGAGATATTTTATGACATTTTTTCTTGCATTTTGGGGTTTCCGATCATCATGAAATGTTCACCACCGAAGCAGAAAAGTCTGCTCTCTTTCTTCAAAAGTAAGCGGCCGGCATCCGAAGCTTTGCCTGTATTTCATATGTCATACATACATTGAATTACAAAAATTAGCGCAAGTTCAATTTTGTTAGCGCAAGTTGTTTTAAATGCCAACTTGCGCAAAGCGCAAGTACATTTTTTGGGGAATTTCGAGCCCTGAGTAGACATGGTGAATTTCCCATATTTATATTTATAAAAAACACAAAAATGGAAATATGGACGTGTCCCGTTACGTCAAACTGGTTATGTCAAACTGACACATTTTTAAAATCATATTTTTAGTAAAATATAATTTACATGATTTGAAACTTTCTAAAATATTTTCCACCCAAAGACTGATGTTACATGAAATAACTGAATCAAATGTAATAGTACTTTTAAAGATATGGATAAATGTCACACACTGTTTTCCAACCTGGTGGAATGACCCACATAGTGTATACACACACATCCCTGTGGAGACATGGCATTGTTCTCCCCTTTGTACACATATACTGTACCCTGTGGAGACACGAACACAATGGGAACAAAGGGACTGAATAGTACCGGTTTCACACTACACTGAACTTACCCGGGTAATTTATTACCCGGGTAGTTGTAATTACCCGGGTAGTTGTAATTACCTGGGTAGAAACTAACCCGGAGAATCGGTTTCACACTACAAAATTAACCCTGCAATTCTGCTTACCCGCTTCAGCGCGCACCCGGGTAACTTGTAGCCGCATTCACACTATGCGAATGGTAACCCGGAGAATGTGCATTGCTTGATCTCTGCCCTAGCCATTGTTTCGTCGGCGTAAAAGAGCGAAGTGAGAGCGGCGCGAGAGCATGCAATGCAAATTAAAAAAAAATCAGATCAGCATTGGTACATGTAGCGTGCACGCGTCATCCTTTAGACTTTAGACAAGTCGTTTAGACAGTCGTGTTTTGTCTGCAGGCGCCGCATTTACCAGCGCGGTACGCAATAATATGCCCGCCTTTCGTGAAGTTCCGACAGGTCTTCTTTCCTTCGTACCAGTCAGTAATTGGACAGTCGACACACACGCATCTTGGGGCCAAGGTTGCACGAACGTTCCCACATGTTATTATACCGCTCGCTACACGTAACCCCTGCAAAGTGCGAAATAAGTATTATAATACGCGGGGTGGTGCAGTCGGACTAATGCCGACTAAATTTCAAGTCTAGTCATCCTGCAACTGTGCGGTCTAGACTGGTGCCTTGCATTAAGTGTATGTAAAATGTACTTATTAAGACGAGGCATCATCTACGGAAGACTGGTGCCTTTCATTAAGTATACGTAAAAATAAACTTAAGGCGAAGTACCAGCCACGGAGGCCGTACTAATAAATTACGTCACCTTCGCAAAGTTGGCCGATAAAACACGACAAAGCGCACGCACCCACCCATGTACCTACCCGGGTAGAAGCAAACCCGGCGAGCATTCACACTACTGATGGTAACCCGGAGAATCGTCTCAAGGTCGTCGTTAACCCCGAGATTGGTGGGTTAACCCACCTCGCGAGCAGGGTTAGAAATTACCCGGGTAAGTGGCGTTTTTGGGCAGTTAACCCGGAGAATTTCTAACCCGGCTAATTGTAGTGTGAACGCTCCACATTACCCGGGTAATTGCCGGGTTAAATTTTTCGTTAACCCGGCAATTACCCGGGTAAGAGCATAGTGTGAAACCGGCATAGGTCTCCACTAGGCAATTCTATGGGTTAGGTTTTCTCCACAAGGAATTTTGTGTACAAAGTCTATGGGTGTTTGCTTTTTAAAGTACAGGGACACACATTCACGTTTTAACATCCCTGTGGAGACATGGCATTGTTCTCCCCTTATAAGCAAACCCCCATAGACTTTGTACACACAATTCCTTGTGGAGACAACCTAACCCATAGAATTGCCTAGTGGAGACCTACATATTCAGTCCCTTTGTTCCTATTGTGTTCATGTCTTTCTTTTGTTCCCTTTGTTTGTACTTTAACTTTTTCCGAACAGCTCCCATAAGGTTTGTACACGAAATTCTCCCGAGGACTCGGCCCAAGTCATCGGTGTCATTGTTATCCCTAATCCCCATTGTTCCAAGTCCTCAGTCGTAAAGGATAACCAACCCACGCAGACAGAGATTCCTGGAATTATAGTAAGATAGTAAGATTAGGGACGTTATGAGATTTCCAGTTGCAAACCAGAAAAGCAGAAACCCTACAGGCCTTATTTTGCCTATGGGTAAGAACAAAACTTGTAAAGAGGTTCAATGGCACCACCAACAGTGAGAAAATGTGTCACCTTTCTGGGCACATTTCAGAACCCCCCCCCAGCAAAAAAACCTGGATCCGCCCCTGAATAGGAAATACAAAGCATATTGTCCTCAGAAGTACATGTACATGTATTGGGAAAGGACGACAGTGATGTACAGGTTCTGTATACATATACATTATCTCCGAGGACAAGAAGAGAAAGGAAATACAAAGAAACCTTTCAGTCCTAGCACGTCGAGTCTTTTGTTGAAATCGGTCCTCGGACTTAGAAGTACGTGCTTATATAGTCTATGGGGTTGGGTTAAATTAAAGGAACAATAGGAAACACAAAGCATTGTCCTCGCACGTACATGTATTGGGAAAGTACGACTTGGTGTACATATATGTATACATACATGTGTTTTCCCTTTCAAAAACAGTTCTATTTCATTATTCTTCTATAAAGGTTAATGAATGTTAAATGTGACCAGCTCTGCAAAAAGGAGTATTATGTCGCAAAAAATCTGAAAAATAAGTTTATAGTTGGATTTGTCACATCCTAAGCTTTAATTTGGTGTAGGTTTGATCCCTGTTGCATTTTGTGTTCTCAAGATATCTTGACATTTGTATACTCCTATTTTCCAATTGAACGGAAGTGCGTTTAGAGATACAAAATGTATTGGCCTTTAAACACAAAAAGTGCAAAGAAATCAGATAGAAGTAATTTTTCTCAACATTTATTTTTTCATCTTTATTCATCAAGATTAATGTTTCTGAAAGTAAATCATGAAAATATAGATGTAACGCCTAACGGAAACCAACAAACCAAAAACAAAAAAAATCACTGATGTGAAAATTTGTTCACCCGCTTCACATAGAACAGCTCTTTGTGTGTGTTCACATAGTGCGACATACATGTAATACCCCTTTTTGTAGAGAGGGTCACAAATTATTTTACATTATATTTTGTGATACTTCTGGCAAGCACACTATCATCAATTTTGTGCATGATGACTTAAGCACATGTAGTGTACATGTACATGTAGCCTTGTGTGGATGACTAATAGCATTGCCCTACCAAACATGGACATGATCCTATGACCAGGATAGTCTGACTGGGCTGCATGCCTGCAGTTTGACTGTACAATGTGCACACATTAGATCCTGTAGACTGGATGTGTAGAAAGATGCAGCTTTAGTCGTACATGTACATACAGTCGTACTTCCCCAATACGTCCGAGGACAATGCTTTGTGTTTCCTATTGTTCCTTTAATATAACCAACCCCCATAGACTAAGCACGTATCCTTACGTTCGAGGACCGATTTCAACAAAAGACTCTACGTTCGAGGACTGAAAGGTTTCTTTGTGTTTCCTTTCTTCTCTTGTCCTCGGAGATATATACAGTGCACGTACATGTACATGTGGGTAATTCCATGAAGTTGTGTACATAAAGTGTCACATTTTGCCAAAAAGGGCAATATTTAAACCCTAACAAATACATTTTCTTCCTTTATCAGTTTCCCTGATCTGGATAAGTTGTTCATGCACACTTGCAATTACAATGTAGTAGTTGCACTAGTCCAATAAAGGATTCGTTTGATTGTTTTTTCACACTCGATGAAGATATTTAGTCAAAATGTGTGTGTGAGACATTCCTCCAAATTTGGTGTCCTGTTACATGTGAAACCAGTACCTTAAAATGTCATTATATTCTCTCTGCTTTTATTAATTTGTCTAATTGTTACTAATTGTATAAACTTATAAGTACATGTCTTATTAGGATATGAAACTTGCGATTCTTCTAAGAAAGCTGGTAGATATAGGCCTATGGGCATGATGGGTCATTCTGTGAATGAAAACAAATGGTGTCCGTTTTACATGTGAAACCGTAAAACACATTTTCTGACATATTTCCATTGATTTGCCTTGAACATGTCTGCATTTTATGAACTATATACAGGGCGTATAAAAAAAAACGCAACAAAATAATCATGTCGAATTTGGTCAAAATTGTGTTAGGTACATAAAAGTGCCTAGTATCATCTTAAAGCCACATATCTCCTCTTTCCAACGATAGGTCATTTGTTCACAGGCGGCAATGCTTGGCTGAACAGTCATTGTTTTTGCACAATGGGTCAAATTCAGCTTGGGACCAAGTTTTAGTGCAGTAAGCAATGATAAGTGGATGCAGTGCTATTGAAAGAAATTAAGTTAACACAAAACAGACTAAAAGTTAATACTCACAACGTTTGTCCTCATCTCATTGTGAAGAAATGGGGGCCATGTTGAGGGGCATGGGATGTAATAATTGCTGAATAAACTGCACAATGAGATGAGGACAAACGTTGTGAGTATTAACTTTTCGTCTGTTTTGTGTTAACTTAATTTCTTTCAATAGCACTGCATCCACTTATCATTGCTTACTGCACTAAAACTTGGTCCCAAGCTGAATTTGACCCATTGTGCAAAAACAATGACTGTTCAGCCAAGCATTGCCGCCTGTGAACAAATGACCTATCGTTGGAAAGAGGAGGTATGTGGCTTTAAGATGATACTAGGCACTTTTATGTACCTAACACAATTTTGACCAAATTCGACATGATTATTTTGTTGCGTTTTTTTTGATACGCCCTGTATATCTCTAATGGAAAGATACGAAAATCAGACCTCTTCAGTAGATACATGTATGAGGCATAAAATATGATTCTTTTTGTGGATTTCACATGTAACATAGACACCGGTGTACATTTACACGTATGTAAAACCCATAGCTTATTTGTACCATATCACTGTAAAATTCAATTGCAAACGTCTGACTTCCATTTGTTCAATATTGCTGTCTTTAAATACACAGAATGTGGTTTAGTAAAGAAAGTGTTGAAGAAAGTTCTTAAGATATGGCAAAAATAAGGTACTGGTTTCACATGTAACAGGGACACCAAAAGATTTGGTGTCCTGTTACGGTGTGATAGTTTTAAATATCCTTATCGTGTATGAAGAAAATACATATGATTTGTAAAATTCATGTTGTGAATTTGGTATTAGTGCTGCTCGGACACACATAATCTGTTTTGGGTATATAAATAACTGTGAATGTGAAAAAATCCTCAAAATTTCACAACTTGTGTGAAAAAGTGTACCAACTTCATGGAATGACCCATGTACATTGTACACGTTGTAAACATCTTGAAGATTATTTCAGGTCTAACTTTTTAAATAGGGCCTACTCTGTTAGATGTTGATTTTTGTTTTGCCAAAAATCAATGGAAAATTATCATATACATTGTATAGTAACTACATTGTACAATCTGAAATTTTCCTCCCGTGTCACACCCAATGGGGTCATTAGTGTGGATAGACCTGTGTATACTACTGTACATTTGTACGTGTGCAAGTCTAATGACTCTAGTTCTTACATGTGTATATTTTGATGTAGGTGGGTCAGCTAGTCATCTTACATGAACAAGCCGAAGATGGCAATGCTATGACAGATCTGACGTCGCCCATCAAGATTGTGGATCAAGCAGTCAGTAACCTTGTGGCAGTAAGTTCCTCTTGTGTACAATTATTAATCTGTGCCGGTACAAATGTACAGTCCATAATTATTTGGCTCGCGTAAAGTTAAAATACAACATTTGCAAACATAAAAAATCAAAACTACTCAATTATTGTGAAATATAGGTCCCAGGCATCCTGAGAAATCATGGCACCTGGTGTGCTGTAATTTTGAAGAAAAGTTGAATTTTTGTGTTGATTTCCAGCGATGGTCGGTGGACCATGATTCGTTTTAAAACCAATTTTTTTTCTGCGCCCAATTTACCAACTTTAGTTAGTCCACATTTTGTTTGGCAGTTGGTTACACAATGCGTGCAAGCCAGCTTGTCTATTTTCCTGACCTAATAATTCCCTGATGTCCATAAATTGCTTTTGTTTTGTCTGAAGCAGGGTCAGGGAACCAGACTACAAGAACAGCACTTTTTTCTCTGTTTAACCAGAATCTATGCACACAAAACGTGAGGTCAGTGTTTCAGTATTTACTGTAAATACCGAAACCAACCCCCAAATCCATTAATTTCTGAAAATTAACAGAAAAAGCAAATGTTGTATATTACAATCTACCTTTAATCTGTTTTTTAACTTGCATATATTTTGTTGACGATCGCACACGTTTGTACTACTTTTATTGTTTTCTTAGCTTAGATACGGCTTATTCTTTTGAGATAAAAAAGTATACATTTTTGGAAAGCTCTTGTTCTCCTCTTTCCTTTGGTGCCAAAATAATCAAAATATGAGGGGGTTGAAAGGTGATGACCTACATGTACAAAGCATGAATCCAGGAATTTGTTTTCCAAATTTGTGATGACTACGATCTTAAAGAATGTAAAAAAAATAGAAAAAACCCAGAACACAGCTGGACTCATTCCAAAGGGCCCAAGGAACATTTATGCATAAAAATAATCAACTACATGGGGCTCCATCAACTAAAGAAAACACATTAAAATCACATCAAAAAAGTGTCGTGGATTTGCAAGTTGAAACTGAAAATCTCGAAGTTTTACGGAATGTGCAAAAATGGCTGCAGTTATTTACATTGCAGTACTCTCAAAGATGATCAGGGCACCCTCTATTGACATATTTTCTAAAGGGTTTTGCAACTTCACCAATGCATATTCATATATAGTGTACAAATGTGTATGATTGATGGTTAAAGGGTTATTAACCCTAACCCTCCAGGGTATTTTGGCTAGAAACCCTGCCAGACCATCAGATTGCATACTTTGTCACATTGACTTGTGTGCAGAGTGTAGCAAGGTCAAGCTGTCAGCACAGATGCACTGTGCTGCGTCTGGCAGGGTTAGGGTTAAAGGCCTGTCCTGGTATTGATGTAGAATACATGTATGCTAAATCCAAAAGAAATGAAACTTCCACAGGGTTGCATTCTTCATTTCAAACAGCATTTTGTGTCGTGCTTCAAAGGGTTGTCATTGTCCAACTGAAAAAGAGAAGATTTCACTTTGTTGACAATAATATTTCTTTTACCAATGAACCAAAATGGAATGGAAGCTGTATACATTTGTATGAATGGTGATAAATGACTAACATTGTTTCTGTGTGCAATTTTACAAGGTTGGTAAACAGACAGCAAGTACCAGCAAAGATGAGATATTACGTCAAGAGATGCCTCCTACATTCAAGATGGTGGAAAAATCTTCAGGCCTATTGGTTGAGGCTAGTGTTATGCTGAAAGCTGATCCTTACTCAGTGCCTGCAAGGAAGAAGCTGATTGATGGAGCAAGAGGTGCGTGTATCAAGTCAGCAGATTGGCAGGCGTTTTGCCTGGCGTGTCTGTTCAGTGCAAGTCCCAACTGTTTGATTTGAGAGAAGATGATGATGATTTCAAATGGGAAATGACCAGTTGTAGTACTGAAATATAGGCTTCTCACACCACAGTGTTACTGGGTAATTGCAGGTTAAACCTAACCCCCATGAGGTACAATGTACATGTACATGTATTCTCTGAGCACCCTGCCAAATGCAACAGAATGCAACACAGCTGAAATAAGAACCCTGCCAAATGTTGCTGGAGGCTTATACATGTACATAGAATGCATCAGACCAGGAGACATGCATTGACTGCTAAATGCAACAACGTTTTACCATTGGTGCATTCTGTTGCATTAATAGCAGGGTTAGGGTTAATGATAAAATATTCCTAATTTCATGTACGGTACATTGTATTTGAAAGTTAACCTGGGAATGGGAATTTTTCTTCACTAGGTACAGCTAGAGTATATTGGTGTAAAAAGGCGGAAAACACGTACCGTTAATCCAAGTAATGCCTTTCGTGTATAAAATGTATCCCCAGGTATCTTGCAGGGTACATCCAATCTACTCTTTGTCTTTGACGAGAGTGAGGTGCGTAAGATTGTCAAGATCTGTGAGAGTGTTCTGAAGTTCCTGGCAGTTTCTGAAGTGGTGGACTCCATGGCGGATATTCTTACCTTTGTGCAGGTAATTAGTGAGGCTTTGCATGATAGGACACAATTGAGAGGAGCTCTGGCTAAAACCACATTCATGATCTTTTTAGAATAAAGGCTGGTTCATACTTTACGCGAATGTAAAAGCAAAAAACCAGCCCACTTTTGTCACGTCAACAAGTTATTTCGGACCGGCAAGCCGACCCTGACAAGCTCGGGGGTCGAGTCGTTAAGACGTCTGCACTAGTAAAGGTGTTTTCAGACTATGTACGTTCGACCCATGTCGAAATCTACACGGGTCCAACCCATGTAGTCTTTTTAATAATTTCAACACGGGTCAATTACGCTACCTTTTCACACTACTCAACGCGGTTACACGGGTGAAACTCAACCCAGAGGTGTTTTCAATGAGAGTCAAACTTCTCTACACGGGTCGAGAGCTCTCAACCCACCTCCCGAGCAGGGTTAGTTTCAACCCGGTTTAAGCGCTCTACACGGGTCAGTGCCGTGTTGAAAATGTTGTAGTGTGAAAAGTCAACACGGTCGGACCCGGGTACAACACAGAGATTTTTCGTAGTGTGAAAAGGCCTTATGTTGGAGGTCGTGGGTTCGAGCGAGTCCCACCCGAGTAAGCCTGTGAGGTTTTTCACACAGTCTCTTGGAAAGCACTGAGCATACAGTGCTTCATACATGGACACTACATCGGGAAAGGGCAAATGTATTTTAGTTCTCAAATTCGTGTGAAGTATGAACCGGGTATACACAGGCTTGCGAGACGAAGCAGTGGGTTAACGTCTGCAAGACCCATATAGTAGACTGATCCAATCAGCCCCACTCACTCTGCACACATCTCAGTGCCACCTTGCATGCTGTATCAATGTACGTGCACTGTATCTCCGAGGACAAGAGAAGAAAGGAAACACAAAGAAACCTTTCAGTCCTCGAACGTAGAGTCTTTTGTTGAAATCGGTCCTCGAACGTAAGGATACGTGTTTAGTCTATGGGGGTTGGTTATATTAAAGGAACAATAGGAAAAACAAAGCATTGTCCTCGGACGTATTGGGGAAGTACGACTGCGTGCACACGACACACACAGTCGTACTTCCCCAATACGTGCGAGGACAATGCTTTGTGTTTCCTATTGTTCCATTAATATAACCCAACCCCATAGACTAAGCACGTGCTTCTACGTGCGAGGACCGATTTCAACAAAAGACTTGACGTGCGAGGACTGAAAGGGTTCTTTGTATTTCCTTTCTCCTCTTGTCCTTGGAGATATATGTGCAGAGATATGATACACGACACATTTCAGTATTGGAAAAGGGGCTCTGAATTGATACAGTCTACAGCGCTCATCTTACCCGTAGAGCCACTACCAATGCATATTTCCCTAGAGGGCGCAATACACTCGCTAAGATTTCACACAATAGCCTTCCCACCATGCCCCGCGGCACACCCGCCATGTTAGCTTCCTTTTTTCTCTTAGCGCTGATCAGCGTAGGACGTGAAATTTTTTCAGTGGCGTTATACACGCAGTTTACGTCTACGTCTGCCGTACATTTGCTAAGGCCCAGCGTCCAATTAAATTTTATCGGCGCGCCGCGATCCGCTTCACTGCGCCGTGCAGCGCTGACACAAGGCCGCACTACGGCGTCCCCCGGCTCGCCCATATGCGGCGCCATGCAGCGCTGGTGAAATACATGCATAACAATGGCGTCACGGCTGAACGCATTTAATATGTACACAGCCCGCCGCGGCGTGCCGGCAAAGGTTTATTTTGACTTCCTAATTCTTGTGCATGATCTTCAGTTTGTTTAATAGAATCTTTGGGATGTATATTTTTGTTCAACAGCGGTTGAGTGATTGTGGAAGAAAATGTCGGATTACGGGACCGAACTTTTTCTAAATATGATAGCACTAGAAATAGATTACATTTTCTTCCTTCCTTTTCGGCAATATACATTGACAGAAGCTACTTCGAAGACAGTGCTTTTTATTACTGTTTTGATTTAAGATACACATGTACTTGTCTGTATAACTGTGACCAGCAAGCTTCTTTTTTTTGCTCATGTTCTCTATTTGATGTACATACATTTTTCAGTGTTCTAGCCAGGGTGAAATTAAAGCGTAGGGGAATTTTGCTCAACTAATTAATGGACGCTGCGAGCGCCGAGTGAGAAGCCCTTTGATTCTAGATGCTCTGATGTGCTGCAATTTGAGGCAATTTTTCTTGGCCACATTCGAATACCCCGTAACTGTTTTGAACAATTTTTTTAAAGATTATAGGCAACCGTGGCTCATTTGAAATTGTTTAGAATATACTCGTAGCGTACGTAGTGGTAGCGTAGGGGGGCAGGATCCCTTAATAGGATTCAAGCATAAATTCCCCAAAGTGTAGTGAGCTAGCGCTATTTAATACCTGACCGGAACACTGACATGTATCTTGAATCAGAAAAAGCCTATATTCTCATGTGCTGGCAACAATGGTGTAATACATCAATCATCTCATTGAATTTTGATCGTTCATTTCTTACCTATGAAATCTCTACCAAAGGTTTGACAGGAATGTAGCACGTGTTCGCGTGTATGTCTGGGGCGCGCAGGGAATTGTGGGACAGAAATTGAATTGTATATCAAACCGTACCCATGTACGTGGGCGCGCCATTAAATCCTATAAATCAATTAACAAGTGCCCTGATATCAAAAGGAATATTAACTCTTATGATTCATGGTGTTTATATAGAAACTTCATTCATTTTGGCAGGAAAATAAAATATAAAAAAATCGAACTTTCAAGGCTTGCGCTTTTCACGCGTCGGTGCCGCACCATTCATTGAAATCACATGTAAAACTCTAAATCTCTTTGACAAATTATAACTTTTTTTTTAATGTAACTCTACAAAAGGAACGCCAAAAAGCGCCTAAGCTTCGTACACATGAAGTCCAAACTATTATAAATAGGGTGATATAAAAAGAAAACCAGACAAACCAGGCGCACTTTAGTATTTGTATAGATCGAGTACAGAAGCAAAACGATTATTTTGTAACAACCCCCGAGACATCTTAATTGCGTGGCGGAAACCAGACTGGTACCATAAGCGTATTGTGTGTGGATGCCATAAGTCAATTGCCAGACTTCAAGTTAGTCTGGCTCGCGGTACGTGACGCATGTTCCGTGTTGCTGCGTTGTGCGAAGCGAGATTTGGAACTAATTTTGCCCGTGTCTCACGGGCTAGACGTCCGGTACGGCCCGGACAATGTGCGGGGGTTTGGGAAAAATCACAACTTTTTTTGTTCTGAGCGATAAAATGCTGATTCCAAAACCAAGTTATAGTTTATTTAATGGGGTTTCCTATAATGGCAAACATTTCGACAGGTTTGGAAAATTTGAACTTGTATTATATGAAGAAATCCTAGCTGAAATGGAAAAACGCGTGTCCAAGACGTGCGTTGCTATCGGGTGGGATATACTGCGTATGCATTTTTATTAAACCGCTAATATTATACGAGTGCTTCGGGCACCTTGCTCTTCCTTCAAAAAGTTGTCAGGCCTCATATTTCATATTTACAACCGTTGGATTTTGAAGAGTGCGACACCGTACAGCAAACACGCACACGTACGTACATCCATACGGCAAACGTGTACCAGCGTGTGTAACAGTATGGACACGCTGGTACTCCAGTATCTTTTGTATTGCACCAGTCATTTCTCACCAAGGGGAATTCCCTTCACGCATGTGCTGCCAGCTCGCATGCAATCGTCTTGGTTTTGTTGGGTTTTTGAACAATTCAGGCGCATACTTTGGACACAGATGGGTGAAACAGTTTCCTCAGATCATCAGATATGAATTCAGCAAACATTTGCCAGAGTTTTGGTGCATTACGTTCAAATCGATACCGATAAACACTAATGATTTCAATTCATGTCGAATCGTATCCAGTTAGTACGACCATGGAGGAAGGTACGACGAGCGTGAGATTAAGGTAAATTTGCATTCTTTTCTTAATTAAATTAGGCACATGGGGCGATTTCTTGTTATTACACTGGGGCGGGGAGGGGAATTGCCACGGGAGAATGGCGCTGGGGGGACGGGGAGAGGGATGGGGAACGGGAGTGGGAACGGGAGTGGGAACCGGGAGTGGGAACAGCAGGGTCGTGGGCATCTTGATCATACTTTATACATGTATATGGTCCATTCACGTTTTTCGTGTAAGGCGGAATGAATAAAAACATGTTCCGCGTCCCCGCCCGCTTCCTTTTTGGAGGCGGCCTGGATTTTATTTTTATTTTTAAAAATAAATACTTGCCAGTCGGATTTTTTATTTTTTTTGCTGATACGGTGCTACAAACATACTGAAAAACACTTTAAATATGTCCTCCTTTTTTTTTAAAAACCCGGACGTGAAACATGTTTTTGTTTTTTTACTCGGCCTACTTGAACATCGTTGAAGCGTTACTAGCCTATACTGGGATAAATTAGGTCAAACAAATTTTTTTTTTTTTTCAATTTCTTTTTTTATCCCAAAACTCGAATTGATTTCGCTGGTTGATTCGTTCCAATCTCGTTTCCATCTTTATTTGGTTATTTGTAATGCACAAACACGACCCTACCTTTTACTCCAGAGTTTGAAAGTTCATATTCTAGTATCAGTGTGTGACTTTGCACAATAAATATCTCGATGGAAATACACGAGGTAAAGAAATTCACAAATGCAGCGTGGCCACTCATCAAATGTTAAAAAATAAAATTAAAAATACCTCCCGCCCCCCCACTGGCGAAGGGGTGTGAGGACAACCGAACATTTTGTTTTGCCTTATTGGGGGGGGGGGGGGGGGGGGATTCACCATTGACTTTAGGCCCTGAATTTTGTTGTGCTATTTTTGATTTGTTGGTTTTTATTAAATATGCGCAGGGATCCAATTATTTTTGTCAAAACACAAATTATTAATTTTTAATACAAAAAAGAAGTCTTTATTTTATCTTCCTTTTGCCTTATTTAAAAAATAACTGGCTACTCAAAAAGACAAGGAAGCACCACATACACTACTTGTATTTGCTATCGGATATTTTTAATAATCCTTTTGTTTTATTGAAAGTGCAGATCCTGGTGACATGACTGGACAACCGAATTGAAAGGGATGTAAAACTGATGGCGGAGCTCACTGATTTTAATGTACATATACATGTACACTGCTGCCGACGATCATGATTGTGGTCCAGACTATATGACTTTGTTTACATGTGCACTTTCCTATGGGAACCAGGTCAGGGCGCCAGACAAGGTAGGGACATTAGAAAGCGCACATGTAAACAAAGCGTGACGTCATTACGTCTTGGGTATATTGGATTAAAGATTATTAACGTATAGAATTAATACAGAATTGAAGAAAATCAGATTGGCATTTGTACACCATTTACTGACCCCAACGTATCAACTTAATTAAATAATTAAAAGTGCACTTAAGTTTCAATCCCCCAAAAAGATTAATTTCAGACACGTGTTGCTATTTTTGTTGTTTTCCCTGCTGTTTGGGTATGGTTGAGCAGTTACCGATGAAACTTTCTCCTGTGATCATCTACATCTTTTTTACTTGTGAAAACATATTTACAGCCCTCTTCTTTGCAGCGGCCTAATGCTTTCTGATGAAACAAAGGCATATATTCACACGGGGGATCCCTGGGTTGTTGAAGAGCCTCTAAGAAGGTCAAAAAATGGCCGGGGTGGTGCACTGATGGAATGGGCGTGGGAAAGCTGCGCACACACTGCAACATATCATTGGCAACTGGGGGGTTGGAAGAGCAATGCTGACACCCTGGATCGGAGCATTTGGCAAAAATCACCATACCAATGCGCCGATCCATGTGTCCGATGACGAACTTGTATTCGTCATACATTGCCCTGTCCTCCCGCAGCCTAGTCGCTGATGATGACACTGCAGTGTGTACGTGCTTAAAGTCATTGAAGGGGGCATCATCCGAGCCGCTTGGTGTGGAGATGGTGGTGACTTGATTTCCAGCATAGGAGAGCTCCTTCCAGTAGTGCGCCACCCGGTCCATGGCATTATTGAAGATGTCCTGGTCCTTCTTCCATCGTCCAGCCTGGGTAAGGTCCTGCTTGCTGGGTGGTTGTTCCCCAGGGAGCGCTGCGGGTATTGAAGTTGATGTCAAGGCTCGAGTACATGGTGCCCACAGTCGCTCCACAGGATTCAAAGCTGAATGACCAGGGCAATACGAGGTGGCAATTAAGGCGTCCAGCTTGCATTGTTTGAAGAGGCGGCCGTAGTACATTTCGTTAACCGAATGGTTAACGTTAAAATCCGGGC
The DNA here is from genome assembly GCA_037893225.1 of Hippasteria phrygiana. Classification (NCBI taxonomy): domain Eukaryota; kingdom Metazoa; phylum Echinodermata; class Asteroidea; order Valvatida; family Goniasteridae; genus Hippasteria; species Hippasteria phrygiana. The sequence goes on from JAZGUH010000101.1 coordinate 170,254, forward strand.
CGCCATCAGCAATCAGTACAAGGAGTGAACGCCCTTTTGCCACCTCGTCTGCTACCTTCAGATGGTTCATGATGTCGTTCACGTGGGTTGACACATGGCATGGGTTCTGGGGACTCCTGTTGATAACTGTTGCCTTGCACCTTTTAGGGAGCCTAAATAGAACATAAGGGAGAAAATGAGATAATTTGTTTACAACAAAGTGTACGCATTCACGAAAACGTTCACCAGTGATTAATCTTCTGAAGCCGTCAAAATCGGGCTGAGGATGAACTTCCGAAAACGGCATTTCTTTGTTGGGCACTTTGTTCTGCTCCGAAATCGGTAGGACAATACCATTATGCCTAAAGGGGGGCGATCCTTAGGCAAAAGACACCTTTTGTTGCCCGATCGATCCATTTTTCTTACCATCCATGAAGACAATACTACATGTCGTTTTAAAATTGGGAGGCAACAAGTAAGCTTAATATTTAAATGTGAGACCGTTCTACGCCCATGCCAATTTTAGTATTTTTACACCATTGCTAGGCCAAGGTCCGTTTGAAGGCAAGATGGCGGTCAGCGGCCGTGCTACTCTACTACGAGAGATCTTTTTTTTCTCTCGCGAAGAAAATTTCATTTTCATGAATACATTTTAAAACCAGTCAGATTCTCTTTTATAACACTGAATGAAAGCAACATAAATTTAGTGAACTAAACAAGACGGACGATATTGCATACATGTATTGCGAGGGAGATTTACCCCTTGTAGAGTTTTTATGTTTCTTTGGTTTGTTAACTGATAGTTAATTAAGGTGGACTTACTCATACTGGTCCCTCCCAAGGTCATCTTTGGTTAGTGCACCATCTGAAACCATCTGAAGGTAGCCACACGGGACGATGTAATACCCCGGAGTGGGAAAGTCGTGGTCAGGGAGGTTTGGGCGATCATCGACGGGAAAGAACCGGTTGATTTTGATGCGTCTGTCTACTGCTGCGACCAGGTCACCCAGAAGAATCTTATTCTTGTTGTCCACAGAGTAGACAAGGGAGGAATCGTAGAACTTGGAGGCTAACTCCAAAGCATACCTCACCCGTGCAGAGTAGAAGTGGCTGTTGGGGTTCTGCTTCCGGATGGAGTTGTCTTTTGCGGGGACCCGGGCGTCAATAAACCCCTTGTAGCGCGAGGAACTCCTGTAGCTTTTGTGAGGAGGCTGCATCCAGCGAGCGATAGTTCGGTCTCCTGTAATTTGGCAGAAATAAAAAAGTGTTAAAGAAAATAGTGTATGTTGATAGATGAAATATTATTTAACCAATAATAGAGAAAAGGAGTCGGATATTATGGGAGTCGGATATTCATATGACATCGAAAACTGGGACAAAATTAATGTGAATTACTATCAGGTTACTCTCAGGCAAGGGATTTTTGTATAAAAATTTCTAGGCATGTGGTCATGGGCGGATCCCGTGGGACGGCGGGACATGTCGCCCCCAACATTTCTGGGCGGAGTGGACAACTGCACGGTATGGCAGTGTCTCCCCCGGCCCCAATTATTTTTACTCTTGCTATATACATTTTATGTGGCTTAATGCACGCACCCTAATACATAAAGATCAACACACATTTTCAAAAACACACAATAAAGCAAGTTCGGTACCGGGTATTCTAACTGCCCGTGTGCGCATCATTCGGCATCAATATTTGACAACTTTTCTTTCGGGAGAAACATTTCATTGTATGCGTGCAAAAGAATAGCGGGTACCAGCAGATTTAAAGATATCGTCGTATTCTGAAGAAACATTTTTCAAAAAACGTTTGGAAAGCGAAGTGTTTTCAGATGTCTTTTTTTTTTCAAACAAAAGTCTACATCGTCTTTATCTACCACGTTTATCCCGACGTCACTCAGATTAAACACTGCACGCCATGATCCATTTTAAACCGTGGTCTACCTGACCTAAGATTTAGACGTCAGTAAATATTCAGGTCAGGGAACTAGACTAATTGTTGATGAAAAGTTCTACCATACCCAAAATTTGGGTAAATCTATCTGAACACAATAGAGTAGACTTAACCAAATTTTGGGTTTAGTTTCAGTTTTCAACCACAATTGGGTAAATTTAACCCCAATGATTTTTCAGTACATACTTGCAGTGAAGTATTACAAATGACCTCCCCGAAATCTTACCTAGCTTTGGCCGTTTTTCCTTTAACTCTGGAACAGTGTGGAACAGGTGCTCTTTTATCTGGGATATGGTTGAACCGCATGTCCCGATCTCCTCTTGGCGTCGCTTGTGAGCATGAAACCCATTGCTCTCAACGAAATTGCGAGCAGTTTCCACAATAGTTGGGAAGGTCTCTGCAACAGATGGACGTCCCCGACGACCCTTCGTGTCCTTGGGATCACGTTTTGCCACCCCTTTACGTCTTTTGGGGCTTTCCAAGAGCCAGCTCATATATTTTTCATCATTCTCAGGAGAACCGAGGGCCATGTTTACACCAAAACTGTCCAACTCAATATGACGCTAAACTATCTATAGGTGGTATCCCTGTTTTTGCCAAACATTCGTCATTTTAATATCAATAGCCTGTAGGAGTTGAAAGAACAAAAGCCCTGATCATGGTAGACCCGGTGGGGCGGTTATCACTTTATAGTGGTATAAACCTAAAGGATCCTTTTAAGAGGTGCGCTAACCGCTGCTTATCCAGCGCATCGCCGGTTGCGGTTATTTTAACTCAAAAGAACTCAATTAAGGGCGATGTTGAACGTACATGTATTAAAAGTAGGTGTTTTATGGATCAGTGTTTCATAACTTCAGCTACAGTTTTCCTGTTAAGAACGTCATTTCAGCTCCGTCTAGCAAAATTATCTCCATCTCCGTTTTAAGTAAAATCCTGTTATCATGAAGATTGAATGGCTAACTACCAAATGGCTGGGGGTTCAGGAGGTTGTGTCGTCAGGGCGAATCAGGACCAAAGGGCCTCTACATGTCGGCATGGAGGTCAGGGTTGCTTACAAGTCGGGCGTGTTTAGAGCCAAGATCGTTGAAATTGACGAAGGTAAGTTTATAATGTTTGCTTATTATGAATTCGTTTTTCCTGTTAGCCGTCGAAAATTGTTTAAATTTAATCAACGAAACATTTACAGCTGTTATTACTGTCCGTAAACAAAATTGAATTGGGCTGATGGTACCCGCATTTCATAATTCTTGTACTGATGTGATATATGTACCCACGAGAAACAATGACATCATCCCGGCCTGTGGAACATGAAAAATATAGGCAGGCTATGAAGTATATTTTCTGTAATGTAAATAGGGTTTTACCTCCAACTAGAATGAAAAAAACAACAACACTATAAACAGTTTCATATTTTTTGTCAACGGTAGCTGAACTAAACGCGCAATCAGAATTTTAAAAATCCACTCCAGGACTGTGACTAGTATTATACACACCGGTAATAACTTCTCCTTGTGTACAGCAACCGTTGCAAAATTGTTAATTCTGTCATTTGTTTTCATTCTTTGTAGGTACAAAGCGTTCGTTTGACTCGGACGACAGCGACGACGACATCCCCCTGGTGGCCCTTTTAAAACGCCGAAGGGTTAACGATGTCCCGCCCGCCCCGGCATCGCTCGATGTTCCCCAGCCCGCCTCATCTCCGGTGGAGAACGTTGTGGTCCCTCCCACCCCAACACCAGTCCGGGACAGGGCTGCACCCCCACCCGGCTTAACACGGGACGAGGATGTGGCCCAACTTGTCCAGACACCTGTCCGGGACAACGATGTTCCCCCGGCCGCGGCAACATCACCCCCGCCCGCCCCAAGACCAGTCTGGGACGAGGATGTTCCCCAACCTGTCCAGACACCTGTCCGGGACAACGATGTTCCCCCGGCCGCGGCAACATCACCCCCGCCCGCCCCAAGACCAGTCCGGGACGAGGATGTTCCCCAACCTGTCCAGACACCTGTCTGGGACAACGATGTTCCCCCGGCCGCGGCAACATCACCCCCGCCCGCCCCAAGACCAGTCCGGGACGAGGATGTTCCCCAACCTGTCCAGACACCTGTCCGGGACAACGATGTTCCCCCGGCCGCGGCAACATCATCCCCGCCCGCCCCAAGACCAGTCCGAGACGAGGATGTTCCCCAACCTGTCCAGGACAACGATGTTCCCCCGGCCGCGGCAACATCACCCCCGCCCGCCCCAAGACCAGTCCGGGACGAGGATGTGGCCCAACCTGTCCAGATACCTGTCCGGGACAACGATCTTCCCCTGGCCGCCTCATCACGTACTGAAGCGCTCCTAAGTCAGCTCCTTGATTATTATCGAAGGGGACAATCAGACATCGAAATCATCAAGAAGGACCTTGCTCTGATTAAGGGACACTTAGGACTAACATCGACGAAATCACAGCCAAAGGTAGTGCCAATCTCCGCAGACGTGGTACTAATAGGATCTAACGAACACTCGACTCCTATAAACAGGAGCACTTACTTTGATATTCACGGAAAGGTATCGGGCCCGAAAGAGCTAGTTCTTAAATTAATGTCGGCGCTCTTTTCAGATGAAGATCTGGCAAGGAGTAATTTCCATGGGGGTGATGTTATTTGTAAAGGGGGGATAGTTACCAAGAACTCACTGAAAAACAACGTGGTCTTCCAGGCCATACTTGCCCAAGCAAGGAAAGAGTTTCCAGATATGGCCGGGGGTGACGTGTTCAAGAAGGCGCTAACAGACGCTGTCAATGGAAAATGTCGCAAAACTGCGACAAAACTTGGCATCTAGATTGTGAAATGTTTATATATGTATCCGGTTCAAATAAGTATTAAAACAAGTTTCAAACTGGGCTTCTGGGATGAAAATTCGTGTTTCAAGTTTCCTATATCCAATTCGAATGAATAAACAAATTAAGTAGCAGCGGATTTGGAAACCACTTATTGTAATATTCTCTTTATACATATATACTATTATCTTTATATAAGTACAACTTGTTTTCAATCGCAAATTTCCAGTTGCAGGAGTGATAATTAATAAACAAAATGCTATACAATGTATACATGAATGGAAATGGTTCTTTTTTTATTAATGTACAGTGGCGTAATTCCGTGTGGGGGATGGTATGCCAGGTGGGGGAAGGGGGTGGCAAGTGGGGAGATGACCAAAATCCCGGTCGACCAAGGAAATTGATAAGGGGGTGGTGGAGGGGGCTGGAGAAAACGGGTACTCTTCATGATACAGTGGGATATGGAATGAAAATCATCCTCCAAAAATAATTATCGCAACCTAGATATATAAGGAATATATAGGATCCTAAATATTAAAAATAAAAATAATAAATTTTCGTCAAGTATAGAGTTAAGAGGTAGTCGTTCGCAGATTTTTCACCTTCCCTGAAAAAAGACGATATTCCAGAACAGTTTGTTTTGCTGTGTAAAGACAAAAATATTTCATTGATAATTACTGAATCTGTAGTGGCAACAGCCTGTTTAAAATCTCAAGAACAAGAAGAAACGGAAGATAAAAATAATCAAAACAACAAAGGCTTTTCCGCTGATAGCAGAAAAGCCAAAAACATTCAGATTGTATACATGTACTGTAAACCTAAACATCGCGTGGGCCCAACCAATTCCAACTTCAACAATTCAACAATGAATGATACATGTAGGTACTAAACACTGGCTTTGGAAACTTCACTGGCGTCTTTGGGGATTGATGAATGCCTTTTGTTCGTGAGGAGTTGATTGCCTTTTGTTGTTGAACGGGATAATCGCATCGGCTGGCCGGGGCTGGCCGTGGCCAGCTGAGCACTAATCTTCAAGGCACGCCGGGGCGGGCCGGTGGAATGTAAACAACACTGCCAACACAATAGCCGATCGTAATGAGCTGTGGTGGGGGATTTTGGGCCGCACAGCGCCGCACTCACTGAGAATGCTGGAGAGGCAAAATAATCCCCCGCAAAGGCGCCGCAGTGCGCCGAGGCGCGCCGAGTAAACCAATAAGGACGCTGGGCCTAAGTATTCTTGAATAAAGATTGTAGAGTTTGTATTCTTGTGTTTAGTTTGTTATTTCGATATTCATGGCTTCACGGGAGAAAAATGTGAAGCGTAAGTCGGCTCGGTGCGGGGCGGTACCCGTGGACGTGGGTTCCACGGGACTGCCCGCACCTCCGGGGGGCGAGCCCAGGGAGACACCCTCCTCCCATGGCCTTGCCTCCGACCGTGAATCTGTTGGGGCCACCCTCCCCCGTACACAGACTTCACTCCGCTGCCCGGAAACGGGCAGTGGCCTCCCCATAGGCCGGGGATCGGGCTATAGTCAGCCCGTTCCCCCGGCCGCGGATAACGGGGAAAACCAGCCGACTCAGAAGCTGACCGGTAAGAGTCGCCAAAAATCGCGCACCACGGTCCAAAGCTTCAAAGGCAAGCGGGACACCCTCCCCGCCGAGTTGCCTTCATTTGCCTCTGGCCACCCCCCGATCCCGGGCAGTGTGGCCAAGGCTACGGCCACGCTCAGCGTGACCAATCTGCCCGCCTCTACCCATGGGTCACTGGCATATGACCACGGGACCCAGGGTAGCGGTGCCACCCTGGCTGGCAGCGCAATCACCGATCCGCCCGGGCTGTTAGCCCCTGGCCGTTCGGTGGGGGACCCATGGGTCCCCGTTGCGAGTTTTTCCTCTGCCTCGGACTTACTCCGATGCTCCGGAATTCCAGCGATCCCGCCCTCCACCGAGCCCTCGGATACTGAGGTTTTGCGGGGTCGCCCAGTCAAGAAAGGGAAATTGCGTAAGAAACGTCACCGTTCCTCGGACACACCATCGTCCTCGGACCGCTCCCGGAAACACCGCAAACATGCGGAGTCCGTTTCCAATGCGGATCTCTTACAGGCTTTCCAGGCGTTCACCGCGTCCCTGTCGACCTTGTCAACTGCGGGGTTCGCGCCAGTGGGCCAACTCGCCCCACACGCTGGCCGACTCGCCCCGGACACGGGACGGTTCGCCCCCATTGCGGGCCAACTCGCCCCGAGCGCGGGCCTGCTTGCCCCCCAGATGGGTCAGCCGGCCCTGCACTTCGGTCAACTCGCCCCCAGTGTCGCCCCCGTTGTCGCTCCGCCGACTCGGGACGTCCAGGGTTGGGTTCGTCGTGACCAACAACATCTCCCCCAGGCTTTGGGTCGTGCCCCGGCCTCACCTCCGGCCATTTCCATCCACCCTTCAGCAGTTTTCTCGGAGTCGGATGGGGATTCAGTGCCGGCGGTGCCCCTCCATCGCGAGCGTACACCAGCTACGGAGGCCACGGGTTCGGACCAGGGGTTGTCTGATGCAGAGGGTGACATGCTTGACACACATCATCTCTCCCCCATCGAGACACAGTTGCGTCTGGTTCAACGCGACATGATCCGGGTTTTGGGTCTTCCGGACACTTCCGCTGAAGAACCTAAACCCTCGGCCCAGCAATCGTTCAAACAGCGTACCGCATCGGATATCCCTGCGGGACGCTCGACGCCCTTTCCGATCCTACCCCTGGACCAGTTTTGCATTAAACATATCCAGGCCGTAGCGGATCGCAAAACATGGCAGTCCTTCGACAAACGTACCAACGGTTATTTCCGTTTCCCGTCGAAGGACTTTGACGACTATTTTACAGTACCAACAGTCCCTGACTCTGCCAGAGACAAGCTGGCCGCTGATGGTAGTGGGTCGGGTTCGACACGTGCCCTCTTTACCGATCGTGCTAGAAATAAGATCGAGGACACTTTGAGGAAGACAGACTGGGCCTCCAGATTCGGCATGCGCTCGACCTCGTTCCTCCTACTGCTGTCGGAGTATCTGGTCAGAGGCTGTGAGGACGGGGCTACCGTTCCTGCGGACATGCTCTCCGCAGCCTTCCGCTGCCTTGACGAAACCCTCCGCCTGACCTTGGAGCAGTTTGCTCGTATTTCGGTGATGGCAACATCCGTCCGTCGGGCCAATATCCTCGATTCCCTGTACCTCCCCTCGGAAGGGGCCAGGAAGCGGATAGAGGCTTTACCATTATTTGGCCCGGATTTATTCGCCAATCAGTTCCAGGACTCCATGGAGGCCGAAGCGAAGCGAATAGAGGCTACCGATAAGATAAATCTTCGCAAGCCTGCCCAGAAATCGACAGCACAGCCTCAACCTAAGGCCAAGTCGACCCCCCGGGCCCCAGCAGGACGCTCCAGGCTTCCACAGGGCAGAACCCGCGGGCGTTTTCCCGCCGCGTCAACGGCTCAATCTTCGGCACGCCCTCCATATACGGGTCCCCGCCGAGGCCAATCCTTCCGACCGCGTGGCCAGACCTTTAAGCCGTCGGCCCCCCGGTTTTCCGGAGGGTGGCGTAAGTGACGCGCCCATACCCTGGTGGCCCCCCACAGCCGGGCCCGTGGGTGGCCGCCTCCAAGCCTTCGCAGGGCCCTGGTCCCAGGTCGTCTCCGACCGGTGGGTGCTCAAGACAATCCAGCACGGGTACGCATTGGAATTCACGAGCACCCCCCCCGTCGGACACAGTAATTCGTCACACGGAAACTCCATCCGACCCCGCCAAACGCCTGGCGCTAGAGTCGGAAATCGAGTCTCTCCTCCGGAACAAAGCGATACGCGTGGTTCCGCGGTCGGGGAGGTCGCCTGGTTTCCTATCGTCCTTTTTCCTCACACCAAAAATGGACACGAGAACTTGGCGGCCTATTCTCAACCTGAAGCCCTTAAACAGCTTCATCCGCCCCAAACGGTTCCGTATGGACACGCTCCGGGTGGTCCTCGGTTCGATTCCGGCCCAAGCATGGGCGGCTACACTCGACCTGCAGGACGCGTATCTTCATGTCCCCATTCTTCCGAGTCACTATCGGTTCCTCCGCTTCCGTTACCGAAACGTGACTTACGAATTTACGGCTCTCCCATTCGGACTGTCCACATCCCCTCGGGTTTTCACGAGGATTGTGAAGTCGGTGGGAGCAGCCCTCCACGCGAGCGGCATTTCAATCTTCATGTATTTGGACGACTGGCTGATAGTGGGCCGTTCACGGCACGAAACCAGCCGAGCGCTCGCCTCCACCGTACAGTTAGCCACGCGTCTTGGGTTTCTGATAAACAGAAGAAAATCACACCCAATTCCTACACAACTCCCAACGTTCTTAGGGGCTGTCATAAACCTCCGAACGAGCATGGTTTTCCCGACGGACAGGCGAGTTCAGAATCTGCAGCAGTGCGTCGATCTATTCCTCGCAGTAACATTGGCCCCAGCAGCAGCATGGCTGAAACTGCTCGGCCTCATGGCAAGCATGGTGGATCTCGTGCCTCACTGCCGACTCCACATGCGCCCGCTCCAGCTCCAGCTCCTCGCTCACTTCCGACCGAAATACCACCTCATCCATCATATGGTTCCGGTTCCGGTATTTCTACGCCCACACCTGGGGTGGTGGTCCGATCCGTCAAACCTCATGCGCGGAGTGACCTTTCCGCAGCCACAACCGACGGTAACCGTAACAACGGACGCCTCGGGCTTGGGTTGGGGAGCTCTGCTTTACCCGCGCCAGGCCGCGGGAGAGTGGACTCCGGACCAGCGATCCCTACATATCAATGTTCTGGAGATGCTAGCGGTGTTCAATGCCCTCAGACATTTTCAACCGTACGTCCGGGATCGGTCTGTCCTAATCAAATGCGACAATGTCACAGTTGTGGCATACCTCAACCACGAGGGAGGCACACGGTCACCCCAGCTCTGCCTCCTGACGTGGGAAGTACTCCATTGGTGCATAAGGTCCAACATCACGTTGTCGGCCTTCCACATCCCAGGAGCGGACAACTCGATAGCCGATGCCCTCTCCAGGGGAGTAATCCGTCCAACAGAGTGGACGCTACATCCCCGGGTGGTCGCGCAAATCTTCACGCTCATCGACCGCCCTCATGTAGACCTGTTTGCGTCAGCGGTCAACAACCAGCTGCCGGTCTATTGCACCAGATACCCAGATCCGAGGGCGTGACATGTCGACGCCCTCTCGATGCCCTGGAAGGGATGTTCGCGTACGCTTTTCCGCCGATATCCCTGATCCCTCGGGTACTGACAAAGATAGAACAGGAACGATGCAGGATTCTCCTTGTCGCCCCGGTTTGGCCACGTCAACCCTGGTTCCCCCGGTTGATCCGGCTCTTGGTGCACCGACCATTAATTCTTCCACCTCGACCGGACATTCTGTCTCAGCCTCGCTCGAGGTTCATTCACCCAGCACCCGGGGATCTTCACCTGACGTGCTGGACATTGTCCAACGCTCCTTCCGAGCAGCGGGCCTTTCGCAGGACGCTGCCGTATTCGCGGCACGCAGTCGTAGACCTTCCACGAGGAGAGTCTACAATAGCCGCCTACGCCATTACTACAAATGGTGTGGACGGAATTCGGTTGATCCAGTCAATTCACCTATAACCGACATTGGTGACTTCTTTGTTTACCTGTTCAACTCGGGCCTCGCAGTAGCCACGATCCGGAACTACCGTTCGGCTATTGCGGCCGTCCATCAAGGTTTCGCGGACGGGTCATCAATTACCAGTAACCATGCCCTGGGTCACATCCTTCGAGGAATGTTTCTAGAGAGGCCACCAACTCGTAAGCTCCTTCCTTCTTGGGACCTCTCCAACGTTCTGGGGGCGCTATCACGCGCCCCCTACGAACCAATGGGCCAGGCGACCTTGTTCGACTTATCCGTCAAGCTCGCTTTCTTGCTAGCGGTGGCGACGTCACGGCGTCGTAGCGAACTACATGCCCTATCTGTTGATCCGGGCCACATTCGCTGGGAACCGAATGGGGTGCGTCTAGTCCCAAATGCGTCCTTCTCACGAAGAACCAGTCCGAGTCCTTTGCTCCACCAGACATCTTCGTACCAGACATGCGCTCGCAGTCATCTGTACTGGAAGATAGGACATGGTGCCCTGTTCGCACACTCAAGTGGTACCTCAACAGGACCCAACTGATCCGGGGCAAGGCGACGAGCCTGTTCGTCACCTCCACCCCTCCATATCGTCCAGCCTCACAGAGCACCATCACGCGCTGGATTGTGACTGCTATTCGGACGGCTTCACAGACCTGGCCGGATACATCATCTGCCTGCTCAGCAGTGCATGCTCACGACGTCAGAGCAGTGGCGACGTCATGGGCCTTCTTCAAAGGGGTTCCCTTGGCCGATATCACCCAGGCAGCATGCTGGAAGACGTCGAACACTTTCACAGCCTGCTACCTGCGAGACGTCCTCCAGACTGAGGGATGTGCTGGAAGAGCGGCGTTGCGGGTAGCGAGCGATGCGGCCTCGCAGGCCTCGCAATCTACCTCTCCGCAACTCCAGTAGACGGGTTCGCTCCACCAGTCAGCTCACATCTCGTGTTTATGTGACTTCCGCTGGTAACTGAGGGTTGTATACTGTTGCATTAACCAATTTCTCCCAACAGTGATACCCCTCTATATGGAGTGTCCTAGACTCACACAGTGGCATCTCACTCCCACCTCCAAAAGCGGTGCTACTCTGCATTGGTAGTGGCTCTACGGGTAAGATGAGCGCTGTAGACTCCCCCCCCCCACAGTAGTGTGGGACGAGTCTACTAGCGAATACTTACCCGTAGAGCATCCCGCCCTCCTCCCCACAAAGGGCTCGATGCGCATTTGCCTGCTATCGCTCGAGAAAAGAGGAAGCTAACATGGCGGGTGTGCCGCGGGGCATGGTGGGAAGGCTATTGTGTGAAATCTTAGCGAGTGTATTGCGCCCTCTAGGGAAATATGCATTGGTAGTGGCTCTACGGGTAAGTATTCGCTAGTAGACTCGTCCCACACTACTGTGGGGGGGGGGTTATATATCAATTCCTGGGGGTACAATTTCACTGAAAATGGCTTAAAGTTAAAGCTTACAGCCTAAGGAACCTAGACATACCTCATGTTGAAGCATTTTCGTGAGCATTTATTTTTTTCTGAATTTAGCAGATAAAAAATTGCTCCCTGAATGAGAATGTCAGTGTTACATGCTGCACTGCTGTCTATAAAAATGGTGTTCAACCACAGACAGTAAGGATTTAAAAAAAATAATTTAGCCTCAAACCGTTTAAACTACTCAAAGGTATTTATAGCAACAAAAACTGTAAACATTATATTGCTTATTTTTCTGACGAAATTAAACTTATCGATTCTGTACATAACTCTTGGTGTCCGCCTCGTTGTAATGTAGTCTCGCTCTCACCTAATATCGCATGCAAACATCTTTATCTCGCCTGCACATCTAAACTATGCACATGCGATCACTTTACAAAATATCAACGTCATAGAGGGCCTCGAATCAGTGGAGAGCTTTAATGACTGGTTTCCTATCACTTTGATTTTTCGTGTCCATGTGTTATGTACGCAATCTGTCATGCAATGCGGGCTTGCCGAAGTCAGAACACCCAATGTTGCAAATTTCTAGCAAGCTAGGGAGTTGTACTGTCATGTGGCCTGACCAAGGTTGGCCGTGATTGGTTGGGTTTTCTGAAGTGGTGCGTTGTGTCTTCGTGTCCGGTATCTGGACACAAGTTATGTACAGAATTGGGACAGGCATGGGTGAGTTTTTCGTGTCATCAGTGCCCACATTTCTTGAAATTCCGGGTTGCCAGAATGTTCAAACGTTATGCCACAAAATGGTAAATGTAATTTTTCTTACTATGTACATGTAGTACTTCAAAACAACAACGAGAGGCTAAAGTGTTTCGGTTTTGGGGAAGTCCAGCCATTTTTCCGCTGATTTTTGTAAACATGGCAGCATGAATTTTTCGTCCGCGTTATGTTCGAATGCCGATTTTACTATTTTTTTTGTTTCTTGAGGATAAATTTTTCTTTTTCAGTTTTCGTAATGGTAGTCATCTAACTTAACTCAATTAGAAACAAGACATTTTGGAAGGAAAAAAATGTTTTGACGGGGTTTAGCCTTGATTTCTGGCGTACATAATTCGGACACCGAGATCTGGAGGTCATGCAAAATGTACATAATGCAACATGAAAATCAAATTAAAGCTCATAAATTAGTTAAATTGTACATGCATACAATTTCTATTAAAACAAACATTCAACTATACAATTTTTTTCAAAGCATGGTGCCATAAACTGGTGAAGAGCAATGACAAATCTCCATATATTACCAATTTGGTGTCCATGTTTTGATGTTATGTACAATTATTTGTCATGGTTAACCTTGCCCACTATAAGAGCTTTGGATTCCAGTACTTTTCTATCATGTCTTTCTATGGTTATGGGTCAGTGCAACATTTTAAGACACACTATTTAGTTGTCCACTCAAATCTCAATAGTTTTATTTCATTAAGATTAATACCACATCTTCTGTACATAACGGTGTCCACCTAAACACAACTCATTTTGTTTTTGTTGAAAATGTATTTTCAGTGTTTTGTGTATGTCATGTTGCATAGTATTAGACATACTTTAAAGAACAACTTCAATGTCCTGGGAAATTCTCTGCCCAGTTTGAGAAATGTGCTCCTAAAGGACACCAAGTTATGTACAGAAGATATCTCCCTTGGCTCACTTTAAGGGCTGGTGTATCTCTTGTTTTGAGTTGTCTTGCTCCACCAGTTCATTTTTATGTTTCTATGGACTATATTAAATATCTTTACAGGGTAAATGATGGTAACATCTGTTGTTCATTTTAGGTCTGTTTTGTAACAAAAATGTGTCGTGTATCATATCCCTGCACATATACAGTGCACGTACATGTACATACACACACAAACGTGTATCGACCTCCAAACGTGGACGTCCTATTGTTCCTCTTTCGTTTGTACATTAACTTTTTCGGAAGACCTCCGTATGTTTTGTACACAATCCCAATCGTGGACGTATGCGGTACTATCGACGAAAAACATTCGCAAAACACTGAAAGCTTTCACGACAGCGAAAAAAACACACGTGCATGTCAATGCGACGCACACACGGTGTACTATACTACTTGCACATGTCGAGTCATGGCCGACCAGCATGGCCGATGCTGCATGTCTGAAAGGCTACGTTGAGGGTTTAAAGTTACGTACACAGCCAACAACGAGAATCCAAACCTCTTAATCAAAGATGCCCGCTACAAGCAGCAACCTCGGCCCCATTTTCCTGGATTGTGTCGCTGTGTTGTTTCCATGCATGCGCGATGTGGTTTGTGCTTGAGCGAGAGTGAGCATGAGCATGCTTCAACTGGATACTGCAAAATGGAACTTACCAACAGAGGGCGCTGTGAATTACACTGTCATAATTCGAACTTATTTACACTGAAAAAAAGTCAAGAACTTCACACCAGTTCGAAGAAAAAAATTCCACAAACACCATTTTAAAGCAAAAAAATGTAAAAATTGCTGAAGAAACGTTTTTTTCCTTTTTTTATATAATAATGCATGTGATCGACCAGAATTGCCATGAGCGCCTTGACTAAAGGCTAGTTATACGGTAGACAGGGCCCTCTCTTAAAAGCTTTATACCAGTAAACAGCTGTGACACAAAATTCTGTTTCTTTATTAAGCACACGTGCAACTCCGGACAAAACTGCTACGCATGTATAGCAAACTGCTATGCAATAATTAATATTGCATAGCAATAACTGTTATGCAAATTTTCTTGTCAAAATTATGCCCTGTACATGATGTGACTGGTTTGCAGAGTTTGACGCCAGGGGTGACCAACATGAACCAGCAGGTGACTGCACGTAGGGAGGAGTTGATCAATGCCACCCATGCTGCACAGCTAGCTCAGCATTCAGAACAGTTCCAGAAGCTGATCCCACTATTGGTGTCCAGTATGAAGATATATGTCACCATATTAGAGCAAAGTGAGTCCCAACCATAGAGCTATATTACATTACTAGAGCGCTGACTTGATGTACAAAGTGATGCCTGCTGGGCGCATCCATGTTTGTGTAACAAGCCTATAGAAAACTCAAAATTTTGTATGGATATCTGCGTTTGTATTCTATAAAGTTGCGTTATCGAAGCCGATACGCCGAAACCCGAAACGCACAATCGGTAAATGAGCATTTCATTTTGCTCTGCGCAAACAGCGCGTCCCGCGCTGCAGATGATTTTTGCCATGACGTTTTATAACCGTCATGACGCGCTTAAGTTGTTTGCGTATGTTGTACTTCTGCGTTGCATTTAGAGTACATTTTTGAAATTCACTCCATCTAATTTCATTATGTTCTACAAACACGCACGCGAATTCAAAATGTCTGCGCATACATGTAGGAAGGATTTCAAGTATCTCCGCGCCTAAGATGGGGAGTTAGCGCTCTAGTAATTTAATATAGCTCTATGGTCCCAACATTAAACCCCACTCCTCTGCTACAGAATTCAAACTGTATGTATTTGTAATTAAACTGCATTTTGGGAGTCCTGCTTTGTGGTCCAGTGCTTAACTGATTTCTTTTTTGTCGAACAATCCACAAGAATTTTATTTTTTTTAGATGGGGGAGATTTATTAATATATGTAAGAGTTTTAAAGTAATTTTTTTCCCTCAAGTTTTTGGTATGGTAAGCATTTGAAATCAGCACTTATAGTGCCTGGAGCATTTGTACATTGGAGACCAGTCTATAAAAACTGATTTTGCCCTTTGACATGTTGCAAGGTGTGATGGAAATTACAGTAATGAAGTTTTCACTGCAGGTAAACTCTCTTACACTGTATTTGTCATGTTGCAGATCTAGGTAATCCATCAAGATAAACGGCTTTGTTCTTTCTGCTAAATGCAAAAAGTGTTCATATAAAATGTCAGACTCCTTTAAACCCTAACAGTCCTGAATCCTCCAATTTCAATATGATTTTTCACACCACCCAGGGAGTTAGGGTTAACGTTTGATACAAGGTTATAGTGGACTGTGAAACCTACATGTACATGTACAGTCTGTTGCAATTGAAAGTTAACACTGAATGAGAATAGAACTTTTGTGAAAAGAATTTGATCCCATTCACATTCACATTTTCCACACACCTTTTCCCCCCTGTGAATTCAAGTGAGAAATTATTTTCCCAGTGTGAAAAGGTCTGAAAATGTTTTCCCATTTGTGTGAAAAGGTGTGAAAATGTTTTCCCACGTTTGTGAAAAAGGTGTGAAAATGTTTTCCCACGTTTGTGAAAAAGGTGTAAAAATGTTTTCCCATTTGTGTGAAAAGGTATGAAAATGTTTTCCCACGTTTGTGAAAAAGGTGTAAAAATGCTTTCCCACTTTTGTGAAAAGGTGTGAAATATTTTCCCACTGTGGGAAATTATGTTCCCATTTTGTGAAATGAAAATGAAATCCCTGGGAAGAGAAAAAGTGTGAAGAGAAATTCCCAATCCAAGGTTAACTTTTAATTGCAATGTACTGTAACTCGACTAAATGAGACGCACCACTACAGTTACAAAGAAAACCAAACGCTGCTTATACCGAAGAAAACTGTGATTTTCGAAACCTAATCCGAATGATTTCCTGTACAATCACAGCATGATTTTGTTTGTTTGCATGGACAGGTAAACCTGGTAAACAGGAAGCCTGGGAGAATCGTACGTATGTGGCCAGTAAGATGATCTATCACATCCAGGAGATCATCAGGGTACTGCTAGCTGTGGTAGGTTCATTGCAACCAGACATTGTGATAATAATGTCATTTATCTTCAAGCAAACTTGAATCCTCGATCCTGGCAGCTGAGAGTGTGATAATAACCCATATTGCACGGCCCATATCAACTCCGTGTGTTGCGCTGTTCTAATTCTGCAAATTGCGCGATACGGAAAACGCAGTGCTGCATAATCCATTGGCAATTCAAAAGCTGCGCGTTTGCGTCCCATGTGGATCGTCACGTCTTTTTCAGCACACACTTTTTACATTTTCCGGATAGCTTCTGTTTCTTCTCTTTTCAGAATAGCCTACATAAAGAGGTCTATCCACAATTTTGTTAAAAACTTCACGGTACTACATGTATACCAATCTCGTGTTTCTCTGTCACTTTGTTGCTCTATCAGAGCTCCACTCAATATTTGGATCTTCCTGTCATTTCTCCACTCTCTTACTTTCATTTCCTCTCACTGTTTTGTACAGTCAAACCGTTAAAGGGAGACCATTTATTGCGAGCCATTGGCAGAATAGCAGGCAAAGGCGGCAAGACGAAATTCACCATAGAGAACGTGACGAAGACCAGGATAGTGCTGGGTGTATTGATGTGTGCGTGTACGTGGTACAGGTTTTTGCGCACAGCACCGTGCGTGTTCCATCTTTACTGCGCGTCAAGTTTGCTTGAAGATAAATTCATTATCCCACTCACGCTCGTGGAACACGGGATAGTGCGTCCGTGTCCCATATTCCACTCGGCCTCGTGGAATATGGGACACGGATGCACTACATTATCCCGTGTTCCACTCGGCACTCGTGGGATAACTAATACAATTATATCAGATGGTAGCAATGTCACCACAACATAATTTTATGTACCTCATACCACATAAGTGAAATGGCTTGTGTGTATGTTCTGAATTCCCAAAGAAAAAAGTTAGCATTTAAATGTAGTATACAACATTTGCTTTTGCTGTAATTTTCAGAAATAAGTGGATTTTGGGGCTAGTATTTTGCAGCAAATACTGCGACACTCACCTGTTTGTGTGCATGCTGGGAAAACAAAGAGAAAAAATGTAGTCTGGTTCCCTGATCTACTTCTGACAAAACAGAGCAATTTATAGATGTCATGGAATTATCAGGTCGGGAAACTAGACTAGCTGGCTTGCACCCGTTCACGGATATGTAACTGATTGCTAAACAAAATGTGGACTAACTAAAGTTGGTAAATTGGGAGCAGTATTCGAAAAAAAACATTCTTTTTCCAATGATGGTCAGCCGACCATCGCTGGAAATTGTAAATAAATTTCACTTTTCTTGAAAATGACGGCACACCAGGTGCCATGATTTCACAACATGCTTGAGACTGTTATTTACTTAGTCAAGTAAGGTATTTCACAATAATTCAGTATTGTTTGCAAATGTTGTATATTACCTTTTATACAACACCTGAATAAATCCCAGCCATCCGATTGGTGGATCGTCGATCACGTGCATTGAATTATTCTTCCCATCGCACGACGCGAAACCCGCACCGCCAAAAAAACGTTCTATCACATGGTTCTATCAAACGGTAATGCGTTTGATAGAACTTCTCTGCCGCCACAACACGGCTGTCATTGGACTGGTTCCCGGTCGCCTCTTCGTTGTCCTTCGGACTTCAAATGTATATTATATACATATGGGGACCGGGAACCAGTCTAGGCTGTCATTCACACAAAATGGCGGACGCTGTTTCCGAACCGCAGTTTGTTTTTCTAACAGACGACGAAATATTGGAACTCGAAGGCGATGCTGACGCTGCTAACACAAAGAGACAAATGAAATATGCAGTCAAACGATTAGAGGAATTTGCAAGACACGCAGGAACAACAATTAAAGCTTTAAAGTATTCGGAACTGGAGCACTTTTTGTCGCTGTTTTATGCGGGACTGACAAGGTAAACGGCACGTTGTAACGTTACACCAAGAAATCCATGCATGCAATCTGTCGGATTTATTCAGGCGTTGTAAAAAACAAATAATGAATATTTCACATTCGTGCAATGGTAAGAATAATTTCATTCGGTGACAGATGGAATGTTCCATTCCACTCGGCTTCGCCTCGTGGAATGGAACATTCCATCTGTTACCATCGCACTCATAAACATTCATTATTTGTATATAGTCATTCCATAACCATGCCGCAGAACTGCAGCAAACTGACGGGGTTGTCATTTGAATGTCACCTGTTAGGATGATGACAGCTTCCGAGTGGATAATGTGACAGGTCTCCGCTCTGCACGGAATCATATCAAGAACAACATGGAAAAGGCTAGACTCTGGTTGGACAATCCTAATGCGCTGCCTGGTGGCATGGGTAAATAGCCTTAAACACTCCCTAAACATGTAGAGTGCTGGTCCTTGTGCCATCCAGATGAAAAAGCAGTAAATGGGTCTTTCCAACAGGTTGGGACACAGTGTGTGACATTTATCCATATCTTTAAAATTACTATTACATTTGATTTATTTATTTCATGTAACATCAGTCTTTGGGTGGGCAATATTTTAGAAAGTTTTAAATCATGTAAATTATATTTTACAAAAAATAGGATAATTTTTTTCTTCAGTTTTTGTGTTTTTTCAAGACTTTAAATACAATATGGGAAATTCACCATGTGTACTAATTAAAAGATGTACTATGCAACACAAGAACACCCTTTTTATGGTAGTCAGTGTCCAAATATAGCAGAGACAGCAAGAACAGACGTGAGTGTGGACGTAATATGGACACTGTGTCCACTGTTACATCCACACATGCATGTTTTTTTGTTCTTGCTGTTTCTGAGCTATTTGGACACTGGCAACCATAACAAAAAGTGTTTTCTTGTAGCATTGAGTGTCAGTTAGTTAGTTAGTAAGTAAGTTGCATAATTATTTATTTAATGATGAAAAATTAAGGCAGTCTGGACGTAACATTTAGTACTGACATGGTGTGACATGAAAATGCACATTTCCTTTTTGTAACATTTTCAACATTTATATAAATAATTATGCAAATTCACTCTGTATACAAAACACAAACTGCAACACAAACAACATTTGTTATGATATTCAATATCCAAATGCAGCACAACAGCAGAAATATTTGTATGGTCATGGTCTATCATGGTGTACATGTACATGTACATGTACGTCTGCACCGATTCTTCAAATTCTTGCTATTTCTGCTATATTTGGACACTGACTGCCGTAAAAAGGTGTTTCATTGTTGCATAGTGTGTCTTATAATTATTGTACGTTATGAATTTCCCATATTTATTTATTAAAGTGTTGGAAAAACACAAACATTTAAATGTTGGACATGGTGTCCATGTTACGTCTATTTTACATTCAAAATAACACACTTTTTATCATATTTTTGTTAAAATATAACTTCCATGATTGAAAACTTTCTCAAATAATCTCACACCCAAAGACGGATGTCACATGAAATAACTGAATTAAGTGTAATGATGGTTTTAATGATATGGTCATATAACACACTGTGTCCCAACCTGGTGAAATGACCCAAATACATGCAAGTGTAGAAGCTACATGTATTACCTGAAGGACACGCTTTAACCCCATCCGGCTGGCTTTTATGAAGGGGTGCTGGACTGCTGGTATGCTGGAGGTATCACTGAAACGGCTGTTCAGCCGAGTATAAACACGACGTAGGCACCACACTGAACAGTAGTAGCCCTATTCATCGTAAGCGGAGCCCCCCTTTCGTTTGAAAGCATGCTTAGATGTTTGAAAAAGCCCCATCTATTCATTACACTCCAATTGAAGAACAATATAGTTCAGTATGAATAGATTGTGTATGTGCAGGAATGCGGCTATACATGTCAACCAGCCCAGTGGTCTCACCTCGAACCGCAGCCATGGCAGAAGGAAATGAACTGAAGGGAGCTACTATGGCATTTTGCGATACAGGCAGAAGCAAACCTTTTCACTGGAAAGTCGATGTGGGGATTTTAAGTTTTTACATCAAATCTTCTTTTTTATCACATAACTGAATTCGATCACAAAATATCGTTTTGTGTTAACCCTAACTCCCTAGACCCTCCAAAATCCTCCGATTGCCCTGGCCCCCAAAAATGCATTAATTCTCAATCCTCCAAAATCCTCCAAATGTTTGCATCTATGTTAATCACCATTTATCATCAATCCTCCATATCCTCCTGTGCTTCAATCACTATTCACCCTCAATCCTCCAAAATCCTCCTGTTTCTCAAACACCATTCATCCTTAATCCTCCAAAATCCTCCTGTTTCTCAAACACCATTCATCCTCAATCCTCCAAAATCCTCCTTTTTTTGAAACACCATTCATCCTCAATCCTCCAAAAAACCATAAAACTGTTAGGGTTAATGTTGCTTTTGCAATGAGATTATAATCGGACAGTTGACTGACTTTGAGCTTCATTTTCTCAAAACAAGTGGTCATGACTCTAACAACTTCAAAAGGTATTCCGGAGGTCGCAGGTTCGAATCCCGCTCCTGCTAGTTTCTTTGTTCACTTTGAAAATGTATTCAAAATGTATCTAGTCAGTTTCCCTTGTGGATTGTTTGAAGAATTATAAGTTAAAAAGTCGTATCCTCATTGAGTGATCCCCACAATGTTGCTTCCCAGGTCGTATCATAAAATTTGGGGTGATCTCTGGCTATACGGCATTCTGGGTTTATGACTTCTGACTAGCGGCCACCCGAACAAAGATACTGACAATTTGAGAGACCGCCAACATAGGGCAAGATAGCTCAGTTGGTAGAGCGCCGGTACGGTATTCCGGAGGCCGCAGGTTCGAATCCTGCTCCTGCCAGTTTCTTTGTTCACTTTGAAAAACTTCAAAAGGTAATAGGTTGGGCTAGGAATGTGCAACATTAACACACAAAACATCAAAATAAAGCTTATACATACATGTACATGTACATGTAGCTTGTACATACAATGTACTTTCAGGAAAGACTAATCTCAATTTTTCAAAGTTTGCTACTTCCTATTTTGTGGTACCAGGTCACATATGTGATGTGGTCTGGGAAACCCTTCACTTGGTGAAATTTATCATTCCTGTGTTTTCAAAACTGTTTTATTCCTTAACTAGGATGTCTGTTACTTTACTTATGCTGTCAGGAATTAAAGAAACCTACAGTGCAGCTGACTTTATTTTGAGAAATCAAGCTTTAAACTTCTGCGTAACTCATCGAGTTTGCACAAAAAGTGACTGAAAGATTGCAAATTGTTACATTTAAAATGATGGAATTTTTAGTTAATATTTTTAGGAATGATAATTTAGATATTAATAATTTAATTGGTAGCAGAAACTCAAATTGTCATAAAAAAAAAAATAGGGGACTATTGTGCCATTATCTTTAATGCAGGTTCGGTGACATGTGAAGGGTTTTTCCAGACCACATCATGTATGTAAATCACTGCTTATAAACCAAAACATGAGCTGAAACTGCCAGTCCTAACGAGGAGTATTTCCCGTGCAGTGATTTAGTTACAGATACATTATACCACTCCAGAGAATGCATTTCAGGAAATAAGCCTGTAATCCTAGCAGGAATATTTGATGTGCAATGTGTGCAAGGATAGGATTGGCTTCATGTTACACTGCATCATGGAATGACACTTGAAAGCTACTTGTTCCAAAACAAGATGCAACTGTTAACCCTTTTCCTACCAATGTCGAGTTTACTCGACGAGGAAACCACACACCAGAGTATCCAAACAACAAATATATTCACCATGTTTCAATGAACTGTAGTGCTTGTGTTTTTCGCTGTCCATACATGTACATACCAACGGAAAGAGCTGGGCGGTTCGGATCTTTCTAATGGTGCTATCAAATTCATGTGTCACCATTACAATATTTTGAGAAAACTGTATCCGAAGTATCCCTGTAGAGTTATGTGTATGGAGTGTCATTGGTTCATGTGACAAACAACTTTCCTGTTTGATAAAGTGGACCAGAAGAGAAAACAACCGTTACTTTGCTGTTTTAGCAGTTATGACTTTCATTTTTACACCACATGAAAGAGAAATTTTCATGGAACAAACTTCACACACATTTTTCTTTTCAGTCAATTCTTGACACACTGCTTCAGGGTGAAATCTTTGGTTGAAAATACAACCATTCAACAAGCAGTCAACTGTTTTTTCTGCGTCAGTGATGTTTATGCTTGACTGAACAAAGAATGTGGTACTGGGGAAAGATAATGTTTTGGTTACTACAGTACAATGGGAATTGGAAATTTTTGTTAAAAGAATTCGCAGACTTAGCATTCACATTTGCATTTCACGTGCAACTTTCCCCCCTCCGAATTCAAGTGGGAAATTATTTTTACACTTTTGCGAAAAGGTGTGGATTTTCTTTTTTAACTTGTGTGAAAAGGCATGAAAATATTTTTGGGAAATTAAAATGAATTTCCTGGGAAGAGAAAAAGAGAAATTCCCATTCCTGGGTTAACTTTCAAATGCAATGTACTGCACCCGTTATGAAGTTAACAGTGGTGCACACATTAAAAGTGCACCCAGTCGTACTTTCCTACATACATGTATGTATACTCGTGAGGAAAATGCTTTGTGTTTCCTATTCTTCCTCTAATATAACCCAACCCCATAGACTAAGCACGTAGTTTTATGTTCGAAGACCGATTTCAACAAAAGACCGTCTCCCGAGGACAAGAAACATTCCTTTGTATTTTCTTTCTCCCCTTGTCCTCGAACGTATTACAGTACATGTACATTGTGCCCGTACATGTAGAAGTGTGGCACACTTTCTTTTGGTTAGAGAAAGTGTCAAATACAAGCAGAACGTTGGCATGTATACACTCTTTGTCTTTGAGTTTCCCACATATTCCATCAAAACAGAATGTCAGAAATTGTCCAAGTCCATCGTTAATCCCAACCCACCTCAATGCTCTAAAAATCCTCCTTGCAGTTTTGGAGGATTTTTGAGGATTGAGGATGAATGGTGTTTCAAGCGGAGGATTCAGGATGAATGGTGTTTAAAGCACATGAGGATTTTTGAGGATTGAGGATGAATGCATTTTTTGGGGCAGGGCAATCGGAGGATTTTGAAGGA
Organism: Hippasteria phrygiana; assembly: GCA_037893225.1. Classification (NCBI taxonomy): domain Eukaryota; kingdom Metazoa; phylum Echinodermata; class Asteroidea; order Valvatida; family Goniasteridae; genus Hippasteria; species Hippasteria phrygiana. The sequence goes on from JAZGUH010000101.1 coordinate 193,945, forward strand.
TTGAGGATGGTTCCTAGCAAAAAGGGTCTAGGGGGTTAGGGTTAATGTGGTTGCAGTGCCACATGATACAGAATCTGGGCAATTTACAATGTAGTGTGCCACCAACAGTTGGCAGTGCAGAGGCCAGTTTTTGCAGTGCATCATGGGGAGGGTCCACATAATTAAAATAGTACAAGGCAGACACTCAGCATTGCCACGTTTAGAGTTCTACAGCTGTTTTTAATTGGAACAGTGGGTGTTTCTGAATGATCAGGCAATGCTTTTCTTGGGACATTCCAAGCAAGGCGCACTCCCTCATCTACCATGAAGTTGTAGAAATGGCCCCTCTGTGGTGCCGCCTTTCGTATTGCGAATGGCCAAATTAGCATGTTGTATGTAAATGTTAGACTTCTGATAATATCGGGGTGAGATTTCAGGATTTTTGATGAGACGTCTTCCAGATTTCCAGAAGTTGTTTTGGTTCTTAAATCGTTTCAAACTGACCCCTGCAGCCTGAACAGTCTTCTTTTAATTCGAATGTCGCTATTTTTTTGCAATTTTGAACCATATCATTTGGCAGATTTCCTGAACATTTTTTTTTTCTAAGCATGCTTGAGTAACGCCATACAAACCAAATGCCTCCGGATGTTTTTGTGGATTTGTCATTTTCCTTATATCTCGCCCCTGTAATATGTGATTGATTGATATGCACTTTACAGGTGAGAAAGCTGTTCGACGCATCCTGGAAGATGCCAAAAAAGTTTCCAGTGGCCTGGATGGGCCTAAGAGGGCAGCCATAGAACAAGCTATTGATGAAATCACTGCCTTGACTAATGAACTCTCAGAATTGAGAGCCAATAACCAGGTAAGGCACACAAAGACAAACAGCAGTTCATGGATCTTATTTTATGGAAGTCGCCCAATACAAGGCTAAAAGCCACTCGAGGTAAAGGGCTACAACAGAGGTGGAGGGGTTGGCCAGATTTAAGGTTGCCAGCCCCACCTCCCTTACGGTTTTCCTGGGTCAAGATCTAAATAAAGGAAAAATTAAACAAATAATATTATCCTAATTTTCAGATGTACAGTGGAACGCCGCTGTAACGAACATCGCGGGACCCACAGATTTTGTTCGGTATAGTGATCGTTCGGTATAGCGATTTTCAGCCGCCGGTTAAAGGACGACTTTAAACATGTGCCGGCCACATGTTCGTACTTTCTCAGCTTACCGAATTCTAAAGCAACAGCTGGCTAATCCTTAGGGAAATAATAGCCACCTGTCACTCTTCAACATAAAGCTGCGGCCGTTTGAGAATTACAAAAAGCCCAAATACCCGGTACATTTTTTTAATCTATTGCCTTTTCCCCCCCAACAACAATGTTCGGTAAGTTTTGTACAACAAATTTGGGAGCCAAGGATGGTGTTCGGTATAGCCGAATGTTCGGTGTAGCGGCGTTCGGTATAGCGGCGTTCCACTGTATAGACCCAGGCGGGGTAACTTCTACCATTGGTGAGACTAACTCACCTCCCCCCAAACATGCCATCCATTGCAAGTCAAGAGACCGTAACGAGCATCCAATCAAGTCAGAAATGTTGGTGTTCATTACAAAGGCACAATGCAAGTGAATGCGCAGGTAAAACTTCATGGTTTAAACAAAAGTGAAGTTATGGTAAAATAATAAAATATCATACCAGTCTTGTTGACTTGCTGACTCGGACTCGAGTCAGACTCAAGTCGTGATTTTTTTGACTTGAGACTTGACTTGACTTGGAAAAATAATTACTTGGGACTTGACTTGACTTAAAAAAGAACATGACTTGTGACTCGACTTGACTTGAATAAATTTGACTTGCTGACATTAACACTTTTGTTAAAATAAACACAAACTTTTGGGTGTATGCACATATCAGTTGAAAAAATGCCAGGCCTGCAGCGCATAGCGAACTGGGTGTCCAGTACATATGTGGGGCCACAGCCCTGGCCAACTGAGAACCGTCAAGGCGGCAATCCAGGCTGATTTTGCACAGTGCATGCGTGCCAAAATAGTCATTTGTCATTGGAATTTTAATTTACTATGTTCAACAATTGACTTGAGTCTTGGTACTTGACTTGGTATTTTTTCATGTAGAGTGAGTGCCTACATGTACATGTACATGTACATGTGAATCAACATTACAGCAACTATACTCTCATACATCAGGAAATGGCATTAAAGTTTTACGCATGGGAAACAAAATTATTTCACTTGACTGTACAAGTGTTTCCTATTGTGTTAATACAATAATGTGCTATGTATTGCACTGGGTTTTTAACACGTCTTCTCACCACTTCTATTGCAAAGCGAAGATTCCCCAATACAGTAGAATGCCACTACAATGAACATCATGCGATCCACAAACAAAAATGTTATAGTAAATATTGGTTTGTATTGAATACTTCAATTTGGGAGCCAAAGAGGATGTTCGGTATAGCCAAATGTTCAGTATAGCGGTGTTCGTTATAGTGAAGTTCTGCTCTATGTACATGTATGTATGTAAACTGTTCCTGCAGGGTAACAGTCCTCGTGCGCTGGAGCTAGCCAAAGCAATCACTGGCAAGCTGGCTAACTTGGAAGTCCAGATCAATGATGCCATTGCTGAGGTGTTGAAGAGCAGCATGGGCAAGTTGGCTTACACTGCTGCTGGTAAACTAGCACAGGCCAAGGAATGGCTCAACAATCCGGGCGCTGATGACAAAGGAGTTGGTAAGAGCTGTGACTATTCACGTTACTTCCTGCTCCCTACACCCCCCTACCCCCCCACCACCACCCCCCCCCCCCCCCCCCCCCCCCCCACCCCCCACCACCACCCACCACCCACCACCTACCACCGACCACCTAGCATGGGGCCGCCATCTCCCACCCCAACTCAGAGTACAGAAGCGCATTAATTTGTTTGGAGAAGAGTTGGACTCATCCTTACAATCACTCTCTCACCGGAGATCTGTTGCTACTCTTAGTGTGCTCTATTTACAAGAGGCGCCAGGGTGTTGCGTCGGCTTTTGCAACCAAGCGAAACGGACACAATGTGCTTGTGCAGTCAAGCGTAACACAATAATCCAACAATGGATTGAAACTGCACAAATAGCGGATGTAGGCGTCATCCGGCCTGGTGGCATTGTTTTGTTTTTTTGCACCATTTGGCGTCATCCATCATTGTCCATACGCAATTGGTTAACCCCTTGAGCACTGTATTTTACGGGAGATGTCGGGGTGTTGCAGCGGTTCTGGCAGCCAAATCGAACCGCTACAATGTGTTTGTGCAGTCAAGCATGACATACACAATAATCCAACAATGGATTGAAAAGAAATGCACAAACAGCGGCCAGTTGCGACATCCGGCCTGGTGACACTGTTCTTTTAGCGCCTTATGGCGTCATCCGTACGCAAGGGGTTAACAATACCAACCCGTCAAACTCCAACAGCCCATTTTCCATAACAGTACACAACCCGTCAAACTGTGTTTTATTCCTCCATGCTCCAACACCCCCTTATTAGCTGTTGGGTTTTGATTGAGTTGGTACACTTGGCCAAATGCACAGCATAAACAATGGGGACATACAGTACCTGCATCCCGTCAAAATCCAACTACTGTATTCAAGCCCTAGTTGTGCAACTACATTATTCAATGTATGTGTTCCTTAGAAGTATTATGTAAGACACTATATAAGCTGTTGATTCCATTGTTTGTTCTACATGTACCTCCGTACCCCATTGTTCAGTACATGTCAAAATAAACATACAGCCACACACACAAGTGTGTAAATACCGGCAATCGCGGACCTCCTATTGTCCCTCTTTTGTTAATACATGTACTTTAACTTTTTTGGAAGGCCTCCCATATGTTTTGTACACAATTTTTAATCGTGGATGTTCAGTTAATCTACGCCCCAACTCTTTTATCCCTAGTCTATGATTGCCGGTGTTTACATACTCATCCCAACACCAGAGCTCTATGCCCATTGCTCCAGCCAACTTTCCCCACTCAATCAAAAGCCAACACTTTTACTGCACAGCTACATGTACAGTACCCATCCCATTATAATCCAACACCACATCAAAAGTACAGTACATAACCCATCAAATTCCAACCAAGTTGCATAGGGATTTTAAAGGTAGTCTACATGATTGGTCATTGTTTCAATTTTCAAAAATTGGCGGATTTGGGGGTCAGTATGTTATAAGAAATACCGTTCCACTGACCTGTTCAAAGTTTTGCGTTGTTGGATGGCGAAAAAAACCAGAGAAAAACGGCGTTCGTTTTCAACCGTCGGGCGGATGATAGCCTTTAGTCAAGACGTGCGTGGCTATCTGGGCGCGTTGACGCGCCCCGGATATGCCATCATGTCCAGGGCGCGCCACTCGTCCGGGTAGCCACGCGCGCCTTGACTAAAGGCTACAGGGCAGTTTTCTAACGATTGCCGGCCGGAAATCGTTGGAAAACGATATAAATTTCCACTTTTCTTGACAACGACAGTACACCTGGTGGCCATGATTTCACAGGATGATTGAGACTACTATTAACTTAGTCTTGTAAGGTATTTAGTAATAATTCAGTAACAAAAAAATTGGATGATTACCAATCGTGTACACTACGTTTAATGACATCTCATACCTCCTGCCATGTATGGTTTCTACAACATCGCACCATTTGTCCCTGGGTTTTTTGCTATACCAAACTTGAATATAATCAAATTTGGTTCCTTTCTTTTTCTACAGTCCCTCTCCAAGTGGCTTTTGGGTCTTCTGATGCTTCTTATGTACCCTATAATTTCCAGGTTAGGGTATTCACGCAGTGCTGCACTTAAGGTTTTCATAGAACATGGCCTGACAGTTCCCATGTTTTCATTGCATTGGCTTTTCCGAAGTTTTCGGAAAAGCCATTGTTATTGTTCTGATTTTGTTTCTTCTTCTTCTTGTTCTTCTATCAAAAATGCCATAGACAATGCACATGTTTCATTCCACCCATCACTTTTACCATTAAACAAACTTATATCTTAATGAGAGTTGGCAAACACTGAGACCCTGTACTGAACTCGTACATATTACTTTGAAGTCATGATGACATCATCACGTGTCACGTGACGTCATCTTGAAGGTATGTTCTTGAAGGGCCCATATCTAGAGAACTGTAGGTCCGATTGAGCTCAAACTTGGTTTGTTGGTAAATCGGCTTGTGTTATAGATGAAAATTGATGTGACGTCATGATGACGTCATCATACGATTTTATAGTATTTTTTTAGTTTTGGAACCTTTAAGCCATATCTCGACAACAGAACATCCTAATTTCGAAATTCTTTTTGTAATAGGTTTGTTAGCTCATACATTCTTTCATATAAAGGTGAAAAAATGTGTGAAGTCATTATGACGTCGTCAAAAATGTTTTAACACATATAAGGGTAGGTCTGATCATCATAAAAACTGGTGGGCAGGTGTATAGTTTCACAAGCAGGCAAAATCCGAAGTGACATGATGATGTCTTCATCTAGTTTTAATTATTTTTCAAAATTATACTTTATTCTAATTACAAAATGTTGTTAAATAAAATGATGAATTCATTTTCTATTTTCACTTTTACAAGGTAGATTTTGGTGAGAATTGAAAACCCACGGAAAAGCCATGTGTTCTGTCTGCGTGACAGACACACAACCTCTAGTTTCTTTTGATGTGTTTGTGTTATTCTCTATATTTCATTGTTCATTTTTGTTCCAAACTGAAGGTTACCGTGCTGTCAAGGATATCATTGCAACTGGCCGTCAGATTGCTGGCACATGCGATGATCTTGGTCAGCGCAATGATCTTCTCCGTCTTTGTAATGAGACCGAATCCCTGAATGAACATCTGAAGGACCTCTGCAGTAAGGGACAGGTAGGATTCCTTCCCTGAGTAATTCTCTGTTGTTAGGCTTTGTTTATGTATCTGGCAGTCAATGTCTATCTCGATTTGTTTCTCCACACTGATCATGTAGAGACAGTGAAAATCCGTTTGAAAATTTAGCATTTTCCTGTTTTTCTGGAATTTGAAGCCTTTTGAATAGAATGACCTCTCTGAAGTGTAAACGGAACGTATTAAAATTGGTAAAATCACTAACCTGAAAGTGGGTTGAGATAGCGAGTTGCCAAGCTCGCAGGTTGTAATTGATGAGCACAGAATGTTGAGCTCAGCAGGGTGAGCTAGCAAGTTTTGTGTAGCTTATAATGACTGTACATTTATATATGTTACAATACTAATACGACTACCCCAAGCTTAACGGCGCTTACTTTGTTAATTACCAGGGTAACACTCCACAAGCTGAAGCTACTGCTAAAAAGTTGTCTGAAAAGCTTGGTGTCCTAAATGAGAAAATGACAGAGATTGTGATGGGCCAGGTGTCATCTGACTTCCTAGACCCAATATCTGCAATCAACAAGTTACATGAGGCTGCATTGGCACCTGAAGGTATGTGGTTCAAGCATTGGTCATGTTTAATTGTAAGACATTTACATGTAGGTACACTTAAACACTAAGGTGGTCAAATTTGAGCCGAACATATGTGACCTGGGGCCGATTTCACGAAACGCTAAGACGTGTCTTAGGAAGAGTAACTTGTCTTAACTCGCGACTCGTCCTAGGATCGATTTCACCAAAGTCCTAACTCCCTTAGCAACGCGGCTGAACTCGTCTTAACTTAAGATCGGTCTGGGGGTCGTCTTATCTATATGCGAACACGTACAATTTACTGAAAAGCAACAATGGCGCTTATGCTTCTCGCTGATTACGAAGCTCTGTGGGCAATTAGGAGAGAGAGGATATTCCGAGATAGAAGAAATCCACTAGATAATCTAAATGACGAGGAAATCCTCAAGAGGTTCACCAGGCAGGGAATATTCCAAGTTCTAGAAAGGGTTGGAGATGAATTGGAGCCCGATACCCGGGTGAGTGTATTATTAAATAATAAGGGGATAAAAGTGTGATGACCCGGTCTTTACCACGTCAATAATAACCGAGGAGGGGCGTGACCTTCTATTAACAGCAGTCACGACCCTAAATGCCTTCTTACGAAAAGTGCAAAAACCTCCCGTAAAAAGGAAAAAATGCGAAGCTTTTTCACCCCACTTTTTCTCCCATTTGCTTAGTACAAAACACATGCGTACGTATCGGCCTTGTGAGCGCGTGAAGGTGCTCCGCACCTGTCTGTCGCGTGCGCGTACGCACACGCACAAGATACTTTGTTTTATATGCGTGCATTAGCTTTGCCTTACATTATGAAGTTCAGTACATCTTGTGCACTCACCTACTATGCTCTCCCTGTTGCGTATCGGCTGAGAACAGCTGGTTATGACGCGCCGTATTTAAACAACTTCCAGCCTTGTTTAAACAACCGTTTAAACGCACCCACGTGACAGGCTCTCGACCAATAGGGATAGTGAAACTCGCTGAGGCATTTATGAATCAGCATTCAAATTTTTCACCCAAAACAATCACCAATCAACCATCTTGAATTTACTGCAAGCGCGTACACATCCGACGGCTGTTGCACGAAAGTGCCAAATTGAACATGATACAGCCGGTGCATGCGAAAGGTCATCCTCGTCCAATAATTAGCGGTTCGTTTATATGTATTTCGGATGCGTTTTGCTTAAGAAGGGTTTAGTGAAATCGATCTTAGGACGCGTCTTAGCTAAGATCGATCTTAGAGCAGGAACTTGTCTTAAGTCCTAAGATGAGTCATAAGTTAAGAAGAGTTTCGTGAAATCGGCCCCTGGCCCAACAAAAGGGTGAAAGTAGCAAAAGTTGAAAGTTCAGATTATGGTATTTCCTGAAAGCACAGGGTGTTAGGCTTTATTTTGATGTACAATGGAACGAACATAACGAACATCGCGAGATTACAGATTTTGCAATGTACATTGTATTTGGTATAGCGATCGTTCGGTACAGCGATTTTCAGCCGCCGCGTGCCAATTTTTCAACATGGCGTCTGTTCTTTGAAATAGTCCCTCTTGTGTCGTATTTGAAGTGCGCCCTCTTTTGATTGTACATGTAATTGAAGGTTTTATTCAATTGTACTACATATTTCCCAAAATTTTGCGGTTTTTACACATTAGCGGCGCCCTCTTTTGACCTTTGTCAATGTAGTAGCATTTCTCGCACCCGCGCGGAGACACGAAACCATTGTCCATTCATCTTGGCAGCACGTCTCCCTGCACGCATGTAAATGACATGTTCATACTTTCTAAGCTTACCGAATTTGAAAGCAACAGTTGCCTTTTTTTTTCCTTCTATTCCTTGGGGAAATAATAGCCACCTCTGTCACTCTTCAACATAAACCTGCTGCCGTTTGGGAATTACAAACCGCCCAAATACCCGGTACATTTTTAAAAATCTGTTGCTGTTTTTTTCTCAACAACAATGGTCGCTTAGTTTTGTACACAAAATTTGGGAGCCAATGATGGTGTTCGGCATGGCGGTGTTCGGCATGGCGGTGTTCGGCATGGCGGTGTTCGGCATGGCGGTGTTCGGCATGGCGGTGCTGTAGCTGATACCTAGGCCCTGCTATACATTTCGAAGCTGTCGGAATTTTGGCCCAAAATAAGTAAACTGTGGTAACCTGGATCCAGAAAAAGAAATCCCCCCTCTCAAAAATACCCCAAACAGATTAAATTCAGTTTTAAAACTTTGGGATATGCTAGAAAGAGGCTTTTTCAAATGTAAAAATGTTAAAATCCCAAAATCGAGATCTCAGTGAAAAATTGTTGTTTCTGCTTGTAAAGCGGAATGCCATAGTGCGACTGGTGCAATGTCACATAAACAAATAGGCAACGGATTAAAAAAATGTTTCAGGTATTTGGGCTGTTTGCAATTCCCAAACAGCCGCAGCTTTATGTTGAAGAGTGACAGGTGGCTATTACTTCCCCAAGGAATAGAAGGGAAAAGTCAACTGTTTCTTTAGAATTCGGTAAGCTTAGAAAGTATGAACATTTAATTACGTGATTCAATGGTCAGCACATGTTCAGTTACAATCAAGAGGGCGCACTTCAAATACAACGCAAGAGGGCGCTAATAAAATGAGCCGATGCCATGTTGAAAAATGGGCACGCGGCAGACCGGCGGCTGAAAATCGCAATACCGAACGTTCGCTATACCGAACAAAATCTGTGGATCCCGCGATGTTCGTTACAGCAGCGTTCCACTGTAATGTTTTTGTATTTTTCATCTTTTCTCAAAGCATTTCTCCCAGATATTTTGAAATAGAGAATTTTAAAGGTTACTTTAGTTTCATGGATTTTGCAGATTATGAAGTGTTTTGAAGAGAGGTTTCTGCTGTAAATCAAGTTACAGTAAAACTAGTCTTGCTCTTTGATTTGTAGAATGTTCCGTTTTTCTCATGGTACCCCTCAGAGAAGGATCTTGCTCCACGAGTCACCTTTGACTGTAGCAGTCAACATTGTGTGCTGCATTGAATTCATTTGTATTCATTCCAAAATGATAAAATTGTCAAATGAGAGAATATTTGCCTTCTATATGTGACCGGTCTTAATTGGAAGACAATAAAGGAACTACGATGCTTCTGGTTTCTGTTCTTCAAGGTTGTTAGCTATCCTGGCTAATCCTACATTGTGTTTTGCCGAAAAGAACATCAAAGAGCAAAGTCATAAAACAACAAAATCAACAGAATATCAAAGAAAGTGTCAAATGGCTAAATATTGAAGTAATCAGTCTAATCAAATACGTTTAGACAAAATAAAGAATATTAGAAATAATAAATGTAACACAGTATTACCTGTAAAGAGAGACGAAGACGGAAAAGCATGACTTGTGATGCCTTCGTCTAAGAGCAGTTTAAATCCATGCATGCGAAACTATAGGTTGATGCGCCGTGAATGATTTAAATAATAAAAACTACGGGAGAGTGGTTACATTACTATGTAAATTACTCATGAATATTAACATGGCGTTCAAAAAATAAACGGGGTATATTTTTGCACTCGTCACATATATATTTTCATTCTTAGCAGAAGGATTAAAACATTTGTAAAATGTGTCGGTGATTTTCTTGCTGTTTGCTAAGGACTGGTAATGCTTTGAACTTGATGATTCTGTGTAGGATCACCACACCGTGAGGCCAACTTTACAAGCAAAGCACAGATACTCCTGGAGAGTAGCAACAAGGCTGCAGATACTGCGGCCCGTTTTGCTGGTATTGCAGATGCTGATAAGGACACGGTTGATCAGATCCATCGCCTCAGTAATCAGGTTAGTGCCCCCTGTACGAGGTGCAATCAAAAAGTTCTGATAATGCGGATATTAACAAGCAAACAACGTACGTGATTTAAATCTGGCCGCCATCCCCTTCAAAGTAGTCCCCTTGTGCGGCGATACACCGCTCCCAGCGCTCCTGCCTCGCTTGGAACGTTCCCTAGAAATCCCGTTTTGTAAGCGCGTCAAGCACCATCTGCGATTTGCGCCGGATCTCCTCCACAGTGTCAAAACGCTTGAACTTTATTTTGGGGAACAGAAAGAAGTCGCAGGGAGCCAAATCTGGCGGGTAGGGGGTGGGAAGCGACGATTGTGTTGTTGCGGGCGAGTTTTCAACACGCTGTGAGCGGGCACGTTGTCAAGTTGGAACACCCAATTGCCAGCACGCCAGCGCGCGTTCTCCCTCAGACGCCTCAGAACAATGTAGAACTCAGCGTTGACAGTCTGACCCTGGGGGAGGAATTCACGGTGCACAACCCCACTAATGTCAAATAAAACGATGAATATGCTCTTGGTTGCATTCTGACCTGACGCGCCTTCTTCGGTCTTGGAAACTGCGGGCTCTTCCACTGCGAAGACTGCTGTTTGGTCTCTGGGTCGTAGCTGTACACCCAACTCTTGTCACCGCTGATGATCCTCAACATGAAGTCTGGGTCATCCCGGGCCTGTTGCTGCTTCTGCTCAAGTTTCAGGTTCAGGTTCAGGGTGAAATCGCAAATGCACATGTACCAGTGGTCACAAAAATGCGTGTATTACACAGGTGCTGATGTTGATCAAGCGATGTAACTTGGAATACTTACTCACAAGAGCTATTGCTTACACCTGCTATGCACATTACTGTGCTGCGCTCCGTTTGTTCGCAACAGGAACAGTCTCGGAACTTTTTGATCGCACCTCGTATATGCTGATGTAGCACATTAGTACAGAAATGTTATTTCTAGGGCTGCCCTGAATATACCGGATATTCGAATAACTCTTTTGCCGGTTTGATTATTCAAGAAAATAGTAATATGCCCATGTAGATAAGACTCTGATGCTATTTTAATAGAAAAGGCACGTCGCTTAGCAGTGTCAAATGCCAACATTTTGTCAATGGTAACTTTTTGTGGATGGAAATTTATTGTTCCCGTTCGTTAAAACCCTTGACACTTATCAAATAGGTACTGCAAAACGCAGGCTGGAGTTTGGTGTCTTGCAAAAATATTTTGATCAGGCGGTCCATAATATCAGTTGTCACACCTAAAACACCGGCGTGCTTTGCATGCAACTTTTAAATGCGTGGTATGTGTCTGAATCCAAACATATAGTTGGATTTTGATGAGTTTAGTATTGTAGTGCAACACATCTGAAACATTGCACAGGGCCTCATGTCCTAAGTCCATCAAAATCAAACAGTACAGGGGGTGTTGGAGTTTGGCATACCCAGTACCCTTCCTTTGCACAGCATGTTGGACTATGGCAGGTTCACTACATTCCCATACAGTTATGCCCCAAATTATTCCTACCCATGCCAAATTTGGGGTATCGTGAATAATTTTATTTATTATTTCTACTTTTATGCTAATGATGTGAAACAAAAATATATGTAGATTTGTACATGCAAACTAAAAGTCATTAAGTAAAGCCTAAGTTCCGCCAATCCAGCTTTTATGTATGAGAGAAAAGCAAACTACATGTACCAGATTTTTCATAGGGTATGAATAATTTGGGGCATAACTGCATGTTTGCAATGGTTGGTTGTTGGAGTTTAACCCTAACGCTGCTGAATCCATCAATATCAATATGAATTTCCACACACCCTGGGGCATTAGGGTTAATTAATTGGGTTTGGTATTCTGCTCAGTGCACAAGCCTAGGGGGTTAAGCTTAATCTTAAAAATTAAAACTCTTCCAAGTGTTTACGTACTTTCTTCTATAAATAGCTTTAACTGAAAAAAAAAGTTGAGGTTGCAATATTAATGGTTAAATTTGTTTTATGTCATGTCCTGGACAGGTGAAGGAACTGACTCCACAGGTTATATCAGCGGCCCGTATCGTATTGATGAATCCAAACAATAAGGTATGTCTTCCACACACCAGGCATGGGAATCTTCCTGTTTTAAAAGGAATTCCTGTTCTTTTTCCTCCAAATTTGTGGTCTTCGAGTTTAATGTAAATTTGAAATAGAATTTTGGGGGTGAGTTGTAATGGGGTAATGTTGGATTACCACTCTGGAGCAAAATCCCCCTTTATTCCGAGTGAAATTTCTGAGTTGAGACATCGTTTTATTTTCCGTTTCAATAAAGTCGGAGCTCCTACACAATATAACGTGTGTACGTGATTTACAGGGCTCATTGAAATGCGTGTACATCTATATTAAAATACATCTACTCCCAAAACAGCCTTCAACAGGTATCAAATATGCTAAAACCCAGGAGCTTCAGGCCCCCCCCCCCCCCCCCCCCCCCCCCCCCCCCCCCCCCCCCCCCCCCGGACCCCCACCGGGGTGCTACCACTGGACCCCACAAGGGGGCCTAAGGCGCCCCCTTGACCCCCGGCCGTTGCACGCTCCGTTCGCTTCGCTCACTACGCTTTATTTCCTTACAAAATATTTTCCTGTTTTGTTATCAACACCCATTCTCATGCCTGACACCTCATGGGGGGAGGTGAGTTGGTCTTACCAACACTGAAAGTTACCCCACCTGGGTCTGTAGGTCTGAAAATTTGAATAATTTCTTTATCGACTGATAATATATGCTGTATTTAGATCTGGACTCAGGAAAACTGCACAGGTGGTAGGTCTGGCAACCTAAAATGTGACCAACCCCACCACCTGTGCTGTAGCCCTTTTAATACCTACATGTAGAGTGGCTTTAAGCCGTATATTGGGTGACTTCCATGAAGAACAAAAAGTTAGCTGTGATATGGCAAACATTGACAGTCAGGCAATAGACCCAAACAATGCATTCTTGTTCAGCAAACAAATGACTTTGGTTTCTTCAGGTATTTCTGAATGAAAGGTGCAAAACCTTTTGTGATAATCAGTGAATACAAGAGAAATTACAAATTCCTTGTACAGAAGCTATATAGTATTAGTTATCCCACGAGCGCGAGTGGAACACGGAATAATGTAGTGCATCCGTGTCCCATATAAGGCCGAAGGCCGAGTGGCATATGGGACACGGATGCACTACATTTTCCGTGTTCCACTAGCGCGAGTGGGATAACAAATTTATCTTCAAGCAAACTTGACGCGCAGTAAAGATAGCACACGCACGGCGCTGTGCGCGAAACTAGAACGCACCACGTACACGCACGCATCAATAACAATCAGAAGATTTTCCGATTTTATTTGCTGAAGAGTAGTTAAAATTATTTATATTTTCCTAACTCATGTCAATAACAAGATGAGGATTGAATTTGTCAACATTTTTTATTAAATAAGTTAACATACATTTGTACGATTCCAAGGTTCTTGCTGCAGAGTTATTTGCTTGCAGAGTGTTTTTAGGTGTGGTTTTTGCTTTTTTGGCATCAATTTCTGCGGCAAAGTGACTTGCAAAACATTTCAGAACAACTGGAACTTTGTCGATAGACCTCTTTACGTACGCCATTCTGAAAACAGGAGAAACAGGAGCTCTCTGGAAAACGTAACAAGTGTGCGTCGAAACAGACGTGACGATCCACATGGGACGCAAACGCGCAGCTTTTTGAATTACCAATGGATTGTGTAGCACTGCGTTTTGCGTATCGCGCAATACGCGAAATTTGAACAGCGAAACACACGGAGTGTGATATGGGCTGTGCAATATAGAAAAATATCACACTGTCAGTTGCCATGGAGCGACCAATCAGGATCGAGGATTCAAGTTTGCTTAAAGATAAAGTGCGTCGTCTGCTTGATTTAGCTAAGGCCAAAACAAATTTTTTGGTTGTCCTCCACAACCTTCCGCCAGTTGGGGGGCGGGCGGGCTGATTTTTTTTTTTTTCTTTCCCTTTTTTATTCCTTTTTTTACATTCCCAGGAAGTCCAACTTCAAACCATACACAAAGTAAAACAAACACACAAATGTTGTTAGGCCGCTGCATTTGTGTATTTCTGTACCGCGTGTATTTCCATCGAGATATTTATTGGCGAATTCACACACTGATACTAGAATACATGTATAATCTTTCAAACTCTGGAGTAAAAGGTAGGGTCGTATTTGTGCATTACAAATAACAAAATACAGTTGGAAACGAGATTGGAATGAATGAACCAGCGAAATCAATTCGAGTTTTGGGATAAAATTGAAGAAAAAAAATTGGGAAAAAAATAAGAAAAATTGCACAGGCCGAAAAATAGGGGTGGGCGGTCGGTTGAGGACAACAAAACAAATTATTTTTTTTGGCCTAAGGTGCTGTACTGTAGATGTACTTCGCTGTACAGTTAGGGATGTGGAAGCCTGTTTCAGCATGACTTGTCTTTGATGTTGGTACATGTAGGTTGCAGCATCTCATTTGGATGTCATGAAGAAAGATTGGGAAGGAGCAATGAAGGAACTGGATGCCAAGTTGACCTCCTCTCTTGATGTACCAGCATTCATGAAGGCTTCAGGTTAGGCCACTACATGTACATGCACAACTACCTGCCATGGATTCTTTAGCTTTGGTGCTTTCCGAGAGCCTGTGGGGAAAAAAATTCTCAGCCTTACACGAACGGGACTGGATCAGGTGGTTGTCGGTTTGAGTCCCATCCGAGGAAGCCTGTAAATGTTTCCCCCATTAGCTCATTGGCAAGCACTGAAGAAAAAAGGGCTCAACACCACATCGGAAGGGCAAAAATCCATTTACATATTAGTAAACCTGTCGTTGTTGTTGTTGTTGCTGTTGCTGTTGTTGTCGTTGTCGTTGTCATTTCCGTTTCTATTCCCGTTTTCGTTTCCACTACCATTTCCGTTTTTGGTAATAAAATTATATGACCTGCCACCACGAAACGGGTGGAAAGTGGCAAAAGTTGCACATTCAGATTATGATATTTCCTGAAAATGCATGCAATCAACTCAATTTTAGAATTCAGTTTTAAAACTTTGGGATATGATAGGTAATAGGGCCTTTCAAATCTAAAAATATCAAAATTCCAAAAATTGACTTTTCGGTGAAAAAAAAGTTGTTTCTGTTTGTAACTCAGAAAGCCATTGTGCGACTCTCCACTCATTCTTCAGAAACATTTAGTTGTAAAGAAACATTTAATTTTAGAGGTGGAAAGAAAGCCCGGGGAGTCGAACAGGGACTAAAAACCTAATCCACATGTTGGCCTAGCTAGGTTAGCCTTGATCAAGGCTGTCAAGCTTTGTTCTCTATTAACGAGCTGAGCGAACGCCCAGCGCTGACCTGGGTAACACAACCCAGTACGTACATGCCCAGTCCTGGTGCCTAGTCATCACCATACATACACGCATAGTCGAGGCGAAAGACGGCCTTCACCCAACCGTGTTTGCTCACTGTGATAATGAGTACACTCTATGGTGAACAGTCTTCTCTCATTAGATAATGAGATGAGATGACGTGCGCGTGCATCATTATGCGTGTTTACATTTAGCGCGTGTTTACTTTGGACTGTGTACGTGTATCGTGCATGCAACTATGCTGACATGAATATGCATATTCGAGTCAAAGTTTACAAGGTTTGATTGGCTCGGCCAGTTTCGGCCGAAAATGTAAAGAAATACATAAGAAACCTGCCACGGTTGGGTCAAGGCTGTCTTTCGCCTCGACTGTGCGTGTACGTATGGAGACTGGGCACGTACACGTACTGTATTTTTTGTACTGTTTACAGACGTGTGGGGGAGTACGTACGTACGTGCATGTACGTGTAGGCCAGGTCAGCGCTGGGCGCTTGCTCAAAAATAGGGAACAAGCTTGACAGCCTTGATCAAGGCTATCCTAAGTTAGAACCCAGGGCACAAAGAAAGAGGAAAACTGTCTATTACCTGAAGTGCATATTTCCTGTGAATGCTCTATCTCTAGTTGTTGAATCAGTGTGGTTTTTAAAAACTTGAAGAAAATACTCATAATATGATAGTTAAAGGGTTAACTATTAAGCACTCCGGCTTAATAGTTAACCCTTTAACTATCATATTTTTTTAAGGTCACAGTACACATTTTACTCTTTTTAATGTTTTCCAGCTTTGTATGGCTTATTTTGTTGAGATAACCAAATAAAAGTATACATTTTTGGAAAGCTCTTGTTCTCCTCTTTAATTTGGTGCCAAAATAATCAAAATATGAGGTGGTGAAAGAAGGTCATGACCTACAAAGCATGAATCTAGGCTCTTCAAGCATGAAAACAAATCAAGAGCACAGCTGGAATCATTCTAAAGGGCCCAAGGAACATTTATACATAAAAGCAATCAAGTTCATTAGGGCTCCATCACTTCGAGAAAAAAAACAAAAAAAAAGTGTCTTGGATTTTCAAGTGGAAACTGAAAATCTCAAAGTTTTACAGATATATCAACATGTACAAAATGGCTGCAATGCTATTTTACTTACATTGCAGTGGTCTCAAAGATGGTCAGGGCGCTCTCTATTGACATGTTTTCTAAAGGAGGTTTGTTATCTATGCAGGTTCTCTGATGGCTATTCATATCGGACAAATTTGTCTGACGGTTAAAGGGATATACAGAACTCCAGTTGGTGCAGATTCAAGTCCGCTAAAGTGGCTTTCTATTTCTTCCACTACAGTGCCAAAAACTATGAGGTGTTTGGTAAAAAAAATGCTTCATGTAGCTCTGTTGATTATGTGATGTTCTCTTCTTAACCCCTTGGCACCGGTTGACACAAATACGTGCAGATTGAAATTGCCACCTGGCCGGGTGACGTCTATACACGTCAATTTCTGCATTTTCAATCCATTATTGGGGTATTGTGTACGTTATGCTTGGCTGCACAAGCCTCTTGTTTTCGTTTTGCTTGGCTGCACAAGCCGGCCTGGCGCCCATATGAAATCCGGTGTCAAGGGGTTAATGGTATTTAACTTCAAGCAATCTTGAATCCTCGATGCTGATTGGTCAATCCATAGCCACAAGCCGTGGTACATTATCCTATGTAGCAAGGCTATACCGTATCGGCGTATTGCACAATTTTAAGCTTACGTGATGCGATTTCGTTGTTGAACATCATGCAATGTGAATTTAAAAGTCACCAATTGGCGTCTGGTGTGGCTCGTTTGCTTGAAGATAAATTTGTTATTCCACTCGTGCTCGTCGAACATGGAAAATGTAGTGCATCTGTGCTTCACACACTAAGAGGCCGAATGCCAAGTGGTACACTATATGGGATACAGATGCACTACATTATTCCACTCGCACTCGTGGGGTAACTAATATTGCATTGATTGTTTGTGTTTCTGTAGAGGAGAGTATGAAGAAGCAGACAGACCTTGCCGTAGCTGCTGTCAAGCAGCGTAACCCACAGACGTATGCCTCCTGTATCTCAAATATCGCTCTGCGTGGCAAGAATATGGTCAAAGTAGCCAAGCGTGAGGCTGAGAACAGTGAGGACCCCGAGTTCCAACACAAAGTGGACTCCGCATCGGATCAAGTTAACAACTGTAAGATGCTCTCATTTCTCAAGCACTGCCACACCACTTATGTCTATCGCATTGAGTTGACTTATTAAGAGAATGTATTTTGCAGATCCATGGGACCCAAAGGGTGCTATGCTCCCTCCTCCAAACAAAAAATCAGTGATAGTTATTTTAACAAAACCAGGAAGTGTTGCAAACACCACCATGCAGAATTGGGTCTGTGAATTAAATCGGGTGCTAAGAGTATAGCATTAAAATCACAAACCAAATGTGACTGGCTTTGCAAAAAGGGGTATTATGTCGCAAAATTTGAAAAATGAGTTATATACATCGTTGAATTTGTCACATCCTAAGCTTTAATTTGGTGTAGGTTTGATCCCTGTGGCATTTTGTGTTCTCGAGATATCGTGACATTTGTATATTCGTATTTTCCAAGTTAACCCAAAATGGAGCCAACTACCCTACCTATCAAAACCTATCGAGTGACAGGTTGAAGCACACAAGCTGTTGGAGAGGAAGGGCTTATGTTTTTTGATAAGTTATGATAGTTATAACAGTACATGGTAGGAGGGTTAACGGAAGTGCGTTTAGAGATATAGGTCTTTAAACACAAAAAGTGCAAAGAAATCAGATAGAAGTAATTTTC
This sequence comes from Hippasteria phrygiana, assembly GCA_037893225.1. Classification (NCBI taxonomy): domain Eukaryota; kingdom Metazoa; phylum Echinodermata; class Asteroidea; order Valvatida; family Goniasteridae; genus Hippasteria; species Hippasteria phrygiana. The sequence goes on from JAZGUH010000101.1 coordinate 212,388, forward strand.
ATCAACATTTATTTTTTCATCTGTATTCATCAATATAAATGTTTCTGGAAGTAAATTCTGAAAATATAGATTACATGTATAGCAGAAGCCAACAAACCAAAATTTAATAAAATCACTTATGTGAAGATTTTTTCGCCCGCTTCACATAGAACAGCCCTGTGTGTGTTTTCACATAGTGCGACATACCTTTTTTGTAGAGTGGGTCACAAATGTCATATAGAGTCCTACCTCGCTTGTCCCTGTCTCTTGGCTGTCCTGTCCCTCCTTGTCACACCTCCCCCATCTCCCATCCCCGCCTTCCCCCTGTCCACCCCATCCATCCCCCACCCCCACCCCATCCATCCCCACCCCCACCCCCACCCCCACCCCTTTATCAAATTGTTTTATGGACAGACAAATTGTGGGTGCTTTTAAAAAAATTGGCAAACCCCTCCCAATTGTCTAGATCCACCAGTGAACCAGACCTACCCTATACAGTAAAAGAGACTGAGACTGGTGTCAGTGAATCATACTGCTGTGTGTATTGCTTTGTAGGTATCCCGCCCACAGTGACTACTGGCAAAGAATTAATGCAAGACATGGCCAATCCAGACAAAATGGCAAACTGGCAGGATGCAAATTCTAAGGTAAATAAGTTGAATATGCACTTGGCAGTTTGGTATGTCTTAGAGTTTTTCGTCTGGAGTTGTCTTCATACGACTGTTGCGTCTATCTGGGGTGGATATCTTACACTATCTTCAAGATATAATTATTTCCATAAATTGTGACCTTACACTTGATACGGAAACCAATGTATAGAGCTTGTGATACAGCCATTTTGGGAGTCAAATGGCATTCAAATTACACGACTGCGTATTATACGCTGTTGTGCGGATATGTACGCAGTGTAAATTGTTACATACACGTGTACGTGCTGCTCGAAATTTGTTCGAAATACGGGGTGGCCGATGCGCGTCATGCAAATTTAACTCCCAAAATGGCAATGCCACGTGTCAATCTGTAGACAGTGACGTCATTTGCACAAGCTTTATATTTGGCAGAAATGTCATAGTTCCAGGCAAGATACTGTGTCACCGTACCTCCCTCCACATTCTCAGAAGTCAGAGTACTGCTGAATCTCTATATATCGTGTGACCATGCCCTTTATAATCTTGTAAACAAAGGTGATGACGTCTTTTACCAGCTCTCTTGTATAGATTGGTTGCTTCCTTTCTCAGTAGCTCTGTTGTACAGTCATGTCACATTACTGACATGACCACCCTAGGGTTGTATGTGGTAATTTGTTTTGTTTTAAAAACATTTGTTCAAATGTAAGTGATTGGAAATTGTTTAACAAGCTGCATTTAAGCGATTCTTCTGCAAAAGATCTTTTTCTTTTTTTATAATACAATTTGGGAGGCTAATCATCCTTACTCGCAGCTTGGATGCTGAATTGCGAAGGACGCGGCTACAACGTGGTCGAGTCGCTGGCACGTAAATGCGCCTCTGGCAGCCGGCCTACATCGGCCCACATATGACCACGGAGCACAGCCAGAGATCGAAAGTGTTTGAAAGTCATTTGGATGACAAGCAGTCATACATGCACAACATGGTCTTTGTGTGCCTTGTTTTTGTTTTCAAAATGCATCGCATCCTAAGTAAGCACTGATAATAATTCTTTGACAAGGTGTGATTTATTTATTATTTTGTGTAAAGCACTGGATGTGTGGTCATCGCTTTCCGAGAACCTGTGGGGAAAATACACAGGTTTACTCAGGCGGGAATCGAACCCACGACCTCATGCTTACGAATACAGACGTAACCACTAGACCACCAACTTTGCCAAGGTTGGCTGGCCGATTCCAATTCAAATTGACATCATCCCCGGTGCCAAAATTCCATCATAACAAGGTGTAATTCCACACATACTTTGGCCTAATAAGTCCTACAAGTACTGATGTCATGTTGTTGGCTAATATCTACCATAGTTTACCTTTACAGGATGGAAGTTTCCCCCCAACCCTTCATCATGAGATGCAGTGTACTGCTACACTGTCTGACATTAAACAATTGTTGACTGCTGTGATGTGGGATATGTTTTTAACACCCTAGGGATGCATAGCACCCGAGGCGAAGCTGAGGGTGCTATTGCGTCCCCGAGGGTGTTAAAAACGTCGTATCCCACATCACAGCAGTCAACAATTGTTTTGTTAGTGTGTATATCGCCAAACCCATTTTTTTTCAGTTCAACTTGCCTTGCTCGGTGGAAATTAACTCAAACAAATCATGCGACCAAAACAGCTGATCGTCTGCCAGTCTGCTGCTCCCACTATAGTTCACTATCATCAACAGTGTAGGTGAAAATTGCGTGGGTACCAATGATACAGCTGATCGTCTGCTAGTCCGCTGCTCCCATTATATTTTACTACCGTCAACAGTGTAGGTGAAAATTGCGTGGGTACAAATGATACAGCTTAATAGCTAGCTCGCTGGCTGGTGTGATATCACGCTTGGAGTGTGCCAGTCGTTTTTTATAGACCGGACATGTGATCGTTCTAGGCCAATCAAAATACAGTATCCAAGACGGGGGATATAACAATAATAATTGACAACCTAACCCAAGCTCGCCTTTTCTATGCAGCTCTTGACTTCAGTGGCGGAACTTAAAGTTCCTTTCATCTATGTGCTTCCTCCAGTGGAATATTCCTCCCCTCCACCACCAGTACCACCACCCCCGTCACACTCAATGGAACATGCTCAGCCAGCCAAACAGGTGGAAAGCTTGATGATCGCTTACAACTAACCTGTGTGTGCTTTGTTTCCTCCAATAATAGGTCATCCCCTGTGCATGGCAGAGTAGTGAACATTAGGTAATGACACCATTTCAGTGATTAATATTAGCTTTAACTAGTTTAACAGCAATTCGTCAAACAATCCACAAGGGAAACTGACTAGGTCAATTTTGAATACATTTTCAAAGTGAACAAAGAAACTGGCAGGAGCGGGATTCGAACCTGCGACCTCCGGAATACCGTACCGGCGCTCTACCAATGGAGCTATCTTGCCCATGTTGGCACCCACCCGAACAAAGACACTTACAATTTGGGAGACCGCCAACATGGGCAAGATAGCTCAGTTGGTAGAACGCCGATACAGTATTCCGGAGGTCGCAGGTTCGAATCCCACTTCGGCCAGTTTCTTTGTTCACTTTGAAAACAGTTTAACAGCAGTTCATTATTCTGTGACAGGTAGTTAGCTATGTACATGTACATCAAAGATGTTCATCAATAATTAATAAACTAATCATGTCCCTGCATTAAGGAATGTACATGTACATTTCTACAATTGCATGAGAGACGTTTTGTTTCACAGGAAGAAAAGGTGTATTCAAGAGGAAATAAAAGGAATCTCACACAATGCCTATCTATATGCTGATATGCCATTGTTGCAAGTTTAATTAGCGGTTTTGTAAGCATTCTCAGTTAATAACAACTGCTATCAGTCAGGGCCTTGCACACTAAAAGCAAAAAGCAATACACATTCTGAAAATTTAAGTTTTGGAAAACAAAAACATGGAAAAGTCATAAAGAATGTGCATTTTTATAAAGTTCACCACAGTTGCACTTGAATTACCTGTTGATGGGAGCACACATCCTCACATATATGCACCAATACGGGGTACCTCTATTGGGGACTTTACTTTCCTTTTATTCTCCTTTGTCCCTATTGAAATCTCAAACTCCATAGCGTTAACTTTGTGGGGTACATCGATTTCTAAAGACTTCCTCGTGGGGTACCATTGTCCCCATTGTTACCCTTTCTTACCGGTACCCCGTAAGGAGACTAATGTAAGAACAAAGGCATTGCCTTCCATTGACTTCTATTAGAATTCTCTTGTATTCTATAGACCTTTTTTACCCACTTTAACAGATAGTGTGAAATGTAAACACAACACCACAAATGGACAGTGTTCTAGCCAGGGTGAAATGAAAGCGTAGGGGCATTTTGCTCAAGGAGGTACAATGTGAGCGCGGAGTGCGAAGCCTGTACAGCCTGTAGTCCAGGGTCCGCTTAAAGGGCTTGAAATTTTTTGAATTTGTTGATGCTCTTTTGGTGCAATCTTAGGCAATTGGTGGCCACTATCCATTGACTGTTTTAGCAAAAGTTCTTATTTTTTATGGGCAAAATTTAGCTCATTTGAAATTGTTCTTGAATTTTTAGCGTAGTGCTAATTCCCTAAAGGTAGTGCGTTCTAGCGCTATTTAATGCCTGGCTAGAACACTGCGTATGAACCGCCTTGGAGTAATCATCGTACATGTATCAGATGGGGTAGGTTATGGCCATGTGCACGCACGCAGCATGCTTGACTTGTTTTACTTTTATAATAAGCAACCATGACACGTGAAAAAGGTCTATGATTCAAGTGTACAGATCAAATAAATATAGCGTTAGATTGATATGCAAGAAGTACTTTCTACCCATCCTATAGAGTACCGAAGTGATGACGTCAATGCAATGTTTGGAACCAGAATACTTTTGTTATTTTGTGTCAATGTGTTTGCATGACTGGCTGTTAACAAAGGAACAGTTGAAATCTCCATTTGTTTGGAGCCAGTTGTCGTGCCAACTGACGTCAGACTTTGGTACTCTATTGTAGCCCATATACTGCATGATAACATGACATAACTACCACATCCATGATCTCACACCTGTAGACGTATAGCACTATAGCACTTCAGCATGCAGTTTGATGCATTACAGTACGTTGCATTTGAAAGTGAACAATGGGAATGGGAAATTATGTGATAAGAATTCGCAGTCGCGTTTTGCGTTTCACACACAACTTCCCCCCCCTGTGAATTCAAGTGGGAAATTATTTTCACACTTTGAGAAAAGGTGTGAAGATATTTTCCCACTTGTGTGGAAAGGTGTGAAAATTAGGCGTGGGCGACTAGTGAATTTCAATAGTCGACTCGCTGCGACTATTGAAAAATAGTCGCGACTAGTAACCATTGTTTCTTCATCCATTAATACCGCTGAGCTATGTACAATGCAACAATAATAGCGTACGTGTGGGTCTGCGCTTGAATTTGGGGCAGGGTCACACTTTTGTGTTTAACACGATACTTTTCTCAAGGCATTATGAAAATTTATGAGTCAGTTTTGTAAGATCAAATGGCTATTATTCCGACATTATTATCAGTCAAATGATTCAAGAATCGTCATTGCGAAGAATTCTATAAATGGTTGCTTACATGGACAAGCTGTCCTTGCGGGAACAAGACAGCTTAATTGCTTGGCAGTTTCGCATGCCCCGCCAGGCCGGCCGCGAACGCGCGCCCTTCCAGCCACCTATTGTCAACATATCAGATGTGTATTGTACAAAGCGATCATTGTGCATGAATCTCCATGGGCCAGCCACAACATGCCTGACCTAATGGGGGGGGGGGGGGGGGGTGGTTGGCGGGGTAGTAGTTGAAGGGAAATAAAATCTCTAGACTTTTCATAAAAGAAATATCATGCCTGTTTTTGTTTTGACGGATAGGCGTAATACTTTTGAAATTCATTTAACCTAAAAAGCGACCCCAAGAAGTCGTTGCGTGGCATTGCATGCTGTGTGGAGTCCACATGATCAGAGGTAAACATTTTACAGATTTTGTAAAATAAAATCGAGACAAGTTTTGACAAATATAGCAGGTTGGATCACGGTGTATTGTGTTTTGTTACTATACGAAAACTTCATCTTTTATTTCGTATACATGCATACTCTACCAGTGAAATAAAAAGAACAGTCCTCATACTTTACAATGAATCGGAGCACGGCTCGCCCCAAACATGAATAATTATGTCTGCAAATCAGGGTTGCGTTTTGGCGGTCACAAGGATGTCCCTTTCTATTTCTATGGTTCTCATATTTTTTTTCGGCTTGAAGGAGAGTTGCTCGGTCGAAACAAAAAATCTGGGGTAAAAAATACTTGTTGAACACGTCTCTTTGTACGTGTATAATATAACCGTATCGGCCCTGTAGCCATGTGCGTGAATGCAATGTGCATACACATACATGTTTGTGTATGTACATGCACAGTGTACGTTCGTTCAGTGAGTCTCTTGTATGTGATTGCGCTTGCGAATTGCCAGTGCGTGCGGTATATTGTGACTAGTCGAGTCACTTCGGAACTGCATGCAGCACGCTGTGCAGTGCGTCTATTAATAGTCGCATGGCCGTGTGGTTTGTAAATTGTGTAATCGCGGCACGCGCAACCGCGAGTCGCGACATGCTGAACACTAGTCACCGAATAACAACTAGTCGACTATCTGAAAATTGATAGTCGCGACTACCAATGCCTTTTAATAGTCGCGACTAGTCACACTAGTCGCCCACGCCTAGTGAAAATGTTTTCCCACTTGTGTGAAAAGGGTGTGGCAAAATTGTTTCACATTTTGTTAAATGAAAATGAATTCTTTTGGAAGAGCAAAAGTGTGAAGAGAAATTCCCATTCTCAGGTTAACATTCAAATTTTAGTATTTATATATAGCTGATTGGTGCATGTGATTTGAAGTATGCTCAATTTAATGCTTAAAATGTGGTCGGGTTAATGGAGCGGTTCTTTCTGGCCTTCAGTCTGGTTCCAGCTAGGGATGCTGTGATTTGGTTTCATTTTCCTCCTGGATACATGTTCATGGTGATTCCAGGCTTAATCATTGTATTGGGTTTCCCCTCTCACTTCCCTTATAAATTCCCTTCCATTGCCTCCTTTCTATTCAAAGCTCTACCATTGGGGACAAAATTGCTAAAGCACTGATCGGGCTCTATATGAATGAACCAGAAATATTTCTATTTGACCACACGCCCCATTGCCCAACCCAAACAAAATGATTCTGAATAACTTTCCTTAGTGCATTGAAGCTTACTTTCGTGATTTAACATTTGCAATATTAAAAGCAGCTTACAGACTGAAAAATCAAATCGTTTAAAATCCTAAGCTGTGCGCTTTGTACAGTTGTTCCAATATCTATGACATTGTTGCCCTAAACAACTTACAGTTTAAAACTTTCGACTTAAAAACTGTTAATTTCATTCTTTGTTATTTATTTGAGTGTTTGCCATGAGTTGAACAAAGTGAATGCAGCTGTTTGCAGGGCTGTAGTCGAGTCCCTGCAAGTCCTTTCACAAGTCCTTTCACAAGTCCAGTCACAAGTCCTTTCATAAAGCCAGTCACAAGTAACTGGATGAACAATGACAAAGGAATGCCTTTGTCAAAGCTCATTTGAATAGCTTGCGATTGGAATTAGGACTGGAAGGTTTGTGATGGACTTGCAGGGACTTGTGATGGACTTGTGATGGACTCGACTACAGCCCTGGCTGTTTGCATGATTTCTTTTGTGGCAGTTGAAGCAGGAAGCTGTTGCCATGATACATTGGGGTCTCACAATATTATCCACTCAGCTAAAGGGTCATTTTGTATGAAATAATATAAAAAGTCGATTTTAGGAACTTCATTATAGCAGTTGTTGATTGCAGTGAAGCAGAGGATGTCGTGCATTATATCAGTGGAGGACACTTTTGATTAAACCCCTTTACTGTATCGTGCTTATCAATGTAAAAGATAAATGTTCTGACTTCAGTTGGGAAATGAATTGTTTATCATGGTGTAAACTTTGACTGATGAAATTTTCTGCCCGATTTTTGTTGGAGAGGTTGCTGCTGCAGTTGAAAATGGTGCATGGAAAAGTGCATCTGTAATACAGCATTTTGATGAGTAAAGTAAAAAAAGAAAATCTGTACATTCCAAACATATCCAACGTGACTGGCCTTTTGTGAGGTATTCGATATACATGTACATGTATAAGACAATGTGATACAAGTAATGTACAAAATGGTAGTTGAGTGATGTGAATTGTATGCAAGATGGTTAGCTACATGGACTTCACAGTTGTTTAGAAATTCAGTGCAAGGCCCTTATTGACCAATGAAATTATAGTATGTATTAATACATGATTTAACGGTTTAATGCTACAGGGTATGGAGTGGAGCAGAAGACTTGATGTGTCCAATTAAATGCTAGTTAGATGCTTGAATAGATGGTATCATTTTCCAAAACAATCAATTACAATTACAATGTAGATTATAGGATTCTTTGAAAAGCTTCACCTTGAAAAAGGAGTTCAGTTTATACTAACAGTTGTAGTTGTATGCTTTTGAGTAGTTGGTGTCATGCATGAGGGCAGATTTCAGAGAGCTGTGCTGACCCTGTCATTTTGCCTGAAGGATTGAGAGTCGGGCTGATCCATGATTTGTTGTATGTATAGATTGCTTTGACCGAGGTATCTTGTACCCTTTTCACCCATGTAGCAAGCAGGGCAGTACCCAGCATCCAGCATGTCCCAGTACATGCCCCCTACAGGACCTGACTTGCCTGGCTACCGGATGGCAGCTGCCGAGTTACAAGATGCTCTGCATAGTCCGCCCTCTCATTATCCCACTGCGTCATCTCAGCCCTACGTATACCCTGCCTCTAATCTGTCCGATTCTCCCATGCACATTGATTCTCAATCAACCAGTCAACCAGCTTATCATGCTCAGGTTTTTAGCTCGGGTTCTTTATGTTGTTGATTTCTGTCTGTCAAGATGAGCAAACGTCAATTTGTTGGCATCAGCTTTCTGTGCAGTTTGGAGCTTTGTTTTATTTTCATTTGTTTGAGGTCATTCATTTGAGTTGATGCGGTCCTGCATGGAAACTCTTTATTTTACTGTACAATTGTGCATCGCTGACCAATGTGTTTGAACATCGTTTTGGATGTGGTCCTCATGTTGTCAAAGTGCTGCATGTGTATTGGATACCATGTCGTTACGTTGCTTTTTGTTATGTTGCTTTATTATTTTTTTTGTACAAATGGCTTTGTCTTATGACATATGCAAGTCAGTGGTGGATGTAAACGTCACTCTGCAGAAACTTTAGTTCTGGAGTCCATTATTCCAACAATGATTAATTCTTTTATTTCATCATGTATAGTTTTCCCAAGCATGGAAAGTCATACCCCTCCTCTATAGATGTACAATCTCCTTTCAGCAAAGCTCATGAAACTGGTAACTGTGCTGTTCATAATATGCACAAAGAGGATGAACATAGTTATTGCAATCTGTGAAAGGGCAATCAATCTATTAGATTCTCAAACACCTAGTCAGACACTCCACTGGCTAATGTACATTGGCATTCTTGTATTCAAAATAACCATCAAAATATAACAGGGTGTGCCCTCAAATAGCTCAAGATTTGTTGCAGTTACCCGATTGTTTTCCAAATGCATGCTGCAGACACAGTTAGGTGTAGACATATTCAACGAAATAAATTGCGTGGGATACTCGAGCAAAAGTACAAAAATGATTGTTTTCAATTTTTGACCAGCAGAGAGCTGACGGTTGTTAAATGTGACTTTTGAGAACAATCAATTGTAAATTGCACACTTGAAAATTACATTATCTGCACGCAATTGTTGCTGTCGTAAAATTGGCTGCCATGGAAACTCCTGGCATGCAACTTGTTTCACAGTTTCGCGATGCAAGTCCATTTTCCTTTTCTTTCCGTTTTGTATTCTTGTTTGTAATTCCCACTTCCCTTCACATATATGCAGTGAGTGAAGAAAATGGGCTTTTTATGCAGCATGGCAAATACATGTAGCTAACATAACTTGAAAATTTCCAAAGTTTTGTGAAAGGTTTCCATCACTGCATCAAGAACCTTCCAACTTTGTCTGAAGTCGGCGGAAAATGCCACAAGAATTTCACAGTACATGTAAAGTTCACATTACATAGAGTCCGATCCCATGTACATGTACATGTACAGTGGTAGTGCTTTTGGCAGTGCAGGTTCTGGTCACGTCATGATAGATCGTTGAGCCTTATAAGCCAGAATGTGTGCTATGCAGTCAATTATCATCAGCTGATGTCAGCAAATACAGAAGTTAAATACAAGACTTAACTTGCAGTGCATGCTAACCACGCTTTGATATGAGGAAGGAACTTCAAGTGATGTCCATTGATTGATTGATGAGGTGGTTGTTTTTCCTTCACTACAGCCGTCCAGTTACCAGGCGGTGCAACCTCAGAGTTCAGCACCTCAGGTTTATTCTGCACCTCCTGTGCCGCCGCCTCCTGCACCTCAATCTCTTCAGGTGCTTCTTTCTGATCTCATTCTCTCGCATGCTTATTCCTTGCTTCATCTTTCTCTGTTGTCCATAGCAATACTCATTATCATTTGATTGTAACTAATGGTGATACTACCAGGATAAAATGTTATACATGTATGTCAAAAAGAAGTTCTTTTATGTCATATCTTTTAAAAACTCCGTTTTCTATCTCAATTTGTTTACTTTGCATTTGTTGGCACTTTGTGGTTTCAGCAGTTAGTCAGCATGTCATATCACTGTCATTGTCTGTGCTGTATAAATATGTACTAAACTGATGATTTTAGACTGGTATTAGAATTAAAATGACTCTGCACATAACACCATTCACTCCTACCCTTCACTGTCTTTGTCATCGTCCTCTTTTCACATTTACTTCATCCAGGGGTGAAATTGTTTTTAATCATTCCAAAATAACCTCTGCAACGTGAAACAGTCTTTTAATTCTGATGACCCTATTCTTGGAATTGTGCTGAATAGGCCCACTCTATTCAGTGTGGTGCCTATTGTTTGTGTTTACGCTTGGCTGCACAGCCTGTACTTGGCATACCAGCCCCCATCAATAACGGCCTGACACAAGGGGTTAGTACACAATATTTTGCTAACAAAAAGTTAAGTTTGCTTAAAGATGGGCCCTTGTTATTTGTAGTTTTTGAGATGCCGAAGTCCACATGGAGTTGAATCATATATACTGCTTAACCCTTTCCTGACCAATGTTGAGTTTACTCGACAAGCCACAGCATCCCAGTTGCTTGACAATGTCAAGTTTACTCAACAAAGAAAACCTTACACCAGATTATCCAAACAACAAATATATTCACCCTGTTTCAATGAACTTGTATTGCTTGTGTTTTTCGCTGTCCATGCATGATCTATATACCAACAGAAAGAACTTGTTCAGATCTTTTCAATGGTGCTATCAAATTAATGTGTCGCCATTACAATATTTTGAGAAAACTGTATCCGAAGTTTCCCTGTACAGTTATGTGTATGGAGTGCCAGTTGTTCATGTGACAAACAACTTTCCTGTTTTTGATAACGGGGGCCAAAAGAGAAAACAGCCGTAACTTTGCTATTTTAGCAGTTATGACTTTCATTTTTACACCATATGAAAGATAAATTTTCATAGAACAAACTTTACAAACATTTTCCTTTTCAATCAGTTCTTGATGGTGACCGAAATCTTTGGTTGAAAATACAACTATTCAACAAGCAGTCAGCAGCTTTTTCTGCGTAAGTGGTTTTATGCTTGACTGAACAAAGAATGCTGTACTGGGGGAAGATAAGCCAATAAACAATGTGGTAAGGAAAGGGTTAATAGGAGTAGATACTTTTAAGACATTTGTATTGGCATTGACAAAGCACAGTTAGAATTAAAGACAGAATTTCAGATATATGTTTGGAATTATTCATTTGACTACCATTAACTAATAATACTGTTGAAATCTATGAAATATTCTTCAGTATATTCATGCATGTAATTCATGTCAAAATGGCAGCAAGTAGCTTTGGTCAAGGATTACATTTCTTGGAGGAACTTTGTGTTTGTTTCTTGACTCTCTTCACCTGTTCCTTCATGTTATTGCCATAGCGATCATATGTTACTCCACCTCCACCTCCTCCCACATCACACACACCAAGGCGCATCCCTCACTCTCATCAGGTAAATTCTTCTCTACTGAGTACTGACACAGTTTCCTCACTATAACTCCATCTGTTATTTTCATTTGTCATGATGTGCGATGGATGCTTGCTGTGCCATGCTATCCCCTTCTGGGCAATTCTACTGCCACTAACGTTACTTTTTTTAAACTGTCATGACACTTTCATCCCTCACGGCTTCAAAGCCTATTGACAAGGCAAAACTGCCACAGCACAACATGGTGATGAGGCCTACCAAGAGACACAAATAACAACTCAGAACTTTGGTTCCTGTTTTCTGAACATTTGGTTTATTCAGTGGTCATCACTAACGTGACCAAAAACGGACATGGTGTATTTAGGGGTACTGTTCACACCGATTGTCTTCTAAACTGGTTGAACTCACTTAAAAAATACCTGGTTTTTTTTTGGTTTAAACACAGGGGTCAGAGCTGAACATTTAAATTAACATTAATTCAAATCAATTAGCAATCCAGGCAGGACTTGCATCAAATCGGTACTAGGTGATGTCACTTGCGCTATATCACCAACATTTCAGAAATCACCCAAAAAGTCCACTGTTCAAAAATGTTATTTTACAAAATATTGAGAGTTAATTTATTTTCAAATTGAATAAAGAAAACTGGCAGGAGCAAAATTTGAACCTGTGACCTCTGGAATACCGTACCGGCGCTCTACCATATGAGCGATCTTGCCCTATGTTGGCGGTCTCCCAAATTGTCAGTATCTTTGTTCGGGTGGGCGCTCGTCAGAAGTCATGAGAACTTAGATAGATTTGTTGGTCTCAATATATACAGAATTCAATCCAAACATTAAAAATGAAATATCAAAGTGTTTGAATTTTTGTTTCAGTTTTGTCCCTTTGCTGTGGAATTGGCCTTCTGCTTAGTGTACAGGATTTCATACATCTTTCTACTTCTATCATTATGTAGAGTCAGGAGCCACCACTCCCTCCACCACCACCCAGCTACCAACCTCAAAAGGTTCATCCATTTTTCATGTCTGCTTCTTGCAAAGTGTCATTTTGCATTGAAAATTAATTTCTGACTCAACATTTAGTGATCGTTGCTTAGTCATGTTGAAACATTTCTATGGTTAACAGGCAATACCATATTTACATGTAGTGATGCTCATTTGTGTCAATTGTAAAAGGAGATCTTCAAGTTAGTTTCATCAGCATTCATACTTGAAGTACACAAATATGAGAGAAGCTTCATGGTTTAGATTTCCCACTAGATGTATGTCTTTACAATTGTTATGTGTGCCATTAAAGGCAAATAGTTAATTTGCAGCAGTGTGTGAGGCATATATGTTGCATTGGTGCTGAGGTGCGGTTTAAGCAATCATGATGGAAACTGATTGAATGTGCTATAGGGTGTGAATTATATTAAGAGTATCCTGTAGAGGTCATGCAGTTGAGCCAACAGATTACACTGTTGAGGAGTCTGATTATTCTTGCAGGTATGATGAGGGTAATTTAGGTTGAACCTGTGTAAAAGTCATTCATCTGTTGTATGGACTTGCTATTCACTTGGGAAGGGTGTTGTACTGAGTTATTTACTTTATCTGAACCATCTTTTGATGAAAGATCCAATTTGCTGTTATTGTGTTGCTTGATATTCTAATTCAGTGGTGTTTGCTTATTTAGGCAGCCCAGCTGTCCATGGGTTCTGGTCCAATGTCCCAAGCCTCAGGCTTGGACACCCGTGGACCACCCTCATACCAAGCCACACCCACCAGGGAGCAGGGCTCCACAGCACCCACGTCGGCCTTACACCCTCAAGACTGGCAGTCACCTGAGGTTGCGAACTTTCTCTCATTTTCTGCTGTTTGCTCCTGACGTTTGAGAATTCAGTTTGTTAATCCCGTGCCTGATGGGTGATAACATCATTAACTCTTTGTTTATTTCAGGAGAAGCAGCCCATGCTTGCACCACATCCTCCACTTTCAAGTGGATTTTTATATAATCTCGTAATATTGCTAACCCCCCAAAAAATGCATGGTTTTGCTGAACCATCGAGTTGTACCAAGAGCATAATCATTTAATGTGGGATTGTGAATTGTCTTCATTTGTCAAAAGACATGTAACTAACGTTGCATGTTCAAGCTAAGAGATTAGAATGTTTTTTGTATATCAATATTTACATCTAGAGTATTTAAGATCCATTTAATCTTATAATTTTCCCTCATGTTATTTTGTAATGTTTTTCATTTATTTTGCCGTAGTATCCAGTCAAAGTGCTGTCTGGCATTGTAATGTGCTTAAACCATGCATGGTGTGAGTGCTTAAAGTGTTTTTCCAACCATAGATGAAGAGATGAACCATCGACGCAAGAGGCCTTAAAGGGGGAGATAACCCTCTATTGAGGTCTAGGCCCAGGAAAATCATTGGTGTGGTAGGGTAGCAGCATCACGGTACTAGGGGTGTGCATCGGAACCGGGTACCCGAGTACCTGACCGTTCGTGTCAGGAACCGGTTTCAGATTATGGAATTGAGTACCCGTATACAACTTTACATTATCGCATAGTAATTACATCCCAGAAAATGAAAAAGGAAAGGTTTTGAATGTTATTTGTCGGGAATTTTCAAATTAAAACCCGACTACATGGGAAACCAGCACAGATTTCATGTTGATGACGCTCACGAAAATTGACAATAAAGGGAATTTACCGGTTGTGGTTTTTGTAGTCTGGGTATGGATAAAAAGCCTTGACGAGATATAATAGCATGCCTCATTCCACAATAAATACAACTGTATAAAGCTTCTGTCTTTTGTGATATGCCGGCGCATGCACGTGCCGGAAATGTAATGGCAAAGTATTAATCATGTTTACTGGACAGGCATGAGATTTTTCAGACTTTTGTCTGAAATCAGACTTTTGAATCTTAGAAAAAGACATTATTGCAACTTCCGGGATTGAAAGTTTTAGGTTGGGTTTCTTTAACGGGTACCCGGGTACCCGTATTTTTTTCAATCGGGTACCCGGTTCTTTTACTACCCGTAAATGCACACCCCTACACGGTACCCTACCATCTATCTGTAGCCCTTTTCCTAGGGTGGCTTTAAGCCTTGCAGTAAGTGACTTAATAAAAAGCCCTGCTAACACCTTTTGACCCTGTTATTCCTAACAGTAATCCCATTTGAACATTATAACGTTGCTTGTTAACAGGTCATGTGAAGGTGTCCTGTATTCCTTCATGCAACTTGCATGTATACTGTACAAAGCACGGTGTTCGGTTTTAACATCAGTGATCACATCTTGCAGTGTGCTGCCGTTACATGCAATGATTTCAGTAACTGATGAGACCTTGGGCCAAAGGAGCTGCAGTGATTTTACAAAAGCAAAATTTACTTAGCACAATAAGTTGTGTCTGAGGTTTGAGGCATGACCACAGGGCCAGTCGACGTGTTCAGCCGCATTCCTGCATGTACACAATCTATTCATTATTCAGTTTTATTGTTCTTGAATGGGATTTTAACGAATGGATGGTGCTTTTTTAAAGAAAGGTTTCTTTCACGGTGGGGGGGGGGGGGGGGGGGGCAGTACTGTTCAGTGTGGCACCTATTATTCGTGTTTATGCTTGTCTGCACAGCCCTTTCAGTGGTAGTTCTGGCATACAGTACCCAATTGATTACAGCTGTGATGCATTGACAGGAGCACCGAGTGAAATTTAACTCCTTGAGTACGGTTATGTGGTGAGGTGCCGGAGCGGCCTGTGCAGCCAAGCGAAACGGCCATAATGTGCTTGTGCAGTCAGGCGTAACATACACAATAATCCAACAATGGATTGAAACTGCACAAACAGCGGCAAATAGCATCATCCGGCCTGGTGCCACTGTTTTTGTTTGCACTGTCATTCATACGCAAGGGGTTAACAAAAGTAATTATAATGCAGAAATTATTGCATGCAAAATGTGCATGGGCAGACGAAATGCACCAGGGAGTTTAGCTGTACGTGTTCTGTATGTATTTCCGAGGACAAGAGGAGAAAGAAAATACTAAGGAACCTTTCAGTCCTCGCAGGTCAAGTCTTCTGTTGAAATCGGTCCTCGCAAGTAAAAAATATGTGCTTAGTCTATGGGGTTGGGTTATATTAAAGGAACAATAGGAAACACAAAGCATTGTCCTCAGAAGTATTGGGAAAGTATGACTGTATGTCCTGTCATAGAGAAGGATGTAGGGCAGTACACTCAACACAGCTATGCAAGTATTTCAAGTACAATAACACTTCTGGAGCCGATATCACAAAACCTTGTGCAATTACTTAACTTTACTTACCCCACATTAATTGCATAAGTTGCACAACATCCGTTACTTTAAAAAAATTGATTTCAGGAAAGTTACGCAGTGAGCAAGTCGTTCACTTGTGCCACAAAATTTACGCACTCGTTTTAGATGCCGTAAGTTGTGCTAACAAACACCGAAATGATGACATAACTAGCTGAGTGTGTGCATCGCGCAGCCGTTAGTTGCTCAAGTTATTCTCTAGATTATTTCAGAGGGTAATGAAACGGTCATCCATTGCATGTTTACCATTAAGGTACTTCCGAAAGTTGCCATCATTTTCCTGAGTGAAGGATGTTAACATTTTTTTAATGGTGCTGCCGCAGTTTTTTTTACAACTGTTCCGTGAAATGTTATTGTTATACACAAACAGTCATCCTAAAAGCAGCATTCAGCCTTGTCTGCTATGTATACAAAAATAAAACATTGCACAGCTACACAATGTTTCATGAAATGGATCGCAAGGATGTTGCGCAGCTGTGCATCATTTATACTGCATAAATCCTACGTAGCGGCATAATTAAGTTACGCACTGTTTCGTGAAATCAGCTGCAGGACACCTAAAAAGTACAGCGTCACGGATTAATCTATCTCAGAGACGTAGTACATAAAAACTAATGAAAGAATGAATGGCTATGTTCAGACAGCGTTTTAGCCAAAACGGTAAAAGTTAAAATGGTCGCTCACCACAGGTGGCCGGTCGTAAAATTAAAACGTACCGAGCATCCAGACACCGTTTTAAGTATAGCGAGTTCAACTCGAAGTGGTTTATCTCCGTTTTGGGGTCACGTAGAATTTCCGCTCATTTACATAAAGCGCGCGCTAGTTTGTGTGTGTCTGTACATTGTACATGAAGTGTTCTCTAAGCATTGGCCCCGAGCTCACGATGCCGTGGTGACTTCCATCATGTATTTTCTTTTTTTATTCCTCCATTCTTCCGGTAAGGAAAAAGTGACGTCATCACGATAATATCAAATATCGCGATATTTTTGGCCGATATTTTGGTATTCAAAAAAATGGATATTGAACAGCCTTAAATCAAACTTGAGCCTTAGGTGCAACATGGAAACATTTATATGATGTTGATGTTACAGGTCACATCAAGGTCAAAGGTCATTGGAGGTCTGGTAAAAAAGGCTGAAAATGTAAAATTGGTCTCATTTTAAAAGTTCAAGTCCAATTGCAATCAAACTTGGGTCACAGGTGCATTGTGTTAAGTTAACCTTCATACGATGGTGGTGTGAAAGGTCACATACTGAAGTCAAAGGTCATTTGAGGTCAAGTTATAAAATAGGCTTAAAATGTAAAATTGCTCTTATTTGAAAAGTTGCAAATGCGATGCAGTGACCAAAAAAGGGGACACCTTGTTATATAGACTACTGACAAAATTACTAATCTGACGAAAAGCGGTTGGACCAAACATTCATGGTATAAAGTACACAACTTCAGGAAAACGGTATGAATTTACAGTGGGGCCACTGCGTGCTGAGTCGGGCATATTGATCATGTGAGTACGAGATTGTTAGCGCAATGTGCGTGATAAGCAAAGCGGACAGCCATTGTTTGAAAATATGGTAAAAGGTAAAAATGTAATGAAATCAAAGCTCTTGACAAAACGTAATTTTAGTCTGGAATGCTTTTGTTCCCAAATTTGTTGGCGAGCTGCTTTGCCCTTCCCCCCCCCCCCCCCACTTTTAAAAGTGTTCCCCACGCCTTCCCCCAACCCACCCAAAAAAGTCATCGCCCGTGAGGTGAGGTCTGTCGCCGCGCCCTGCTAAAATTTAAGTTCGTGGAGAACACTGACATGTATAATGCGTACACAGATTTCAACTGGTTGCCGGTGCGCGTACTTGCTTCATAACACTTCATGCTACGTGCATTCATCGCTCGAATTGCGCACACCACCAGCAGACCCATGACTGTCAACATGGCGCTGTCTCGAGAGATTCTTTTCCGAATAATTATCGTCCGAAGCAGTGCCCATGATGGCAATGGTGAACAGTTTTGTAATAATTTCAACAACTATTTCAAATCAATGATCGACAACAAATATCGGAACAATGAACTATTGCCCACGCTGTGTTGGCGTGCATGCTATGCGTGCTGTATCTAGGACGCATCGCTGGACGTGACAACCCCTATTGTTTACACAACAAAAGGCACGCCACAAAAGGGGTAACGGAACACCAGGTCAACTGCACTGGCTAAAACAGGAAGCGTGTTAGCTAAAACCATTCAGACATCGTACTAGAAGATAAAACCGTTCTGGTTTTAATAGTGCTAAACCCTCCCTCGGGGGTGCTTTAAGTCACCGTTTTAGCGGCAAGATCAACCCGATACGGTGCAACTTTAAAACCGTTCAGATAACGTTTTAGCAAAAACTTTACACCAAATCGAGTTCAACCAGTGTTTTAAGGGAATTTAAAACGGTGTCTGAATGTAGCCAATGGCTGGTAATGCTCAGACAACCTTGGATAAACTGCTAATGCAATGTGTGCTGTACTCTTTGATACTCTAGTTGCTGGACAGCGTTGGGAATGTTCGCCAAGCATTTGTCATGTCTCAGCCTCCAATAGATGCTATGAGCACACTCAATTTAGGTGAGTTTTCTGTTTATTTGTTTCTTTGCCTTCATCCTTGATTGTGCTTTTTTCCATTTATACACCTAATCTGTGGAACAGACTTATTTGAGGATTATTATTTAATGAATATGGAATTTTTAAATCGCAGCTGAAGAATTTCTTATTAAAAGGTGTTCAGCTTAATCCATTAATTAACTGACTTACTGTCTATGTACATGTAGTTGGGATTTTTTTGTAAAACGTTTTGACATTTTGAATGTAAAACACTCTATTAAGAATAAATTATTATTATGCATGAGCGGAGTGACTTCTGAATAGGGGTGTGCATTTACGGGTAGTAAAACAACCGGGTACCCGATTTACAAAAATACGGGTATCCGGGTACCCGTTAAAGAAACCCAACCCAAAACTTTCAATCCTGGAAGTTGCAATGTCTTTCTCTGAGATTTAAAAGTCTAATTTTAAACAAAAGTCTGAAAAATCTCATACCTGTCCAGTAAACATGATCACTTCTCCGCCATTACATATTCCGGCATATCACAAAAGACAGAAGTTTTATACAGTTGTATTTATTGTGGAATAAGGCATGCTATTATGTCTCATTGAGGCTCTTTATCCATACCCAGACTACAAAAACCACAACCGGTCAATTCCCTTTGTCAATTTTCGCGAGCGTCATAAACATGAAATCTGTGCTGGTTTCCTATATAGTCTGGTTTTAATTTTGAAAATTCCTGACAAATAACATTTGAAAACTTTCCTTTTTCATTTTCTGTCAAGTTACTGCATGTATGCGATAATGTAAAGTTGTACGGGTACTCGATTCCATAATCAGGAACCGGATCTTGACATGAACAGTCGGGTACTCGGGTACCCGGTTCCGATGCACACCCCTACTTCTGAAACAAAAAGGGAACTTGTATACATACATGGAAGTCATATCTTAAACTGTGCCGGATTTCCATACATATTATAACATATTTTGATAATTTGTATTGAAGACAATGCACCACCGAGGCCACCTCTTCCCCAGGGGGAAGTACCTCCACCCCGCCCACCACCGCCTGAGGAAGAAACTGAAGCACATTTCCCTGAAGCCCCGCCTAGCAACCAGCCAATCATGGTATGTAGACCAACATGCACAGAGGCTGATTCTTGTGGTGTATTCCCTATTCAATCACTGTCAATTCTGTAAAAGTTGCTTTCATGTCCTATATATAGTCAGGGCTGGGACGTAACCCTTTCCTGACCAATTTTGAGTTTACTGCACCCCTGAAACAAGGAAACTGCACACTAGATCATTAAAACAACAGATATACATGTATTCACTATGTTTCAAAAACCTTTAGTGCTTGTGTTTTTCACTGTCTATACATGATCTTTATACCAACAGAAAGAGCTTGTTCAGATCTTTCTAATGGCGCTATAAAGTGCATGTGTCTCCATTATAATTTGAGAACTCTATCTGAACTTTTCCTGCACAGTTGTGTGTATTGTAATAGTCGGCTTCCCTTGTTCTTTTACACAACTGGAGTCAGAAATAACACAATTTAATCTCTCCGGTGAACGGGTGTCCCAATCTTCCAGCAGGGGGCTCCCGCCAGCAACGGGCTCCACTGTGGAGCTGTGCTGGCGCCCTCTGCTGGCTAATCGGCACAGCCGCTACAGTATGAAGTGACATTTGTTACATGACAAACAAGTTTCCTGTTTGATAAAGTGGGCCAGAAGAGAAAGCAGTCATTACTTTGCTATTTTAGCAGTTATGACTTTAGATACGATTTGAAGCTTTGCATGGTGGGTGCGATATGAGAGAGACTGGGATTGCGGGTAACACCATGTGAAATAAATCTCTTCAGAACCACACTTCTTCCTAGAAGAGATCTATTTCACATGGTGTTACCCGCAATCCCAGTCTCTCTCAGTTATGACTTTCATTTTTACACCATATGAAAGAGTAATTTTCATGGGGCAAACTTTACAACATATTCCTTTTTAATCAACTCTTAAGGGAGACTGTTACATGCGTATCATCAATACCAGTGTTGCACTACATGTCTGTATCTGTACTAGCCTGTGTACATGTACAGTTATCAGATGTACAGTAATGGACAGTGTCAATATCTAGCTGGAGAGAATTGCATAGCACCAGTAATATATGTGGTGTAGTTTATTCTGTAGACTTGACTCAAGTCCGGATCATGCGGTTGTTCGTGCTATGGTACATGTATGTTTTTTATTATTAGACGACTGTGTGCCCTCTCGTGTCTGTACCTAGAATCCCGACTTGACAGATTTGTGAACACATCTGTACACAACGAATGGAGTGCATCTACCAAAAATGGTAGTGGCCAATCAAATTGCAGTTTTTGATTGAAATTAGCATATAACATGAATAATTATAAGAAACATTAACTTTGACTTATTTCGTCGAATCTTCATGTGCACAAATGTGTGTAGTATTTGTTGCACTCTAGCTCTCAAAATGAACGTATACAAGTAGACCTACATGTATGCAAGCATGGAGTAAGTGTTAACCATGACTTGAGAATCCTGCTGGACTTGGCTCATATAACCCAACACGTTTGCACTTTACAAACGGAGCGTATCAAATATGGCAGCGACCAATCAAATTGCAGTATTTAAAAAAATAGAATATATGATCATGGTCTGCGGAATATGCAAATACATGTATGATTCAGTACATACTACGCAGGGGTTCTCATTGGCATATCCGTCAAGTCGGACTTGACATAATGGTGAGGGCCCCCTATAAAGGCACTTAACCCTAACGTACATAAATCCATCAAAATCCTTCCCCTGTTTTGGAGGATTTCGGTGGATTCAGGATACCTCCATATTGAAACCTGGGGGATTTTGATGGATTGAGGATTGTAAGCCTAGTGGTACTGCAGGATTTCGGTGGATTCAGGATACCTCCATATTGAGCAGTCACCAAAACCAACTTTTTGTGCATGACAAAATAGGTGGATTTTGGCGGATTCAGGATACTTTCTAGTAAAGTTACCCAAGGGGTTAGGGTTAAAGGGCAATCGGTGCATATACATTTGTACATGTACACGTTGAACAAAGTAAGTCTGACTTCCATCAAGTCCATTCCAATTCTAAAGCAAAAGTGTTCTTTTACACATCTCTATAAATATTTAAATCACAAAATCACAATTGTTTCCCTTTCATCATACAAACAATTATTGAAGAGGAGCACACACTTCATTCTATTTACAGAAAGCTGCTTATGACTTGCATTTGGAGACGCAGAAGTGGTCAAGCCAGGGCAATGACCTTGTAGCTGCAGCCAAGAAAATGGCCATCCTCATGGCTCAGATGAGCAAACACGTCAGGTAATATCAGATACACTCACTGCTAACCAAGCTTGTCAGGTAATCATGAAGTAGATGCACTCAGTGCTAACCAAGCTTGTCAGGTAATCATGAAGCAGATAAACTCAGTGCTAACCAAGCTTGTCAGGTAATCATGAAGTAGATGCACTCAGTGCTAACCAAGCTTGTCAGGTAATCATGAAGTAGATGCACTCAGTGCTAACCAAGCTTGTCAGGTAATCATGAAGTAGATGCACTCAGTGCTAACCAAGCTTGTCAGGTAATCATGAAGTAGATGCACTCAGTGCTAACCAAGCTTGTCAGGTAATCATGAAGTAGATGCACTCAGTGCTAACCAAGCTTGTCAGGTAATCATGAAGCAGATAAACTCAGTCTAACCGTGCTTGTCAGGTAATCATGAAGTAGATACACTCACTGCTAACCGAGCTTGTCAGGTAATCATGAAATAGATACACTCTGTTAACCAAGCTTGTCAGGTAATCATGAAGTAGATGCACTCAGCGCTAACCGAGCTTGTCAGGTAATCATGAAATAGATGCACTCAGCGCTAACCAAGCTTGTCAGGTAATCATTCAGCAAATTGAAAAAGAATCATCAGATAATGCAAAATCTTACTGGAGCAAATATTTGTGTTTTATCTTTCCTATAGCCACGTTTTTTGTAGTAAGAAGATTGTCAAAATTCCAAGGGTCAAATCTCACCTGTGTTTCCACTTGGACATTTGACTCATGAAAATTTTACTGAGGCTGGTTTAAAGTAACCGGGTTTGGGGCCTCTATCCGTATTTGTCATACCATACAATTTTGTGGAACACTTTTTGCTAATAGTATACAAATAATGAATGTTAATGAGTGCGATGGTAAGCATAATTTCATGAGGTGACAGATTGAATGTTCCATCGCCGAGTGGAATGGGACATTCCATCTGTCACCGAATGAAATTATTCTTAGCATTGCACGAATGTGAAACATTCATTATTTGTTTTATACAACGCCTGAATAAATCCGACAGATTGCATGCATGGATTTCTTGGTGTACAACGTGCCGTTTACCTTCTCAGTCCCACATAAAACCGCGACAAAAAGTGGTCCAGTTCTGAATCAGTTAAAGCTTTAATTGTTGTTCCTGCGTGTCTTGCAAATTCCTCTAATCGTTTGACTGCATATTTCATTTGTCTCTTTGTGTTAGCTGCGTCAGCATCGCCTACGAGTTCCAATATTTCGTCGTCTGTTAGGAAAACAAACCACAGTTCGGAAACACCGTCCGCCATTTTGTGTGAATGACAGCCTAGACTGGTTCCCGGTCCCCATATGTATATAATATACATTGAAGTCCGAAGGACAACGGAGGGACCGGGAACCAGTCCAATGACAGCCGTGTTGTGGCGGCGGGCAAGTTCTATCAAACGCGTTTACCGTTTGATAGAACCATGTGATAGAACCCCTTTTTTGGCGTTGCGGGTTCGCGTCGTGTGATGGGACAAATAATTCAATGCACGTGATCGACGATCCACCAATCGGATGACTGGGATTTATTCAGGTGTTGTATAACATTGGATAATGCACTGTAAGTGATATAAACATTGATAGTATCAATCATGTCTACCATAACTTTCATTAAAAAAAATGAACACAAAAACAAATGCAGTGATGGAAGAAATGAGCCAGTGGACATGCCAAAGAAATCGCCCAATATTCTGTCATATTGTGCCTGTGCAGTGTGACCTTCATACTGTGGCCAGATGTACATGTACAGCTTCCCTTGCTGATTAGGCTATACTGACTTGCACTGTTTGCACTAGATTTAGCGTCGCTTTAAAATTGATCTGGTCAGTTTTACATATTAAAAACTTTCAGGTCTAAATGAGCAGAAAACATGTTAGCATCAGAATTACACTGCAATGCACTGTGCCAGGCACTGTACGGTGAACAGGCCGCCCCTAGCAACGACCTTGTGGGTTCTGCACTGGTGCATGTACATGTACGTACGTGTGCGTGTACGTTTACGTTCGAGTTTGTGCCGAATCTGTCAAAGAAGTTTCCTCAGAAGCCTCAGAAACGCGTCTTTCTATTGGTTCCAAAATTTACAAGACTTTCCTCTAGACCAATCAAAATGATTTTTACATGAGCATCTACAGAATTGTACAGAGAATAAGGCCGTGTCCGAATTACTTGGCTGTGGCTTGAAATTACACACATGTCTATGGTACTGGCTACAGCCACATCACATAGACTTGTGTGTAATTTCAAGCCGTAGCCAAGTAATAAGCCATTTGCGAGTTAAATTTGAATAACATCTGGTACACTGACATGCTCAAAATGCTTTGCACATTTGAACTTTGAATTCTCCAGACCAAAGAGACTGTTACTATATCACGTGATTCGGGGCAAGCCTTATGCTAGTGTAAGGAGGCTATTCATTATTGTTTTATTGTGATCATAAACTTGCTCTTGAACGTCTTTGTTGATCTGCCTACTGTATAAATTACATTTATCACCGTTCCTGCCTAAGTGTCCAATGTATTACATTTACCGTTGCATTGACCATTCACCTGGAGTTTGCACATGGAAACTGACAAACTTTGGTCTGGCTTGATTTTGTACATGTAGTTCGTTCGTGGCATCAAATTTGAAGTGGGGGACTTTATTTTAAGGTTTGATTCTTTAAAAACTCTTATTATATTTGTCAGTGCTACTGTAGTTTCAAATTGTCTTAGGTCCAGGGTTTTAATTTCGAACGTTAATTAATCACTCGACATGAACTGTACGTTATATTTTACAACTCCCCGACCATGCGGGCTGCACGGCGGTGCCTGCCCGATTTTCACAGGCGGCCCCCTGGGCCTAGCAGTTGGCTGGCAAGTAGTTGGACTGAGAGAATAAAGTGAACCGGAGAATTTATGCTTGGCTCCACATGGCTGATCCTTGAACCAAGATTGATGTGCCCGCCTCCAGCCCTAACTTCCCTTCTCCATCGGCCTAATCCCCCCACCTATCGACCCACGCCCCGCCCTCGCTACAAGCGTAGTCGGCAGGATGGGATTGTTTTACCTCAAACTACCATGAACGTTGTTCTATGCCATCGCTTGTGTTGGGGAGTGTTCTTCAGATGCAGACTGCATGGAATTGGTTTACAGATAGGAACTTAAATCAAAACTGTATATCCAGATCAAACTGTCGTGGACTTCCAGCGCTTGGCTGCTTTGCACAAGTCGAGGACGCTCACTGAACACAGGACTTGAACTGATAGTTTCAACCAGAAGTTGAACTGTTCACAAGAACTGCTTTATCCTGTTTAGAACTCTTTCAGTATTAAGAGACTGATAAACTGATGTTAAATAATTGCTGTATGTGTTGTTGAATTGATATTTGGCGGAAGTTTTGACTGGCAGTTACTGTTGATGCATTGATCATTGTTTCTACATCATTACATGTAACTGGTGTTCATAGTTTTTTATCATCTGTCATTAGATTTGATGACTGATTTTTTTCAACTGGCATACCGTTTTAGACGTCTAATATCACTGCGATTTGTCATTGGGTTTGTGCCTGTCGTAATAACTGTTGTATAACTGGTGTGCACATACTGTATGACGCTCCATCAAACTGGTTGGTGATTACTGCGTAATTGGCCGAGAGTGTCGGTCAGAGTGCTATACATACATGTAACATTGTTTCAATTGAAGGTGTAATTACACATGATTTGTGTGTAACACAGGATTTAATTGTGTAACATATTGCGTCAATTTAAGTGTGTAACAGTACATGATTTAAGTGTATTGTTAACTGCATGGTATCTTGAAGTCCATTTGGTTTAGACTTCTTTATTTTTAGTGTTTACCTAGAAGTTGCTGATACAGTAGATGAGACAGTCATGGCCGTTTTCTATGTTAAAGTCCAGGGAGTAGGGTCTGTACTCCAGTTTCCACTCGAAGAGGAGGATGGCCCATTGCGTATTTCTGTACTTCAATCTCAGTACCCATCCGCCCGAGGCCTCCTGTACTCTGATGGTGATCTAAAAGTGGTAGTTCCTGTGCAAGAGGATCTGATAAAGCCACCGAGAGATGGATGGGGCGATCGTGTCTACGCTGCTCACCGTCCTGAGCCGACTCCCCCGGCGGCAGATGGTGATGCCATCCTTGGCATACAAAACCAGTTAATGAAACTCCTATCCAAGCCTCAAACACAGCTGGTGATGGCCCCAGAACGGAAAATCCCTGTTTTTGATGGAAAAGTTGGAGAGGTGCGAGAGTTTGTGACGAGCATTACAAATGCATTCCAGCGGTACTGTATTCCGGAGGACCAACAAGGGCCATTTCTGCTAGACTACCTGAAGGGGGGACCCAAAGCAGAAGTAAAAGCTTTGCTGACCGACAAGAAGGATGTGAAGGAGGTTCTAGAGTTTCTTCGGGATTCCTATGGTGACAAATTAGCAACAGGGGAGCTTCAACGGTTATTTCTGGAGAGACGACAGAGACGAGGGGAAAGTGTCCGCGACTATGCCGTCGATCTTGAAAAGCGTTTCTTAAGGCTCACCCGTCGAGACCCAAAACTTTACTCGAGCCCGGATTCGACCTTGGCGGAGCAATTTGTTGAGGGACTTGATGATGCCTACATACGCAATACCTGCCGTGACATGCTGGAGCGGGGAACAGTGAAGGTCTTTCGTGAACTTAGGGAGTACGCTATCAAGCGAGAGGGCCAAGAGGATGCTCGCGGCGAAGCGGTTAGTGCTAGCCCCGCCCACCATGCAGCGATCCAGTTGGACAAGGGTACGCCAGTCACAGGAGAACTGCTTTATGGGGCCTTCAAGGAAATGGCAGACAGGGTGGTTCAGGCTGTCCAAGGGATGGTGAGGCCCTCGATTTATCCGGCCACGCCTCGAAACCAATATCGGTACCCAGGGCCTTTCCCACAGCCTGTGACGAGTTCATACCAGCCAGGCGCACCAGTTGGCACAAGTTCCTTCCAGGGATACAACCGCACTGGACATGTGGGCCTCTGCTATGCTTGTGACCAACCAGGCCATTTTGCCCGCAATTGTCCTTATAAAGGCGGGTCCCACAACAACGGGTTCCAACAGCGAGGACGAGGCTTCACACCAAATCCACCAGCACCGGCACCTGGAGCCCCAGGGTTAAACGCCCGTCCTCCACTGTAGTGAGCCATACGGTGGAGGTTAATAAAATGGGCTCTGCATGCCAACTAGATAAGGGGTTCCTGTCAAAAACGGTTGGGGAGTGCTATTCAGTGACTGTACAATTTTCTGGCGTTGCAGTCCCCTGTCTTCTTGATCCAGGCTCCCAAGTGACAACAGTGGGCGAGCGCTATTTCTGTGAACACCTGGCTACCAATGGCTTTAGACTTAGACCAATTCCAGAAATCTTCTCCCTTGTCTCTGCAAATGGTGCACAGATGCCTTACGCCGGTTACTTCGAGACCGACATCCAAGCAATGGGGCAGACGGTCAAGTCCCGTGTCGTGTTGGTTCTCCAAGAAAAGTTCCCATCACCTCAGGCGAGAGGTGTGCCAGGCATCTTAGGGATGAATGTCCTGCAGCAGTGCTGGGAAGACCTCACGAACAGAGACGTCAAACCCCACTTGGAAAAGATCCCGTGGCCGGCTCAAGAGCATATCTGGCAGAGCGCACTACAGACCGTGGGACAGGCTTTACAGTTTGGCGGAGACACGGGAAGAGTTGGACGGGCATATTTGGGAGGGCAAGCAGTGGTACTGTCTGCGCGTCAAGGAGTCGTTGTACATGCAAAGGGATGCAACGGCCCTGGAGGGAAGGTGTATGAAGCGTTTCTGGAGCCAACTGTGGGTGGGGGAACTCCCGCAGGAGTCAGCATTCCCCCATGCATTGTCAAGGTTGAGTCGGGCGGCTTCAAGATGACTTTGTATAATGAGACTAACACTCAAATCGTTGTTCCTAAGTCTGCAGAACTTGGCACCCTATATTTGGGATCGGTGGTGAGCAAGGGTAGTACCACCCAACCTGAGACTACACAATCGCAGACTGCAGCCATACACACTGTTGTGGCAGGTGAGACAAGCCATTCGGAGGCCCAGATGCCGGTAGTCATTGGTGATCATATCACTCCAGCGGAAAAGGCAAAGGTGGTCGATCTGCTAAAGGAACATCAGGATGTCTTCTCCCAACATAATCAAGACTTGGGGTACACGGAGACCGTGGTTCATCACATTGATACTGGAGATAACCATCCCATTCGTCAGCGTCATCGCCCACTTCCACCTTCTCAATATAGAGCTGTGAGAGATCACATCAATGGCTTGCTACAAGAGGGCATCGTGCGAGAAAGTGCAAGTCCGTGGGCTTCACCAGTGGTAGTTGTCCAGAAAAAGGATGGTGACATACGCCTATGCATAGACTACCGCCAACTGAACAAGCTGACACATAGAGATTCATTTCCTCTCCCTCGAATAGAGGAGTCCCTGCAAGCGCTCGGTGGTGCGAAGTATTTCAGTGTGTTAGATCTGACAAGCGGATATTATCAAGTGGCAGTACACCCAGAAGATGTGCAGAAGACGGCCTTTGTCGTCCCATTTGGGTTGTTCGAATACACACGTCTCCCCTTTGGGCTGTCAAATGCGCCATCGACCTTTCAGCGGCTCATGCAACGGTGTTTGGGGGATCAATGCTTTGACAACGTACTCATCTACTTAGATGATATCATAGTATTTTCCGCAGACTTGGATAAACACATCTCGGATCTGGACACGGTGTTTTCTAAACTCCGGAGGCATGGTCTTAAACTGAAGCCGGCCAAGTGCCACCTTCTTCAGCAGGAGGTGCGGTACCTGGGTCACCTGGTGTCGAGTCGTGGTGTCTCTGTTGATCCTGAAAAGGTCGAGGTGGTCCGAGACTGGCCAGAGCCAACTACAGTGAAAGGGGTACGGTCATTCTTGGGTTTCACCGGCTTCTTTCGCAGATTTATCAAGGATTATGCGTCAATTGCGGAGCCACTCTTACGGTACCTGAGGTGTGACACGACAGTCAAAGGGAAGCGGGGCAAGTCCAACACTGTCCAAGTTGTGCTTGATGATGATGGGCGGGCCGCTTTCAAGACCCTAATTGACCACCTCACTACAGCACCTGTCCTGTCTTATGCAGACTTCACTCGGCCATTCCGTGTTGAGACTGATGCGTGTGGAACCGGTCTAGGCGCTGTATTGTTTCAGTTGGATGGAGATGGACGTCCGAGAGTAATTGCCTATGCTTCCAGAGCCTTGAGGCCAGCTGAGCGTAATGGCCACTACAGTTCGTTCAAACTCGAACTATTGGCGATCAAATGGGCCGTTACAGAGGTTTTCAAAGGTTATCTTCTGGGAAACAAGTGTACCATTGTCACTGATCACCACCCGCTGACCTTCTTGGACAAGGCGAACCTGGGGTGCACTGAGCTGAGGTGGGCTCAGCAACTGAGCTCGTTTGACTATGAATTGACGTACAGGCCTGGGAAGAACAACCAGGTTCCCGACTCACTTTCCCGGCGTGATGATCATGAGGGATAGGAGGTTGATCCGGTCGGACATTTCCCAGACAACGCCCTTTCTGTGACCAGCTGTACCATAAATGCGTGCCTCGAGAACCACTTGTCGGGAATAATTGTTCCGACTCCTTTCTGCCATGCCGTAGAAGCCTACCGCCTAGGGGGAACCCCCTGCTTACCTGGGTACACAGTGGAGCAGTTGTCGGAACTCCAGCGAGGGGACCCAGCATTGCAGAAAGCAGTCATGTTTGTGGAGAGGGGAAGACCGCCTAATGCGGGGGAGCGAGCGACATGTAGCCGTGATGCCTTGGCTATTGTCCGGGACTGGAAGCATCTCTCTTTGCGGGATGGTCTGCTTCACAGAAGGGTGGTTTCTCCTTCGGATCACCAGGAGCACTTCCAAGTTGTACTCCCTGCGGTACTTCATAACGAGGCGCTAACATGGTATCATGATAAGGCAGGACATTTTGGTCTGAAGCGAACCTTTGGGCTTCTTTGGTCACGACTCTACTGGCACAACATGGAGGCCTTTGTGAAAGAGTGGTGCGCCAAGTGCA
Organism: Hippasteria phrygiana; assembly: GCA_037893225.1. NCBI lineage: Eukaryota > Metazoa > Echinodermata > Asteroidea > Valvatida > Goniasteridae > Hippasteria > Hippasteria phrygiana. The sequence continues at coordinate 242,512 of JAZGUH010000101.1, forward strand.
AACGATGTGCTGTGAGCAAACCACCAGTCAGACAGACTCGGCCACCCTTCGGGACACTGGCAGCCTCTGCCCCAATGGAAACCCTCGCCATGGATTTCACTGTCTTGGAAGCCTCATCAGATGGTTACGAAAATGTTCTGGTGGTCACAGACGTATTTACAAAATACGTGTGGGCCATACCAACCAAGGACCAAAAAGCATCTACAGTAGCCCGGGCCTTGGTGAAGCATGTGTTCCTTCCTTATGGTTGTCCACTGAGGCTCCACTCTGATTGTGGGAGGAATTTCGAATCCAAGGTCGTTGCTGGACTCTGTCAGCTCTATGGTGTCCAGCGCTCTCACACAACCCCATACCACCCTGCCGGAAATGGGCAGTGTGAGAGGTTCAACAGGACGATGCACAACATGTTAGCTGCCCTTCCCAACAGTAAGAAGAAAAGGTGGACGGATCACCTGCAAACGCTGGTCTATGCATACAATGGCTCCATCCACTCGACCACTGGGGTCGACCCTTTCTTTCTTATGTTCGGCAGGAATGCTTGTTTCCCGAATAGCATGGTCTTAGGCGGGGGAAGCCCATACTACCCGGAGCCCTGGTATAGGATCTTACCTTCATCAACACCAGAAATCTCTCAAAGTGGCACGCAGGGCAGCATCTAGAAGGATGGAAGAGGCTGCTACGGCTCGTCAGGCACTGCGAGCGCGTAGTGTGTTCGAAAAGCCTTTGGGGATAGGTCAACACGTGCTCATTAGACGACTCGCACGTCAGGGCAGATGCAAGCTCCAAGATCACTGGGAGGAAGACCCGTACATGATAATTAAACAGCCGTATGATGGCCAGCCGGTGTATGTGGTACGCAACCGGCTGGGAGGGGAGAAGGTAGTCCATCGCTCCCACATCAAGCATTGTCCCTGGCTTTCTGAAGGGAAACCAGAGGAGTCTTCTTCAGATAAATCAAGTGACGAATCAGAGAGCTCGTCTTCTCCCAGGGCCTATGTGCTCCGACCATGTGTGCAGCCTCCTCGGACTTCCAGTGTTGAAGAGATGCCCACCATAGCTGACGTTGCATCTGACCACCACGAGCTGGAGGGATGCCGGGAAGATGTGCCCGACCAGAGCAGCGAAGCGGGGTCTCAGTCTTCGAGGTACCCAGTTCGGTCGACCCGCGGCAAGCAGCCGTGTCGTTTTGCCTCGTAATTTTGTGGCTACATCTTCAAGTAATTTGTGTGTTTGCCTGTTGTTATAGTTGGATCTAGTTCAAGTTGCGAATGCTGTGCATTCCCTTTTTATGAAAAAACACTCCGGTTTATAGGCATTCTCTGTACAGCCAGTCATGAGGTTCTCGTAAGTCAATCATTTCCAGCCACGAGTCTGTTTCCCTGAGTCATCGAGGACGATGACTCTTAGGCGGGGAAGAGTTGTAAGGAGGCTATTCATTATTGTTTTATTGTAATCATAAACTTATTGTTTTATTGTGATCATAAACTTGCTCTTGAACGTCTTTGTTGATCTGCCTACTGTATAAATTACATATCACCGTTCCTGCCTAAGTGTCCAATGTATTACATTTACCGTTGCATTGACCATTCACCTGGAGTTTGCACATGGAAACTGACAAACTTTGGTCTGGCTTGATTTTGTACATGTAGTTCGTTCGTGGCATCAAATTTGAAGTGGGGGACTTTATTTTAAGGTTTGATTCTTTAAAAACTCTTATTATATTTGTCAGTGCTACTGTAGTTTCAAATTGTCTTAGGTCCAGGGTTTTAATTTCGAACGTTAATTAATCACTCGACATGAACTGTACGTTATATTTTACAACTCCCCGACCATGCGGGCTGCACGGCGGTGCCTGCCCGATTTTCACAGGCGGCCCCCTGGGCCTAGCAGTTGGCTGGCAAGTAGTTGGACTGAGAGAATAAAGTGAACCGGAGAATTTATGCTTGGCTCCACATGGCTGATCCTTGAACCAAGATTGATGTGCCCGCCTCCAGCCCTAACTTCCCTTCTCCATCGGCCTAATCCCCCCACCTATCGACCCACGCCCCGCCCTCGCTACAAGCGTAGTCGGCAGGATGGGATTGTTTTACCTCAAACTACCATGAACGTTGTTCTATGCCATCGCTTGTGTTGGGGAGTGTTCTTCAGATGCAGACTGCATGGAATTGGTTTACAGATAGGAACTTAAATCAAAACTGTATATCCAGATCAAACTGTCGTGGACTTCCAGCGCTTGGCTGCTTTGCACAAGTCGAGGACGCTCACTGAACACAGGACTTGAACTGATAGTTTCAACCAGAAGTTGAACTGTTCACAAGAACTGCTTTATCCTGTTTAGAACTCTTTCAGTATTAAGAGACTGATAAACTGATGTTAAATAATTGCTGTATGTGTTGTTGAATTGATATTTGGCGGAAGTTTTGACTGGCAGTTACTGTTGATGCATTGATCATTGTTTCTACATCATTACATGTAACTGGTGTTCATAGTTTTTTATCATCTGTCATTAGATTTGATGACTGATTTTTTTCAACTGGCATACCGTTTTAGACGTCTAATATCACTGCGATTTGTCATTGGGTTTGTGCCTGTCGTAATAACTGTTGTATAACTGGTGTGCACATACTGTATGACGCTCCATCAAACTGGTTGGTGATTACTGCGTAATTGGCCGAGAGTGTCGGTCAGAGTGCTATACATACATGTAACATTGTTTCAATTGAAGGTGTAATTACACATGATTTGTGTGTAACACAGGATTTAATTGTGTAACATATTGCGTCAATTTAAGTGTGTAACAGTACATGATTTAAGTGTATTGTTAACTGCATGGTATCTTGAAGTCCATTTGGTTTAGACTTCTTTATTTTTAGTGTTTACCTAGAAGTTGCTGATACAGTAGATGAGACAGTCATGGCCGTTTTCTATGTTAAAGTCCAGGGAGTAGGGTCTGTACTCCAGTTTCCACTCGAAGAGGAGGATGGCCCATTGCGTATTTCTGTACTTCAATCTCAGTACCCATCCGCCCGAGGCCTCCTGTACTCTGATGGTGATCTAAAAGTGGTAGTTCCTGTGCAAGAGGATCTGATAAAGCCACCGAGAGATGGATGGGGCGATCGTGTCTACGCTGCTCACCGTCCTGAGCCGACTCCCCCGGCGGCAGATGGTGATGCCATCCTTGGCATACAAAACCAGTTAATGAAACTCCTATCCAAGCCTCAAACACAGCTGGTGATGGCCCCAGAACGGAAAATCCCTGTTTTTGATGGAAAAGTTGGAGAGGTGCGAGAGTTTGTGACGAGCATTACAAATGCATTCCAGCGGTACTGTATTCCGGAGGACCAACAAGGGCCATTTCTGCTAGACTACCTGAAGGGGGGACCCAAAGCAGAAGTAAAAGCTTTGCTGACCGACAAGAAGGATGTGAAGGAGGTTCTAGAGTTTCTTCGGGATTCCTATGGTGACAAATTAGCAACAGGGGAGCTTCAACGGTTATTTCTGGAGAGACGACAGAGACGAGGGGAAAGTGTCCGCGACTATGCCGTCGATCTTGAAAAGCGTTTCTTAAGGCTCACCCGTCGAGACCCAAAACTTTACTCGAGCCCGGATTCGACCTTGGCGGAGCAATTTGTTGAGGGACTTGATGATGCCTACATACGCAATACCTGCCGTGACATGCTGGAGCGGGGAACAGTGAAGGTCTTTCGTGAACTTAGGGAGTACGCTATCAAGCGAGAGGGCCAAGAGGATGCTCGCGGCGAAGCGGTTAGTGCTAGCCCCGCCCACCATGCAGCGATCCAGTTGGACAAGGGTACGCCAGTCACAGGAGAACTGCTTTATGGGGCCTTCAAGGAAATGGCAGACAGGGTGGTTCAGGCTGTCCAAGGGATGGTGAGGCCCTCGATTTATCCGGCCACGCCTCGAAACCAATATCGGTACCCAGGGCCTTTCCCACAGCCTGTGACGAGTTCATACCAGCCAGGCGCACCAGTTGGCACAAGTTCCTTCCAGGGATACAACCGCACTGGACATGTGGGCCTCTGCTATGCTTGTGACCAACCAGGCCATTTTGCCCGCAATTGTCCTTATAAAGGCGGGTCCCACAACAACGGGTTCCAACAGCGAGGACGAGGCTTCACACCAAATCCACCAGCACCGGCACCTGGAGCCCCAGGGTTAAACGCCCGTCCTCCACTGTAGTGAGCCATACGGTGGAGGTTAATAAAATGGGCTCTGCATGCCAACTAGATAAGGGGTTCCTGTCAAAAACGGTTGGGGAGTGCTATTCAGTGACTGTACAATTTTCTGGCGTTGCAGTCCCCTGTCTTCTTGATCCAGGCTCCCAAGTGACAACAGTGGGCGAGCGCTATTTCTGTGAACACCTGGCTACCAATGGCTTTAGACTTAGACCAATTCCAGAAATCTTCTCCCTTGTCTCTGCAAATGGTGCACAGATGCCTTACGCCGGTTACTTCGAGACCGACATCCAAGCAATGGGGCAGACGGTCAAGTCCCGTGTCGTGTTGGTTCTCCAAGAAAAGTTCCCATCACCTCAGGCGAGAGGTGTGCCAGGCATCTTAGGGATGAATGTCCTGCAGCAGTGCTGGGAAGACCTCACGAACAGAGACGTCAAACCCCACTTGGAAAAGATCCCGTGGCCGGCTCAAGAGCATATCTGGCAGAGCGCACTACAGACCGTGGGACAGGCTTTACAGTTTGGCGGAGACACGGGAAGAGTTGGACGGGCATATTTGGGAGGGCAAGCAGTGGTACTGTCTGCGCGTCAAGGAGTCGTTGTACATGCAAAGGGATGCAACGGCCCTGGAGGGAAGGTGTATGAAGCGTTTCTGGAGCCAACTGTGGGTGGGGGAACTCCCGCAGGAGTCAGCATTCCCCCATGCATTGTCAAGGTTGAGTCGGGCGGCTTCAAGATGACTTTGTATAATGAGACTAACACTCAAATCGTTGTTCCTAAGTCTGCAGAACTTGGCACCCTATATTTGGGATCGGTGGTGAGCAAGGGTAGTACCACCCAACCTGAGACTACACAATCGCAGACTGCAGCCATACACACTGTTGTGGCAGGTGAGACAAGCCATTCGGAGGCCCAGATGCCGGTAGTCATTGGTGATCATATCACTCCAGCGGAAAAGGCAAAGGTGGTCGATCTGCTAAAGGAACATCAGGATGTCTTCTCCCAACATAATCAAGACTTGGGGTACACGGAGACCGTGGTTCATCACATTGATACTGGAGATAACCATCCCATTCGTCAGCGTCATCGCCCACTTCCACCTTCTCAATATAGAGCTGTGAGAGATCACATCAATGGCTTGCTACAAGAGGGCATCGTGCGAGAAAGTGCAAGTCCGTGGGCTTCACCAGTGGTAGTTGTCCAGAAAAAGGATGGTGACATACGCCTATGCATAGACTACCGCCAACTGAACAAGCTGACACATAGAGATTCATTTCCTCTCCCTCGAATAGAGGAGTCCCTGCAAGCGCTCGGTGGTGCGAAGTATTTCAGTGTGTTAGATCTGACAAGCGGATATTATCAAGTGGCAGTACACCCAGAAGATGTGCAGAAGACGGCCTTTGTCGTCCCATTTGGGTTGTTCGAATACACACGTCTCCCCTTTGGGCTGTCAAATGCGCCATCGACCTTTCAGCGGCTCATGCAACGGTGTTTGGGGGATCAATGCTTTGACAACGTACTCATCTACTTAGATGATATCATAGTATTTTCCGCAGACTTGGATAAACACATCTCGGATCTGGACACGGTGTTTTCTAAACTCCGGAGGCATGGTCTTAAACTGAAGCCGGCCAAGTGCCACCTTCTTCAGCAGGAGGTGCGGTACCTGGGTCACCTGGTGTCGAGTCGTGGTGTCTCTGTTGATCCTGAAAAGGTCGAGGTGGTCCGAGACTGGCCAGAGCCAACTACAGTGAAAGGGGTACGGTCATTCTTGGGTTTCACCGGCTTCTTTCGCAGATTTATCAAGGATTATGCGTCAATTGCGGAGCCACTCTTACGGTACCTGAGGTGTGACACGACAGTCAAAGGGAAGCGGGGCAAGTCCAACACTGTCCAAGTTGTGCTTGATGATGATGGGCGGGCCGCTTTCAAGACCCTAATTGACCACCTCACTACAGCACCTGTCCTGTCTTATGCAGACTTCACTCGGCCATTCCGTGTTGAGACTGATGCGTGTGGAACCGGTCTAGGCGCTGTATTGTTTCAGTTGGATGGAGATGGACGTCCGAGAGTAATTGCCTATGCTTCCAGAGCCTTGAGGCCAGCTGAGCGTAATGGCCACTACAGTTCGTTCAAACTCGAACTATTGGCGATCAAATGGGCCGTTACAGAGGTTTTCAAAGGTTATCTTCTGGGAAACAAGTGTACCATTGTCACTGATCACCACCCGCTGACCTTCTTGGACAAGGCGAACCTGGGGTGCACTGAGCTGAGGTGGGCTCAGCAACTGAGCTCGTTTGACTATGAATTGACGTACAGGCCTGGGAAGAACAACCAGGTTCCCGACTCACTTTCCCGGCGTGATGATCATGAGGGATAGGAGGTTGATCCGGTCGGACATTTCCCAGACAACGCCCTTTCTGTGACCAGCTGTACCATAAATGCGTGCCTCGAGAACCACTTGTCGGGAATAATTGTTCCGACTCCTTTCTGCCATGCCGTAGAAGCCTACCGCCTAGGGGGAACCCCCTGCTTACCTGGGTACACAGTGGAGCAGTTGTCGGAACTCCAGCGAGGGGACCCAGCATTGCAGAAAGCAGTCATGTTTGTGGAGAGGGGAAGACCGCCTAATGCGGGGGAGCGAGCGACATGTAGCCGTGATGCCTTGGCTATTGTCCGGGACTGGAAGCATCTCTCTTTGCGGGATGGTCTGCTTCACAGAAGGGTGGTTTCTCCTTCGGATCACCAGGAGCACTTCCAAGTTGTACTCCCTGCGGTACTTCATAACGAGGCGCTAACATGGTATCATGATAAGGCAGGACATTTTGGTCTGAAGCGAACCTTTGGGCTTCTTTGGTCACGACTCTACTGGCACAACATGGAGGCCTTTGTGAAAGAGTGGTGCGCCAAGTGCAAACGATGTGCTGTGAGCAAACCACCAGTCAGACAGACTCGGCCACCCTTCGGGACACTGGCAGCCTCTGCCCCAATGGAAACCCTCGCCATGGATTTCACTGTCTTGGAAGCCTCATCAGATGGTTACGAAAATGTTCTGGTGGTCACAGACGTATTTACAAAATACGTGTGGGCCATACCAACCAAGGACCAAAAAGCATCTACAGTAGCCCGGGCCTTGGTGAAGCATGTGTTCCTTCCTTATGGTTGTCCACTGAGGCTCCACTCTGATTGTGGGAGGAATTTCGAATCCAAGGTCGTTGCTGGACTCTGTCAGCTCTATGGTGTCCAGCGCTCTCACACAACCCCATACCACCCTGCCGGAAATGGGCAGTGTGAGAGGTTCAACAGGACGATGCACAACATGTTAGCTGCCCTTCCCAACAGTAAGAAGAAAAGGTGGACGGATCACCTGCAAACGCTGGTCTATGCATACAATGGCTCCATCCACTCGACCACTGGGGTCGACCCTTTCTTTCTTATGTTCGGCAGGAATGCTTGTTTCCCGAATAGCATGGTCTTAGGCGGGGGAAGCCCATACTACCCGGAGCCCTGGTATAGGATCTTACCTTCATCAACACCAGAAATCTCTCAAAGTGGCACGCAGGGCAGCATCTAGAAGGATGGAAGAGGCTGCTACGGCTCGTCAGGCACTGCGAGCGCGTAGTGTGTTCGAAAAGCCTTTGGGGATAGGTCAACACGTGCTCATTAGACGACTCGCACGTCAGGGCAGATGCAAGCTCCAAGATCACTGGGAGGAAGACCCGTACATGATAATTAAACAGCCGTATGATGGCCAGCCGGTGTATGTGGTACGCAACCGGCTGGGAGGGGAGAAGGTAGTCCATCGCTCCCACATCAAGCATTGTCCCTGGCTTTCTGAAGGGAAACCAGAGGAGTCTTCTTCAGATAAATCAAGTGACGAATCAGAGAGCTCGTCTTCTCCCAGGGCCTATGTGCTCCGACCATGTGTGCAGCCTCCTCGGACTTCCAGTGTTGAAGAGATGCCCACCATAGCTGACGTTGCATCTGACCACCACGAGCTGGAGGGATGCCGGGAAGATGTGCCCGACCAGAGCAGCGAAGCGGGGTCTCAGTCTTCGAGGTACCCAGTTCGGTCGACCCGCGGCAAGCAGCCGTGTCGTTTTGCCTCGTAATTTTGTGGCTACATCTTCAAGTAATTTGTGTGTTTGCCTGTTGTTATAGTTGGATCTAGTTCAAGTTGCGAATGCTGTGCATTCCCTTTTTATGAAAAAACACTCCGGTTTATAGGCATTCTCTGTACAGCCAGTCATGAGGTTCTCGTAAGTCAATCATTTCCAGCCACGAGTCTGTTTCCCTGAGTCATCGAGGACGATGACTCTTAGGCGGGGAAGAGTTGTAAGGAGGCTATTCATTATTGTTTTATTGTAATCATAAACTTATTGTTTTATTGTGATCATAAACTTGCTCTTGAACGTCTTTGTTGATCTGCCTACTGTATAAATTACATATCACCGTTCCTGCCTAAGTGTCCAATGTATTACATTTACCGTTGCATTGACCATTCACCTGGAGTTTGCACATGGAAACTGACAAACTTTGGTCTGGCTTGATTTTGTACATGTAGTTCGTTCGTGGCATCAAATTTGAAGTGGGGGACTTTATTTTAAGGTTTGATTCTTTAAAAACTCTTATTATATTTGTCAGTGCTACTGTAGTTTCAAATTGTCTTAGGTCCAGGGTTTTAATTTCGAACGTTAATTAATCACTCGACATGAACTGTACGTTATATTTTACAACTCCCCGACCATGCGGGCTGCACGGCGGTGCCTGCCCGATTTTCACAGGCGGCCCCCTGGGCCTAGCAGTTGGCTGGCAAGTAGTTGGACTGAGAGAATAAAGTGAACCGGAGAATTTATGCTTGGCTCCACATGGCTGATCCTTGAACCTGCGTGCTTTTCCCCCTCCAACTCCAAGATTGATGTGCCCGCCTCCAGCCCTAACTTCCCTTCTCCATCGGCCTAATCCCCCCACCTATCGACCCACACCCCGCCCTCTCTACACTAGCAACCCCCAGCTCCAGAATGGTCTGGGCCCAATTTCATGGCTCTGCTAACCACAGCTTTCTGCGCTTACGATCACCATTTTGCGCTAACAGCGCTAGCAGAAAGATTCTGCGCTAAACCTGTAAGCACAGAATCCTTAGTTATGGGATGTACGCATGCTCAGGAGCCACAATTCCCTGCTAACGCGTGAAATACGCTTGCCATAAGCACAGAATTTTCTGCTACAGCAAGCGGGGATTTTTCGCTAACGGTAGGCAGAGCCATGAAATTGAGCACTGGTGTCTTTGTGCCATTCTCACCCGTTGTGAACAATGTATTGGTACTAAGCGTCTCTTACGTAACTATGCAAGAGCTTGCCCCGAATCATGTGATATAGCAACAGTGTCTTTGGTCTGGAGAATTCAAAGTTAAAATGTGCCAAGCATTTGGAGCAAGTCAGTGTACCAGATGTTATTCAAATTTAGCTCGCAAATGGCTTATTCGGACACGGCCTAAAACTGCGGCCGAGACAGATTAGAACGGCTGTGCGTTTTAGTGAACCGACTCCACCAAAAATTACTTAAATTTGTGTGTGAATCTTGCGTGAATCGTGCGTGAAGGGCGAAAAACTAGACAAAATCGACAGGTTAAAGACCTATTTTCGACAGAATTTACAACGTTTTCTGGGATAATATTGTTGCTGAATTTTAGTATACTCTAAAGAGGAACTTTAGTACATTAATATCCAGATCGAGACAGTGGGAAATGTCACTCCAATCTCAAAATATAATGACATGTTTAGCGGCGCATGGCACATAGGGTACATGTATTTCCCGTGTTAAATTCCGCAAAGATTTCAGTGAAGAGCAAGTGCGACAGAGTTTTCAATATGTGGGCAGAGGTTGACCAGTAATAGTTACCATTGAACTTGGGAAAACAGAGGGAAAATTTAAGGGCTGTTGGCACGGGACATGAAATGGGAAAAGAAACAATCGTCTTGGTGGGTTTTATCAAAATAATTCCATTGTGAACACAACTTTACATCACTAAAGGGTAAGGCTGAAACGATATATCGATATATCACGATACATTCGTTCATGATACGATATATCAATATGAATTTTTGATATCGATACTAATATATTGTAATATAATAAATAGCAGCGGCAGCGCGCCAAAGCAAAATTGCAAACAACCGCGATGCACGAGAAGCACGAAGTGTAAAATATAAAATGCGAAGAGTTTAAGTCTCACCTTTCTCCCGGGCGCACGCAAAATGTTCATGCGACCTACTTCAGGCGACGCGTTCGTGAACAACAAAATGGTGTGGGATCATGTTCCGATTGCACTGTTCGTAAGTTCGAGCATGTCAAGATCACGAACTCAGCCGTACGCTCATGTACACTGAACATCATATAAATACTATGTTATGTACAACACGCACAGTGCAAGCATGTACATGTACATGTACTTTTCATCAAGCGTCACTTGAGGGCGCCCTACACAGCGCCAGCGGTAATGAACTGGTACCTTTCTTAATTACCTTGTAGTGTTTTTTATGCTGTAGTCCATGTAGTCTCTGTGAAACTATACTGTTTTTGCAATTTTCAAGTTACTATAAATATAGCTTGCAATATATGCATGATATCATTTGGTATGCGTCTTTTGGTCGGAACAAAGCAAAATTTGTACTTGTGAAGTTTTCATTTTTCAGCCACCGCCGCCATGCATAGCATAAGCAAACCTGATGTGAACGGAACTACCAGTAACAGTGATACTACGGAAGTTTCTGGGATTGAGATTTCCCCACCTTGGGCCCTGATTAAGTTCATCTGTTATGATTTTATTGATCTAAAAAAATAAAAGATATATCGCGATATATATCGTATTGTTTGGCATGTATCGTGATATGTTTCGTATCGTATCGTGACACAGGCGTATCGTTTCAGCCTTACTAAAGCGGAATATCTTGAAGGAACAGTCATGCCAAATGGTTTCTATTCATCCTTCATGACTTCTTTCTTTATTTATTATAATCACCCAAAACAGGTCTAATAGTAAAGCCACTCTAGGTATAAAGGGGTTATGATCTGAGGTGGTAGGGTTGGTGACATTTTGAATTGCCAGCCTACCACCCTTACGGTTTTCCTGAGCCTAGATCTAAATAGAGGATTATTCCTCAACAGATTCCACAGAAATTATCCCAATTTCCAGACCCAATTTATAAACCTAGTCGGAGTAACTTCCACCGTTGATGAGACCAACTCACCTCCCCCACAACGTGCCGTGCCGTGCCGTGCCGTGCCGTGCCGTGCCGTGCCGTGCCGTGCCGTGCCGTGCCGTGCCACAGGTACATTGTATGTCATCTCATGTTTATGGCTTCTTTGTCTGCTTCGTAGGGGTGAGGGTGGCAGTAAGAAGGACTTCATCATGTGTGCTCGTGTGATCGCTAAGCAGTCAGGGGAAGTCACCAGGTTGGCTCACATCATCGCTGACCAGTGTACTGACAAACGCATCCGACTGGTACGTACTTAATGCAGGAATATCATGGCCTCTTCAAAATTCTTGAAATTTTCATTTTGCCACAAACAGACAATAAAGTCGACCCCCTCCCACCCACCCCCAGCACTTTACACCCAATAATCTGTGGAGTACAGCTTGTACTGACAATAATTATCCTGCATCAGTAGAGGCCTGTGGGTGTTAATCTTGTGTTTTATAGTTCAGAAATCTCTGAAATTGTGACCACAGCCAGTACATGCATGTACCTCAAGTGATACTTGTTTGAATGGATTGTAATTGCTAAGAGATTAAACCTAACTGTTTACAGCTACATGTATGAGTGACCACTGTAATCCTAAATTTAGACAGGAGAGATTAGTGGAAGCTCTGAATACAGCCTAACTGTTTACAGCTACAATGTATGAGTGACTACTGTAATCCTAAATTTAGACAGGAGAGATTAGTGGAAGCTCTGAATACAGCCTAACTGTTTACAGCTACAATGTATGAGTGACTACTGTAATCCTAAATTTAAACAGGAGAGATTAGTGGAAGCTCTGAATACAGCCTAACTGTTTACAGCTACAATGTATGAGTGACCACTGTAATCCTAAATTTAGACAGGAGAGATTAGTGGAAGCTCTGAATACAGCCTAATTGTTTACAGCTACAATGTATGAGTGACCACTGTAATCCTAAATTTAAACAGGAGAGATTAGTGGAAGCTCTGAATACAGCCTAACTGTTTACAGCTACAATGTATGAGTGACTACTGTAATCCTGCATAGCCTGGCATTGTATTTTGTGTCTGGTGCTTTCCAAGGGCTTGTGGGAGAAAAAAATTTCAGCCATTCTTGGTTGGACCTTGGACCACAGAGCTCTATGGTTGGACTCAACCCACGCAAAAATTCCATCTTCACATTGATTGAACAATACCTGCTGCTACATTAGATTCGAATAGGCAAGCCTGCCCCAGCAAGTGGTTAAGATGTCTGCACTAGTCAGCAGGAGGTCATGGGTTCAAGTCCTACCTGAGTAAGCCTTCCTACAGGCTCTCGGAAAGCACCAAGCATACCATGCTTAATACACAATGTCGGCAAAGGTAACAACCTGCTTGTTATCAGCGATGCATTCAAGGTTTCGATCAGTGGGGACAAAGGCTCAAAATTTCAGAAAAAGTTAATCCAATGTTATTTTCACCTACCCAAAAAGAGAAAAATTAAGTGCACACTCGTGGCTTTTTAAAGGTAATATACAACATTTGCAAACATCAAAACAAAACTACAAAATTATTATGAAAGACCTTCTATACTGTAAGTAAATACTAGTCTTAGGCATCCTGTTGTCATTTTTAAGAAAAGTGGGATTTTGTACCAATTTCCAATAATGATCGGCTAACAATCGCTGGAAAAAACCTGACTTTGTTCAAATACTGCCCCCAATTTTCCAAATTTAGTAATTCCACATTTTGTTTGCAAACGGTTATACATCCTACAACATGTAGACTTGGTTCCAAGTCTGTGATCGTGGTTTTTGTCGGCCTGATAGCCAATCCAGTTGTGCCGGAAATAGCGCCCTCTTGCGCCCTCTTGCGCCTTCTTCTGCCCTCTTCTGAATTAGCCTTCGATCACAGACTTGGGAATCTCGTTCATCGGTTGTACACAGCCTATGGTGAATTACAAATGTAGTCCAAAAGTGGACGGAACAAGCTGATTGGTCGGAATCGCCAAAAGCCTTCTATAACATGAATATTCAAACTTGGAGAATTACTCGATTCCATTCAATAGGTAACACGTTTTTCGTCTAGTAACAAAAACTATTAACAATCATGTATTTTATTTGGTATTTTTCCACTAATATAAGATCTAATATGATTTAGCTATAGGTTTTAAATACCATTACGTACCAAGTATTTATAATACAAATTTGAGACTGAACAGTATAACAGAACATACTTACGTGATTGTAACCTATTGGTAATGGACGCGGCCTACACGGTTTTTGTGACCTTCTGATTGGCCATCTCAATGGCCTCCGTTTTATTTTGTAAATTTTAGTTATGAATGCATGAATATCCCACATGCACACGAGGGTCAAGTCTGAGATCGCGAGTTAGTGTGGAGAGATATTCCGTACCCTGTGGAGACATGCACACTATGGGTTAGGTTGTCTCCACAAGGAATTTTGTGTACAAAGTCTATGGGGGTTTGCTTAAGTACAGGGACAAAGGGGAGAACAATGCCATGTCTCCACAGGGATGCAAAAACGCGGATACGTGTGCATGTGGTGCATAAAACTTTAGGGTGGAGTGGTTAATCTGTGGTCAGGCCAGGCTGTTGAAAAGCCTTCAATAATGGGCTTCAATAATCCTCTGATTGTACACAATAAACTGCTCATTAATTCTGGAGTCCAGTAGGCTCCCATTGTTCACCCAGACTTGACTGACAGCTGAGGCATCTTTTGATCCAGCCATGAATGGGTACAGATTAGTGTGGGAGGGGCTACAACCAGGCCTGGCCTGGCACGGCAGGGCAAGGCACCGCACAGGCCGGGCTTTATTGATTAGTTGATGCTCTATTGTTTGGTGATTTGTAGCTCGCAATAGCAAAAGTAAAAGCCTGAAGGCCCGGGCATGGCTGGGCTTTTCAGAGGCCTGGCCCGACCACAGATTAACCACTCCTCCCTTAAACAGGTCATTGCAATAATATTTGCTATAAAATACTAACCCCCACATCCATCCATTTCTGAACATTACAGCAAAAGGAAATGCTGTGTAGGCCTATAAACCTTTTTGACATTCTCAATGCATCGTGGGTATGGAGGCCAAACAAACCATGTAATTTATACACAAACCTATGGCACTGTGAACCAGTCCAAATATTAATTGATTTTATGCTAAATATCTGTCATGAGTTGAGAGATACATATCACATATACATTTCACATATCTTTGCATGGAGCATTAGAAAAATAATAACCAGAAAAATTTGAAATGGCAATAAAAATAAAGGAAATAATAGAGTTTAGCGCCGATCTGCGCACTTCCGCATTTGAAAATGAGGATCTCAATGTCACAGTAAACAACTTTATGCTGATCGTGCGCCTGCGCTGCCTTTTATGGCCTGATTAATTTATGCATGAATGAATGTGCTGAAAAGCGTTGTTTTGTTTGCCACTGACATTCTCGCTTTCAACCCGGAAGTGCGCTGAAGGGGCTAATGTGAAATTCCTCTATTGGGGAATCCCTCTCAGGGTACCAGTTACTGATGAATGCAACTCTCTGGAATTTGAACAGCTAATAATGTCACATTATTAGCCAATCAGAATAGGATTTTTGTAACCATAACAACCAACATGCGACCAATCACGTCCGTTCTAATGTGCTTGCTCTTCCCATGATGCTCTGAGAATGTCGGAAAAGTTTATTACCTTTAAGTTTAACAAAATAATTGCAAAAGGTTGCTCATCAGTGAGGAAAATTTGCCCCCTGACCCATTGGATATGTCACTCCTTACCATCAAGCCTATAATAGAGGAATTTCACATTAGCCCCTTCAGGCCATAAAAGGCAGCGCAGGCCCACGATCAGCATAAAGTTGTTTACTGTGACATTGAGATCCTCGTTTTCAAACGCGGAAGTGCGCAGATCGGCGCTAAACTTGTCGTTGTGGGATTCCTCTATATCCACTCACGACTTCATAGATGTTGATGAAAAGTCTGCCCCTTGTACACACTGTATGCACTTTCACTGTTAGAGGAACATGATGTACAATAAGAGAAATGACTGGAAATCTTGCATCCACCTCTCAACCTAGAGAAACTGCAGCGTATGCTTCACATAGTGCCTGAAATACCCTATGTGCAAGTTACTAATCCTGAACAGCTTGTCCATGGTGTTTGGGCATGTCGTTTTGAGTTTTTTATCAAATTTGCAGCCTGCTCATGTACAAAACTTGTGGGTTAAAAACTAAACAGTGTTCTAGCCAGGCTTCAAATAGCGCTAGCACCCATTACGCTTTCGTGAATTAGCACTATGCTTGAATCTTGCCCCTACGCTACCACTACGCTATAAATTTAAGAGCAAGATTATATATTCTAAACAATTTCAAATGAACTAAATTTTGCCTACATAAATCTTAAAAACTTTTACTCCAAACAGTCAAGGGAAAGTGGCCAGGAATTGCCTCAGATTGCACCACAGAGCATCTACAATCTAAACATTTTTCGGGCCCTTAATCGGACCCCGGATCCCACCGTTGTAAGGGCTTTGCGGTCTGCGCTCGCATTGTCCATCCTTCAGAAAAATGCCCCTGCACTTTAATATCACCCTGGCTAGAACACGAACTAAACAGAGCTGGATTGAAGATATGACAAAAGTTTGCTTTTCCTCAATCAGTGTTGTAGTTGAGACCATCACAAGACTAGGCACAAGACCATACACAAGACCAGCTTGTTACAGGCACAAGTAACAGGCATAAACCATGACAAAGGAATGCTTTTGTTACAGTTCATTTTCATAGCTTAAGACTTGAATTAAGACTGCTGGTCTTGTGCTGGTCTTGTGCTGGTCTTGTGCTGGTCTTGCAGGGTCTTGTGCTGGTCTTGTGCTGGTCTTGTGCTGGTCTTGTGATGGTCTTGTGATGGTCTTGTGCTGGTCTTGTGCTGGTCTTGTGCTGGTCTAGTGCTGGTCTAGTCTGCTGGTTCTTGTGTGGTCTTGTGATGGTCTTGACTTACAACATTGTCCTCAATAAAAATGTAAAAACACATCTGTTTTTAACTGTGATTGATTGTTAGTGTTCTTGATGTCCCACTTTGTCCCCTTTCATGAAACAAATCCTGGACTCTATAACAGTTACCTGTGTATCTTGTGCTTACAGAACATGAAGCAAGTAATAGAGCGAATTCCAACATTTAGCACACAGTTGAAGATCTTGACTACAGTCAAAGCTACTATGTTGGGAGCACAGGGTAAGTTTGGCCTAAAAACACATCCCTACGTCTCCATCACCTTTTGTTCTAGGTCTGTGGAGGTAGGTGTTATAAATTAATTATTTAGACAGTCACTGCTTCTGTTTTTGATGCCAGTGTTCAGACCATAGAATGTATGAAAATATTTCGGTAGCGATACCACGTTAAACAAGCACAAGTTTATTTTATTCATTTTATTTATTTGTAATCGAGCATACCAGGCCTTGAATTTGGTAATTTTTAGGGCAAGGCCACTTTGGCCTTGAATAAAGCAAAATTATGGAGGGCACCAAGGCCAGTAAGTAGGGCACCAAGGCCAAATTATATATGCAGAAAGGGCACGGAGGGCGCGGCACTGTTGATTTTTTTTCGTTCAAAACGTATTTCACTAAGAGTATGAGGCCAAAAACATACTGCTTCCGATCACATGGGTATTCAATTATATGTGAATTTCAGCCTAAACTATTTCCGTTTACGCTACAAAAGCTATAACAAAAAATTGCCAAAATAAATTATCAAAACTTGCCTTAATTAATGTCAAAAATATTTACGGTCGATAATTCTTAAAAATCATGGAGAATTTAGGTCGTACACATCACTATGCACAACGCTAACCATAACGCTAACCACGATGGGAAACTGGCCAACACTGTCCGTTTATCCATGGAGAAATAAATTTCTCCATGGTTTATCGTACAGTGGTAAGCGTGCGTGATGCACTTTGTGTGGCGGGCGATAAACCTCGTGTTGCGGCAGGAAATGTCGGGGAAACACGCTGCGGTGTACAAGCGGTACAACCTCGAAATAAATTCATGAACACGGAAAATGCATACACAGACAAAATATATCAAGTTCTGTGAATTAACGTGCAGAAATCTTCTTTCTCTATCGATTTTTTTGGCCTAATTATTTATCGAAACTTTTGACAATCGGAACACCGCGTGTTGTGACCAAAGTTCATGAAGTTACTGTACGTATGTAGCGCGCCGAAGGCGTGCTTCATAGCGCCGCCTACATACAAGGGCGCGTTTCCTCGTACACGAACATCGATGCGTATTGTGAGGCGCGCACGTGCAAGTACTGAGAAAAAGAAAGTCAGTTGACTGCACGTAAACGTTGCCGTACATGTACATACTCCTGCTGCTTTGTGTGTACGTACGAATACACACATTTATTCTTGCGGTGGGGGTGTTGATGCTTGAAGTATCGGCACACTCCAAAACTGGACCAGATTAATAGTTTGTGTGCATGTACTGTGATTCTGTACGCGCGATCGCCAACGTGTTGTGCAGCGAGATTTTATGAAGGGCTATAATCCCATGACATCGAAAAAACAAATGATATGAAGGATTGTAGTGGCTGTGTTTTTGCAAAAAGGGCACGACGGCCAAGGTAAATTTGGGGCAAGGCAAAACTGGCCGTGAAGACGGAGAGTTTGTGTGGGGCACCTCGGCCAGTAAGAAGGCAACGACGGCACTGGCCGTCGTGGCCGTCGTTCATTTCAAGCCCTCACATACAATAATACAAAACAAATAAAAAGACAGGCCCGAGCATTGTCCAGAAGTGAACTGAATCACTGTGTAAAGGGCTCTCCAGACAACAAATACATGTACATCATTTGAAACCATCAAACATTCACGAAGGCACATGGATAAAAACAGAACAAGATTATTGTAATTTTTAAAATTATCATTAAAAGACTATATGAAAAATATAAATGATATGAAAACATGTCAAATTGTCCTTTTTAAAAACAACAGGGGAAAAGGGTGCCCCTTGTATATTAAATTTATAAATATTACAAACAGATTGCAGATTACATGTATCCCCGGCCCTGTCTAACCCAGAACTGTCCGGACAATACTTACTTAAAAATTGCTACCAATTAAATTATTAATATCTAAATTATCATTCCTGAAAATATTAACTAAAAATTCCATCATTTGAAATGTAACTATTTACAATCTCTCAGTCACTTTTTGTGCAAACTCATTGAGTTACGCAGAAGTTTAAAGCTTGATTTCTCAAAATGAAGTCAGCTGGGTTTCTTAAATTCCTGACAGCATAATTCAAGTTACAGACATCCTAGAATCATGAATAAAACAGTTTTGAAAACAACACAGTGCCTTCAATAATGTTATGCATATAACACAGGAATGATACATTTCATCAAGTGAAGGATTTCCCAGACCACCTCACAAATAGTTACAAACAGAAATTTTGAGGAATTGGTTCTAGCAAATGGGTTTTTGAACCTAATGTTATGAAAACATTTTCTGTGCATCTGACGTTTTATGAGAGTTGTACGTACTCTTCAATGTTGTGTCATAAATGTAAATGCAAATTCTTTTCACAAAATGTCCCATTCCCATTCACAGTGTTAATTACAGCTTCAGTTGATACTTTAATATGGGCCTATTAACCGTTTTGGGGTCATTCAAAATTGTCCATGTTTTTAAATTTCTATTTTTTATTTTTTGTTCTCGAAAATGTGGGTTGGTGGGTCAAGGAAAATTATTGAAAATTGAAATTCACTTTTCAATAATAAAAAAATAGAAAAAAAAAGAGAAAAGCTCTTTTGACTTGCCGATTCATTTGTTTTTTCAACCCTGGACCTGTTCAGAGGTGGGGTATACATCTATTGTGTTTCTGCAACCCTCAGCACCATAGGGACGAGGTTGGTTTTTCTTTTTATTAACCCTCAGCCCTTTGGGTAACTTTACTAGAAAGTATCCTGAATCCGCCAAAATCCACCTATTTTGTCATGCACAAAAAGTTGGTTTTGGTGACTGCTCAATATGGAGGTATCCTGAATCCATCCAAATCCTGCAGTACTTAATACAATCCTCAATCCATCAAAATCTCCCAGTTTTCAATATGGAGGTATCCTGAATCCGCCGAAATCCTCTAAAACAGGGGTATGGATTTTGATGGATTCAGGTAGGTTAGGGTTAAAGTAACTAGTAAAGTGGACTTTATTTAATCATCAGATCCTGAGAAAGATGAAGAAGCGACTGAGATGCTTATTGGTAATGCTCAGAACCTGATGCAAGCTGTCAAGGAAACTGTGCGTGCTTCAGAAGCTGCGTCAATCAAGATCCGCACTGATTCGGGACTCAAACTACGCTGGGTGCGCCGGAATCCCTACTCATACTAACTACATGTCTTCCAACTTGCCTTACTATCATCTCCACCACATGTCCCCTTCACTCTCACTGTACTCAATGACTGCAAGATTCATTGTGGCTTGGAGGAGTAGTACATGACAATTCGTTACGGTTTTCATGAAGGGATGCATATCAAAATGCCCATTTTTAAATTTCAAGATTGTTTTCCTTTTTGTGGCTTATGAACGTCGTATTCAACCATTCTGACCTGCTTTCAAGAGCAAAAGTTTATTAATTTCTTTAGACGAATTGTGCAAGGAACCGACATGTTAAAAAAAAAATGGCATTTTGCTTTTTCACGAAGAGATGCAAGCATGCCTGCCTTAAATATGCACAAAACATATGGCACAGGAATTCAACTGAGATTTTAGGTTTCACAAATGGAAGGCATCTTTGATACATTGGGGGCGTGCATTTGCATCAATCAAGCCCCTTTTCTTTGGGAAAACACACAGTGCAGGTGGCCCATAAAAAATGGGTCAACTGGGATTTACGTTTTCGCTAAGGGATAGGCATCTTAAATAATTTGTGCTAATTAAATCAGTGTTTATGATAGCTACCGAGTTATAGAAAAATTTAGCTTTCAAAGAATCCATGAATGTTTCTCCTTGCATAAAATTATTTTAATAATTTACTTGGTGCATTTTCTAAATAGAAACTTCAAGTGCGTTTATCTATAGAAATGTGTTTTTCCTAAAGATCGACCTGCCCGTCTCTTTGTGAAAACGATGACAAATTGTTAATTTGTTATGCTTTGTTTGTATTGGGAAACTTCCATTTCTTTATAGACAATTCCGAATTGTTGGCTGTGAACGTGCAACGCACAGCATTTCAGAGGGGGCAGTATATGTCAGTTTGATATGCCAACATACGCCTGACTTGAACAACGTTTAATCAGTAAATAGATGCATTAAGTTATTTTTCTAATAGAATTTATTTATAGCTGCGTAGTGTAATGCAGTGTGTTGTATTTGTGGATGCATAGAAATGCAAGGCAAAAATCATAGTAGAGTATGATTTTTAATCTAATATTTTTAATCTGTTATTAATGTCAACTGATTCTTAAAATTCTTGTAAGTTACTAACATTGTGTAACAAGTCTTAACATGTGAACAAGGCCTCATCCTGTGTGCTGACTCGGACACTAATATGTTCGGATTATTTTTTTTTTCGTAACCTAGCAATAGAGCTTTTTTTTCTAATATGACTATTTCTTTGGAATTAGAAAGCTAGTTGCAGCAAAACTGCCGTTTGGTTAAGTTACAGCTGGGCACACACCAGACTGGTTGGATAGAGCTATAATAGTTCGAACAGCTTATTGAACAATTTTCTTTACAAGCATGTATGCAATAACAGTTTCTACTAAAATACATTTTATATTAACATAAATGATGTTGGACAGAGTGAAGGGTGAGTTTTATTCATTTGATTTTTATATTGAATAGCTTCAGTTAAAGTGTAGTCAAGCAAGATATTCACTAGTAGCATCCTGTTATTAATCAGTCACTGCCGTGTGCTGGACACAGTCTCAATGGGCAAGTACAAAGTAAATGAACTGCTTTCCTTTGAGCTCTATATTTTGGTCATTTGAATGACTGAAGAGCTAGATTTTTGTCTGTCATATGTGACCGGCTCTGCAAAAAGGGGTATTATGTCGCACTATGTGAAAACACACACACACAGGGCAGTTCTATGTGAAGCGGGCGAACAAATCTTGTTTTTGGTTTGTTGGCTTCTGTTATACATGTATCTATATTTTCAGAATTTATTGTCAGAAACATTAACATTGATAAATAAAGATGAAAAAATAAATGTTGATAAAATTACTTTTATCTTATTTCTTTGCACTTTTTGTCTTTAAAGGCCTGTATCTCTAAACGCACTTCCGTTAAATTGGAAAATAGGAGTATACAAATGTCAAGATATCTCAAGAACACAAAATGCCACATGGGTCAAACCTACACCAAATTAAAGCTTAGGATGTGACAAATTCAACTATGTATATAACTCATTTTTCAAATGTTATGACATAATAGCCTTTATGCAGAGCCAATCACATGTGTCCTTATTACCTCTAGTTTATAGCACTATGAACATCTAACAAAAGAAAACCTACGCAGTCCTTTGTTTGTAACAAAGGACTGCGTGTGTTTTCTTTTGTTAGATGTTCATAGTGTAGAGTACTGAAGTCTGACGTCAGTTGGCATGACAACTGGTTCCAAACAAATGTAAATTTTGACTGTTCCTTTGTTAACAGCCAGTCATGCAAACACATAAGAAAAGTATTCTGGTTCCAAGCATTGCATTGACGTCATCACTTCGGAGCTCTATAGTGGGTGGATTAAAAAACAAAACAAAAAGAGCTATTAAAGTTATAACTAAAGTAGGGCACGCATTAAAACGAGGGATATTTCCTATGATAGACCCAGATCTGCTTTTACAAATGACACCTTGATCATGTCCTAATGTTTTCGGTTGACTGAGCAGTGAACAATTTTATGAAAGGCTGAAGTTGGGGTTTAATATCTCGGTTTCATTTTTTTTTTTTATCCAACTAAAGTGTAATGTTGGTTTTGTCAGAACTGGGTAGAACATGTTTCTAACATGGCAGATTTGTAAGAGGTTCCATCGTTAGTAACCATTCAAAACACACTGGCATGATTGCTTTATCTGGTTCTGAACATTGCAAAATTGTGTGATCATTTGGATGAGAGTACATGTATGTTATTCTTGACATTTTGAACAAAGTTGTTTGCAGCCGTGTTAGTCAGCTGGATCAGGGTTGAGATTTGAGCAAAAAAAAAAGAATCCACAAAACATTTGGAGGCATTTTGATATAACCCCCTTGCCACCGGTTGACACAAATATGTGTGGATTGAAAAGTTCCAACTGGCTGGTTGACGTCTGTGTGCATATCTCTGCAGTTTCAATCCATTATTGGGGTATTGTGTACATTATGCTTGGCTGCACAAGCCTCGTTTCCGTTTTGCTTGGCTGCACGTAAAGCCGGCATGGCGCCCCCATATACATGTAATACCCGAGATTGTATGGCGTTGCTGAAAAATGCACAAGAAAACTGCCTTTTCTACCAAAAGATACGGTTCAAAATTGCAAAAGATAAGGTCATTAGAATGAAAAGACTTTCAGGTTGCAGAGGTCATTTTTGGAATGATAAAAACAATTTAACCCCTTGCCACCGGGTGGCGCCGGGGCACCAGGCCAGGTTATGCAGCCAAGCATAACGTACACAATACAAAAATTGGCGTGTGTCAACCGGCCAGGTGGCAATTTCAATCTGCACGTATTTGTGTCAACCGGTGGCAAGGGGTTAAGGACCACAAAATCTTATAGAAATCTAAAAAAGAAAATGTCTCACCACAAGTCCTGAGAAACCCCTGCTAGATAGTTAAATATTGAAGGTAGCACTTAAAAGGCTAACAACAAATTAAACTTACGGCATAAGCTTTCGTAGCTACAGCTGCTTCATCAGATGCAATGAAGAGAGACGACGTAAGTCAGAGTTAATATACTGTACCATACTGTCTGGGAGAAGAGTGCAAAGGCTGGTGGTGACTCCGAGTCACTACATGTAGTTAGTCTTTTAAGTGCTACCTTCAATATTTATCTATTCTTGATATTATGATAGAATATATATTGTACAAACATCTTTTCTCAATTTGATTTCTTGTGTGTGTGAAGGCATTGTAAAAATGGCTTTTCTGACAACATATGTAGTAATAAATGTGTCAAATGTGAAAGATTTGCATCTTTAGGAAGTTTCTACAAGGTGCAGAACAGCATGTAAGTTCAGCATGTAAGTTTAACATGTAAGCTAGTTTTCTTTGTTCACTTTGAACAGTCAGTTTCCCTTGTGGTTTGGTTGATGACGATATACAGGGTGTCTCCAAAACAAATGTCCAGGCCAAACCAGGCAACCTCAGAATCTAGATTTCGACGGATCCTGATGCGGAAACTTCTTACATAAAAAATAGTCTTTATTTCATCAAAATCAGTCAAGCCAATGAGAAGTTATTTCATTTGTTTGTGCAGCAAGGTCGGCCCCCAACTAGGAGTGACTGACTGACTTTTTTACACTTTTTTTTTCATTCGAAGAAGCTGTCCGTCTGTGGTTATAGCAGCCCAGTCATGAAGGGAATCTCTCTGATCGTTTCTTGAGTCTGAAGTAAACTCCCTGAGTGGATGGTCTTTTGCTGCATAGGTTCTAGTGTTCTGTTTGTTGATGCACACGTTCAGAGGAAACTTTGCCTAATCACCACAGATAAATCGTCGTCGCACAGCAGTGAACCATCTCGAATACCGCATCCTCCACTCTGGATCACCTGGAGTTGGCGGCTGACCTTGCTGCACAAAAAAATGACATAACTTCTGATTGGCTCGACTGATTTTGATGAAATAAAGACCATAAATAAAGAAGTTCCCGCATCAGGTCTGTCGAAATCTAGATTGAGGTTGCCTGGTTTGGCCTGGACATTTATTTTGGAACACCCTGTATGTTAAAAAGTTGTATCCTCATTGAGTGATCCTAACATTGTCGCTTCCCAGGTTGTATCATAAAGTTGGGGCATGATCCGTGGCTATACGGCATTATGGGTTTCTGACATATGGACATATTTAATGTAAAAAGTGAGTCACAAGATGTACATGCTGTTATACCTGTGTGCTATGCGTAATTGATTTAGCGGCCAACTGGAATTCTTGAGAACATCAATAGTCAAGTTTCACACTTTGACACGTAAATCATGTGACACCAGCATGTTCACTGCAGGAAGAGCGTACATGTATATGTCCAGGCTTATTTGGCAAGATTACTCAATTAAGCTTCATATGGCAAAAACGTTACCAAAAATGTATTTGCGCCAGAAAGATTGCACTCATGCCAAACCATATTTGAATCTTTTGAGTATATGTTCCAGATTGGTGGTCACAAGAATTTGTTATATTTCCTTTTTTATTGCCTACAACAGGGGCTGCTTGCTGCATGTGGTATCATTTTTGCACACATGGCAATGTCACTGCCAGGCCCCTTTTACTCGAATGGAAAATTTTGTAATTTTTTCTTTTTCCAAAAAAATTAAAAAGTTTCATCACTTCAAATCCTTGACTTAGTAGAGAAAGGTTTTATAAGCCCTATTCCATTCTTGTAAGAAAATTGAATTTGAAGCTTTGTTTGAAAAAGCTGCATCTATTCATTACACGACCCATTCAAGAACAATATAGTTGAAACGTGAATAGGTTGGGTACGTGTAGGAATGCACATAAAGATGACAACCGGGCAGGTGGCCGTCGTCCGTATTCAAGAGGTTCAAATCTAATTACTCATTTATTAACATTAGTAATTAACATCAAATTTACTATGAAAAAAGATAGTAATAAAAAAAGTGATCAATTACCATCAAAAAATGTCTGACCTTAAGTGTTGAATTCCTTCCTACTCCGAGCCGGCCAAATACTGCAAATGTGATTCTATGCTGCCATAAAACTGCTTATGAAAATCATCTTTTAACCACGGTGCCTTGATATGTGACATATACGTGTAATGTATTTTCTCATTTGGATCGACTTCATGCTGAATCAAGTGCATGTACATGTATTGTTAAATCTCATTTACTATACATGTTTTTTTGGTAGATTGTTTTATAAGAGCTTCTTATTAAATTCTTGTTGGCAGTTTTTACCAAGAGTTTTGAGAATTACTTGTGTTTCTGAGGTTGAAATACTGATTTGAGAGCACCAGACTGGGTAATGTACGGTTCTACAGAGCGTAAAAAAAATTTCCCAAAATAATGGGCGATTAAGTTAAAGTTACGAGCTTGGTGACTTGATATGGTTGCTTCATAAAGGGTTATGGATGATTGAGCATCATTGATTTCAAAACAATGGATACAATTTCTTTCTTTTTTTAAGTTGGCCTGATGTCCAGCCTATGGTTCGACTCGAATGCATTCTGGCACGAACACCTAAATTGAAATCTCACACCCTGGAATTATTTCCTTTGGGGACATTTGAAGAGCACTATTTGTTTGTGATGTTGAAGAGTTACAGGGCAGTATTCTTCACTAAGTGAACTTCTTGCATGAGGATCTAGTAGTAAGGTGAGCTATCGGAGACATGCACTGTTGCCAAGTGTGTTAAAAAGGGTTGGCATAGGTTGGCCATGAGGCCAATTTGGGAAAAAAAGACTGTCGTTAGCTACTGTTTCAAAATCAGTGGTTCAGTCATCCCCGACTGTTAGGATGCCAAAAGAAGTATTACTGGAAAGTTGATGAACCACACTTTATGAAGCAACCATATTAATAGTGGTTAAGTTCATAATTTTAACATGAAAACTTTCATCCATTTTTTTTAATGACCTTTTAATCAGTTCGCTTTGGGGACGTGTTAACACGCTCTGCTGTTTTTATACATGGGGCACAGCCGACCGGTTAAAATGTCAAGCTTGCCTCGACTCACCTCCGGGTGACGTCCTAACACGCTAATCCCTCATTTGTTTTGTACACACACACAAAGTCCGAGAAGTCTGTGGTGGCAGACTGTGTTGAACTTGAACTTGGCCGCTGTGCACAGCCTGTTGTTCTACAATTTATGCTCCAGTGGGCACACCCAGAGTATTGAAATATATGAGGTTTCGGCAAGAAATATCGTACAAATACTGTCGAAATGATTCTTGCAAATCAGTATTTGTGGTGTTCGGCTGTACAGTGTGTCCCACAAAAAAGGAAACTCGTCTTATCAGGTAAATTACTTATTAATTAAAAATTATTTCTTCAAAAGTGTATACCTTATTAGAAAGTTCATTCTATCCTCTTTCATGTGACACCAAAAGTATGATGGATGGTCATGGATGACCGAACAGAGGCAATCCAAATTCATAGTGTCAAAGTTATGTTTGCTCAGAACGGGTGGTTGGTAGTTACAATGGGAGGGAATCTGTTATGTAACAAGCAGACCTTATTCCTTTCATGATGTGTACATATATGCCCCACTTATCTCAAACAAAACCAACATTGAAATAGCAACTTCAAATTGTCTCTGATCAGTCATGCATGATGCTACCATCATAATTTCATATCATACGAAAGAAGACAAGATGATCAGCTTTCACCTTAACATACCATTACGGGAAATAAAATATTTGGTTGTTGGGTAATTTACCTGAAAAGATGGGTTTCCTTTTTTTGGGACACACTGTATATCAGAAGTTGGCTGCTATATTTTGCCTTTTTTGAAAATTGAAATTTTCGGCAAAAATAATCACGGCGTGATGTGGTTAAGGTATGTCCTGTACAGAGCTTCCAGTTTGCCTCTTAATTAAATGAGTGAGCAGATTTAACGGTAGTGGTTTTTGTTTACAGTGAAATACATGTACTTCAGTCTTGAAAGCTGTAATTTTTTTTTTTTTTTTTTTTTTCTTTTTTCACTTATAACTAGAAAAATACAGATAAACAACTGGCAATGACTCTTCTTTTCTACTTCAGCAGATTGAGTGCGAGCAGAAATGCACCACCTATAGAAATCAACCGGCCAGATGGTCTTTTTCAAATAGCGGCTATGACTGCCGTCCATATTCATTAGGTTTATAAGCACCGCCTGTAACTGACGTTGGTCCAGTACGGTGCGTAGTTACAGCGCCCTCCATTGACAGGACGAGTTGCGCCATGACAAATTCGATCACTCGTTGACTTGGAGAAATTCAGAGTATTTGGCTGCGTAAATCCCTAAGATTTTCCATTATATTTCAGCCAAATGTCAGAACTGAGAGGCACGGAGGTATGAATGATTGTTACTTTTAATGATTATGATTTCAGTGTGTAATATAAATAAGTAATTTTCTGTGATTTACGATGTTAAATTTCGTTGATTTATGAGGAACAATATGAACTCATGTGTGTGTGCATTACGGACCCATGCAGTGGACTTAAAGTGGACATGTACTTCTCTAACATTAATTTGTTTAATCAAGCAATGATCTTATAGTAGGTATAACACCCTAATTTTTAAAAAATGTCTAAATGTATTAAGTTATACATCAAAATGAAGCTCTTGCTGAGAGAGGATCAGTGGTGCAATTTGTTTTTGAATATCTCTTTCGGTTTTTGCGTTATACTCCTTTAAACTTTATAAAAAATGTACTTTGTGTGCCGCTAATTTGACCATAAAGGCATTTGCGGTAGCCCATTTCATAAAAGTTATGTAAATATGTCAATTTATATATCAAAATGAAGCTACTAATGTGAGGAATTCAGGGATGTTAGTTGCCTTCAAATTAACCTCTTACTTCTTGAGATATTAGCTTTTGAAGTTGTGTGAACTTAAAAAAACAAATTCAAAAACTGGATTTTTTTCATTAAAATCTCGGCACTACTTTTTTTACTTTCTAATAATACATTACATGTAGGGCCTATTTATGGTCATAATTTATACAAATAAATAAAACCATAATCATTCAGGCCTAGACTACATGTTATATAAAAAAAAATGTTTAAATACATATTTTACACTTCACTGTTAAAATAATAACTATGCAAGTCTAGAGCGGATGAATACTGAGCAAATCTTTACATGAACTTTAATATTAATTCGAGACCGCGCGGTTGCATATGCCATTATATCGCGCAAACAATTGACCATGATGACATGACCTCAGAAAACACGTTTAGGGGAAGTTAGCGATGTTTTTCACAGAAAATGTGTGTTGATAGTGCTCAAAAACAGTCCAGACAATGTACTAATGTGTGAATCCAAGGCGGGGTCACTGGTTTTATGTCAGTTTGAACATATTTTACTTCAAATTCCCAACTTTTTGTGGATAAAATCGCCAAAAATTTCACGTTTTCTTACCCTTCAGATGAGTCTTCGTCCGTATTAAATAGCTCGACATCTCCATGTGATCTCGTTTCACACATTGACCTTTTAACTTTCATCAAAATCTCTAAGAAACTCGCGAAAAAAAACGAGATTTCAACGAGACCTCCAAACGCGGTCAGAGGTCAAAAATCACCTGAAGTCGGCAATTTCTGCAAGTCGCACGCGAAAAGTCGTCTTCAAAAACATGCACATTTTTGGATAACTGTTCTATCAATAATCTCACCAAAGATGTTAAATTGAAGAGTAAGTATTACTCTACATTTCTGGGTCATTTTATGGGTAATTTTGGGACCGTTTGGGCGTTATGCGTTTCCAAAAAATTATTTTTTTACGTGGTGGCACATAGGCAAATGTCTTAACTGGCGTTTACGTGTTATAGCTACTTATAGGTTTCGTAAAATGGTTTGTGATTGTCTAAGGATTGGATGCAGGTTAGAATTCTTAATACATGTTCATGTAGATGATCTTACACCCCATTTATGTAGTGCACATATGTTGGTTTATTTGACATGTTAAATCCGCCCCTTTTTCAGCTTGCAATTACACATAACTAATTAAGGATCAGCCTCACATTACTGTACTTGTCGCTAGGTTGAAGTGGAGGTATAGTTTCTTACTTAAGGTTACTTCTTGTTTTTCTTTTCATTTATAGTTTTCACGGAGTGCCTAATGATTCATGGTGTTAAACTGGAATCCAGTTTCAGAAATAAAGATTTCCATGACTTTTGCGAAGACACTTCAGTGAAGCACGTGTTGATTCCTAAAATATTGCTTGCGATCTCAGAGTCAACGACAGTGAAAACTCCTCCACACTCAAATTTGATGCTTCAACTCTCTGCTGAATATTCAGCGACCTCAAGATGACCGAGGAGACAGCAAGGGATTCAAAGCAAACTGAGAAAGGAATCCAGTGGCATGCAGACGTGAAACGGAAGGAATTCCGAAGTGGTTTGACATCATGGCGCAGAGCTGCGAATAAATTGAGAACTCTGCTTTGCGATGAAGAGGAAATTGCGAATGTCAGACTACAAAGAGACGCGTCACAAAGGGCCATGGACAAAGTCATTGAAAGCCAAGAAACACTTGCGGGGTTTCTATTGACATCAAATTTACCAGATGATAGTGCTGAACAGCTTGAGGCTGCTGAGGTAGAACACGCCGCTCTGATGAGACAAACCCACGAGCGGATACTTGCGTTGAGAGGAGAAGTCGCTTCGTCAGCCGCTTCCCTCAAAATCCAAATCTTCAAGAAGTAAATGTCAACAGTGGGTAAATGTGTCTAACTTACCTGCATGCGATGAAGATCCTGCCATAGACAATTGCTGAGACAACAAATCATGAAATAAACTCACCAAATCCTGCTCCTGAGAATGAAGCCAGCCCTTCACTCCTGAACACTAACCTGCCAGAACCCACTGCAGAGAACCAAAAGTTCACACCATCAACATACGGCACGAAGTCACCGACCGAAGAAGCAATGAAAATCCTAACAGGAAGCCTGTTGGAACAGTTGAAAATGAACAGATTGCCACAACCTGAACCGATCATATTCAACGGTGATCCCATGCAGTACATCACATGGAAACAAGGATATGACATACTCATTGAGCACCGTGGTGTGCACCTTCCCGCAGCTGAACGTTTCTTCTACCTGAAAAAATATCTCAAGGGCGAGGCGCTGGATTTAGTGCGAGGCTTCTCCCTTGTCAACGATGAGGCTTCATACATGGCAGCAAGAAAGGCCCTTGACAATCGATACGGGGACCCCTTTATAGTGTCTAATGCATTTCGAGACAAGTTGGACTCGTGGCCAACAGTGAACCCAAGGGACGCCTACGGACTTAGACGGCTGTCAGATTTCCTCCGTCAGTGCCAAACGGCAATGGAAAAGAACGGTAACCTCAACCATCTAAACGACGAGAGAGAAAACAGAAAGATTCTGGCCAAACTACCAGATTGGCTGATCGCAAGATGGGGACGCACAGTTGCCGATTGGAAGGAAAGAATTGGAAGCTACCCACCCTTTCGGAAATTTGCCTCTTTTGTGGAAAGGGAAGCAAATATTGCTTGCGACCCTGTAACCTCTGTTCATAGTCTGAGGGAAGAACGACACGACAAGAGAAAATCAAACACTGGTGCCAGATCATTGTCAACGAGCGTGTCAACCGACAAACCCTCCAAGCAACAACCTGATGACAAGCCCTATATCCGTACCTGTGTGTTGTGCAAGAAATCGCATAACCTGGACAACTGCGAAGCGTTTGCAGCAAAGACCCTTCAAGATCGAAAGGTCTATATCAAAGACAGAGGTCTGTGTTTTGGATGTCTTCGGCCTGGCCACAGATCAAGGGATTGTAAAAGGAGAAACACTTGTGCAGTGTGCAAGAGGCGACATCCGACCCTGCTGCATGGTGACATGGGCAGGAACCAGACTGACCAAACGACCATGGATCCAGAGAAACGAGAGGACCACACCTCAGTGAGCTCACACACAACTATTGTTTGCCAGCTGAACTCAAACAACGACATTGCGAAGAGTACCATGGTAGTCCCAGTTTGGTTGTCGCATCATTCAGGACCTCAAGAAAGGATGGTCTATGCTCTTCTCGATACCCAATCAGATACAACATTCATACTCGAGTCCACTAAGACTGCGATGGAACTAAAGGGTGTCAAGGTCAACCTCTTTCTCTCTACAATGACCAGCAAGGATGAGAGAGTCCCCAGTGAGAGACTTGAAGGACTTGCTGTTCGTGCTCACAACAGCAATAAGAAAATTCCTCTCCCAGCCACCTACTCAAGAGACATCATGCCCGCCAACAGAAGTCACATCCCAAATCCTGACATGGCAAGCTCACATGCACATCTCTCGAGACTACAGGAACACCTGCTTCCAGTCCAGCCATGTGAGATTGGACTTCTGATCGGATACGATTGCACCGAGGCCTTAGCTCCGAGAGAAGTTATCCCACCAGTCGATGACGGGCCTTATGGACTGAAAACAGACTTGGGATGGAGCATTGTTGGCGTGATGAAGCCTGATGAGTATGAGAGCTGTATAGATGAGAGCTGTATCGGCCTCAGTCATCGTCTGACGGCCTGTGAACTTCCAACAGATCTGACTCACAACAAAGGTGTTAAGAGTCATGTAGTGTTCACCCAAGGTGTAACAACAAAGGAGGAAATTAGCCCCCTTCAGGTGACACGCTTGTTGGAAGCTGACTTCTGTGAAGCTAAGGAGGAAAACACATCACTTTCCCAAAATGATGTCCGGTTTCTGAGAATTATGGAAGAGACCATCCACCTTACAGAGGATGGCCACTACGAGATGGCTTTGCCTTTCAAGGGAGAAGAGCCAAACCTGCCGGACAACAAGTTCCTGGCTAGCAAGAGACTTGGTCACCTTCGAAACAAATTCGAAAAAAGATCAAGATTACCAGCTGAAGTATTCCAAGGTTGTGGACACACTTATCGCAGACGGGTATGCTGAGCTAGTGCCTGACAGCATTCGTCGTGAGAGTTCCGCTTGGTACGTTCCACATCATGGAGTCCAGCAACCCAACAAACTGCGAGTTGTTTTTGACTGCAGCGCTCCTCCCACCTGCTTACAGGACCAGATCTGACAAATAAACTGGTAGGGGTGCTCTGTAGATTCAGACAGGAAAACATTGCCTTTATGTGTGATGTTAAAGAGATGTTTCACCAGTTCCGGGTCAGTGCCAACCACAGAGATTACTTGAGGTTTCTTTGGTGGCCGAATGGAAACTATCGGCAACCACCAGGTGAATTCCGCATGAGGGTGCACTTGTTTGGGGCAGCGTCTTCCCCCGGATGTTCAAACTTTGCACTCAAGCAACTAGCCAAAGATCATGTGGCAGAGTTTGGGAGAGAGGTGACAGATTTTGTCCTTCATGACTTCTATGTGGACGATGGGCTGAAGTCTGTTGCTTCTAAGGAGGAAGCGATCAGCATGATCTCCGGAACAAGACAGCTCTGCAAGAAGGGAGGCCTCCATTTACACAAATTTATCTCAAACTCAAGAGAAGTGCTGAACTCCGTATCGGTTGAGGATCGAGCAAAGGGCATCAGAGAAGTCAATCTCCTTCATGATGATCTTCCTTTGGAGAAAGCACTGGGGGTGCAATGGTGCATCGAGTCAGATTCATTCAACTTCAGGATAACACTTCAAGACAAACCCCTTACCAGAAGAGGCATACTCTCCACCGTGATGTCAGTCTATGACCCACTGGGCTTACTGGCACCTGTTGTGCTGGTAGGTAAAGAGATCCTTCAGGAACTGTGTAGAGGGTCTGTCGGGTGGGATGACCCGCTTCCAGAGATACTGAGGGCAAGATGGGAAAGGTGGAGAAACGACCTGGAAAATCTTCAATCACTGTCCATAAAGAGATGCTACAAACCTGCTGACTTTGGTGAGGTACAGACAGCCCAGCTGCATCACTTCTCAGATGCCAGCACATCCGGTTACGGCCAATGTTCCTATTTGAGACTCATCAACTCTGACGGTAGAGTACACTGTACATTAGTGATGGGCAAGTCCAGAGTTGTGCCACTGAAGCCTGTGACAATACCTCGCCTTGAATTGACTGCTGCTGTAGTCTCCACCAGAGTCAGCTCATTCCTAAAGAAGGAACTCAATCTTGACTACGAGGAGTTCTTTTGGACAGACAGCAGTGTGGTCTTAGGATACATCTACAACGATGCAAAACGTTTTCAC
The DNA here is from genome assembly GCA_037893225.1 of Hippasteria phrygiana. Lineage (NCBI taxonomy): Eukaryota > Metazoa > Echinodermata > Asteroidea > Valvatida > Goniasteridae > Hippasteria > Hippasteria phrygiana. The sequence continues at coordinate 275,946 of JAZGUH010000101.1, forward strand.
ATCTTCGTCGCCAACAGAATACGGCAGATCAGGGACATATCTTCTCCTTCACAATGGCATCATGTTGTCAGCAAGGATAATCCAGCTGATGTGGCATCCCGGGGCTTGACAGTCAGCCAACTCATCAAGACGCCAATGTGGCTCTCCGAACCAGAAATGCTTTGGAAGGAGAAAGTTCCCATGTGTGATTATCAGTCGCACTTCAGTGTGACACCAGACGACCCAGAGGTGAAGAAGATTCAAGCTCATGCAACCAGTACAATTCAACCAGGCTTTGAGTTGGACCGCTTGAACCGCTTCTCCAGCTGGTACCGTGCCAAAAGAGGGTTTGCAAATTGTCTGCGCTTCATCTCTTGTCTGAAGAGGCGTTGTAAGGAGAAGAACCATCCATCAGTTCTAAAAGCAGCCCCAGGGTCAGCTATCAAGGAAGCAGTAACGGCTGAAGATCTGAATCAGGCCGAAATGACGATACTTAAGCGACTGCAGGAGGAGTCCTTTGCTGACGAGATTTCTGTCCTCGAATCCTTGAAAAATATTGGTGCCACCGAAAGGCAAACCAGACGACATGTGAAGAAGGCCAGCCGTCTCCACCGTTTGGACCCCTTCCTAGATAGAAGTGGAATACTGAGAGTTGGGAGACGCATCAGAAGATCCAGCGAATCCTTTGAGAGTAAACACCCAGCCATTCTACCCCAGAGGCATCATCTAACGGAGTTGGTGATTGGTCATTATCACCAAAGGGCTGCTCACCAAGGACGAGGGATGACACTCAACTTGCTGAGAGCGAGTGGGTTTTGGATAGTAGGAGGGAGTGGTGCAGTCTCCAGATTCATCAGAAGTTGTGTTTCCTGCCGCAGACTCCGCAGCTCACCCCAGACACAGAAAATGGCAGACTTACCTAATGATAGACTCACACCAGCACCACCCTTTACTTATTGCGGTATGGATTGCTTTGGGCCATTTGTGATCAAGGAGGGCAGGCGGGAGCTGAAGAGGTACGGTCTTCTCTTCACTTGCATGGCCTCAAGAGCTGTGCATATTGAGACTTTGTGTTCAATGAGCACCGATGCCTTCATCAATGGCCTTCGAAGGTTCATGGCTTTGCGTGGTCCAGTACGCCAACTCCGGTCAGACAGGGGAACAAACTTCATTGGAGCAGAAACTGAGTTTGAGAAAGCTTGGGCCGAGATTGATCGCCAGAAGGTCAGAGATTTCCTGTTAAGAGGCGAATGCGACTACGTGCAGTTCAACTTCAATGTTCCTTCTGCAAGTCACATGGGCGGGGCATGGGAACGGCTCATTCGGTCCACCCGCAGCATCCTACAAACTCTAATGCAACAGTCTGGCCATCAGCTCGATGATGAATCTCTGCGCACGTTCCTGTATGAGGCAACAGCCATCATCAACAGCAGACCACTAACAGTCGATCCCTTGAGCGACCCCACCAGTCCGGAACCCTTGACCCCCAATCACTTACTAACCATGAAATCAAAGGTTCTTCTTCCACCTCCAGGAAACTTCCAACGAGAGGATCTGTACTTGACGAAACGATGGAGGAGGGTGCAACACCTCGTCAATGAATTCTGGACACGTTGGAGGAGAGAGTTTCTGTGTTGGAGATGTTGTGCTCTTGATGGACGAGAACACTCCACGGAATCATTGGTCACTGGCGAGGATCGAGGAAGTCTACCCATCTGATGACAAGCATGTCCGCAAGGTGAAACTGGCGATGGGCGACGCACAGATCAACAACCTGGGAAAGCGCATCAAGCCTATTAGACTTCTGGAGCGCCCAATCCACAAGCTGGTTCTTGTCCTCCCAGCAGAGCCTTGAAGGGACCAAGGTATGTCCATTCGGGAGACTGGGGAAATCCCCACCGGATGAGCCATAACTGTAAATATATTTACCAGTTTGATGATTGAAACTGTTTACTCAAGAACTGTTTGCGAATTGATTCAAATCGATCAGAAGTCGAGGACATGATTCTTTGGAATTCTGCATTGATTATCTGCTACATTTCCTTAGATTTTGTTTGGATCTACACTTAGACTGGGCAAATATATTTCAGATTGCCTGCAGCAGTTTTCATATTAGATTGTTAGTGATTTGATCTAAAACTACCCCTTTTGGGTGTTTAGATTTATGTGATTTAAAGGTTAACCTTTCATTGTTAATGTTTTCATTTACATGTTTGTTTTGCACCAAGTTGTATTTCTGCATTAGGAATGCCTCCGCTTTAACTTATGACTTCAGAAATGAGACTTCAGGTGCAAGCTTTGATGAGATTTGTTATTTGAAACCATATGCAGTACTTGAGGTAAATTAGTGTCCTAATTTAGGGGAGCCATGTAACTGACGTTGGTCCAGTACGGTGCGTAGTTACAGCGCCCTCCATTGACAGGACGAGTTGCGCCATGACAAATTCGATCACTCGTTGACTTGGAGAAATTCAGAGTATTTGGCTGCGTAAATCCCTAAGATTTTCCATTATATTTCAGCCAAATGTCAGAACTGAGAGGCACGGAGGTATGAATGATTGTTACTTTTAATGATTATGATTTCAGTGTGTAATATAATAAGTAATTTTCTGTGATTTATGAGGAACAATATGAACTCATGTGTGTGTGCATTACGGACCCATGCAGTGGACTTAAAGTGGACATGTACTTCTCTAACATTAATTTGTTTAATCAAGCAATGATCTTATAGGTTTCGTAAAATGGTTTGTGATTGTCTAAGGATTGGATGCAGGTTAGAATTCTTAATACATGTTCATGTAGATGATCTTACACCCCATTTATGTAGTGCACATATGTTGGTTTATTTGACATGTTAAATCCGCCCCTTTTTCAGCTTGCAATTACACATAACTAATTAAGGATCAGCCTCACATTACTGTACTTGTCGCTAGGTTGAAGTGGAGGTATAGTTTCTTACTTAAGGTTTCTTCTTGTTTTTCTTTTCATTTATAGTTTTCATGGTGTTAAACTGGAATCCAGTTTCAGAAATAAAGATTTCCATGACTTTTGCGAAGACACTTCAGTGAAGCACGTGTTGATTCCTAAAATATTGCTTGCGATCTCAGAGTCAACGACACCGCCCTTGACATATTGAACGACCATGGCCACGACTGGTCCGACAAAGTGACAGGCAATGTGCGACATGCATAGCCGTAATTGGTCAAAAATTTAACGGCCGGTGCTTAACCCCTTGGGTACGGATGACACCATATGCGTCCCAAAATAAAGTGCCACCAGGCAGGATGACGCCATTTGCCGCCATTTGTGCAGTTTCAATCCATTGTTGGATTATTGTTTATGTTATGCTTGACTGCACAAACACATTGTAGCGGATCGATTTGGCTGCCAGAACCGCTGCGACACCCCGATGTCTCCCGTAAAAAATGTACTCGAGGGGTTAATGGGATCTGTCTATTTTTGTGTGACGGGTCATTTGGGAATCAAGGAAACTGCACATGCACATTTTTCTTGGTGAAATTTCTAAACAGTTCAGTGAGATATTACAACGTAAAGACTAACAGCATTGTCGGTCTAATGAGATGCCGGAGAGGGGGTTGTAGACAGTAGTGTGTAATCCACGCCCTTCAAAATTAGTTGCTGTTAGAATGAGTTTTAACCCTAACTCCCTACATCATTTTCCTTCATGTAATCTGAATCCTGCAAAATCCTCCGATTCCAAAATTCTCCAATGTTTGTTAATGAATCCTGCAAAATCCTACAGTGGGTTTTGGATAAACACCCCAATAAACTCAATCCTCTGAAATCATTCAGCATCAGATTGGGCCCGATGACCTGGATCCTCCAGACTAGATTCATATGGCGCATTGTATTTTGTTGTGGTCTCGAGGTTAAAACGCGAGACCTTGGCATCCGAGACCCAGGCCTGCACATTCAAGAAGGAGACCAACCCTCCCAATACCTAAAAACCTAAAAAAGACCTAAGAAAGGGTCTTGAAATGGTCTCGAGACCAAGTCTTGAGACCTACAACACTGATGCTAGCCAAAAGCATCCAGGGAGTTGGGGTTTATAGGGTTAATCAGAAGTCCATCTGCGAGTGGGGAAATGCCTACTGCCACCCATGTGTGTAAAAAAAAAAGCACCCAAAAACCTTTAAATAAATGCCTTTACCTGTGGACCTCCTGTGACCGTTTTTTTTTTATAATGCTAACTTTCTGGGAAGGTTTTCAACTGTGGACCTTTGGTCAACTGTCGAGTTCATGATCTGAAAACTAAAAACCACCCAGTGTAAACCATGTTCTGAGCATCTGTCACGAAATTAAGTCTTTTGTGTAGTTCTCTGTATACCATACCTTACATTGTTGTCCGCGCACGTGCACCTATGCGTTGCATGCCTTGAATGAATGGTTGCAGCATTAGTGCTGGAATTTGGGGCATTTGTGTTGCTTGTCATAAGGTATAAAAGTGGTGGGAATTTAGGGGTACGGCGGAGTACTCGCTGGCACAGTGGTGGAACACACTTCGTGGGAGACGTCCGGGGCCGTGAAGCAATTACCTACCTGCCTATCGGAGATGAGGGACGCTGGCCGTACAGGACAGGAGTCTTCAAGGAGTTCCGTACCACTGTGCCACTGATCTGTCCGTTTCGCCAAGACTCTGGGGTCCGACCACTACTTTAAAGCCAGAAGGAGTACCGTTGAGTACTCCCACTCTTTCTGTGAGTATTGCTAAAATTTGTTGGGCTTATGACAAGTGAATATTTTGGGGATTGTTTATTAAAACGCCGCTATTGCTTTCACTTTTGCATGCTTGCAGGGCTTTTGTCGGGGGTCCACCTGCTATGACAACTAACTTGCTGAATCCTGGTCATGCTGCTTCTGTTTGCCATATAGTAGTTGTTTATATTTTGCCTTGTTTTGCTCTGTATATATTTTGTTTTTGCTTCGCTTAATTTAATTGGCAAGTCGCAAGCTAAACGTTAACGTTGTATGTTTATCGTAACCAGTTTGCATTGTTTGATTTGGTATTGTGCTTGCGCTTTAATTAATTAATTTTCTTGTTAGATCACGTGTAATAATTTGAACACCATTTTTTGTAAATGTTTAATGAATCTAATATGACCCAGGTGCTGTCATGAAAAAAAAAACATAAATACGAAAATAGAATAGTGTCCCTTCTTTCATTTGTGAAGTTGTACATTTATGGGTTTTGGATGAGCTTTAGTTTTGAATGAACTCGTGACAGCATCGTTCTTCGGATCCCAGCTCAATTTGTATAAAAGTAACTTTTTTTGCAATTCCTCATATTGCTTCTGTACTTGATTTCCAATTGAGGAACCATTTGTTCCCTGCGTATACAGACCTTATGCGTAGTGGCCATCTTCGATACCAATGCCTTCAATGGTTACCCTTAGATTGCCATTGCCATTGGTAAACCTTTAATTTCATGCTTACATTGCTGCACAATTTGCATGACAAAAATATACGTGGAAGATAGCCATTACGCATAGGGTCTACAATCCATAAAACGCGTATTGCCACACAGCCCTCCAAAATGCAACAGTGTCCTCAAATAATTATATACACCTTGTTCACCCATGTGACCATAAACAAACTACCACGTGTGGACCAAGACAACATTAACAAGGTGGTTCTCGAACCACGCGTCTCGCCTGCTTTCGTGATTACCCGAGAAGAATGCAGGGGCACTGATAACGGTTGAAGGAGCAAGGGTTAGTGTAAAAAGAGAATGAAATGGTAAGTTATGAAAAGCAAGAACCGATGAGCATGCCTAAAACAATGGTAGGTGACAAAAGCAATGTGGAAGGAAAATGTTGTCCAAAGTTATGGAAGTTTGAGTGGGGTGTGAAGGCCAGAGGATGAAAGCATGGAGATTACTGACACGACCATCATATACAGGTTACAATAGTGCATACATGACCCAAGTTTGATTCCAATTGGACTTCCAGTTTTCAAATGAGACAGGTTGGACAATTCCAGCCTATTTTTGAAATTGACCTCAGTACTTGACCTTCGACACAAGCATCATATAAAACTTGCAATATTGAATGCATGACCAAAGTTTGATTGCAATTGGACTTCCACTTTCCATATAAGACTAATTTTACAATTCCAGCCTATTTTACAACTTGACCTCAAATGACCTCAGCATCATGTAAAGGTTGCAATATTTAATGCATGACCCAAGTTTGATTGCAATTGGACTTCAACTTTCTGTATAAAACCAATTTGTCGAAACTAACCAAAATGACACGTACGGACTACGTACAGAAATAGTGATTGCAGTTTCTTTCTGAACTTTATAGAAAAAGCACCCACAAATACTCAAACACCCCTCCCCTTGAAAAAAAAAAAATTACTTGACTCACTTTTTGAAAGACCTTTAAGGAACATAGGAGTGAAACTCCTGTAAATTTTCAATGAAACAGCAAATAAATAAAGTCACAAGTAACAGTGTCTTCAAGGTTATTCAAAATAATCTTATTTACAAAATACTTTCCAGTGGAAATACAAAAAAAACATTCTTTAGATCCACCAAAGAATTTGTCTTCTCGTGTATTGATGGTCAAGAAATGTCACTAACTAAAAATGGTTACAAACTACTTCACCTACAGACATATATATTGGATAATTATGGACACTAACAAATAAGTTTAGAAAAGTACAAATTTGTCATATTACATATTAAGTAAATACGTCAAATGCTGTATTATGTGCAACCATGTATACATAAAATATACAAAATTCCAGGACATGAATTGCAATGACAGCACGGCAATGATCACCCTGACGTTGGTTGGCTATTTACATGTTCAGTCTATGTACAGGCCACTCAGCTGATTATGGTTTCCAAATATATATACAACACATTCAGCTTGAATATAAGGTGGTGCAACAACAGCAATATACATGGCAACCCACAGCCATCAAACACAATCTTGCCTTATTACCCTCAAGTCATTTGCACCCCGATGTGTTCAGTCCAAACTGATTGGATTACTGCAAAGTAACTTGCAGCAAAGACGACCACCAATTCGGGTTGTTCCCTTCAAGAGGCACTCATATCAACTTCATGAATGAATGATTCTTCATTTAATTCATGTAAAGCAATATGATAGTAATACTAAAATACACTATGTTATACATTCAAAGCACTTAATTAAAGCACATGTACATTTAGGTTGCTTGTACTCGGTGCCCTTCAACACGTAACATACATTGCTCTGCATTTTCCTGTCACACTCATTTAGACAATGAAATTGCCAGCATCACTAACACTTTCAAAGACAAGTTCAAGCAACGACGGCAATAAATTTCAAGTGATTTTACTGCATTATTCATGATAGGAGTCAAAACTAATCCCACTATCCGGCAAGCCTGTTTGTATACATCGTACCAACATCATTGCTGTTTTTATTGCTGTGACAAATTGCATGGTCATTCTGGAATGCGGGATGCCATTGTTATGACCGACATTCCATAATTAGCATGCATCATTTGTCACTTCAAGAAAATGGCAACGATATAAGCACTCATGCGACTGGTGTGGAATCGCCGTTGCGTCCTAATGCCAGCAGATGATTATAAACATATAGCTTTAAAAAATGTCCATTATTGTGACCAATAGTAACTTTAAAAAGTCTTTCTATTTACGATCTAAAACTCACAAAAAATCATCTGGTTTGTAAACATTGTTTGTTTTTTACAAAGTGGTGGTAAATCCTTGGATAGAGTTTTTCCATTTCTATTGTGGTACAATTAAACACCATGCAACGCAATGCCAGAAATTCAAAGGGTGGAGTGACTGGATTGGTGCATGGGTTAACATTAATTTTTTAACATGGTATAGCTTCAAAGTAAAAATTCATTCATTCAAAAATGACCTAGTCAGTTTCCCTTGCAGTTTGTTTGACATGTTAAAGCTGCTATGTCCATGCGTTTGGAGTGCATCACTCTGAAAAATAAATGTTCAAATTGATTTTGCTAATTTGTTAGTTATAAGTTATAAGCATTCCAACGAGGCATTCTCCAAAACGGTTTGACCAAGGGTAAGTAAAATATTTCAAATTTAGAATCCGGGCCGGGACACGTCCAATTCCTACAGTATTAATGCACATCAATATTCACACATTGCACATTGAACACAGACTAGATAGCAGCGTAATATAGTTTTTCATTCAAAAAATAGATTTCTTTCTGATTTGATCTGTAGGAGGAAACCCATTCAAGTCAGGTTTCCAGCAAAAGCAGGGACACAGCAGCTTCAATGATTTCTGTGGGGCGGTCCAATCGATATCAAGGATTTAAAATGTGCTTAAGGACACTGAAATATTTCACAGGATAACACCAATGTCTTTTGTTTGTTGTCGCCAATACAAACATTTAAGTTTAACACACCGTTAAAAATATGTTGAGATTAAAACAAAAATAATGATTCCAAATGGACGAATGTTTCATTCAGAAATGTTGAAAGCCCTCAAGACAACCGCATGAAATAGATTGTTGACAGATGTTTAAAAGCATAAAGTGGGATGCACAGCTTTAAAAATGACCAACACATTTAGAAGTTTCCAAGTGAAAAGCCTTTAATGAGTTGATGTGCTGCATCACTAATCAAAGACCACGATTCAAATAACACAAAGCATAGTGGGATGCAGTTGTATTTTGCTATCGCACCCTCATTTGATCAACTCTTTCTTGGCACAGCCTTTGGCTCAGCTATACACACCATAGTACAAACCATCAACAGGCAATCCACCATCCATGCATTTTGCTTGATAAAATGTATTGCAATACAAAATCCAGTTCTTCCTTTGCAACATTGAAACTAGCTATTAACTTAGTACGTAAGAAAATCCCAACATCAACCCACAGTTTGTACATGTTTCTATGAAGAACTCCCCATTGTCCTGATGGCTTCTTTTGTTTGTATTCTAACCTTTTTGCAACCCCTCTTGTTCATTTCATTTTCAACTGAGGACGGCTTGCCAATCAAGGACCCGTTGTCCTCGATATACACCATAAACAAGCACAGCAAACTCAGGACAGTAGTCCTCTTTCGGAACCTTCCTTGGTGAGTACACATACATTGTATATGCATTTGTGCACACACAGGTCAGACTATTTAATCATCTTTACAAATACTATCTTTGAAGGTCATCACTGACAATACCATTTCAGAATTCCTGAAAATCACTTCTGGTGCAAATCTAAACTGGATGTGAGATATTACATAACACAGCTGTGTGTTAATTTGACTCGACTTATCCTCTCATTACTAATCACGTACAACAACCTATACACAAGACAAGTTGGTATTCTCTAGCATCAGGGCATTGCAAAGATCTGGAGGGTACACTGACATGAGTTTAAAGGAAAATTTAAAGTTTTGCATTTAGTTTTGCATCAGACTTTCAAATCCAGCTTTTCGGCCAAACTTTGTCAATGGTACTGTAAGTTCATCCCTGCAGGCACTACATGTCAAAAAAAAGCATGTCATATTTTTGATCCTAAATAACTGTTGTTTACCAATGGAATTAAACTAAAATTTCAGATTATGTAAACAAGGCATGACAAATTTTGTGGAGCGAATTTCATCAGCTTTGGGCAAGAGGAAAAATACTTTCAGAATCTGCCACTTTTGACTTGGCGTCCTCCAATGTCGATACAGCGCTGGAGACGGTGTGACTTCTTATTGTGCTATCTCAAGGAATTCATCTATGTCAGACGTCCCTTTGCAACTCTTGATATGTTGCGCCAAACAATCAAGGAGGTGTGCAATGACATCAGGGGTGATCCTGCATTCCTTCAGAAGCTCTCGGCCACAGCACACGCCTTCCGCCACCGTCTCCAGCGCTGTATCGACATTGGAGGATGCCAAGTCGAAAGTGGCAGATTCTGAAAGTTAGTATTTTTTCGTATGGCGTTTAAATCTCACCCTCTTGCACAAAGCTGATGAAATTCACTCCATAACATTTGTCATGCCTTGTTTACATGATCTGAAATGTTGGTTTAATTCCATTGGTAAACAACAGTTATTTAGAATCAAAAGTAACACGTTTTTGTTTGACACGTAGTACATGTACACAGCATAACTGATAAAACAGTCCGGCATCAAAACAGCTTTTGTTTGGGTTACAATAAAGACTTAACCCCTTGTGTCCGGCTCGTATGCCAAGAACGGGCTGTGCATCCAAGTGTAAATGCAAAGTGGTCCTATTCATAGCACTTGAAGCCCCCTCCCCCCTTCGTGGGAATGAAAGCTTTGTTTGAAAACCTCCATCTATTCATTACACTCCCATTCAAGAACAATATAGCCGAAACATGAATGAGTGAGTGCATGCAGGAATGCGCATGATATAGATGACAACCAGCCAGGTAGTCTTTTTTAAATCACGGCCATGGCCGTCGTCCGTATTCAAGAGACCTGAAATGCCATATTTTCACATACATGTACTATTCACGATTTTCATTTCACAAAATGATAATTTTTTCCCCACCTTTTCTCAAAGCCGTGGGGGGGGGGTTTGTGAATGCGAAATGCTAATGTGAATGAGACTGCGAATTCTTTTCACATAATTTGCCATTCCCATTCAGTGTTAACTTTCAATTCCAATGTACTATAGCTGGCTGCAGTTGCGCAGTGGATGTCGGAAGCGCCAATGACAAAGCAAAGCCAATGTAATGACTTGATTTCATCTATAATTGGATACCAGAACGTGACTTCCAGATAACATGTGATTTGTATGCATAACTCCCGATGGCTTTACCCAACATATCCCAAGTGTACAATATATCAATCAAATAATTCTCATTAATTGTCCAATATCATTAATAAGCAAAAAGGCGGGCATAATCCCTGACAATTTGTGTTGCCATTACATATTTACATTACATGAGGTAGATCAAACAAATCACATCTACTTCTTGAGTCTAAGGATCATTTGTGATTTCAAAATCATTTCATTTGGCAGTGTGAATAAGGCTGTAGTAAAGATCAGACACTCATGGGGAAAAAATATTGAAATCTTGGTTATCTGATAATGATACTTCAAATCAACAATTCTCAAATTACTGAAATAAGTGGTAAAGCCTGTTGTTTGCCAGAAACCATGCACATACAGCTAGTTATAGATGCAGCGTGTCCGAGGGAAACTACTGGCTTAATGCTAGTCATTTTAACCATGAATTAACAGGCGGTCTTATGGCTTCTTGCTTCATAAAGTACTAAAGAAATAATGAGCAGCAGCAAATGTTTCCAGGCACTTTGCACTGCTTGCAACAAGTTTAACTCTACAAAGTCATGCCATTTCACAAAATTTTAAAGTTTCCACACATAAACAGAAATATTTTTAAACTACCTGTATATCATGTGGGAATTGTTACAGTACATTTCCATGCATGTAAGGCACAGTTCAAGTGGCAATGTACTCTCACATATAGATGGGAATTCCAAACAAGGACTGGTATAACTGAATATTTGGCTTGTAGAATTTCATTCAGAGTATCAAATTTCCTCTACTTTTGGAAGGGGGTTTTTGTGTTAACATTTTAGTTTGATATGTCCCTGTCTACACAGTAGAATGCCACTATAAAAAGCATCATGGGATACACCGAAACTGATCAGCGGTCGGTCGTTATAGTGAATAATGCTTTGTATTGAATACATCAGTTTGGGAGCCAAAGATGATGTTCGTTATAGGCAAATGTTCAGTATAGCGGTTTTCGTTATAGCGGAGTTCTCCTGTACTACGTTATACATGAACCAATATTTATACATTGTAATAAATGACTCTGCATGAACATCCGTTCAGAACCTTGGTGAACAAACACTTCCAATTCTTTGAAATAAGCATGAGTTCACTTTGTTCATTGACTGGTATAGAGCATACATTGCATTCTTCTCATCAGTCCACCTGTAGCACACCATGCTTCATTCATCTTTTATACATAGCCATAGAACTGAAAAAGTCTGAAGTTTATAATGTGCTAACCAAAGCCTTAATCTTTTCCTTGATTCTTAATGCCATCAATTCTCAAAATACCGCCAAGGAAGGGCATTCTTATTAAACCCTTCTGGCTGGCTGTTATAATGGGTCAACTGAATGTCCCAAGGGCTTGTGCAGCCATGCGTAACACACAGTAGGCTTGTGCAGCTAAGCGTAATGACCACGATAACCCAACAATGGACTGAATATGCAGAACTAAATGCGGGTATAGCTGTCAACCGGCCAGGTGGTCTTTTTCAAACCAGAGCAACAGCCGCCATCAGCATTCAAGGGTTAAACAGGCTGTATTATTAGCTGCACAGCTGATTTCACTGAGGTACTGCATTCAGTGTTTTTGGAATGAAAATCCCAATTGTTTTTGGAGTGGAGAACACATTGCAGTAGAGAAATCAAGTGGAGAAATCAACTCTTCATCGGAAATGAATTATTCTATGACCAACCGCCTGTGTGTAGTCATAAATCAAGAATGAGGCCATTATCTATACCCAGCACAATATGGGGCAGAGGGGTACCCCCTTTTTGTCCCTATACCCTTTCCAGACTATTGTTACCTAACACATCCCCCCTAGACTTCTGAAAAGAATTCCTGAGATTCCAGGAACACAATGACCCACACAAAAGATGGGGGGGGGGGGGGGGGTTCCCTCTGCCCCATATCACGCATTATATGATTATCTATGCCACCTGGTGTAGTACCTTCAAAAGACCAAACAAAACAAAAGCAGAGCTGTAGTCGAGACCATTTTGAGACCATTTTGAGACCATTTTGAGACCATTTTGAGACCATTTTGAGACCAGGCACAATACCAGGCACAATACCATTCACAAGACCAGCTTGTAACAGGCACAAGTAACAGGCATAAACCATGACAAAGGAATGCTTTTGTTACAGTTCATTTGAATAGCTTAAGACTTGGATTAAGAATGAAGGTCTTGTGTGATCTTTGTTCAGTCTTGACTACAACACTGAACAAAAGCCACAAAAGCGGTACCCCCTGTTAAAAAAGGATATGCGACTTGTGTCCATGATACTTGGCAAAAAAGGTAGTCCAAAAAATGCAGCATTTTCTCAGTATTCACTAGAATGGCTTATTACAATCAGCTGGAACCTGGTGTTCATTGTACTCATGCAGGCACACAAAAAGTTACAAGTGCATGGCATTTGAAGCAAGATATGCGACAGAGGGGGAATCTTTTGTGTCGGTCATTGTTTTCCCAGAATCTCAGGAATTCCTTTCAGATATACCGGGAAGGTGGGGGAAGGGATGTGTTCAGTCTGGAGTACATAGGTTATAGGGGGGTACCCCTTGTCCCATATCTTGCTGGGTATAGTTTATGTAGTGCGGTAATTTTGATAGGATCAATTGGGACATATGAAGCATGATATGGGGCAGAGGGAACCCCCTCTTTTGTGTTGGTCATTGTGTTCCCGGAATCTCAGGAATTCTTTTCAGAAATCTGGGCAGGGAGGATGTGTTAGGTAACAACAGTCTTGTTGACTTGACTTGCTGACTTGGACTGAGTTGGACTGAGTTGCGATTTTTTTTTACTTGAGACTTGACTTGACAAAAATTGACTTGGGACTTGACTTGGAAAAATTTGACTTACACTGTAGTAACAACACTGGGTAACAATAGTCAGGAGTGTGTATAGGGTATAGGGACAAAAGGGGGTGCCCCTATGCCCAATATCGTGCTTGGTATCAATTGGGAGTCTGACTACTTTCTTGTGGCTCCGCTACACAATTCATGAACATTAGTTACCAGACATTGCATGACAAATGAATACTAAACTAAATCCTGACCTGAATGCAGAATGTATGTCTGATATCATCCTGGTTTCAAAAGAAAAGGTTTCATATGTGGACAACTGAAATTATGGTGATTTCACAAAATTTGTCACATTATTAAATGATTTTCTTCAGTAAACAAAAAACTTACACGAGTATAGCACTTGAACCTGCAAATTGCAGAATAGGTGTTCTACCAACTGAGATATTTTGCTGGCAGCCATTTTTTCCCCATAGATGGGTTTATCAATTTCATGAATAATTCATTAGTTTTGATGAGAAAGGCATGTTTATTCATTATAATAGAACAGAACGTCACAGCATTGTTATTGTTTAGTCAACTAGTTACATTCAATCATTTTAAAGAACGGCTGTTGTTGAGCTACTACAGACTAGTCTAGTGGATAGTGGGATGGGCTATGGATCAAAAGGTCCCTAGTTCGAATCCACCTCTACCCATTTTTCTTTACTGTGATATCTTTGGGATATTTTTAATTTAAGAGGGAAAAAAAGAGACCGAGAACCTAAGTGCTACATGTAGCTGTGCAGTGATCAATTCAACACTGAATTATTCATGAAAATTGATACACCCACCTATGGGAAAAAAATCACCATCCTATGGTTTCTTTATTTACTTTAAATATTTGTCAAACAAACCACTTCTGACTGGCGCCCCGAACAAAGACACTGACAATTTGGGAGACCGCCAACATAGGGCAAGATAGCTCAGTTGGTAGTCCAATGGTACGGTATTCCGGAGGTTGCATGTTCAAATCCAGCTCCTACCAGTATTCTTTGTTCACTTTGAAAATTTACTTCAAAAATTTGTTGAATTGACCCGTTACCTTTGATATGACATTTCCAAAGACTTTAACGGACTCGGATGTTTCTGACAGATTCTTTATCTTGGCATGCAGGTCGAGAATGTGCTTCTCCAAAGGAATACTTAGCTATTAAAGGTAGTATACATCATTTGCAAATCTCCAAAAAACAATTACTGAATTATTACGAAATACCTCACTAGACTGTAAGTAAATAGCCCTCTCGAGCATCCTGTGAAATTATGGCACCTGGTGTGCTGTCATTTTCAAAGTGGAAATTAATATTGTTTTCCAACGATTGTTAGCCGACAATCGTTGGAAATCTAGTTTCCTGACCCGACAATTCCCTGATGTCATAAGTTGCTCCATTTTGTCTAAAGTATGGTCAGGGAACCAGACTACTAGAACAGAATTTCTTCTCTACGCAGACAACGGTTTTCCCAGAGTTTATGCACACAAAACTTTAAACAGGTCAGTGTTTCAGTATTTGCTAGCACCCTATAAAATACTAACCCCCAAATTCATTTATTTCTTAAAATTACAGCAAAAGCAAATGGTGTATACTACCTTTAAGTTCAAGATTGTCAGGCAAAGAAGTTCATACAATAAAGCTTTGGACAAGCCGAAAGAATAAAAGGGAACAAAAAATGTCATGAATGATGCCAATGATGTCATTCCACTCAAGTGCTGCAAACCAAAGATAAACTAAGCAGCTTTTTACATTCATCAAATCGTGCAAATCTCCACCATAAAAACAATGAAATATCAAAGCCGAGTTCCTGAGGGGACAAATCAATTGGGAAAATAACTGCTAAAAACTGTGTAATATTTATATATTTTAATTGAACCTTGAGACCAGTTTGTTCAATGATTATTAAACAAGATCATGTTCTCACTTCAGAAAAATCTGTAGCTTGTAACACATGGGCATGGTGTCAGCCAACACGACTTTTGACGAGATACATTTTTATTTAAATATGTATCTTCTTATTTGACAATTTTGCAGTTCCATTTTGTCATGTAGGTTTTTTGTTGAGTTCAATTTTTGACAATACAGTACATTGCAATTGAAAGTTAACCTGAGAATAGGAATTCCTTTCACATTTTTTCTTCCCAGGGAATTTATTTTCATTCCACAAATTTGGAAAATATTTTCACGCCTTTCCACGAAGTGGGGAAACATTTTCATGCCTTTCCACAAAGTGACATGCCCCCCCCCCCTATATTTTTGAGGAGGGGACAGATATGGCAGTGTCCCCCAATAATTTCCCCATGGTCATATACATTTTATGGGTCACTGACTTTTACATGCATCAGAATGCACAAGAATACACAAAGATCAGCACACATTTTCAAAAATGTCCCAGTATGCCAAGAGAAAGAGCACAAAATGCTTTACAATTGATCTTGGTTTTGTGCTTTTTCCTCCGTCCCCCCAACCTTGACGAAAAATCGCCACTGCCGACAAACATTTTTGGGGGTAATGTAATCATATAGCACTGTTTGCGAATGACAAAATGTTGGCACAAATATTCATGCAAAAACGTACATGCGTGGAACTTGCCTCCCGTGGCTTTACACATATACAATGACATTACCTGACCTGGGAATCATACTTTCGAAGATTCAAAGGTCAGCTCATGTCATCGGGGCTCATGTCATACATGTAGTTCACGCCACTGCGTGCTGGATGGAATGGTGAACGCTCATTACCAGGCCCACCAGCATCCTCAGTTTAATGCTTTCAAACGTCCTAGTGTTGTTTAGAATAATCGTGCCTATCCGTGGGCGTGAAGCTTTCAAATGATGACACGACCCGACTTGGGATATTATGGATACAAGCCATGGAGACGTACGTACATGTACGTATGATGTATGTCCAGGTCAGGTAGTGTCATGTACATGTACGTACAATGTGTGTTTGGATAACGAACAGTGCTACATTGTATGTCTCAATACACCATCGTTTCTTATGCATTCATCATGTTTCAGAACCATTTATAGCACTTTTCCTATTTTTCCTATCATAAACCTTTAATTTCAAAATCCGATGAATACGCGAGCATAATGGAAACCCAATATTGATTTAACAAACTGATGACAAAAGTATGTTTAGTTAATAGAAGATAATTCCTTCGTAGTTTGATCACAATGTGATGTCCTTTGATACTTCCAATGTCACCTGCTTGCTGCAAATTAAAGACTTCAGATCAGGAGAATATCCACAAAGATAGGCAGCTGTCATGGGGCCAATTTCACGAAGCTGCTGAGCATAAAAATTTGCTTAGCACCAAAAAGTCTTGCTTAGTTAAAATAGGTTACCAGCCAAAAGGCCATGGGATTTTCATGCTAAGCAAAGAACAGCTGAATGCCAGCGACAAGCGATATACTTCACATCAAAATTTGGTTGGTAATCCTGTATTAACCAAGGAAGACTTTTCATGCTAAGCAACTTTGTGTGCTTAGCATCACCGTGAAATTGGCCCCTTTTCTTTATGAATAACAATCTGATTTTCCCATCTAGTATGCATCATCTACTGCCTAGTAGCAGAATATAGGGAGACAAGTCGATGAGTCCCAATATCATTCAACCAGGCATGCAGTGGTATACCAGAATAGCAGAATATCACACCTACTCTTAGTTGCAAAGAGTTTCATGGGGTCGTTGCATATAGCATATTTTTATTAGATCTTCAACAACATTAAGACTTACATTGCCTCTTTGAGATTTGGCTTCAGGTTTGGAAATTTGTCCAAAGAATCAAATACAATACTCATGAATTATGCCTGTTTAAAGTAATTCTTTAGAAAACTATGGATGTGTTTTCTATGGGGTCTGAAGACAGATCATACATAAATGCATATCACTTGCTGCCGCATACATGTATTGTTTCTTGGAATAGCAACAACCCCTGCCATGTACATGTATATCAGTCTCAATGTATGTGTCTGCTGTGCTTTACAATGCCATACCAGCCGTATTCAATTCCTGCTTTGCTATTTCTAATAGTTTCCGTTCCAAAAGGAAAATTACATTTTTAAAACGTGCACAAATATCTTTACATTTTACAACACGCAGTAGACAGGATGAGTTTAATCAGTCCTGTTGATCACATGGTACCATATCACAAGGTATGCATAACAACCTCAAGTAAGTTATTTCCTGTTACCAACAATGGATCCACAAAGCTGGCTTCATTCACACATCCATGCAATGCATTACAGATGCACTCACGATTTCCTGAAGAGCGTTCTCACTTTGGCATATTATATCCATGCATCATGGAATCACCCATTCCCATATTGGGTCCTGGCATTTGTTGGGGTCCAAACCCAGGTGCATAGTTTCCAGGCATCTGCTGACCCATAGTGTTTGACAAAGGCATTCCCACAGGTGGGCCTCCATATTGCATTGAAGGTCTAGGTACTCCCATGTATCCAGGCATTTGATGTCTGGGCCTATTGGAGGCAGGATATCCCTGTGGGTACACTGCATCTGGGCAACACATTCTAGAAGAAGGACCTGGCATACGCTGCGATGGTCCAAAGGATGGCGTCATAGATGGAGGATTGCCAGTCACCATCTCCAAAGGAAATGGCATTTGGATTTGTTTGGGTCCTGGCCCTGGTCCTTGTGGTCCTGAAGTGTTTGAAGGATTAAGATGTGGGTTACCAGACTGAGCTTGAGGTGCAGGAGTGGGGTTACCCTGTGGAAAATATTGCAATGTTTGCTTTGGTCCTTTTCCATCAGGGAGTAAGGGTGGTGAAAACCGACTCTGTAGTAATGAGAGTGGACTAGGGGACGAAGCGTGAACTGTCCTTCCGCCCTGTGACTGGCTGATGGGCTTGGAGTCAGACTGCATCATAGCTGGATCCCGAAGATTTCCATCCATGTGCATCATCGGTGCACCACCTACAGGCATGTTAGTTCTTCCCATGGGTCCGTCATTGTGCCCCATATTTAGAGGACCACCTGATAAGTTCCTCTGCATTTGTTTTGGTCCTGGGAATCTATTAGGCATGCTATGCATTCCACGAAGCTCCTGCATACCTGCATTGTTGGGCATATTGCCATGCATTGGATGAAAGCCCATTGGTCCATCCATAGGATGATGCTCCAAGCTTATTGAATGGGGCTCCATAACTGGACTATGTGAAGGCATTCTTGTCTGAGGCGACATGCCATGGGGTTGCATCATGGCTGCTTGTGGTGACATCATCCTTCGTTGTGACATTCCTCCTGCTTGTGATGTCACCATACCACCATGTGACAACATTCCCTGTTGTGATGACATATTTCCATGTGACAGCATCATTTCTTCTGGGGGCATACTGGGATTGCCCATTAATCCACTCGGTGGACCCATTCGTGCTTGAGACATCATTCCTTGCCTCAATGACATCATATTAGTTTGTGCCATCATTTGTTGTGAGGCAGGCATCCTTGTTTGCATCATGCCATGCTGAAGGGGCATGGAATCATGTGGTCCCATCATATCTGTATGTGGTGACAGCATTCCTCCATGCTGTGTATGTGAGTTCATCATTTCCTGTTGTGAGGCCATGTTTCCAGGATGAGTCATCATGTCTGGGTGTGATCTTATCATTCCTGATTCTGACATCATTCCTTGGTGTGCCATGCCCTTATCTGTCACACTTGGTCCTATTTGTGGTGGCATCATCCTTTGATGTGATGTCATCATTTCCTGTGGTGCAGTCATCCTTGGTTGTGATGTCATTTCTTGTGATGCAGTCATCCTCGGCTGCGATGTCATCATTTCTTGAGGTACAGTAATTCTCGGTTGTAATGTCATCATTTCTTGTGGTGCAGTCATCCTTGGTTGTGATGTCATCATTTCTTGTGGTGCAGTCATCCTTGGTTGTGATGTCATCATTACTTGTGATGCAGTCATCCTTGGTTGTGTTGTCATCATTTCTTGTGGTGAAGTCATCCTAGGTTGTGATGTCATCATATCCTGCTGTGAAGGCATCATTCCCGACTGTGATGCCATCATTCGTTGCTGTGGGGGCATAACACCTGTTTGTGATGTTACCAATTCAGCCTGAGTATTGATAGCAGTCTGCGGTGTCATTATTCTCTGTTGTGGTGCGATCAATGCAGGTTGTGACGTGACCATATCTGGTTGTGATCTCATCAATGCAGACTGTGGTGTCACATTGTCTCCACTCTGAGCCATGATCATATCTGATCCCATGGGACTACCTGGCCCATAATGTTGTAGCCTTCCACTAGATTTTGCAGAATCTTTTGAAGCTTTTTGATAAAATGTTGAAGCATACTGCTGAAGGTCTTCCCCACGAGGGGGGAAATTTGGTGCCTTATCTCGGTTCAACTGGCTAGGAGGAAAATTTACCAGTCTCTGTTGCGGAGCAGATGCATTTGTACCTGCAACACTTTCTACAGTTTTTTTGTTTTGGTTGGATGAAGTTTGCTGGCCATCACTTGATTTAGTAGTAGCTGGCTCAGGACCAGGTTTGGCTGCTGGAGGTGTCAGGCTGCTTGGAGTAGTCACACCCTGCCTGCTCCCATTGATAGGGGCTGAATTAGGAGTTCCAGGTTGGGAATATGAGCCCCCACTCTGACTGATTCTACCCGTCTGGGAATTTGCATCACCTACAGGTGTTCCAGCCTGAGGAGGTCTTGGTGACTGCTCCATACTGTTACCTGAAGTGCGTGATTTACAACCTTTACTAGAATCACCTGGGGTATTCGGGGTGGAGACATTTGTTGGTGTTGGTGGTTGATGACTTTGACGATATGGACTATCCTGCTTTGGTGACATGGATTGACGAGATACTGGTCCCGCCTGTGTGCTTGGCAATTGTGTTCCCCCAGTCATAGGTCCTGTAGATACTGAGCCTGCTGAGCTTGTTCCTGGTGTGCCAGATCCTGAAGGTAAGGCTCCACTTGTAGCATTACTTGAAGGAACCTGGCCTGAATGCATGCTATTAGATGAAATGCTGGCTGGTTTAATGTCATTTCCCACTGACATCTGTCCAGTAGGTTTACTTGCAGTAGTTTGACCTGACACTTGGGGAACTGATCCTGAAGCAGGAAGGGAGTTTGTTCGGTTAGTTCTCGGTGACGGTTGCCCAGAGGGAATTTGATGTGGGGACATTGGTAATGGTGCCGATTGGTTTAATGACTGGGGACCAGGACCTGACAGGCTTGACCGCCTTGGCATGGTTGCTGGAGCTGCATTGTGTGTTCCATGATATGGAGGTGGTGGTGGCATCCCTTGTCCGGTTTGTGCAGGCATATCTGACATGGGTATTCCTTGTCCTGGCATACCTGGCATTCCAGAACCAGTCATTTCTGGACCAGGTGCTCCCTGACTTGATACGTCCATTTCTGGCCCTGGCACACATCTACTCATGGCAGATGCTGGGGGCATTCCGGGATCTCCTGGTATTCCATGAGGCATACCGGGTCCCATTCCAGGTCCTTGGCCCATTCCTGGTCCACCTGGCATACCATGATGGAAAGGTCCTATGTCCATTGGGTCCCTGTATCCAGGTACATGCATTTCAGGCATGGGACCTGGACCATGTCCCATCTTCATCTGTTCCGTTACCATCTTGCGCCTTTTGTGTGAGTAAAACTCATGTTGAAGTTTATACCATTCTTTCTGTGGTTGGGTCATATTCTCCCAATCAGGTGGCGGTGGCATTATAATCTGCTCCTGGGCCATCCGTTGTTCTGGAGAAAGTCCCATTGCAGCATCTGTGTTGTCCATGTTTGGATGTGGTCCCACATGCATCATGGGTCTAGGTTGGGGACCCATCATTCCAGGTCCAGGATGTCTCATTATACCTGGTTGTTGAGGCATCATGCCACCTTGTGGTGATCCCAAGCCTCCACTGGGAGATACTAATCTCCCTGGAGTTGGAGATCTGTTTTGATGCTCCTCTGGAAATAACAATCGCTGCATTTCCTTTAAAGTTCGTAATCTTTCCTCTCTGTGTCTTAATTGTTCAGGAGTAGGATTGTCTATTTGTTGAGGTGGCTTGTAATTTGAAGGTTCAAACTGTGGTCCTACACCTTGCGAAGGTGAAAAAGGTCCCATGTCTGAAGATTCATGTGACTGCCCACCTTCTGGAAAGGGACGATTTGGCATCATTGGCTCATGACAAGGTGACATCATTGAGGGTTGATGATGCTGCATCATTGGTAAATGGGGACCAGGAACCTGTTGTTGCATCATACGCATTTGCTGCTCTTGTTGCCATGCTAAATTACTAAGTTTCTGTGTCTTCTTGTTGCTCGGTGGATTCTCCCACAAAGCACTGGGGTCAAGATTTTCAGTTTCAGTTGCCTCCACTTGAAATGGTGGTCCAGGCTGTGGTGGGACATTTTGTATCGGAGGGCGCATACCCATGTTTGTCATTACAGGTATTTGAGGATGTGGTGGAAACTGGCCTGGACCAAAAGGTTGTTGAGGAAATGGTCCAAAATTAGGTCCAGGAGGCATACCAGGTAATGTAGGTCCTTGTGAAATGTTCGGTTGCAATGGCTGAGATGAAGATGGAGGCCTCTTCCTCTTGGAGGATTTAGATTTAGTAGATTTGGTAACAGTAGATGTTGTTGTACCACTACTAGACTCACTTTGTTTGCCTGCATTTACGTCGACAGACAAATTTTTGTTGGAAGCCGTTTGATTCTTGGTGGGATTATTACTATCTGTGGTTGTTGAATTTGGCCTGTCAGGACGTTTACGCCCAGCAGCTGGCTTGGTCTGTTCACTGATTGCAGCATCCATCATCTGTTGCTGAGGCTGAGCATGAGGTCCTGAGGCTGACTGAAGAGGATTCAGGGACATTCCTTGCATTTGGTTGGTGGTGCTCTGATCCATCATCATTTGATGATGTTGACCCATGCTATGTTGACTGAAGTTTGAAGGCTGCTGTTGATTTTGCAATGCCATGCTGTCTTGTACACGCATATTATCTGGAAGTGTGTCCTGCAGTAATAAAGGAAAGTATTCCGAGTTAGTTAACATTACCAAGTGTACCTAACAAAATACATGTACCTGAGGCCATATCGAAGATCCTCAGGGAAAAGGACCATACAACATCATCTTTACTGAGCATTTTGAGGTACTTATGAGGCTCCGTCAATGTTACCATTTTCAATTATCTGGGACTAAATGAAGCCTTCACAGTAAGGAAGCAATCAAGGATGATGAAACCGTACATGTACGTTAACTACTTTGGGGTTAATCTAGCCTTGATCACGGCTGTCAAGCTTTGTTCCCTATTAACGAGCTGAGCGAGCGCCCAGCGCTGACCTGGCAAACACAACCCAGTACGTACGTGCAAGCCCAGTCCTGGTGCCCAGTTACCACCATACGTACACGCATAGTCGAGGCGAAAGACAGCCTTGACCCAACCGTGTTTGCTCACTATGATAATGAGTACGGGCTATGGTAAACAGTCTTCTCTCATTGGATAATGAGATGAGATAACGCGCGCGTGCATCATATGCGTGTTTACATTTGAAGCGCGTGTTTACTTTGGACTGTGTACGTGTATCGTGCATGCAGCTATGCTGACATCAATATGCATATTCGAGTCAAAGTTTACAAGGTTTGATTGGCTCAGCAAATTTCGTCCGAAAATGTAAAGAAATACATAAGAAACCCGCCACGGTTGGGTCAAGGCTGTCTTTCGCCTCGACTATGCGTGTACGCATGGAGACTGGGCACGTACACGTACTGTATTCTTCGTACTGTTTACAGATGTGTGCGGGGGAGTATGTACGTACGTGCATGTACGTGTAGGCCAGGCCAGCGCTGGGCGCTTGCTCGTAAATAGGGAACAAGCTTGACAGCCTTGATCAAGGCTAGGGTTAATCTACCTAGCCTTCAATCTGCCCAATCCTGCCAGCTACAGGCAAGCATATGCCACTAGGTGGCAATCACATATTAAAAAAAACACACAAAACTCCAAGGGTTTCGAAATGGCCCTCACTCTTCTGTTATAACTGAAATTATGTTGAGAAGTTTGAGAGTGAAACTAAACCAAACTTGAAACAACCAACCACATGTATGCAATCAGCATAATTTGGCCTAGGTAGGCCTTGATACAAACTTGAATAAGACTGTATGTGTACATGTCTATACAAACACCTGGGGTCTATTCATGGCCTAGCAAACAGTATTACCACTGCACTGTGATATTTGTGGCACTATCTGAAGAGAGCTGGATTGAATGTTTGTTATTACCTGCTCTGGGTGTAGATAGTCTCGATGTGCTAACTGCGAGCGATGAAATGACAGAATGGAATCAGCCTGCCCAGTGAAGATGGCCTGTGCAGCTTGATTGGCCAGTCTAGTAGAGAAGACACAGACCTCGTGTGTGCCTGACATAAGAAAGTGTGGTGGAGGCTGCTGATACTGCATCATGTGGCCAGATGGCATTCCTACATGTCCAATACCATCTGCAATACAACACATACCGCACAATCAATTTAAGGCCATCTTAATCGGATTCCAAGTAGGTTCCATGAACATCACAATAATTGCTTTGCGTGCATATAAAATCACAATTGCATAAGGATTCCGAAACACACAAAGAGGTGAAGAAGGATTGTCTGTGGCATGTACAATGTACATGTAAACATGTACCATACCAAAGTACTGATTTAGCCAATTGCAAACAATCACAATTTCCTTGTAATGTCTGCCTTTATTCAATTTAATTTTATTTGAGCGCACAAAACTTTCACTGTTTTATTTTTTCAACCCCTGATACACGATATAAGCAAAAGTAATCAATATCTGGCTGAGGTTTCCTGGATGACAAGCAATGTTATTACATGATATTTTCATTGTCATCATTCCTTGTCTGTCTAGATTGTCCCATCTTGTCTTTATTGTACAATGTATGTCCTGTTTTCTCCTTGTCTGTTTTTGTGTTTAGCTCGGATCGGATCGGATCGGATCGGATCGGATCGTTGTACTATCACGTTGCATGTGGATTTGTGTATTGGTGGAGAGATATACCGTACCCTGTGGAGACATGAAAACAATAGAGACAAAGGGACTGAATAGGTCTCCACTAGGCCAATTCTATGGGTTAGGTTGTCTCCACAAGGAATTTTGTGTACAAAGTCTATGGGGTTTGCTTAAGTACAGGGACAAAGGGGAGAATAATGCCATGTCTCCACAGGGATGCAAAAACGCGGATGTGTGTGCCCAATCTGGTGAAGAGGCACTGCAGTCACTGTGTGGACCTGCAAAAAAAGACGTCTGCACTAAGCAGGAACTCAAGACGTTTTGCGGACTCGCACAGGTCCACACCACGTTTCCCTTTTTTCTGAAAACAGTATTAGAGCAGGGTTCGACCTTAACGCTGGTCCGCTAGACAAATTCTAGTCAAAACAGCGGCGGTCTAGTCAAAACCCTTTTCTAAGTAGTCCGGCGGTCTAGTGAAAAAAAATGCCAAGATAAGCTAAGCGCGCGCGTCTTCAGAGCCAGATTGTCAACAGCGATCCCCGATTGCGTGGAGTTTACTCTCACTTCAGCTAAGGCTGTTCGATATCCATTTATTTTGATACCGAAATATCGGCAGGAACGGGGGGGCCGGTTTGACAAGGCTTCCCTTCGCTCGTTGAGTATTTGGAGTTTTACGACATTTACCTTCAGTTGGCTACTTTATGGCACTCCAGAAAGACTAGCGTTTGTTTCTATTTCAGCATTATTGATTAGTAGTAACACAGATGATAATACCATGGGCGAGCTGTCAACAAACGATCGTGTCGTATATTTTGTGAAGACGACATGACATTGCACAATGTACAATGGATGCGCGCCACGTGTTTTAATCTTTTCTCAAGACGCGACGCAGTTCGTTACACGTAACTACACCTAAACTGCGTGTGCCTTGTACACTGGGGAAGGACGGTGGCATTCAGTGCGGTTGCTTGCCATCCTCGACTCCATGGGCGCGTGTGCGTTCCTCCACTAACCCCTGGCCGTGAGGAATACGTTAACGACGCTGACTGGCTATTCGAAATGAATAGTTATGTCTGAAAGCGAACCGCGCGCGTAATCCGAATGTTGAACGCCCTGTGTGCGCTTGCGCTCGCGCCCGCGCCCGCTTTAACATCCTGTTCGTCACGTCACATCAGCAAAACGACTCCGAGCACTTTTTTCCATTATCAAGACAAGGCCACTAGTCTTGGTGGCTACGATAAACGATATGGATTTTTTCTGGTCGGGAAATTCATGTATTTTATGTTTAAACAGATAAAAAAGGCACACATTATAAATTCGAGTCGAGGCCGGAAATCAATTTTTCCAATCGATAGTAAATTTAATTTACGTATTTATCCAGTTGAAGAAAGCAGCTCATTCTCAATGACAGTGTTTTCCGCCGCTGCAGAAGATGCATCGAAAGGTTTGACAAATTTGCGAAAACAGCTGAGAAAAACATTTGGAAAATTACAAAACTGACATCCGGCGATAATGGGCGGAAACGGTCATGACGGTCGTCATACTTTTCCTTCCTCCCGATCCCACCAGGTCGGCTGTTACTACTATTCAGTGCAGTGTTAGATTTAACGTCAGGCGGGAAAAACATTAGGCATCATTATTAGAAGCTAATCGCATCCTTCCAAACGATTGATTCTACAAATAAAACCTTCCTACTAAAAACCACTGCGTCGCGCGTTAAACACATCGACTGCAGTCCTAATTACCATATCCCACTATGTGGGATATGGTAATTACACATTTCCAGGGGTTAAGATCGCGCAAGGCATGGTGGGAAAACATGGCGCCGCAAGATCGTACCCATGGTAACGAGGTTGGTTGCTTGCACTTGACCAAGGCTAGCAACAAAGCAACGCGCACGCGCAGATGCGCTACAGGGGTTGACCTTATTGCAAACAATGTAAGTAGCCTCTGTTAAAGCCTGAAAGGATGTATTGCAGCAATAAGCGCACGTGTATAACGATCACTGTGCAAACCTGCGTCTTGAGAAAAGGCTAGTCAAAAAGACGCGCATGCGTAGTTATAGTTTCAAAGCCGGGTTAGTGGGCGACACCGTGATTTGTAAGCAAGTGATTTCAATGTGGTATATATACGACGTTCGTGAAAAATTTAAATAAGTGATCTTAATGTTATTGTCGGGTGCAAAGTTGTGTGACGTTCTATGATTTGTAGAAGTATTTGCCGTACGCTAGAATTTCAGACTCATAAGAAAGTGGCCAGGAAATGCCTCAGATTGCACCATAGAGCATCTAGAATCCAAAATTTCCCGGGGACCTTAAGCGGGCCCCAGACTCCACGCCGTCGCCGTAAGGGCGTCGCGTACGCGCTCGCATTAACCCTGCTAAAATTTCAGGCCGTGGAGTTACTGGAATTTCGAGCAAAGTAAACGGGACAAATCCACACGTAATGCGGCCAAAATTAACATATATCGCGATATTCTTCGGTATATCGAATTCCCCGATATTCCGGGTTTTTTTTAAGGGGCCGATACGATTTTCGATATGAAAAAAATATCGAACAGGCTTACTCTCAGCTTGTAATAAATGTTTGTAAATACAGTGTACTTGGTCAGGTTACTTACAAAAAAAGTAGCCTAAAAGGTGAAAAAAACATGCGGACCAGTGAAAATGCTGGCGGGCTAGTAAAAAGTCAACATTACTGGTCCGGCCGGCTAGTGAAAAAAAAAGTTAAGGGGAAACCCTGTTAGAGGCATTTTTAAGTTACAGTTACGTCGCAAAATGAAGTAGAATATTTAAGGAAAGCATGGTAAAAAAAGTTCACATCCCAAAAAATATTTAGTGCAATTGACCTTTGACCTTAGTAAGTGACATCACCATCATATGACGGTCAACATAATGCACCTATGACCCCAGTGTGATTGCAAATTGGACTTCAACTTTTCCTATGAGAACCAATGTTTTCTGAAACTAACCAAAATGCCACATACATACCGACATACAACAGTACATTGCAATTGAAAGTTAACCTCAAAATGGGAAATCTTTTCACACTTTTTCTCATCTCGGGGAATTCATTTTCATTTCACAAAATGTGAAAACATTTTCCCAAAAGTGTGAAAAATGTTCACTCTTTTCACAAAATAAGAGGATTTAAACCTGTTAAAATAGAGTTCCAAATAATTGTAATAATGCCTGACAGTGTTCTCCACGAGGGGTTTTAGCAGGGCGGGCCGCCCTGCTAAAATTGTATGCCGCCCCGCTAAAGTTTTACCGCCCCGCTAAAATTTTCACCGCCCAGCTATTTTTTTCCATTGGATTTTCCCCCATTCTCCACCGTCTTCACAGTTTATCTAAGTAAGAAGAAGTTTGCCAGCATTAACATTCAGCAGTATTGCAGTAGCGTTTATAGTAATCGAACAGATCTGGATGCAACGTACACAACATATTATGCATTAACATCATAAAACTATACACGTAATATTATTCTGGACTGGTTGCAATCTCCCTGGTAATATCATTTTCACTTTGTCGCGTCGAGAACCAGTTTACCTAAATTACAATGTTCCGTAACACTTGGTTGAGGGCGTCTTTTTCTCTCGAAAAATACCTTATCCACGCGCGCTGTGCCCACGTGCATGTTTAGCTCACCGGCCGGCTTAACTCTGAACCCCTAGTCTTGTTTCCAAGACGTCCTTAGCGCGGTGCGACGTACAGCGAACTCTCGCTACACACACACACGCCACGGCCAAATCGCTAAGACCGATTTGGCCTTGGCGTGTGTGTGTGTGTGTGTAGCTAGAGGGCGCTGCCGGCCGGCCGTGCGCGCTAGAGGGCGCTGCCGGCCGGCCGTGCGTGCTATACGTCGCACCGCTAAGGACGTCTTGGAACCAAGACTACTGAACCCTCCGCTCGGTTACGAGTTCCACTCAGTAAAATACAATTGCCCCCGAAAAAAATCAACTTTTGATGACCAAACCCCCTCCCCCTAAAAATCTTGCCTTCATTTCAAGTTGTAAACACGAGCAAATTTGATTCAAAGAGTCAGAAGAAAGAGGCCAGGAAATGCCTAAGATTGCACCACAGAGCATCTAGAATCCAAAATTTCCCGGGGCCCTCGAGCGGGCCCCGGACACCACGCCGTAAAGGGCTTTGCGCTCCGCGCTCCCATTGTGTCTGCCGCCCTGCTAAAATTTAAGGCCGTGGAGAACACTGCCTGAGTTGACTCAGGTACGAGTTGACCCATTACCGACAAATCCTATCGCCTGATGTGGGACAACCAAAATCATGCGGCACGGGCTACCAATGGAGCAAGGAAGGGCTACCGTTTCTTGTCCGTGGCCAAGTCACATCTTTTGCTCATATGAACATTTAGGAAGGGGTATGAAACGCATAATAAATTCATGTATTGTTTCTGATTTTGTCCAAAACTAACGTGAATGCGAAAACCAGAAGTCAGTTGAACTCCGAGGCTGAGGATACATGCACGTACACGATTGGGCCTGGCCGGCAGCGCGGCCCATGCCCAGCATGACGTATTAAAGAGAATTTGTCAAGAAGTACAACGAATCGATTTACACATTGCGCCGGGGACTGTGGAAGCAGCATATTTTGTTGAAGTCTACATGACATACATGTATGCAGCTAGCGGGCCATGGGCCAACTAAATTCTCACTACGTACGTTCCTTAGACATGTTCTAGTCCGTGATGGACTGGTGTGTGGAATGGTGCTTGAATCGAATAGGTAGAACGAAATATGGTAAATTAAAGACCAAATGTGAAGTCTATTGGCAAACAGTTGTTTATGAATTCGGCAAGAACGAACATGTGCTATAAAGTACATGTATTCCTGTCAAACTGGATGGAGATTTCATCGGTAAGAAATAGATCTTTGTAGTTGAAATTTTCTCCCCAAAATCAAGGAAGCTGCACGGTAGTGATTTTTTTCATCAATGTTAACAAAATTATCGCTCTCGTAATTTCTTTCGAGACCCATTTTGGAGCTTTCTGGAGCGGAATTTCGCTGATTTGATATTCTATCTGCATGCGGATGGCCGGCTAAAACATCAAGGAATGCTGACGTGACTGACAAGCTCGCACATTCCTTCGCACCGTTTTCGCAAGTTTTTCGCACCGTTTTCGCAAGTTTTTCGTGCCGTTTTCGCCAATTTTTCACACGATTTTTGCATCGCTTTCACAAAATTTTCGCACCGTTTTCGCAAAATGTTTGCACAGTTTTCGCAAAATGTTCGCACCCGATTAGCTGCGAAATCGCGGTGTGAAAAGTTGGGTGCGAAATGCAAATGCAAATGCGAATGCGAATCCTTTTCGCAAATTTTCCCATTCCAATTCGCAGAGTTAAGTTTCAATTGCAACGTACTGTAATGACCAGAAATTGTCTTTCTCCAGCCTCAGGCCAACATATTTCAACCAAACAGCTACATTGTACACATGCCGACATATCAGTGGGATGCAGTGGACAGGCGATATGTTGTAACCACGTGTAGATGGGTCATTCCATAAATTTGGGGTCCAAAAGTGTGAGGTTTTTGTCTTGTCCCTGTTACACAGTTGTACACCTGACCTGTGTAATTTCCCATCAAGTATCATTAAAATTGACTACACACTATTTTTTACTTGGCAGGTACTTTGCTTTACATAATCACTCTTGGAGATAGAAGGCATCAAAGGATGTGTCCGGAATTGCAAAATCTTATACATGTCACCATGTAACGGGGACACAAAAAATGTCACTTTTGGACCCCAAATTTATAGAATGACCCAGATACAATGTACAGTCAAACCTGTACAGAAAGACAGCTCAAGGGAAACGGGAAAAACAGTCTTTATAGACATGTTGTCTCTCTCTACACAGGTTGATAATAATCCCCCGCCCGCCTTACCTAACATGGGGTCCTGTACAGTAACAACCATTACTTTTTTGCTTTTGTGTTCATTAAAGAGAGGGAAAGTGCTTACATTTTGTGTCATTTTGTCTTCTTTTAATTAAGCGTGTATGTATTTTTTATATGTAATTCATTAAACAAAATTCATGAATGTGCACGATTTTTATAGGGGTTTTATTTTATTATTGCGACTGGGAAATTTCTCACATGATGCCATGTTGGTCAGGATTTAAGTTTTCCCGCAGCGGCGGCATCACATTACCAGATTCTGGATGAAAGCACGACAGCTTAATTTTATTCTTGAAGATAACTTCAATTTTCATTTCCAGCAACAGCTAATTTCGAAAAATCTTTTCAAAAATCAGGCTTGAAGATTTCTGAGCCATATTGTTTCTTTTTTAAACAAAACTGCTCAACAAATAACAGAATGAAAAAGGATCGATTAATGACAGAGAAACTTGCGCATATGCGATGTTGTGTTAACAGTTATAGTGCGACCGGCCGGCCGCGCATGCCAGGTACGCACGCACACACACTTAGCAAACATGCTGAAAAGATTAAAGGTCAACCCAGAGTTCCCAAAAAATATAAAGGTTTTTTAAACAATTGAAAAATAAAATTGAAAAATAAAATTGACAGCCAAAACAAAAATGAAAATTTAATTTATTTCAATGATAAATAATCATATGAGTGAACGAGACTGACAGGTCACAGGTCATGCCATGCAGCCACTGATCTCTATATAAACTGGATAGCTCATTGGCCATTGCGCGCTGTACAAGCAACTGAAGCCAGCACCCGCCATATTACCACTCCCAATTTACCACTGATAGCTATGTAAGGAGAACGAGGATGAAAGGAGACCCTGGGGACAATGTTTGCAAACCTATTGTATTGGGAGTGATAACATGGCGGACGGTGACCTCAACGCGACCAGCCGATGCGCTATCTAGTTTACATGGAGATCAGTGCATGCAGCTCAGGCTACATGTAGGCTACGTGTGTGGTGCCGGTGATTATACGAAGCGGCCATGAGTTTAGAACGAATAGGTGCGTTGCAAATGCAACTACAGAAGCAGATGAAGATTGACGATGCCTTTGAAATCCGCTGAAGTGGTTTTTGTATCTTTTTAGTTTTCTTTTGAGAAGATAAACAATCATTGTACAGAAACAAGTAGGCATACATGTAAGGTGGTCACTGATATTTTCGTGGTGGCTTTCGGCCGCTCTGTACAGACTTAAGCGTCCACACGGAAGCAAAACGGGTGGTCACTGGTCGCGTTAAACAGTTGGTCTTTCTGTACTGTATTTAAATAACAGGACTTTTCGGGGGGGGGGGGGGGGGGGGATTTTTAAGTGGTCGTTATGCACAGGTGGTCCTTGTATACAGGTGGTCGCTAAGGCTGGTTTGACTGTACCTGCTATCTTGTTAATCTCTCCATTAGACTTGGCCATCTTCATCCCGTCTCTGTCTCCATCATTACCACACCAATCCATTTCTTTAACCTTGGACTCACTTTTCCGCTTACTTCGAGGTGGCAGCTTTTCATCTGAACAAAATACACACAGAACAAAATAGTCTTCAGGACTTGCACGTCTGGGAACTAAGGTGTCAGTCCCGAGCAAATCTGAACGGGGACTAATTGTCCACCACTAGTTGATTTTTCATGATAACCTATGCACAAAATCCTCCCTGTTTAATATACCCAGCATGATATGGGGCAGAGGGGTACCCCCCTTTTGTCCCTATACCCTATACACACTCCAGAATATTGTTACCTAACACATCCCCCCTAGAAATCTAAAAGGAATCCCTGAGATTCCAGGAACACAATGACCAACACAAAAGAGGGGGGTTCCCTCTGCCCCATATCGTGCATCATATGCTGTTTAAAGTGCAAATGGCTAGCATCAGAGGTTATGGATCTGCTTTTTGTATCTGCAACAGAAATAAGACTATTTCAGATTAAAATTAACAAACACAAATGAAGTGAGATGAATTTCACTTCTTGCAGTCAAGTTATATCCCAACCATTTCTAAAGCCTTAAGCATAATGACCTTGATCTTTAACCCTAACCTACATGTACCTAAATCCTTCAAAATCCTTTCCCTGTTTTGGAGGATTTCGGCGGATTCAGGATACATGTACCTCCATATTGAAAACTGGGAGATTTTGATGGATTGAGGATTGTAAGCCTAGCGGTACTAGAGGATTTTGATGGATTCAGGATACCTCCATATTGAGCAGTCACCAAAACCAACTTTTTGTGCATGACAAAATAGGTGGATTTTGGCGGATTCAGGATACTTTCTAGTAAAGTTACCCAAGGGGTTAGGGTTAATGACCGATGAAGTACGGGGGTCCAAAATCAATAGGGTTCTAGAGGAAGCCAAGGCCAACCCACATACCAAATATGAAATTGATATATCGAGTCCTTCTCAGGTTATAGTTTCCTAACCTGATTACTTGCGTGCACACACACACCCAGGTGTGTTAACACCTTCAATCTGGGACCTCCTATTGTCCTCCTATTGGTCATACTTTAACTTTTTGGCAAGGACCCTCATTGGTTTTGTACACGATTTTCAACCGTGGACCTTGTTAGGAACACAAAGTTAATGTTGTCAGTGTTATGAAATTCCCCTCACGGAATGTATATATGCCCCTTATTCAGTATTATGAACAACCGGCACAAAAAAATGTTTTGTCACAGGCCACGCGTCACTTATTTGTATACGCATGCGACCTCGGCTGACCCTAACCTGTGAATGAATGGATCGAAGTTGTTTACGCCAAGCCGTGCCAGAAAGTTCTAGGTCAATCTTGTGTACGCTAGCTCTTTCGAGAAGCTGTGTAGAGGATTATTTTTAGGTGCGACGTAATTTGTATGATTCTCTAGAATTTCTAGTAATCTCTGGAATGAATGAAATTCTTTATATACGGGCTAGATTGGGAATAAGATCAAGGACTTGAGAATTTTCGACCAGGACTTGAGATTTTCGACGGACGGAGAATTTTGTTGAGTTCATTGAACCGTTTTATTCGGACCTGTGACCTGTATATGACTCGTCTGCGTAGGAGCGTCTGGAGACAGTTAGAGCTGAGTTTTATTTCCGGAAAAGAGACATTTATCTGTGAACTGTCGTCGGTTCATTATTTGGGGTCTCATATCCCCATATTTTCGCGACGGGAACCAGTTTGTGTCGTCCCCCGTTGTTTTCGTCTCTCTTCGGCTGTTTTAGAGGTGAATTCGCCCCGTGTTCCAGCTCGTCAAAGAACTGTATTTGCTAGCATTATTGGAGTCGTCCTTGTCCGTTGCAGAGTGCCCAAGCCGTCCAAGTCCTCGCCCAAGTCCTCGCCCATTGCAGAGCTTAGAGACAGTGAAAAACCGCGATCACAGAATCACAGACGGAATCACAGAATCAAGTGTCAAAAACGGAATTGAAGATTTTGAACGGGAAAAAACGGAAAACGCATAATTTCAAAATAAGATTGAATGAGAATGATATTAAATTCAATTAAATATTATAAAAATGTACTGATACGCTTCTTTAAATAACAGAAGAATCACGTAAAAATGACGAGGCAGCATACCATTAATCACGCAACGTAAACTCCAGCCGATTATGTACATGGTATACGCATACACCAATTCATTTAGAATTTGGGCTAGTCACGCACTTGGGGCCTGACCCGATTTCATTCTATCCCGCTGGTATCCTGCGGCAGAACGAATACCTTGATGTGGGAACAGGCGCAATGAACCAGCGGTCGGATTCGTGGCCCAATCATGCCAAGCCAACATAGGGGTGAAACCTCCTGTTACTGGATGTGATTTGCGTGCGTGCACGTGCTACTCCTGTTAAACATTTCACGCTGCGAAGATTTTATTCCATCTCTCCAAAATACCCGCTGTGCTGGTCAAAATAGAAAACTTCCCGTCCAAAATCATTCAGAATCAGTCGGATTGTCAGGTTTATAACTTTGGGGTTCTTTATTAACTGTTCACTTCTGGATATTTCTTTGGGGGAGGGACGTACTGATTGGGCGACTACACCAGACAACTCATAATCATGTATGCAATGGGGACGCTTTCAGGTTAGTGATTTTACCAATTTTTTTAGTCATCGGGAAGGTAATTCTATTCAAAGGCTTCAAATTCCAGGAAAACGAAAAAAACGGAATTTACAAAATTTTCGAGCGGATTTTCACTGTCTCTAAGAGCTGCCCAAGTCGTCTGAGCCCTCGCCTATATATAAAGACTTCCTCGTCAGGCACCATTGTCCCCATTGTTACCCATTGTGCGAGGTACCCCCTAAGGCAGTATATGTAGGAACACACACACACACACACGGAAGGACAAGGCAAATACAGTGCCCCTTCGGCTTCGCTGGCGAGGCATACAAACATTCAAGAAGATGTTGATTGCTGAGAGGAGTCTGCATCATTTTGTAGTTTTATGCAGATTGCATATTGTAAAATATAATAGCCAATTAATTCTGCCATGAAATAACCAAAAAGTGACTTTTGAGTTATTTTTATCAAGTCCCCTCTAGCACAGCATAGCCCGCTGGTACCATTTGTCTAAAAAGTCGTCGTTGCGGGCAGAAAACAAATTTGACATTTAAGAACTCCCCTTCTGTGCCTAGTGCTAGACACAAAAGAGAGTTACATGTACATGTATGTTATGACGTCAGAGTTGTTAGCTGCCCGCAGCGATGACGTTTAGACAAATAGCACCAGCAGGCTAGAGGGGACTTGAACAAAAAATAGCTCTCAGAAGTCACTATTTTGTTATTTCAGACTGTTTTATTTTTACAATACGCAATCTACATAAAACTACAAAATGGCACAGACTTCTCTCAGCAATCAACATCTTTAAAATCCTAAAATAGACTTCAGCGAAAATTGTTGTTTCTGCTTATATAGAAACTCAGACAGCCACAGAGTTTCTGCTCATTTAAGAAGCACATCTTGATGTCAATAACCCCAGCATTAGCTCAACAACATCCCAGGTTGAACTGACCTTTGTTCCCCTCGGGTCCATTGCCCATATGATCAGGTAGAAATACCGAGTCATCCTCCTCATTGTCTTTACCCAGCTTGGGTCTGGTTCCTGCCTTATCTGCTTTAGCATTCATACACATCTTGCCTGCTAGTTCACTGTCTCCTTTGATTCCATTGTCCTCCAGTCTCTTCCGCATGCTACTCTCCTCTTTGATCGTTGGTAGTGATGGGGAGTGAAGTGTTTGGGTGTTGACTTGCAAGTCAGCACTATTAGCCAACTGGGCCAACTTGGTCAGTTCATCTGACATCTTTGAAATGTCCTGTTTTTCCCGAAGTAAGATCTCCTGATAGTCAATCTTGGGCAAGATGTATTCTCGCTGTGTATAAAACACACAAACATACATGTATACTGCATCAGATACAATGGAATGTACGTTCGGCTGTGTCCGAATGACTCGGTTGCGGTTTGAAATTACACACGTCTATGGTATTGGCTGCAGCCACATCACATAGACTTGTGTGTAATTTCAACCCGTAGCCAATTAATTCGGACACGGCCTTCCACTGGCCAAGATTAACCCCATAATGGCACAACCAATGACCAAGTATTTTCAGGGGTGAGATTGGCCAAAAATGAAAATCCACGACAAACCCACGAAAAAATCCACGAGAACCCCAGATCAACATACAACATACACATGATACAACATGTATTTGCCTGAAGGCACCCCCTTAAATAAGAGAATAAGAGTAGGGGCCCATCATTAAATCTTTGGATGTCGGACAACTCGACCGTTGGCAGACTCAACTCGAGACAACTCGACCGTTGAGGCAACTCCACCGTTTACCAAGTCGTCCGTTGAGACAAGTCGACTTTGACATGGAGACAACTCGACCGTGCAATGCTTGGTATTTTTAACACAATTCACGTTACCAGGCCCGCTGTGTATCCCAGCCCCGTGGCACAAAACATAGACCGACTGCCAACTGGCTGTCCCTTCCACAACCAATTCCCCTATCTGCGAGTCGACTTGTCTCAACGGACGACTTGTCTTCCCATTTGACAAAAAAAACGGTCGAGTTGTCACAACGGTCGAGTTGTCTCAACGGTCGAGTTGTCTCAACGGTCGAGTTGTCTCAACGGTCGAGTTGTCTCAACGGTCGAGTTGTCTCAACGGTCGAGTTGTCTCAAGTCGAGTCGGCCAACGGTCGAGTTGTCCGAGCCCTAAATCTTAGACAGGATGCATAGTCTCTCCCGTTATCATCCCGATTTTGTTTTGTTTAACCCTAACCCACCTCGATCCTCCAAAATCCTCCTTGCAGTTTTGGAGGATTTTTGAGGATTTTGGAGGATTGAGGATGAATGGTATTTCAAGAAAAAGAGGATTTTGAAGGATTGAGTATGAATGGTGTTTCAAGAAAAAGAGGATTTTGGAGGATTGAGGATGAATGGTGTTTAAAGCACAGGAGGATTTTAGAGGATTGAGGATGAATGCATTTTTTTGTGCAGGGCAATCGGAGGATTTTGAAGGATTGGGGATGGTTCCTAGCTAAAAGGGTCTGGGGGTTAGGGTTAATTATTCAGCATACATCCGCTACAAGTACAGATAGTTGGATGGACAGACATATTAATTTCCTAGGCTGCCCAGAGATGCCAACCCGTTACACGGTGTCAGGAAGGTGAGCCATAACCTTCAGGGAAGATGACCACCCTGTCAGGGAGGTTTGAACAAATTTGCCATTTTGCCAAATTTGT
Source organism: Hippasteria phrygiana (assembly GCA_037893225.1). Taxonomy (NCBI): domain Eukaryota; kingdom Metazoa; phylum Echinodermata; class Asteroidea; order Valvatida; family Goniasteridae; genus Hippasteria; species Hippasteria phrygiana. Next base: position 313,209 of record JAZGUH010000101.1, read on the forward strand.
AGTACAAATATATGCTACATGCCAATAATGCAAGAGTGGTTTCGGCCAAGTAAAAAAAACACACGTTTAGCATTTACGGTTTTTTTTTTTAAAGGAAGGAAGTGCTTTTTAGTTTTTATTTTCACTATGTCCGACATTCTTTTTAAAGTTTCCGACAACCGTAGGTTTTTCAACTGTTCGAGATACAAAAAAGGAAGACATGCTGGACAAGAGAATTGAACATGTTTACAGTGGTATTGATAGTTTTAGTAAGCCTGAATGTTATTTTCCGATGGATCAGTTGATTTTTTTCACTTCACTTCCACTGGTAATTTTTTTTAAACATTCAAGCTGCCCCCCCCTAAAAAGAAGTGGTCGGGGATGCTAAACATGTCCTTTTTACTGCGCCTTATCACCATGATGACAAATGCCACCATGCGAAATCGAAAAATCCACACAGCACGCCATACGAAACGCATTATGTTGTCCCCGCGACGATGACTTTAACACCGGCCAATTACAGCTATAGTCATCTTTGAATTTCTGCAGCCAGTTTGTCTTTTTCTTGGGCGTCTCATGCTCTACCTACTGGCTTGGAGAAGTCCGTTTCTTAGGTCATGTCTGACACTCGTTGTCGGCCATTCTGCTTTTAACTTTAGCAGCGCTTAGTATTTTGTACCTGTCAAATTCAACACGTGCTGTACTGTGTGAACTGATTCGTTCCGTGTGGCATTGCGTGCGTACTGGTTAGACTTGCATACAAGTCATGCATCATGTGTCATGTTTTTATCCGTACAGTATACAGGGTACCAGCTAGATTGTGAAAGCATACAGTGCGGGACCAGCCGCGGCAATCCCAGGTCACTAGACAGTCGTGTTTTACTCGGTCCATTTTTACTGGCACGGTGCTGTCTATCGTGTTATTTATCTTTTGTCGACCTGCACGCTACAGGTACCGTAAACATGTATCGTACGGTACCGTGAGACGGCGTGATATGCGGTAGCTACATGTAGCTGTCCCGCCAGCGCGGTGCGCGACGGGCGTACAAAACCCGACTTGAATTCAAGTCTACCGCAAGTCCGTTACCTTGACCTCATGGTCTACCTTATTACAAAAGTAGGGATTGGAAACTTGGGCGACCCGTCAAACAGCACGGTTCAATGTTCGGGAAATGGGAATTTACGGATATATGTATACACATATACATTGTACAGACGTACACAAAACCAACGATCGTAGCTAGCTGTGCTGCAAGACGCGCTCTACCGTCTTTGTACAAAATTTTAATAAATTGTATTTATTTCTATTTCCACATCAGTGCAAATATGTACAACCAAACAGATAAAACAAAAATAAGCATTCTGTCAAATTAAATTTAATATTGGAAAACCGATGAATACTGGTCAGCAAATTAAAAACCTTTACTGGCCAAAATATGGACAACCGTATGTTTTTGTTGCCTTTCCGTAATAAAGCTGGTGTTGAAAATCGGGAGGCTCACGGCCAAATCATGAGGGTTGGTATCTCTGGCTGCCATTGTGGATAGCATTTCTACTAAGGTGATAGTAACGTAGGCTTGTAAAGCGCACTTATAGACCACGATCATGGTGCTCAAGGTCTTACATGATTACCCCTGTTCATCAGGCCTATTAATCATGAACTATTAATCAAGTACTAAGCTCCAGATACACACAACTACTCACACAAGTGTGCAAATACCGGCAATCGTGGAGTCCCTATTGTCCCTCTTTTGTTTGAACTTTAACTTTAACTAAGGCCTCCCATATGTTTTGTACACGAATTTTAATCGTGGCCGTTCGGTCAATCGTGGACCCTTTGTCTATGCCCTAACCCTTTTGTCCCTAGTCAGCTAGTCCACGATTGCCGGTATTTATACATACTCACCAATACTTCCGCCTCCTTGCCCTCCTTCGCTGCTTGTTTCAGACGCTTTCTTTTTTGCTTTGCTTCAAACTTTTTGTCCTGAAATGCAATCACAAGAAGAAAAATAACGTTTCAAAGGTTTGTACAGCTTTTTGGAATGTGCTAGTGTATTTGAATGTGTTTCGTATTTGGATTTTCATTCTTTGAGTCACATGGTAACCAGTGAATTAAACAAAAAATTGTCTACAAAACAAACTGCAAGCGAGCTTGAATTCCCATTGTTGACTGGTCAATTGAAACATGTACACTGTACAATGTAGGAACAACAGTGCATGACAAACTCTACCACATTCACTGTGGCACGTGTATAAATTGGACTTTTCAATCAACTTTTTAACAGGGATGAAGTCGAGTCCATCACAAGTCCCTGCAAGTCCCTGCAAGTCCACCACAAGCCCTCCATTCCCGATTCCAATCACAGGCTATTCAAATGAGCTTTGACAAAGGCATTCCTTTGTCGCTGTTCATCCAGTTACTTGTGACCGGCTTTATGAAAGAGACTTCTGACTGGACTTCTGAAAGGACTTGCAGGGACTCGACTACAACTCGGCTTTTTAATAGGTTTCTTATGAATACCAACACCGATTCATAAAACAAATCTGACTTTAAGATTTCTAGTATTCTAGACATCATACCGACAAGATTCCCATTGATGTAGCAATTATGACTGCGACCTTTGACCTTTCTGCCCTCTGATTGATAAAGTTGTAATAAATGCCCAAACCAATCTAAACAACAAATCTGACTTTGGTACATTCACTGACAATATTTCTCCAGACAGATGTATCCACAGATACACAAATACAAAATTGTGGCTGAAACAGCATGCCCGTTCCTGAAGCTTCATTCGTGTTATTATGCATGAAAATAATAGCAATTTTGCATGTTCCATGTGTTATATGTTAAATGTTTAGTTACTTTAACATCATTTAACCCTAACCTTCCCAAATCCTCCAAAATCCTTTTTGCCAAATGGGGCAATTTGGAGAATTTAGAGCATCTTTAGATGTTGAAGCATCAGAGGATTTTTAGCCGCGTCGCATCGCAGACGGGGCTCTATAAGCGCTTAGCGCTGTTGTTGTTCTTCTTCTTGTGCCAAATTTGTTTTCACGACACGGCTCAACAGAAGAGGGCGCTACAAAATTTACTATGCTTTACTGATTCATAGGTGGACGACGACGCGGCTCCTGCACGTGCTTGTTCAGGATTGATGGCATTAGAGGATTTTGCCCCTGGAGAAAAATGGTGGATCCAGGTCATCAGTGTTGGATGATTTCAGAGGATTAAGGCTACTGGGGTGTTTATCCAAAACCCACTGGAGGATTTTGCAGGATTCAGGCAGTGGTCACCAGTAAAAGATGTGATCTTCAATGTCTTCCTATTACAGCGCATTATGTGTTGGGCAACCATTCAGAGCTGAAGGCAGCATATCAGAATGTTTAAAACACAGAATTTGTAAAATAATTGACAATTTATCAATTGCTGTTCACTTTATTGTAAAGCTTGACCAAGAAGGAAGAACAATAAGTCCACTGTTTTGAATTTGGTATTTTCATGTAAAAGGTATTTACACAAAGAAAATTCTCAGACCATACACAATGTACATTTACTTAAGAAATGTTTCAGACCCGATTTCTACAAAAATCCATGCTGAAGAGCGTGGTATCGTCAGAGTTGGAGTCGAGTCCCTGCAATTCCTTTCACAAGTACTTTCGCAAGTCCAGTCAGAAGTCCTTTCATAAAGCCGGTCACAAGTAATTGGATGAACAATGACAAAGGAATGCCTTTGTCAAAGCTCATTTGAATAGCTTGTGATTGGGATTAGGACTGGAGGGCTTGTGATGGACTTGCAGGGACTTGTACAGGGACTTGTGATGGACTCGACTACATCTCTAGGTATCGTGGCCTGCATAATATTCACTACATATGCACAAGCAGTGCACTAATGTACTAATGTGCAGTGACTGGCCAATAGACCATATCACAAATACAGCTTGGTTGAGATGTCACAATGGTCACAAGGGATTGTGGGAAGGAAACAGAAGCAATTTTTGTGCGTTTCCTTCCCACAATCCCTTGTAACCATCGTGACATCTCAACCAGGCGGTATTTGCGATAAGGTCTATGTACATGTTCTCAACCTCACCCCAACTTGCTTCTCTTACCAGGAACCTTCCACACAAATTCCTAAACTGATCTGCTTGAGCACTGCAGCAGCCAACTACATGTAACTGATCTATCGCCATCTGCGAGTTCTTGGACAACTCTGCACATGCGCTACACACACACATGCTACACACAAATAGCATACATGTAACGACGCACAAGCACTTGTAAAGCATTTGCTGCCTGTATCTCTGACAGGAGTCGTCTTGGATTTGTCTGAGACAACTTTTCCCTTCGTATTTAGTGAATACGAAAGTTGAATAATTTGTATAAGGTGTTTCAACAAACAAGGCACAAATGCAGAACTTTGCATCAACGTGTTTGGAAGTTTTTACATGTAGAATATGACGTGTTATTAACCCCTTGACAAGTTATTAAACCGTTGGGGTGTCGCGGTGGTTCTGGCAGCTAAATCGAACCACTACAATGTGCTTGTGCAGTCAAGCATATCATAAACAATAATCAAAAAATGGTGACACTTTTCTTTTTGCGCCCACAGGCTTCATCCGTACGCAAGGGGTTAAACGGACACTAATATAAATTTTGCTAATCCTTACAACAAATTCTGCTCATTTGCACATTCTGGAACAGTACTCACTCAATCCAAATCCTCCAAGAATGTGTGTGGGATTTGGCGACTGCAGTCATGGCTTAAGCCCATTTCACACTAGAGCAGCCCAAAAAAAAAAGGGCCTTGTGCCATGAAATAAAACTTATGTTAAAAAATCCAAGCTTTGTGTGAAAATATCCGTTAAAAATAACCAAGGAACTGCTTAAAAATTGCCACAATTGAGATCATCAGAAAATCACAACACAAATTTCATAGAGCTGCTCAATCACAAAAAACTTTGCTTAAAGGTACATGTAGTGTACATGATTGGTCATTGTTGCAATTTTCAGAAATGGGCAGATTTGGGGATTAGTATTTTATAGGAAATATCGTTCCACTGACCTGTTCCAAGTTTTGCGTTGAGAGAAAAACGACATGCCAGCATGTCCGGGGCGTGCCACTCATCCAGGTAGCCACGCGCGCCTTGACTAAAGGCTGCATTTGTTATGGAGGGCAATTTTCCAATGTTGGAAAACGATATAAATTTCCACTTTTCTTGACGACAGCACACCTGGTGCCATCATTTCACAGGATGATTGAGACTACTATTAACTTACAGTCTAAGTAAGGTATTTCGTAATAATTCAGTAAAAAAATATGGAGGATTAACAACCGTGTACACTACATTTAATAAAATCAAGTTACCGGCCAAAACTCCATGGAGTTTTGGCCGGTAACCTGATTCTATTTTCTTAACCCTTTAACTGTCAATCAGACAAATTTGTACGATATGAATATACATTGGTGAACCTGCATAGATAACAAACCCCTTTGGAAAATACGTCAATAGAGGGCGCCCTGATCATCTTTGAAACCACTGCAATGTAGATAAACAGCATTGCAGCCATTTTCGCACGTTGTATCTGTAAAACTTCGAGATTTTCAGTTTCCACTTGAAAATCCAAAACATTTTTTGATGTGTTTTCTTGAGGTGATGGAGCCCCATGAAATTGATTGCTTTATGCATAAATGTTTCTTGGGCCCTTTAAAAATGATTCCAGCTGTGTTCTGGGTTTTTCTTTTTCTGACATGCTTCAAGAGTCTAGACATCGAAAATTTGGAAACAATTCCTGGATTCATGCTTTGTAGGTCATGACCTTTCAACATCCTCATTCATATTTTGATTATTTTGGCACCAATGAAAGAGGGAAAACAAGCTTTCTAAAAATGTATACTTTTATTGGCTTATCTAAATAAAATGAACTGTACTAAGCTAGAAAAAAGTAGTAAAAAGTTTGTGAACTTAACAAATATGACGGTTAAAGGGTTAAATGAAGCTGCTCTATGAAATTGGCCCCTGATGTGTGAAACTACGTACAAGTATTATGTGATTTTAAGAATGTCTAATAAAAATATATATTTTGTGGACTGAAACCATGCCTACAACACAGTAATGCTTTGGTTATCTTTAAGTCAGCAAAAACTTTTATACAACACCTGAATAAATCCCCATCATCTGATTGGTGGATATAGTTGATCACGTGTCATTGAATTATTTGTCCCATCACACAACGCGGCCGCACCACAAAAATAGATGTTGTATTCAACGTTGAATAGAACTTCCATTCCACGGTCACACAATTCGGTCGATTCACAACTCAGTGCGCCGCCAGCGGCAAGCCGGGAAAGGCCAATTTCCCACTTTCGGGGTCGACATTGCATCTATCGCGTTGTATTAGATGGTGGTCAGTACAGCAGTATGGATTTCGCGCGAATGCGAGTGTATGAGTCAAATCAATTTTTGACTAATCGGGGAATACCTTGTGCGGGAAAGAAGAGAGAGGAATTTATAGATTTAGCGGAGTAGGGGTGTGAGAAGTACGGTCGATGCATTGGCGATACCCACTTCCGGTTTTGCGATGTTGACTTTTTCCCATGATGCACTGCATAATTTGGCCTCTCCCCAGCTTGCCACTGGCAGCGCACCGAGTTGTGAATTGGTGGCGCCACACAATGGCTGTCATTCAAACAAAATGGCAAATCATCGTACATGTATGTTCTCCTAACAGACGATGAAATATCAGAACTCGCAGGGGATGCTGACTCTGCTAACACAAATAAACAAATTAAATACGCAGTCAAACGATTAGATGAATTTGCAAGACATGCAGGAACAACAATTGAAGCTTTAGCTGATTCGGAACTGGACAACCTTTGGTCACGTTTTTATGCGGGACTGAGAAGGAAAAACGGCACGTTGTATGCAAAGAAATCCATGCATGCAATCCGACAAGGATTTATTCAGGCGTTGTATAAAACAAATAATGAATGTTTCACATCCGTGCAATGGAAAGAATAACTTAATTAGACAAATGGAACATTGCATCTGTCACCTCATGAAATTATTCTTAACATTGCACTCACAGACATTCATTATTTGTATAATAGTCATCCCGCACTGCACCAGTAAAGAACAATAAATGAGCAATGACCAAGGACATTGGCATGGCTGTGATGTGTCAAAGAATCACGTAGGACCATAGTGAATCAGATACCCTTGTTTTTGACTGCAGTGTGAAAGGGGCTATATAGGGCCTTGCAAAGTTGTCCAATTAGATACCATACATGTGTACTATGCTTACACAGGCAAATCCAATTAGCTTGTCAGTACTACTCTATCCATTTGAGGCAGATTCGGGCAATTTAGGGTTATACATGTAGTTTTTGAGTTTATGGGTGCAAATCTTCCAGCAAACATGTACATTGTATCCTCTATCCTAGTCAGAAGTCAAAAACCCATAATGCCGTATAGCCAGGAATCACGCCCAACGTAGTGATACAACCTGGGAAGATACATGTACATGTAGCTCAGTTGGTAGAGCGCCTGTACAGTATTCCAGAGGTCACAGGTTCAAGTCCTGCTCCTGCCGGTTTTCTTTGTTCACTTTGAAAATTTATTTATAAGTAGATAAAAAAGCCTCGTGACCAAGACTGGTATCACGATGTACCTGTGGCACACTGTCATGGATTACAACAGCAAGACCACATTTGCATACTTACATCAATGCATATTTTGTCACCCAATAAAGATATACCAAAACTGAGGCACGTTCAATGACTGTGCATTCCCATTTCAAGTTTTATCCACTTAGCATTATAAATTATTCCCAGAATTTTGTTGGAACCAATCCCATAAAGCACAGTAAGAGTAAGACCTCATGACTATCACCACTAGGCCAAATCAAACAAATGTGTGTTCAGGTTACGAGCAAATCTACAAATTCAACTTGTTAGATAGGACAACTGTATTCTTGTTGCACTTTACTGCCTCATGCAAGTGTTCTCCATGCGGGCATTTCTTTTTCTTTTAGCATGCTTTCTATCAAATCATTGGCAAGGCAAACTGCATTACTCACCTTGAAGTCATATGAACATGAACAGTGTATTTAACCTTTCTGTTCCAAAAACAAACAAGAAAAAGGCAGTGAGCATTTACCGTGTACATCATGACAGACCATAGAGCATATATATCAATGCCAGTGTAGCATCTACAAATTCAGTGATCACAACTGAACGTGGTCCAGTAACCATAAACACACATTTGCCTCTTGTATTTGACCCTTCCGTCTTCACCTGTTCATCATCAAACTTTAAAGTGTCCCTTTTAATAGGTTGTTAACTGTAGCCTTTGTGTTACATGTACAACTTTACAAAACTTTGTGGAAGTTTGCAACACAAGAGAGCCTTAAGTTGTCGATCACAAATACACTGTGTATGAGCCGTGTTAGTCAGCTGGATACAGTAAAATATCAAAAGGTAGCACTTTAAAAAAAAAAAAAAAAATTAAATTATGGCATAAGCTTTCGTAGCTACAGCCACTTCATCAGATGCATTCAGATTTTTGCTTCTGATTTTTGCATCCGATGAAGTAGTTGTAGACTTCGAAAGCTTATGCCATAATTCAGGGGTGAGATTGGCCAAAAATGAAAAATCCACAAAATCCACACAAAAATCCATGAGGACCCCAAATCAACATATAGTTTGTATTTGCCTCAAGGCACCCCCTCAAAATATCCGTTTTTATTGGTCTATATCCACTTTTACAGGTAAAAACACCTTTAGGACAACACCTCAGGAATTCCAGATTGCAAAAAAAATCCTTTAAAACTTCTGGAATCTCGACAAAAAATCCTGAAATCAAGAAAAATCCTGACAAATCTCACCCCTGATAATTTTAAATTTTAATTTTAGTTATTCTTTAAAGTGCTACCTCCTACATTCATGATAAAGTAGTAAAAAATGAACATTTTGCACAATGTAAAAAGGACCTCAGTTTACCTCCAACGAGCCTTGGATGATTGGCATCACTTCATCACGCAGATAGTGATAAAGAGCTATCTCATCTGGGTGTACGCTCTTACTGATGGACTTGAGAAATACCTGCCACTCTTCTATTCCGTTACAGATACACTGCCAAGCTGTCTTGCCCTTCTTTGGACTCACTTGATCTTTGTACAATCGCAAATCTACATGTATGTCAATCACAAGCACACAAACACTAAGAAATGAAAATAATCTAGGGCCAATTTTACAGAGCTGCTTAACCCCTTGCGTACGGATGACGGAATTTGGCGCAAATAATACAGTGCCACCTGGCCGGATGACGCCATTGGCCGCTGTTTGTGCAGTTTCAATCCATTGTTGGATTATTGTGTATAGGTTACGCTTGACTGCACAAACACATTGTAGCGGTTCGCTTGGCTGCCAGAGCCGCCGCCACCCCGACGTCTCCCGTAAAATACCGTACTCAAGGGGTTAAACCCCCGAGTACGGTTATTATAGTGAGACGCCGGGGTACCATGTCGGCTTTGCAGCCAAGCGAAACGGACACAAGAGGCTTGTGCAGCCAAGCAAAATGAACACAATAATCCAACAATGGATTGAAAAGGCAAAAATTACGTCTATAGACGTCATCCCGCCTAGTGGCAATTTTGTTTTGTGGCATTTGGCGTCATCCGTACGCAAGGGGTTTAAGCAAAAAATTTGCTTTAAAGCACAAAATTTGCTTAAGCACAAAATTTGCATAAGGACAAAAACCTTGCTTAATAAAATCGGTTATCGGCCCAAACTCCAAAACTCCAAAACTGGTATTTAGCTATTGTTTACTTTAGCATAACAATCACACAGAGTTTTTGGCTGGTAACCCAATTTTACGAAGCAAGATTTTTGAGCTGAAGAATATTTTGTGCTTAACCCCTTGAGTAAGGGTTTTTACGGGAGACGTCGGGGTGTCGCAGTGGTTCTGGCAGCCAAGCGAACCGCTACAATGTGTTTGTGCAGTCAAGCGTAACATAAACAATAATCCAACAATGCATTGAAACTGCACAAACAGCGGCAAATGGCATCATCCGGACTAGTGGCACTTTGTTTTTTACGCCATTATGGTGTCTTCCGTACGCAAGGGGTTAAGCAGCTCTATGCAATTGGCCCCTGCTTTAATCAAGTGTTTTTAACCACTTGCATACGGATGACGCCATAGGGCGCTAAAAAACAGTGCCACCAGGCTGGATGACGCCATTGGCCGCTGTTTGTGCAGTTTCAATCCATTTTTTTTTATTATTGTGTATGTCATGCTTGACTGCACCAACACATTGTAGCGGTTCGATTTGGCTGCCAGAACCGCTGCAACACCCCGACGTCTCCCGTAAAATACCGTGCTCAAGGGGTTAATGTGGGTAGATTAGGGAGAATCTCAAAAAGGCAGAACGCTTGGAATGTTGCTAAGAAAACACTCGGGAACATGCGCTGTTCCCAACTGAAACAGCATCGGAACACGGTGTGATCCTATGAATCCAGGCCCCAATATGCAGGCTGGGTTGAAGTTGATTTCACACCTAAATGGTGGGCTATGCACGTGCACACTTACTCGGGAACATACTCTTCCAGTTAAGACCATGCCAGGAACACAGCGTGTTTACCTGCTGGTACATACATGTATGCTGTCAACAAATGAAGCTTTTCAGCAGGTACAGGGATGCGCCAACTTGTTGAGATGCCCCTTATCAAGCAAGCAAGCATTCCTAAATCATTTGTAAGTTCCTAGAAAGCATTCATGTCCCACAGGCACGCATTGTGGCACTCTTGGCTGCAGTAAGTTTCACTAGGGGTGTGCATTTACGGGTAGTATGGGAATCGCATGTATACCCGATTGAAAAAAGCACCGAGTACCAGGTCAGGGGTGAGATTGGCCAAAAATGAAAAATCCACGAAATCCATAAAAAATCCACGAGGACCCCAGATCAACATATAGTTTGTATTTGCCTAATCAGGGCTCCCACAGAAATCTGGAAACGAAATTCCATGACTTTTTCCAGGACTTTCCAGGACTAAAATACATGTACATGTATGACAATTTGCAGAGAAAAGTTGTTTGGTATTATGATACTGATGAACCGCTCATGTTGGGCTAACCTTTGGTTAGCTTTTGATCAGATTCTTTCAATGCAGGCAACATATAGGGGAGTCAGGTTGGCGTAGTGGTTACTGTCCCTGCCTTTCACTGCTGTGGCCCGGGTTCGATTCCTGCCCTGGTCCACATGTGGATTGGGTTTTCAGTCCCTACCTGATTCCGTCGGTTTCCCCAGAATATTCTTCTGGGGTTTTCCTCCCACCTCTAAAACTGTAACTTCTTCTCATTGTCTTCTCTCTACAGGTTTCTTCAGGCTTTCGAGCTACAGTGCCTAGGGCACTTTTGAGGAATCCTTGGTTTCATTACCAGAAAGAAATAATAATATGTAGTATATTCATTTTGTCACCACCTGTACATGTACATACATGTATGTACATTGTACATTGTACATGTACCCTTAGTGTTAGATGCAATTGGTCCCAACGTACTGGAATAAATGTCTACTCTCTATGGCTACATGTATGTCAAACTTAAATTCAGCATTTGAGAATGGCATATTATATTGAAGATATTCTCTGAGCACCTTGTCAAATTATGCAACAGAATTCAACACACCAACCCTGCCAAATGCAATGTTCCACTGTGCAGTGAACTCATTTGTACCAGCCTTGTTGCTGGAGGCATAAACATGTATAATACTAAATACAAAAGAATGCATCAGGACAGGAGACTAGTTATGCATTAACTGCTAAATGCAACAACTTTTTACCATTGTGCATTCTGTTGCATTTAGCAGGGTTAGGGTTAAGAGCCATTTCTACATGTACAGGTATGTAAGTAGTACCGATGTGCTTGCTGGGTTGTTTTAGGACTACAATATTCTGATCAAACTATTGTATGTTCAATGGTTCCAATGCTGTCCAGTGAAAGAATCGTATGCAACTTAGAAACGGGGAATGCTGTGGTCTAGTGTACCGGACTAAAGATCATGGTGATACTACAGATTGTGGGTTCGAGTCCAGCAGGGGTCATGGTGCTTGTGTCCTTGAGTAAGACACAAGTTGCATCTCTCCACCCAGGAGTAAATGGGTACCTGTGAGAGCAGTGGTGGTTATGTGTTTGATTAACCCATAGACACTTTATGTGAAGCCGGGCTGTATGCTCCCCAGAGAGCCGAGAGGTTTCAGGAATGATTAATAGGCCTGATCAGCAGGGGTAATAATGTAGCGCCTTGAGCACTATGATCCTGGTGGATATGTGCACTTTACAGACCTACAATATTATTATTATAAACTTAAAGGTAGTGTACATGATTAGTCATTGTTGCAATTTTCAGAAAATGTTCAGGAAATATTGTTCCACTGACCAGTTCAAAGTTTTGCATTCTTGGATGGCGAAACAAACCGAAAGAAAAACGGCGTTCGTTTTCAACCATCAGGCGGCATTTGTTATAGCGCCCTCTTGTAAAATAAGCCCAATTTCTGTAAATGGGATCGTTTTCAATTGGTCACATAACGTGTACAGAGGCCGAGGGCCAAGCAGAACGTGCAAGATCCACTGCATGCACTGGTATACTACGCGTGCACCCGTTTTCTGATTGTTAACCCATTTTAGACACAACACGGATTAACTACATTCGGTCAATAGAGGGCAGTTTTCCAACAATTGTTCAGCTGAACAATCGTTGGAAAACGATATAAATTTCCACTTTTCTTGAAAACGACAGCACACCTGGTGCCATGATTTCACAGGATGATTGAGACTACTATCAACTTACAGGCTAGTAAGGTATTTTGTAATAATTCGGTAAAAACAAAATCTGGAGGGTTACCAATCGTGTACACTAAATTTAACCAAACTCACCATTGAAATACCAGTATTGGTTACTCAGAGCATCCTGTCCAACAGACAGAAATCGCTGAAACAAATCAAAACCAAAACCACTGCTATTTGTCTGTTTTGTTCCAGGATTTGGCCTCTGGAGGAAAATGAAGGATCCAGGTCATCAGGCCCAAACTGATGCTGGAAACTTCAGGGAGGATTGAGGTTACTGGGGTGTTTATCCAAAACCCAGTGGAGGATTTTACAGGATTCAGGCAGAGCTTCCCAGTAACAAACATTGGAGGATTTTGGTATAGTAGGATATTGGAGGATTCGGGTTCAATAGGAAAAATGATGTAGGGAGTTAGGGTTAAATACATGTAGTATCCTATGTGTCATCAAATATCTTGATTGGGGCATGTTTGTGGAAGTGCCGTGGCCAAGTGGTTTGGAGCATTGAATTCGTGGTCTGTGGGTAATTCTGCAAGTTGTGGGTTCGAGCCCAGTCCTGTCTATAGCACTTCTACGCTTATTATGGGTAGAGGCATTATTAATGCCTTGCAGTGGACTAGTTACCCATCCCGACCCTATTCATACTGTGAAGTGATCAGATTATCTTGTCTTGTTTCAGTGTGAGGGGCTGGTTTTTCCACACTTTCCTCTGTAGCACCACACCTCGAGTGGCCTTTGGCCTTGTGATGTTAACCTACAGGGATGCTGTTTGCTTTTTGAAAAAAAGACAAATTTAAGCCCATTTTACATAAGCAGTGGAGACTATTTATTTATTTTATCAAAACCCAACAAACTTCCTCCGTTCCTTTCAACCCCAGATGCATTCGAATAGCTGGCTCACAAATATTAATGCGTAGGATTTCCCGTGATCAGTCTTTATACAGGGTGCTACATGCATGTGTGCAGCAAGCAAACTTGTATGGAAGTTTTTAATGAGACGGAAATGACTTGCATGATCACCAGCCAAAGCATTTTCAAAATCAAATAATTTAGGTCGATGTCTTTTTTCACTAGCCCATCAGGAAGTACAGCATGCAAAAAAATGTTGCTCACTGGGTTTCAAGTTAAAAAAGCTCTCCAACGGAGGGACATTGGCAACCGACGCTGCATCATGTGAAATTGTGTCATGAAATCACAGGCGTCCTGATTGACAGACACCCGGCACCACTCATTGCCAATGTGTGTTACCACCGCTTGTGTGAAACAGGCTGATTCAGGTGTTTTTTTTTAACCTCTTCAATATGGACGACGGTCATAGTGCGGTTTGAAAAAGACCACCTGGCTTGGTTGTCGTGGCTATTGGAGTTTGATGAGTTGCGTATTGTCAACCAGCAACAGTCAAACATGATATTGGAATTTGAGGGGTCGAGGAAGGTTTTTAACAGAAATGCTTAGGGGGGGGGGGGGGGGGGGGGGTTAGGGCTAATGGGCTGTAAATGGCATACAACCTGTGTGCTTTCCTTCTACTCACCATATCATCTGGACTATAGTGTTCCTCAAGGTATTCTGTTAGGTCTTCAAGGTTGCAAGCATACACAGTATCTATTAACCTCTTTAGTAATAAAAGCTGTTTGTATAAAAAAAAATAAGAAAATACACCGTTAACCCTACTACATGTATACTATTTAAAAGGTCAAAATCAGTCAAATTTTCCTTTTACCTTTTCTGCTATACTTTTACACAGATATGATCAGATTACATGTGGTTTTGTACTATGGCAGGAGGGTCAAAAACAATCACCTTGACTGATTTTAACCCATACAACAACATGGCTCAGAATGTATGTTTGCATAGGAGGGTTAATGCAAATATATAAGAACACAATGGGGACAGGAACATGCAGGAAATCTGCATGATGCATTCAGCTCGGTTCATTATCAGCGTCAAGGCCCCAAGGCAGTTTTAAACGTACTTGTTTAAATACACAATTTAACCTTCAATCCAAGATCAAGGCCATTTACATAGAGTTGCTTAACGGTTAACAGAAAGGTGATGCTAACTATAGCAGGAAAATATTTCTAGCTTTTAAGCACTATTTCACGGTCAAGCCGCGCTAACACCTGCGCGCACATGGAGATTTCTATTGTTGCATCACTATTTTAACTCTAATCCTGCCAGACGCAGCACAGTGCTGTGCTGACAGCTACACTTTGCTGGACTCTCCACACAAGTCAATGTGACAAAGTATGCAATCTGATGCAATCTGATGCATCTGGCAGAGTTGTATTCGAGTCCCTGCAAGTCCTTTCACAAGTCCCTGCAAGTCCTTTCACAAGTCCCTGCAAGTCCTTTCACAAGTCCCTGCAAGTCCCTGCAAGCCCCTGCAAGCCCCTGCAAGTCCCTGCAAGTCCCTGCAAGCCCCTGCAAGCCCCTGCAAGTCCCTGCAAGTCCCTGCAAGCCCCTGCAAGCCCCTGCAAGCCCCTGCAAGCCCCTGCAAGTCCCTGCAAGCCCCTGCAAGCCCCTGCAAGCCCCTGCAAGCCCTCCAGTCCTAATCCCAATCGCAAGCTATTCAAATGAGCTTTGACAAAGGCATTCCTTTGTCATTGTTCTTCCAGTTACTTGTGACCGGCTTTATGAAAGGACTTCTGACTGGGCTTGCGAAAAGACTTGTGAAAGGACTTGTGAAAGGACTTGCAGGGACTCGAATACAACTCTGGCATCTGGCAGGGTTCTAGCAAACATGCCCTGGAGCGTTAGCGTTTTTAAGCAAATTCTGCCCGGGGAGTTAGCAAACCTTTTCCAGTTAAAAAAGAAAGTCCATCTTCGCAGTGATTACGCGGTACCCGGTACCAGCCAGCCGACCCTGGCAAGCTTGGTGGTCGAGTGGTTAACATGACTGCACTAGTAAGCAGGAGGTCGTGGGTTCAAGTCCAGCACAAATAAGCCTGTGAATTTCTTCCCACATACAGTGCTTCATACGGTACACTACGTCGGGAAAGGGCAAAAAACTATCTCCTAAAGAACTTATCTCCTAGATTATAGTCTCTATGAAATGGACGGACGTTCTGTTAGCACATAATCATGTGCTTAGCAACCCTATGAAACTACAATGTACATGTAGGCCCTGGCAAAAGTCCCGGATGGCTAAAAATATGGGTGAAGATTCATTCACCATCATCACCATTTATTTTGATTCAATTCGCCCTCAGTGTGACAGTCTGACTTTACAGTACATGTACATGTACATTGAAATTGGAAGTTACATGTAACACTGAATGGGAATGGGAAAATTTGTGAAAAGAATTCCCATTCACATTCACATTTAGGGGTGTGCATTTACGGGTAGTAAAAGAACCGGGCACCCGATTGACAAAAATACGGGTACCCGTTAAAGAAGACCAACCCAAAACTTCTTATCTCGGAAGTTGTCGAGGCTGTTTATCCATATTAAGACTACAAAAACCACGACCTTTAAATTCCCTTTATTATCAACTTTCGTGAGCATCATAAACGTGAAATCTGTGCTGGTTTCCCATGGACATGTAGTCAGGTTTAAATTTTGAAAATTCCCGACAAATGACATTCAAAACCTTTTCTTTTTCATTATCTGGGAGGTTACGAAGCGATAATGTAAAGTTGTATGGGTACTGGATTCCATAATCTGGAACCGGCTTCTGACATGAACGGTCGGGTACTCGGGTACCCGGTTCCGATGCACACCCCTATTCACATTTCCCACATAACTTTTGCCCCTGTGAATTCAAGTGGGGAATTATTTTCCCAGTTTTGAGAAAAGGTGTGAAAATATTTTCCCACTTGTGTGAAAAGGTTTGAAAATGCTTTCCAATTTGTGTGAAAAGGTTTAAAAATGTTTTCCCATTTTGTGAAATGAAAATTAATTCCCTGGGAAGAGAAAAAGTGCGAAGAGAAATTCCCATTCCCAGGTTAACTTTCAAATGCAATGTACTGTATGTTGAATGCTACAAAAACATGTTTATCTCATGATTCTCATCACATGCACTGCTGTGGAAAGCGCAACGTCCCCCGAGCCAGCAACGGGACCAGCTTACATGTACATGCTCGTCTCAGAAAGGGCATACATGCTGTACATTTTAGACCATGTTTCAACCAAATCAAAGTCAGTTAGCATGGAACTATCCATTAGGGGTAGTACATGTATGCTGTGTGAGACTGTACACTGACGAGAGCGCATGACAATATGCACAGGAAACTTACCCTGTCACATGGACTGAGAGCCCTGTAGGGGGCAGTACTTAAATACCCCTTACATGTACTTCTTGCTGCTTTGTCTTGAATAAACCGGTGAATATGACTTTCCCAGTTGAATATCCTGCAGAAAATTAAACCACAAAATCAACAGTCAATTTACAGAAACTTTTAAAGTAGTAATCTTGAAAAATCTGTACATGCACGCGAGTTTGCTTTTGCATTCAATAGGGGACCTTTACCAATAGAGGACATTAGGGTCCCCGATTGACAAAGGTCCCCGTTTGAAAATCGTGTACAAAACCAATGGGGGCCCTTGCCAAAAAGTTAAAGTATGAACAATAGGAGGACAATACATGTACATGTAGGAGGTTGCTAAATGAAGGTGTTTATCACACTTGTGTGTGGGTCTGTCCACACCAATGGTTACAACTGATAACTTTGGGGCGAGACATGAGAGGTGGAATTCAAATCAGGTATTTTTTACTAATTTTTGTTTCCTAGACATTCCTGCATCATTCGTGGTTGCACTGAAAAATAAATAGGCTGATACATGTAGGATATTACTAGGCCATCTTTAAGATGAAATGAACAATAACGTTCATAACTTGGACAGAAATATTTGTATAATAATGTTATATTCTTGTTGTAATTACGTTCCATTTATATCACTCATTCAAAAAATGTAGAATTGTTATCACTCAAACTAAAGCAACCTATTTATTATTTATGAAATTAGGATGTGACTTGAACAACATTCATAACATGGGCAGAAATGTTGTGACAAATGTCTGTTCCTGTTATGAACATGAAGTCTTGAAGATGTACACCCTGTAGTTTCAAAAATACCTCTAGATGTTAGAAGATTGGCCAGTGGCAATTCTTCAATGGATAGCTTTGCATTAGGAACAAAATTGGCATTGGGGATAATGTATGCATTTCATTGCTACGTCCTTACCCTTTACAATGAAATGTCTGTCCATGTTATGAACACTACATTTTAAATTTGAAGATAATCTTCTGTAATTTCTTGAAACTTAAGGAATTTATCCAACTTATTGGTGGGCAATGTTCTGACAAGGATATTGGGTGTAGAAAGAGGGAAAACATGGCAAATGACTTGATGTATGGACTCCTGTCCTTGGTGCCGTCTAAATGTCACACTTTAGTAACTGTTAAGCCCGGTTCATACTTCATGCGAATGCGAATGCGAAGCGAATTTCATGACGTCAACAATTGAAGTTTCATTGTGACGCACACCGTTACCATAACGAATTCGCTTCGCATACGTATTCGCATAAAGTATGAACCGGGCTTTAGTGTGGAAAGACCCATTTATATATTTGACCGGGTTTACACTGGATGCCCCAAAGGGGATCAAAGGGGGATCTGATTCTTCAAGGAGGATCTACGGGGATCAATAGCAAGTATAAATGCGAGGTAGGTCTGATCCAAATCCGATGAACCTTTCTTGATTCCCATTTCGGGAAATCCAAATCTGATCCAGCAATGTTCGAGTAGAAATGCAATTTTAGTGGATCGGACCGCGCAATGCGTGACGCAGTGGAAGCCTGAAAATCTGCGAAAAATGTTTGAGGAGATGCGTAAGCTGTGCTTGACTGGTCCCCACGTGGTTCCATGTACACTGCAAATTCATGGTTGGTACACATGTACTCCATCCACACCATGTCATTTTCTGTCTTTTCGTGTGCATGACATTGTAATCTCCACAGTGAAATCGTAAACAAGCGTGTATGTACAGTACATATGGTGGCATGTACATGTAAAACCTTAAAGGTACACATTGCCTTCAAATGTCATGACATTTTGCTGTTTGGAAATGTTCCTTATATTTTATACGAGTTGTTTATGCAAAAAAACACGTATAATGTGTTGTAATTAGTGAGTAGTGATTACAAAACAAAACATTTGCCTCTGACCCCGGACATCTGACCCGCGAAACATAGACTTATTTCCAGTACTAAATACCACCGTCTAAATAATGCGCAAAATACGCTGTAAGAGTCTTTAGGCTGGCGCCACAGCCAGTGGCCTTGTAAACCTATCAGATGATCGCCAGGTACCATTCTCTACCTCGCGACACATATCGCCAGTGCTGCGCGCCGTGCCACAGTACATCAAAATGGATCAACAGAACCAGCTGCGACTGGAAATACGACTGGTGAAGACGGTCCGCCATTTTGTGGAGTCAAAAATTTGGTTCTACAAAATGGCGAACCGTTGTTTGTGACGAAATTTAACAAAAACCGCGCAATTTGAATGGATAGTTATGTGAATCTTTATATTCTACTTTTAAAAAAGCTTCCCAACCATATCCATTTCAGTTGTATAGCCGAAATCGCAAAACCCAAAGCAATGTGTACCTTTAACTCGCCTACATCATTTTTTTCTACACAACCTGAATCCTCCAATATCCTCTAATTCCAAACTCCTCCAATGTTTGTTACTGGGGACCACTGCCTGAATCCTGCACAATTCTCCAGTGCGTTTCTGATAAATACCCCAGTAACCTCAATCCTCCAAAATCATCCAGCACCAGATTGGGCCTGATGACCTAATGCCCTCAATCCTGCAAAATCCTCCGATGCTTCAACATGTAGCAGAGTGGATTTTGGAAGATTTCGGAATTGGTTAAGGATATGTACAAGTTGTGGGCTTTCCAATGGAACAAATGTTCCACAAAAACGACGACCAATGATGAATAGGGTACGTAAAAGAAAAGGCTCCTTTGCAGTCCCAGTCCCAACCCACCATGTTACATAATCATCCCAAGGACCAAAGACAGTTTACCATTTCCTATTGATCGAAAGCCCGTCATCATGTAGGTGGTTTTAAACAGCCGATAAAACACCAACCGGATTCAAACACTTTTTCTGGTGTCACACGAAATTTAAACTCCTATGAAATCTGGTTCCTTTTATTGGATTAGTCACTCTCGCAATTACGCAAGCACAATACTTCCGTTGCATCCGTACATGTATTTACGGCGATCCATAATTTCACACTACACCTGTACACCATTCTGCACCACATCACGCCACATGTCACGCGTGCGTCAATTTCCATCTAAGAAAATTGTTAGCACTACTTGCGTGAGGCACGAACTAATGAATAGCTAAAGGGGCGTTTTACAAACCAAGGTAAAACAAATAGAACAAAATCATTGCAAATTTATAATTTTCAGAGGTTTTTGCTGAATTATACAGAAGTCAAAAGATATTTTATGAATGTATGTGCTGGCCGGTTTTTTAACGGATCATTAACAAGCGTCTAGGCCCCAAGGCGGTTTTAAACGTACTTGTTTAAAACCGGCCCAGCACAGTTTATTCCTGTTTACTTATTTAATTCTAGTGGGTAGTTTTCTTGCAGATGCCCAACATTAGAATTAGAAACACTGAAATCTGAATCGTTTTAAAAGGCAGGGGTGAGATTCGCTGAAAATAAAACAATCCACGGAATATGCAGTATTCGGGGGTCGCCGAGTACCCCAGAGCAACGTACTTGTACAGGCCATACGGTTTGCATTGGTCTAAAGGAGGCACCCCTTTGAAATACCTGTTTCTATTGGTCTACATCCACTTTTACAGTTAAAAAAACCTTTAGGTTAAAGGCAGTGTACATGATTGGTCATTGTTGCAATTTTCAGAAATGGGCGGATTTGGGGGTCAGTACGTTATAGGAAATATCATTCCACTGACCTGTTTAAAGTTTTGCGCTGTTGGATGGCGAAAAAAAAACAAGAGAAAAACGACGCTCGTTTTCAACCGCCGGGCGGATGATAGCCTTTAGTCAAGGTGGCTATCTGGGCACGTGACGTGCCCCGGATATGCCATGGCGCCATCATGTCCGGGGCGCGCCACTTGTCCGGGTAGCCACGCGCGCCTTGACTAACGGCTACAGGGCAGTTTTCCAACGATTTCCAGCTGGAAATCGTTGGAAAACAATATATATTTCCACTTTTCTTGACAACGAAAGCACACCTGGTGCCATCATTTCACAGGATGATTGAGACAACTATTAACCTACAGTCTAGTAAGGTATTTCGTAATAATTAAGTAACAAAAAATTGGAGGATTACCAATCGTGTACACTACCTTAAACCCTTTAACCCCTTGCGTATGGTTGACACAAATACGTGCAGATTGAAAATTGCCACCTGGCCGGTTGACGTCTATATGTGCCAATTTCTGCATTTTCAATCCATTATTGGGTTATTGTGTACGTTATGCTTGGCTGCACAAGCCTCTTGTTTCCGTTTCGCTTGGCTGCATAACCCAGCCTGGTGCCCCGGCGCCCCCATGAAATGTCCGGGTTCAAGGGGTTAAAGCCGGATGACGCCAATGGACGCAAAAATAAAATTGCCACCAGGCCGGATGACGTCTATACACGCCAGTTCCTGCATTTTCAATCCACTGTTATATTATTGTGTATGTTACGCTTGGCTGCACAAACCTCGTGTCTGTTCCGCTTGGCTGCACAGGCCGCCCCGGCGCCTCACTATTAATTATAAATACATGTGTAACCGTACTCAAGGGATTAACAACTCAGGAATTCCAGAATTCAAAAAGGATTCTTTAACAATTCTAAAATCAGTAAAAATCCTGACCAAAAAAATTCTGAAATCGGGAAAAATCCCGACAAATCTCACCCCTGAAAAGGGGTTACTGAATAGTGTACATATGTACAGTATGTCATTGTATGTACACGTACATACAACTGACATTCACACATTCTTTGACTTGCCAAGGTGTTTCACATTTTGAATTAGGCGCAGGATGTTCCTACATTTACATGTAATTTCTACAGTATTAGAGAGGTTTCGCAGCGTCACGAATACCCATACGCGTACGGCTATGTCAGCACTTTTGGGGCTTCTGTGACGTGTATCCGTAGTACGCATGTTTTACAAACACGTTTTCGACATATCGGCAGCCATAATTTTCGTAGTTTTATCTCGCATTTTTTTATCGTGGATTAAAAATGTTCACCAGAATGTTGCCCTTGGTGCTGTTGTCCACGAGTATGGATCAAAATTTTTAGATTTACAAGACTTATCGACTCGAAATTAAGACCCAAAATATGTGATTTGTGAACATCGGCGGTGCCGTGCCGATGCATACATGTATAGTGGTCATGCCTGGCAACTCAACATCGAGCGGCCACGGACTATTCTTAGGTTCGAAAATAAATGGGCATGGACAAAGATTTTCTTCAAATTTTGTGTAAGGGAGAACTAGTAAGGTTATGAAATTATGGAGATTCGTCAAAAGAAACCACATGGAAAATGCTTTTTTTATTTGTTATTTTTTGGGGGCAAAAACAAAAACAAAGCAAAAGCCCAAACATGTTTAGCATATAGGCCTAGTCAAAAATTGTTTGGTAAAAATGCAGGACCCAGTTCCATGAAGACCTACATGGAGAACGGAATTTCTTTCAGGATTTTGTTGAAGAGGGTAGAGTTAACAAGTTTTGACGATCAATTTGTACTCATTTTTAAATATTTGTATTATCTCCTTTAATGTGATTTTATGATTATCTCTTCAGGAAATTAAACGCAATCTACCATGGTAACCAGGTTTTACCCTGCACTTGACATTGTTCTTCTGAAGGTCGTCGCCATTAATCCATACGGGGTAGAGAAAAATACTCAAGAGCGGGACAGCGTCGTTGCCAATGTAAAATAAAACTCTGCAAAATGGAAGATCAGTCAGCCTCCGGGGATGCCAGGATCGGATGAAGACTCTGATAAAAGCTCACCGAAAGGCAGAGATGCAGTCTTTGAAGGCGTAAGTATTGCATGTGTAATTTTCTGTCAGAGAAAGATAATCGTAAGCCCAAAAAAACCACTTTGTTTTGAGACCTTTGTAAGTAAATTTGTTGTGCAGTATAGGGGAAGAAAGTTTGTTTTCTGTGTTATACCGTATGTTCTTGGTATGTATAGTGTACTGTTAGTCACAGTGGAGAGATATTCCGTACCCTGTTGAGACATGAACACAATGCGAACAAAGGGACTCAATAGGTCTCCACAGGGCAATTCTATGGGTTAGGTTGTCTCCACAAGGAATTTTGTGTACAAAGTCTATGGGGGTTTGCTTAAGTACAGGGACAAAGGGGAGAACAATGCCATGTCTCCACAGGGATGCAAAAACGCGGATATGTGTTCACATGTAATTTGCTACCTCATTTTTTTACACACCCAATAGGGAATTAGGGTTAATCAAAAATAAATCTGTTTGTGTAATCTTCAATCTTCTAAACTTCTTTAAGTCAAGGGAAATCCAGAATATTAACGTGGACAAAAATAGTGTTATAAGTGCAATTCTAGTGCAAAATTTGT
This sequence comes from Hippasteria phrygiana, assembly GCA_037893225.1. NCBI lineage: Eukaryota > Metazoa > Echinodermata > Asteroidea > Valvatida > Goniasteridae > Hippasteria > Hippasteria phrygiana. Next base: position 336,616 of record JAZGUH010000101.1, read on the forward strand.
ACAGAAATGTTTCTATTTCAAATGCATGACATCACATTTTCTGTGCTCCATCAAAGAACACCCCAGGTTTTAGACTGGCATCCAATTTACACTCCACAGTTCATTTTACCAAAAGTTTTTAGAATGTCACTTAACATATGTGACCCGCTCTGCAAAAAGGGCACATAAGTCGCTGTATGCTTTTACGAGTAATGGGCCGTTCAATGTGAAGAGGGTTAAAAATTCTTCAAACAAGTGATTTTGAATGGAGGGAATTTTTTGCATCTTTGATACCCATATTATTCTATTTCATAACCAAAATCTTTGATTTCAGTGAATAAAGTTGGAAAAAGAATGTGTTTTTGTCGAGTTCTTCCATCTATTGCTTTGCTTTTTGTTTATTTAAATGGCTTGTTTCTCCTTAAGTCATTTCAAGAAATTTCTGAAAACAAACATGCTAATTTATAAATATCTCGTGATTGCAAAATGCTAGAGACCTCGGACATATACCATATGAAAGCTTATAAAATGGCCTTTCCAGCTATATATAAAACACTATTTTCAAATTTTGCAACATAAGTGCCCTTTTTGCAGAGCGGGTCACATATTATGTTCTACGTGTGCTTTAGTTCTGGCACAGAGGAGGAGTACAGTGAACGTGAGGCACTGTTAACAGAAGTAGAGGAACTGCTTGTCGGGTCCACTGGGATGAAGGAGGAGAAGAAGAAGAAGGAAGAACAGGGCAAGGACATACGAGAGGCAGCCATGCAAACCCTCAAAAGACCTGCAGGTAAACATGACCTTATCATTATTTAAAATGTATGTCTGACTGGGCTGTATGGTGTCACTGACTTGTGTCTAATAATTACAGATTCAAGTGTTAGTAAAGATATTTTAAGTGTTTCTAGTGTAAATTGCCATCCGACTTTATTTTAATGAGCACTTACTTTGCAATTTTTCCATCCCTTTGATAAACAAATTCATTCCAATTATCTTGGATTTGACTATCTGTTTTGTTCACATGAAAATTTGACTTTGTGCACCATAGGTGAATACACTGTGCATTCCTGAATAGAATAGTTTTTATACAATGTACACGTGTGACTTTAAGATGTGAATTGACAGCCCATTGCTCCCTATTTTCCTCTTTGCTCCAGGAGATGGTGACAATTCGAACGCGAAGGTACATGTAGTGAAGAAATCTGGCCGTTCAAGTGTAGCTGAATACTTCAATGATAATAATAATAATAATAATACAGGTTCTTATATAGCGCTTTTAGCAAGATCAAAGCGCTTTGCAAATAGTATTACCCCTGGTCATCATCGGGCACATTAATCATTCTTGAAACCTCAGCTCCCTGGGGAGTATACAGCCCCGGCTGCTATTTTAAGCGCACACAGGCTAATCAAACACATAACCATCACTGCCCTCACAGGTACCCATTTACTCCTGGGTGGAGAGAAGCAACTTGTGACAAAGTGCCTTACTCAAGGACACAAGCACTATGACCCCCAGCGGGTCTCGAACCCACAATATGCAGTATCACCAAGATCTTGAGTTCAATACACTAAGCCACGGGGCTAGCACTTCACGAAGGAAAAAAATTAGAGGGAAGCGGAGCTATTGCATCAGCAACTACATTGTGTACAGTTGGAAAGGGAGAAATCTGAGTTGGAAAAAAAAGAGCGGGAACAGAGAATGGCAAGAGAAGCTGCAACATTAGATCTCCTAAAACAGTTGCAGACGGATCGTAAAACCTCAAGTAAGTAAAGTTTCACCGAGTTATTGCAGTTTCGTTTTAAGTTATTTACTAGCCCAGTTATTCAGTGTGTTCTTGCCAACATAGGGTCTTACCTACACGTGCCTACAGGGTCTTGCCTTCTTTTGATGCCAAATGAGAAAACATGGGCCAGTTTCGTAGAGCTGCTTTTCAAGCAAAACAAAATTGCTTAGACACAAACAAACTTGCTTGCTTATTATTACCAGGTTACCAGCCAAAACTCCATGTGATGTGAATTGCTTAATTACATGTACAGGTTGTAGCTGTTTGCTTTGCATCACAAGAGGTTTTGGCTGGTAACCTGATTTTACCAAGAACTTTTTTTGTGTTGGAAGCAATATTTTTACTTAAGCAGCTCTTTGAAATTGTCCCATGTTGAAAAAGGAAAAAAATCTTTGTTTACTTACTTACTACCAAAGACTAAATCAATGCTAAAGGTGAGCATTAAAGAATGATCAGATAAGTTACATTTGAGCAAATTTCTTGTTTCAATGTGTACATTAGTCTTGCACACAATTTAAACAACATACATACATGTCTTGACATGCTTTAACCCTCCCCCCTCCCCCCTCCCCCCTCCCCCCTACCCCCCCCCCCCCCCCCCCCAAGGTTGTATAATGCAAAATCATTAAAATTCGAGGATTTGAAACTGTTCTTCAAACACGTGATTGAGCGTATAGTTAATTATCATTGGCAGGGTTGATTTAGGCCGTCCGAAAAATGGTTCCAAGTCTGTTGGGGTAAACAAACCGTCTAAGAAGGATGCACAGACCATCGACTCCATCAACAACAGTTCTATTAGGGCAGACTACGTGTATCTTTTCTGGCAAGTGCAACCTAGTAGCGAGCTGCCGGATCGTCTGTTTAAATTTGAGAGATACAAATAAAAAGAAAGTTGCTGTTAGTATTAAGAAATGGAGCAGAATCCAAAATGTAAAAACTTTAATAAGCTAAACTTCACGCACAATGTATAACTATTTCAATTTGTACTTGTAGGCAGATTCCAAAACCAGGGGCGAGATTAACCAAAAATGAAAAAATCAATGAAATCCACGAAAAATTTCCCAAAAATTTATGAGGACCTGTAATTTGTATTTCCAAAAAAAAAAGGCACCCCCTTCAAATATCCACTTTTATTGGTCTATCCACTTTTACAAAAAAATTCTGAAAAATCCCAACAAATCTCATCACCATGCTTATCCTGCAAAACAACCCGACAATCTTACCTGTTTGTCAAACCTGAAATTACTCCGACACTGCTCATCGGTCAAATCGTTGTTGGGCCAAACTTCGGTAGAAGAAAGAAGAAAATCGCCTCTTCGTCGTTATTTTCTATGGCTAAGCGAAGTAAATCCCCTCTCTCCATGGGCGCAGCCATTTTGAATTTTAGCACCCTCATGAGGGTATTTTGTCAGGAATTATGCAAAACTAAAGTACACCGTGCGCTTGACGCGTACGGTTACGGTAATAGTATCCGTACGTGTATCCGTAAACGTTAGCGTGCCAAACCTCTCTATTAACCCTAAGCACCTACATGTAGAGTAGGACTCTGTCATCTTCAAGACATTATGTTTGTAACATGGACAGACACTATTTTATTATTGACTCGAAAAAAAAAAAAAGGAATTTACAAACATGAAATGTTGGTCAGTTTACATCTGTTACATTGTATAATGTCAGGATTGTTATATCAGTGGAAATTATAACAAATTTTGGGGTATTTCAACAAATGTGACCCGCTCCAGAAAAAGGTGACATAAGTCGCGCTATGCATTTACGTGTTATGGCCCTTTCAACGTTGAGAGGGTAAAAATTGTTGTCTAAATATATGTTTTGTTTTTGTCTTTAATGACATCTTAAATATCTAAAGTTTCAGGTTTGGTGCACAACAATGTTGATTTCAGTGAATAAAGTGAAAAAATAACCTTTTTAGAGTGCATTGTTCCATTGCATTGTATTAGAACTAGCTATTTCAAAGCCTGTTTTCTCTGTTGTGTCATTTGAACTCCATGGAATACGCATATCGCGTCCATGATTAAACGCGCAAACAGCCGTCTGTTTGTCTTACGGTGTTTGAAACATTATAAACTTCCAACGAGTGACCTTGTCACTACATGTATCTACACGACATTCGTCAGGCCGGTCGTTGAGTATGCTGTCGCTGTCTGGTCCGGAGGTCTAACAAAGAAGCAGTGTATGAGCCTGGAGCGTATACAGAAGCGAGCGGGCAGAATTATACTTGGTGGTAATTACGGACACTACATGTACTCGCAGGCACTCAAGGACTGTCAGCTTGCTACTTTGGAGAGCAGGCGTCATCAATTGTGCCTTTCATTTGCCAAATCCATGCAAGATCCATCTTCCAAACTTCATCATTTGCTACCTTCTGAGAGACCCAGGGTTTACCAAACTCGAAGTTTAGCAACACGAACTGAATTCCGTTGTAGGACTGAACGGTTTAGAAATAGTCCCCTTCCCTATCTAACACAAATTCTTAATTCTGCATAATTACATTGTCAGCTAGCTGCTCAAAAATTAATAGGGTGGGTCAGATCAATCAATATTGTTTTAATGTATTTATCTTAATACGGCCTGTTCTTCCACTTTTTTTCTGTGTATTTAATTCTCCAATTATATACAGCATTCTGGTTATTGTATCTTTTACTTGCTTTTTTTACATCATCCTCATATTGCGTAAATTGACAGCTAGCAACTCATAATTAGGGTGCCCCCAGATCAAGATCAATATTTGTTTACGTATTCATTTAAATACGATCTGTTTTTTTCTTTAAACTTACCTAGTTTTTTTTTTATCTGTGTACTTAATTCCCCAATTATATACATATTTTTTTTTTTTTTTTTTTTTTGTGTTTTGTATTTTTTGTGTTTTTTGTTTGTTTTCCTTGCTTTTTTTTGGATTTTTTCTTTTTTTTTAATAATTAATTTAGTCTTGTCTTAATATCTTGGTGTTTTTAGTGTTAGTAATTTGTGTATCTCTATTGGTGTGAATTTTAATGTTAATCGTGGTTTTAATGTTTGTACAAATCATGCAATTCAGCCTGTGGCTGCGAGATTGATTTTGTTTTAATAAACCATTTTCAATTCAATTCAATTCAATTCAATTAATATGCAAAAACGCGATATGTCCAGAACAGAAAAGGGCTTTGGAGCTCTGTCATGTACCAAATGAAAGCTTACATTGCGGGCTTTCCAAACATGCATGGAACTCATTTTTCATATTTTGAGACATAATATACCTTTTTCCAGAGCGGGTCACAAATTAAGATGTGTATGTTCAAACATGGACGGATGTTACATGTATGTGACAAAAGTCCATCCAGAAATGTTACTTGTTATTTTTACATCTTGAAGATGATCCCAGGTCTAATTTCTTAAATACTCTTGTTAAATTTTAATTTTTTTATTTTATCAATTTTGCTAAACAAACTTGTTGATGGGTGCTGAATGTATTGAGACAAAAATCAATGGAATTTTCTTTTTACAATCTCAAATTCCCCTCCCGTATGACACCAAATGGGGTCATGAGTGTGGATAGACCCACATTTATTTATTTATTTATTTATTTATTACATTTCTTTACCCAGGGTGTGCCCAAACAGTTAAAACTGGTTTCCATTGGGGCCCTGCATACATTAAAAATGTATATAACACGCATCCAAAAATGTACAAAATATATAAGAATACTTATATCACGTAAATGTACATGTAATGTTCAGTACTCATTCATTTGGATTTCAGTGACAAAAAGCTACACATGTACAGTACACAGCTATCATGGCTATGTACATGTACACCATGCACCTACCGTACATGTATACTACTATTTTTGTATCACTATACATTGTACATGTGAGGACTTTCCATTGTTTTCCTTTGATATAACCCATCCCCATAGACTAAGCACTAGTTTGCCAAAGAAAACAAATGTGAGGACAGTATTGTTCCCTTTGTTATACCCTCTTTTCTGTCCTCACGTGTAATGCGATACCATGACATGTACTGTGCAGCAGAAAATTAAAAAAAATACATGTACCTTCCTTCTGAGGAAAAGCCAAACTGTTACTGAAGTTGAAAGAGATTAACCTGCTCCACATTACATTTTTTTCTTAACCCCTTGCGTACGGATGATGCCATAGGGCACAAAAATAACAGTGCCACCAGGCAGGATGACGCCATTGGCTGCTGTTTGTGCAGTTTCAATCCATTGCTGGAATATTGTGTATGTCATGCTTGACTGAACAAACACATTGTAGCGGTTCGCTTGGCTGCCAGAACCGCTGCAACACCCCGACGTCTCCCGTAAAATACCGTGCTCAAGGGGTTAACATGGGTGCCGCCATCTTGGACCTTTTCAATTTTATTCATAAATACCTAAGACAGTTTACTCATTCCTATTGGTCGAGAGCCCGTCACGTGGGTGCTTTTAAACGGCCGATATAGAGTACCGAAGTCTGACGTCAGTTGGCATGACAACTTGTTCCAAACAAATGTAAATTTCGACTGTTCCTTTGTTAACCCCTTGCGTACGGATGACGGAATTTGGCGCAAAAAAACAGTGCCACCAGGCCGGATGATGCAATTGGCCGCTGTTTGTGCAGTTTCAATCCATTGTTGGATTAGACAGTGCCACCAGGCCGGATGACGCCATTGGCCGCTGTTTGTGCAGTTTCAATCCATTGTTGGATTAGACAGTGCCACCAGGCCGGATGACGCCATTGGCCGCTGTTTGTGCAGTTTCAATCCATTGTTGGATTATTGTGTACGCTTGACTGCACAAACACATTGTAGCGGTTTGCTTGGCTGCCAGAGCCGCCGTGGCACCCCAACGTCTCCCGTAAAATACTGTACTCAAGGGGTTAACAGCCAGTCATGCAAACACATAACAAAAGTACATGTACATGTATTCTGGTTCAAAAAATTGCATTGACGTCATCACTTCGGTGCTCTATAAAACACCAACCGGTTTTAAACATTTTTTGTTGCAACAAACGTGGCCCCTGAACTAGGACGTCCAGCATGAGCTACATGTAGTACACTGCAAGTCCAGTTATAAGATGCTACACATGTATGCAGCACGCGCAATGCATGTCATGCTGCATTGCATAAAATATTTTGTAGATGGCTGTTTGATGTGCCAACTGAGATTATCAAAATAAGTTGTTTTTAAAGTTCAAAATTGTAAAGTTAAATTGTAAAGTTGCATTCCTGGTAGAGAATTGTGGTTTGTGTGTTTATTGGGGAAACAAAATTTTTTTCAGGTGTTCACAAAAGCCTGCGTTTTGTTTCTTTTCCTTGCCCCACACGTCTGCATCACCAATGGCAATAATAATTTGCTGCCTAGTCTGGTTCGGGTTGTTTGCATTATCTTATTACTGATAAGGAACAGACAGGTTGTTTCACTGGTGGGAGGGGGGGGGGGACATAAATAGAAAAAAACACAAAAAATAGCACAACGGCAAAGTTTACTTACGACAATATATTTTTTTTGGGGGGGGGGTTTGCTGAATTCAGTGATTTTGGCTGCATGATACAAAAAGGAATAAATTTGGTGATAGGCCAATTTTAAACAAGTACATGGACATTGTATGTTTAAAACCACCTTGGGGCCTTCGGCTTTGTCATTATCAGCATCCAGGCCCCAAGGCAGTTATTAACGTACTTGTTTAACCCTATAACCTTCCCAAATCCTCAAAAATCCTCTTTGCTAAATGGAGGAATTTGGAGGATTGAGGGTCTTTGGAAGTTGAAGCATTGGAGGAATTTGCAGGATTGAGGTTAATAAAAATAAGGGAATTTTGCCTCTGGAGGAAAATGGAGGATCCAGGTCATCGGGCCCAATCTGATGCTGGTTGGTTTTGGAGGATTGAGGTTACTAGGGTGTTTACGAAAACCCCTAGAGGATGTTGGAGGATTAAAGTTACTTGCAGGAAAAATGATTAAGGAAGATAAGGTTAAAACTGGCCTACGTGTAGCACATATTTATTCCCTTATTTTATTATTTTTTTGGCGGCTACCTGCCCAATTTTGGGACAATAAAAATCTGTAATACATGTACATATGTAAAGCCCCAAACTGGCAACACATTTGCCATCTTTAATTTGTCAGCAATGTACACGTACATATACAACCTCACACATACATGTACATACATGTACATGTACATGTAGGATGTTTTCACTATCGGTGAATTATGCACTGCATACAGGTACAGAAAATGTCCAATGGTATTTAAATGTACAATGTATACATATGCACGGTACCATGATTGTGAAGAAATTACAAAGTAATAAATGTCACAGAAGGAACATGCATGGTTTGCCTTAACTGGCAGTACCTTCAGGCCCTGGCAGGATACATGTACCCTGTACAGCCTTTTCATAGGCCTTTTCACACTTGAGTATCCATCCCCGGGGCGATTTCGCCCCGGGGCGACGCACGAATTTTCACCCCCAAGTTTAACCTCTCGTCGATTCTCACTTGCTTTTCTCAAACCCCACTTATCTCGCCCTGGAGATCGGCACAGTCGTTTCTCACTTGAACATGGCAGTCAACACGGCGAGCGCTTACCGAGTGGTGTGCATGTGTAGTTTACGCCTTTCCAGAAATCTTGGTGGAAGCACGCTAAGATTTTTCCCACAGTGCAACAGTTACAAACATGGCGCCTGCCTGTGGAATCGATGTCACGCGCACAGCAATATGTTTGTTTCCGTTTTATCTGTTAATTTTGAGATGCTGCAGTCGTTGAGAAAACGATTCTTTTTGGTGACCTTTGTGCCGTTGCTCGCCCCAGGGCGAACTCGCCCCTCGCCCCAGGGCGAACTCGCCCCTCGCCCCAGGGCGAACTCGCCCCTCGCCCCAGGGCGAACTCGCCCCTCGCCCCAGGGCGAACTCGCCCCTCGCCCCAGGGCGAACTCGCCCCTCGCCCCAGGGCGAACTCGCCCCTCGCCCCAGGGCGAACTCGCCCCTCGCCCCAGGGCGAACTCGCCCCTCGCCCCAGGGCGAACTCGCCCATCCCCAATTTCTCACTGCCATTCTCGCCCCAGGAAAAGTATCTCACCCCGGGGATAAGATTTTCAACCCTACAGTCCAGAGCAGGGTTGAACTCGCCCCAGGGAATGAGCAATCTCGGGGGTGGCTCGGAAATGGTGTGGGGGTCAGAATTTTAAGTGTGAATCAGGGCTTATTTTCACCCCACATCGCCCCGTGGCCACCCCCGAGATTTGGTCTAGTGTGAAAAGGCCTCATGTTACTTCACGAAACTGCGCCTTTTTCACTGGACTTCATAATGGTAAAACCTCTCTTTTTATGAGGGTACCCATTCACCTAAAGTTTAATTAAAAATGTCAATTCAACGTTCAAACAAGACATACATTGTATCACACAGAAACTGTACATACAAATGTACATGTACAAAATGTAGATGGGGGATATGAGCAGACATTTTCATTTTGTTTCCATTTTGTATTAGCCATCAATGTATGGTTGATATGAAAAACTTTGAATTACATATTGTACACTATGTCAAATATACCTCAGGTATTCCAGAGGACTTAAAACAAAACAAGGAAAAAGAGAAATTTCTCATTCTTGATATTCACGGGGAGTAAACAAGTTGGCACTTACATGTACACTGGTATTAAGGTGGAATCCAGGGTAGCCAGCAAGCAAACCCATTTATATGCAATGATTTGAAGAGGAAGCAACCCGTTTAGAAACCATTACTCACAAAATGGTGATACTATCCAAAGTATGGCTTTGATTTACCAAGAGGAAGATATTTGTTACGTGTTCAATAACGTACAGTGTACACGTACATGTACATGTACGTGTACGTGTACGTGTACGTGTACATGTACATGTACATTGTATGTATGTATGTACATATGTATGTACAATACAAGCACAGTGGCACAGTACATTGTACATACATGTACATGTACATGTATATATGTACATGTCTACGTTCAGACAAACATTTGTACATGTACCCCTGTAACTTATTCAAATTATTAATTCTTGGCTAAAATTCTTTTGACATGCACATAACATTAACAACATGTACAATGTCATTTATAAAGTCTCAATATCCGCTGTCACAGCTGAGAAAAATCTCTTAAGGCCAAATATTCTTTAACTTAGTTTTGAAAAGGTACAAAACAATTTCTACATACAATATACATGTACATACATTGTGTACAATGTATGTATTTATAAATAGGAGAGATTTTGTTTTGCAAATAAAGTACATTCACATTTGGTATTGCTATTTAGAACTCTATATTATACAATGTATATTGAATTCCCACACAGCAAATTTTGAATGCAAATACTGTCAATGTGATGAATTTTTGAAAACTGATCAAGGAAAGTCCACACACTATGAACATCTAACAAAAGAAAACCCACGCAGTCCTTTGTTACAAACAAAGGACTGTGTGGGTTTTCTTTTGTTAGATGTTCATAGTGACAATTGCCTAACATTTTTTTAATTCAATATAGACTAAATGACTCACCAGTCGCACATTGGTGTGGTCGTATCACAAAATTACACATGTACATGTAATGAATGCACTTGTACTGGTATTTAGTGCACACTGTGTAATACATGCACATGTACAACATGTACTTGTAATGTTTATTTATGAATATAACTGTCACATTGACCTTTGACCTTTCAGCCCTAAAGTATTTTTACAGGAATGCCAAGACCAATCCATAAACTAAATTTCACATAGGCATTTCTGTAGCAAGGCTACTGGGCCGGTTGACGTCTTTAGCCGCAATCCTGCACTATGTACATACACTATGTATGTATGTACATGTACGTATGTAGGCCCATGCGTGGCATGGGCCTGTTTTAGTGCTGCAGCCGAACCGCCGAACTGAACTAAAAATGGCCGAACATGGCCGTCCGAACCGAACCGAACCGAAATTGTCGGTTCGGAAGTTCAGCAAGCTTTACGTGCACATATTGATAGCGCTTGGAATGCATGCGATGATAGAACAAAATTAGCACATGCACGGGCGGCACGGATGATTGAATTTACGTGTTGATAAGGCCCTTCTTTTCGGCCTTCTATTGCAGCAGGTTTGGATCCATCACAATGTACATGTAGGCCTACCGCGTAAATTATATTAGCCCATGTATCGCATGCAATGTAGACAGTCGAGAGAAGTTTTCAAAAAAATAAAGCCTGCTCCATTCCAGGAAGGTAACAAAAAGGCATGAGGTAAAAATCATACCAAGTCGCAACCGCTTGCATCCGGCCGGCCATGCGAGTTTCCATCCCTCCACCCCCGCCTAAAAAATGTAGTGTGCTCGAAAGCGAGCCCCGCCCAGTATGCAATGATTGGTTGTTTACATGGCGACACAAAATGAATATACATTCCTCGTTTTGTGGGGATGTACAGAGTCCAGGGGATGAGATTTTAAGAAAATAAAGTTAGAAGTTTGTAAGTGCGTACGCCGGCGTGAAGCCCTTTATGGCGTGGGGCCAGGGCTCCATTCCAGGTACTCTGTGGTGCAATCTAAGGCTCTCATAGACACCCTTTAGAACATAAATATTTGCAAAATTGTATCTCCGAAAATTGTGGTGGGATTCTACATGTACATGTACATTCCTTCCTAAGCAACTCCTGCCTTGTGAATTATATGTTGCAGCACTTTATCCGTCAGTCCTTCTCTGCTCGCAAAAAATGTTGAGAAACAAAAAATTTTCAGAATAAAATTACATTTTGTCAAGAGTTTTGACTGAATTAAATTTGTTCTTTTTACCATAATTTAAAAAAAATGGCTGTCCATTTTGCTTATCACGCACACTGCGGTAACGATCATGTTCTTAATGTACTCACAGGATCAACATGCCCGTCGACTCGACTCAGCGCGCAGTGGCCACATCGCCCCCGTGCATTGACCCACGAACCTCTCGCACCGAGCCAGTAAATTCATACAGTTTTCCCGGAGTTGTGTACTTTACACAATGAATGCTTGGTACATCCGCATTTTGTCATATAGGCCTATAGTGATTTTGTCAGTAGTCTTTATAGTAAAAAATGTGACATTTTCATTGTGCCTGCAAGCTTGAATTGTCATCTATTTGGTAGAATAATTTTAGCGTTCAAAATTATCTTTCAAATTAGATGTTTAAAAACGAGTTTTGACATCGTTTTCGTCCGTGACGATGTCTAATATATATGCTATGGTGTTGTTACGGTACGGACCGAGTTAAATGCTTGCACAATGCATAATTTTGCAGCCTGACGCGTGGTAAAAGCGCGTGTGCGTTGTGCGATGTACATCTACAAATGTATGTACTGTACATGTACGGACACAATGGATTCAGCTCATGGGGTGTTGCGATGTTTTCATTTCGCAGTCGATGTGCGTGGCATTATCATGCACGGCATATCACTGCATGCGCTTTATAGAAAGAAAGACATGAGACAGGGAAATAAATATTAACAAGAAACGCGTTTTTATTTTATCTCAGAACACATTCAACTTCATTGGTGTTAAAATATCTGATACCATAATCAAGCCAGCTTTCTGAAATATGTCGGAAAGTCTAAAATGTCGGAACTTAATTTGAAAGTCGGAAGAATCTTATCCCTGTGAGAGTTGTGGGAAAAAGAGTTATTTACTCAAGGAGTCCGAGTAAATGTATCAGTGGGATGTTTTTTCTGGAGCACTGGGCAGTCTTTCCCCTTGACTTTGGCAGCAAGAAAATCAGAAACAGTCAAGCATTGGCGCGGCGGTGGCCCACAGGGTATCAATCTTGCGACCTGCGGGTTTGGCAACGTGCCAATCAATTTGTTATGACTAGTGGGGAGGGCCAGGGAATTCCCGGAAGGATATTGTATACATGTAGTATCGATCAGCGCGATCGGGATTGGAGAGATTTTTTTTGTATGCACATGTACATACATGTGTTTCCGAACCCGAACCGAACCGATGTTCGGGAAAACAAATCCGAACTGAATCCGAACCGAACCGAACCTTGAGGATCAGTTGCAGCACTAGCCCGTTTACGTGTATTTTACATTCAAGCATGTACTGTACTGCTCTACATTCATCATTCAGCTGTGGCTGGTGTGGGTTTCACTGTGAATATAGAGTTCTTCCTCCATGATATAACGAAGGATACCACGATATGTGACCGGCTCTGCAAAAAAGGGTATTATGTCGCAAAATTTGAAAAATGAGTTATATACATAGTTGAATTTGTCACATCCTAAGCTTTAATTTGGTGTAGGTTTGACCCCTGTGGCATTTTGTGTTCTCGAGATATCTTGAAATTTGTATATACTCCTATTTTCCAATTTAACGGAAGTGCGTTGCCTTTAAACACAAAAAGTGCAAAGAAATAAGATAGAAGTAATTTTTATCAACATTTATTTTTTCATCTTCATTCATCAATATTAATGTTTCTGAAAATAAATTCTAAAAATATAGATATAACAGAAGCCAACAAACCAAAAACCAAAAAATCACTTACATGTATGTGAAGATTTTTTCGCCGGCTTCACATAGAACAGCCCTGTGTGTGTTTTTAAATAGTGTGAAACTGTATAATATTTTTACCTTTTTTGTAGAACGGGTCACATGTTATGTTGCTTTTCGCAGCATTTAAGATTTTTCTAAGTGTGTATTAACCCTAACAGCCCAAGGCTTTTTACTAGAATCCTTCCCTAACCACACAAACTCCAACACTGTGTAGTAAACCAATGGCACATTCTTTGTACTTAGACAAAATCAGGGCATCAAGTCCCATGCAAAGTAATGGTGCCAAGGCTCTACAGTACCCAATCACACAAAATTCAACACAAATGGGGTGTTTGATTTTGGCAGGTTAGGGATGGTTAGGGTTAAGTGTGAATTAGTTAAGTTTACCTTGCCTGAAATTCCAGTTATTTCCAATAAATTTGACAATAGAATACAGGGTTTGCCCTTCTTTTTTTTTCAACTGGCCAGCATGGCCAGCATGCTTTAATTTTGACTGACCCACCAGCTGTTTAACTGACCCATCTGAGAAGAAAAAAAGGTTCGAAAAAAAAAGGTTCGAAAAAAAATGGCAATTTCAGACCATTTATTAAAAAATGTATCTTGTTAAAACATAAAAATAAAACGACCACAAAACCAATTAGCTACATGTACATGTACATGTATTTAAAGCAAAAATTGTCTTTTTGGCCTATTACATTTGTATATCCGCTAGGTTCAAAAAGCTACATGAATCCATGATTGAAAAAGGCATGACGCTATAGGGCCTACATGCCTTTTTTAACCCAACATAAAGTCTCCAAAACTGCAACTGTGGGTTAGGGTACCAATGCTGATTTCATTGGTGAATGTACACTTGTATAAAGCCACTACTCTTGCCATGTTAATTGTGAATAATCAACCTTTTTATTCAGAAATCAGAACAAAGAATGAACATACATACCAAAATAGCATGCATGGTTCATTGGTAGCCTATCAATCAGCCAAAGCAATAAACTAAACAAAATAAATATGAAACTTTGCACAGAGTCACTGTGCCGCGGTACGATAAAGTACTCCATGCCATCCAACGCGCCGGCGTGCCCGGCCAACTACATGTAGCAGCCCAATGCACGGTGCGTTAAACGTTGGCCACACGTGGAATGGTGACCACAGCCGTTTATCGCACCCTCAACCACTGAGACGCTTCTTGTTGCAATTTTTCAACAGTTTTTATTTAAACAGATGATGATCCTTGTCGGTCCAATTCTTTGTTGGTTATCGGCAGGATTTTATGAACAAATTTTGTCGAGTACAAAGTTCCAGAATTATTTTTACAATTTGCATGAAAGCATGTGTGTCTGGCTACTGGACTTTGCACACGGGAATTCTTCACTACATGCAAAATAACAATGGCGGGGCCCGACTATGCATTTTGGTGTTGCATGATTAAACGTCCCCAACAATGGACTCACTCTGCACAATACATGTATGCACGTTCAAAGGGGTTTTCCATACAACTTACTTTGCCGCGCCGTAAGGCTGTTCGATATCCATTTATTTTGATACCGAAATATTGGCAAAAACATATCGCGATATTCGATATTATCGTGATGACGTCACTTTTTCCTTACCGGAAGAATAAAAAAATACATTATGGAAATCACGGAGGAATACAAAAAATACATGATGGAAATCACCACGGCATCATGAGATCAGGGCTACTGCGGATCGGGCCTGCAGGGACTGAGCTCGGATCCGACTACCGAGATCGCGAATCGGGCCGGGGCCGGCAAGATCGGGGGCCGGCAAGATCGGGGGCCGGGTTGACAAGGCTTCACTCGTTGAGTAAAGTTGGAGTACTACGACATTTACCTTCAAGTTCAGTTGGCTTCTTTACGGCACTTCAGAAAGACTAATGTTTGTTTCTATTTCGGCATTGTTGATTAGTAACAGCTGATAATTAATACCATGGACGCCTACAATCACACGCGAGCTGTCAAAAAAACATTGTATGATTGTACATGTATGTCTTCTTGTGTACGCGCACACACAAGATCAAACATTTCAAAAAAAGAAAATCTAAATTTAAAAATATTGAAAATTTTGAATGGCCCCTAAATGAATACATGATTGATGTACATGTACATGTATGTACTTACTGAATATCTGTACGCTGTAAAGAAAACCGCAGAAGTCTAGCAAATATGTCTGCTACCAAAATACTCTCCTCTTGGGCCAAGCTGTATTCAAAATCCTGCACATGTCAAAGGTCAAATGAGAAATTTAGTTGGAAAATTTTCATAATGACCTAAATTCAATGATTCAACAGAAACTGAACATTTACCTGTACACGTCCAATGATGTAGAACTTTTCAACTTTACGCATATTGTATGACTGATGTTTATTTCTTAGCAATGGAAATTAATTCAAAACACAGTTTGACAAATCAGTTCAATTAATTTGGACCTCTCTTCAAATCCCGACTAAAACCCTTGTACATGTGCATACATGCATGTACATGTACTGTTCTGATTGCAATGTATTTATGTACCTTGTTTTTCCTGGGGAAAGCTAGCCTTCTGTAAAGGACTTTGTGACTTTGGGCATTTGACTGAGCGGCGAAGCCAAAAGTGAATTGAGCAGAGACTACACACGGTGAGTGACACTGACAGTGTCAAAAGGCCTTTAACATCTTGAAATTACATGTAATTTGTAAAATTTATGAT
Source organism: Hippasteria phrygiana (assembly GCA_037893225.1). Classification (NCBI taxonomy): domain Eukaryota; kingdom Metazoa; phylum Echinodermata; class Asteroidea; order Valvatida; family Goniasteridae; genus Hippasteria; species Hippasteria phrygiana. The sequence goes on from JAZGUH010000101.1 coordinate 352,606, forward strand.
TATAATTTCTTTACCCAAACAATCATCACACCAACAACAAAGTTTGCATGATGTCAGCAATCGGCATATTAACCTAACCCCTTGGGTAACTTTACTAGAAAGTATCCTGAATCCGCCCAAATCCACCTACATTTGTATTTTGTCATGCACAAAAAGTTGGTTTTGGTGACTGCTCAATATGGATGTATCCTGAATCCATCAAAAATCCTGCAGTAACGCTAGGCTTACAATTCTCAATCCATCAAAATCCCCCAGGTTTCAATATGGAGGTACATGCACATGTATTCTGAATCCGCCGAAATCCTCAAAAACAGAGGAAGGATTTTGATGGATTTATGTACATGTACGTTAGGGTTAATAATGCAAATTAGTGACAATCAATGTACATGTACATGTAGGCTACATGTTCAACCTGATTCGCAAGGTCAACTTTAATCCTCTAGATAGTGCTAACATTGTTTGAATGCCGAAGACGTGGTTGACAAATGCTGACATCGTGCATTCAATGATCATTCCACCACTTCAGTACTGCGATTTTGACCCATTTGAACCTTGAGGCGAGCAAATAAGACAATCAAAATGGATTGAAGATTATTGGCTCAATTTTCAGTGGGGCTCCAATCAAATACCGCAACTTTACCCAAAAAAATGGTTTTTACTGTTGAATTGTACAATGTATGTCATGGGCCAGCTGTAAACTGAGAAATGGTCAGATTTTGTATGAATACATAAATCATGACACTGTAATGTGTAGTCTCTGTGTACACTGTTAGTCCATCAAATACATACATTGCATTATGTTCACTTGCCAATAAGACATTTTATTGATCTAGTAATTTCAGGCATATCAAATATCCATAGACTCCATAGGCTGACACAAATGCTATTTATACTGACTTACCTCTAAGTAAAATTGGGTGAAGTGAAATTTTGAACGGAAAAGCCCAACAAACTGGAACACAGAAACGGTCTCCCACATGCATCGCAATTGTAAGACGTCTTCCGATTCTGGAAAAATATGGGTAAAATTAGAAATAGACAATAAAATACATACATGTATGTATTGTACATGTACATTGTACAGTACACATGATTCCCTGTCACACAGTGTACGTACACATACATACATGTATGTACCAGTAGTCCATGACTGTGGCTGGATAACTTACATGTGCTGCTACAACCAGGGGTAAACGGTATTTCTTGTGCATCAACTGTATACACATGTATCTAGTCGAAATCTGTGACTAAACTCAGCAAATTTCAAACACCACATGAGAGGAGGTATTACACAATGGTGGTCGCACAATGGTGCAGCATGATCTCCTGATCTATCGTTCGTGCAAGTATCAGTCAATCACACAAACGTGTTACTGCATTTCTGCCAATCTTGCAAGTACTGCCCTAGAGTACATGATCTATCGATCATGCAACTTTTTCCCAGCATGATCAACAGATCATGCAGCAAAACTGCCTTGTGGAATCCGTAGATCGGAAAGATTTTACTTTAATATATACCCCCCCCCCCCCCCCCCCCAAAATCGGTAAGGAACAGCAAAATCTTGGAAAATAACCATCCATTTGTGTGCATAATTGTATAAACACTTGGCACAACCTTTAATTTTGAGAATTTTGTTGGGACTTTTTAGTGCAATATAGGGGAAGAAAGTTTGTGTTTTCTGTGTTAGAAAAAACACTGTACATGTAATAGTCACTCCAAAGTGTTCACATTCATGTTGATTTCTTCCTCATTTTTACAGATTTTGCTGACATAAATCTTGAAATAACAGGTTGTGCCACATGTTTAGACAGTTGTTATCACAGAGGGTTGGTTATTTTCCAAGATTTTGCTGTTCTTGACCGATTTTGGTGGGGGTATTAAAAGTAAAATCTTTCCAAAAAAAAATTCAAGGGGGGGGGGGGGGGGCTGACACACTTTCTCACCGTTGGTGGCACCATTTAGGCCTAACCTCTGTTTTGTTCTTACCCAAAGGCAAAATAAGACCCGTAGGGTTTCTGCTTTTCTGGTTTGCAACTTTAGGCGTAGGCCCCTGCAAGCAAAAAAAAAATATTTCCCATCCACCATATATTCTAAGTCCATGTCATTGGTCTAACGTGAATGTCAGACATCATCAATTTGAAATAGGCCTAGGCCTAGTGTAACTAAGTTTTACTAATCTTCATACGGTTTTTATCACATTCACGATGCTCATTCTTTCCTCTAACAGACTTTGTCTAGGGTTTTGTATACATACATTTTGTACTATCATACAATGTACATGTAGCTTTATAAATGCACCCGACGACGGCAGTGATTACTTTAGCGAAATTGGTTGAAATTCGCGGTCATACTAATCACCGTCACCACGCAAAACACCGTCAACACACCGTCAACACCTCCAAAACACATTCTTACAGTGTCTTAACTGACAAATGCGGTACAAAACCGTAAAGTATGGGTCAACACGAGATTTTGGCTTAAAAATGGGAGGTTAATGCGATTTGTTTCTTCAAGAAAACGGACCTCTCCATGCAGCTCCGAAATCGTCAGCCGTGCCTCACTCAGCCATGTCGGGGGCGCGGCGCGTGCGAAGGCAAGATGGTGGCCAACGGCCGTGCTGCTTAGAACTTAAGAGATATTTTTTCACGTGAAAAAAAAAATCCATTTTCATAAATGAAATGTGACTTTTAACCGACAGAAATTCTAATTTAGCCTAGTCCGAGTAACTTGGACCCTCTATCGCCTTTTTAAACATTTGGACATGATCTGCCGATAGTACTTAGTAGGGTCCAAGTAAGTCTGCAGTGCCAGTGGTCGTGCGGTGATTTCGAAAATATGTCTGAAATCCTAACCACTGCCAACAAAAACATCCGATTTCACCTTTAAAACGACCACCAAAATACTAGATACGCCACCTGCGGAACAAGTGAGTATAGTCGGACTCCCTATTATCGCGGCAACTCTATTATCGCGGCATCGGAAATTCCTTTTTTTTCCGTTGCCAAAACTCCTTCGACTGGCAATTTTATATCCAATTCATCAAGCATTAAGGACTTTCTGCTGATTTGTGTAAAAAAATGACGATTAAAAAATGTTGTGTCGGGACTTTTAACGATTTTTAAAAAATATTCACGTTTTCCAAAACTTGTACATTTTGCCTCACCGTGTCTGCTAAAAGGTACTGTCTATATTTTAACATGAATCGTTAATGGTGCTCTGTCCATGGAAGTTCCATTGTTTGGTTCCCATTCTACAGCTGCAAATGCAAAATGACGCCGAAGGACGATATTTCCACCGCGAAATCGTAGAAACATTTACGGGATCAAAATAAGGACAGTGCGGTAAAACAAATATAACGACGCACCGTGTAAAGTGAATGGCGCCCCCAATCGTCAATCAGTAGACTTGTCTCAGTGAATTTTGTCGCCTTCCAGGGGGGACAGGGTGTTAAGAAATCATCCTGCAGGCCTAATCGTCTTTAATCAACTTGAACTTTACAGGGAAAATATCAGACTTTATTCAGGGGATGTTTTGGTCAAACATTAACCATGAATAAAAAAGTTGAAATCATTGTAAAAAACACTTCCCACATACCGCGATAATACAGAGTCTGTACTCCGCCGAGCAATGACGAGCAATGACGAGCATGTCTATTTTCACAGGCATCGCATGGGATTAAACCAAACCACCGTCGGATTTTTTATGTCAGTTTAAAAAGAGCAAGAGTTATACAACACAAAAGACAGGACAATTCGGGAAAGTTAGTGAGCAATCTCTATTCCGATCGGGAAACGTGATATCACCCTGATAAGTACCGCGGTAATACAGCGTCCCACCCTACCTCCATCTTAATCATGGAACTCCACTTGTTCCGCATGTGGCGTATTTAGTATTTTGGTGGTCGTTTTAAGGGTGAAATCGGATGTTTTTGTTGGCAGTGGTTGGGATTTCAGACATATTTTCGAAATCACCGCACGACCACTGCAGACTTACTTGGACCCTACTATCGCCAGATCATGTCCAAATGTACTTTAAAAAGGCGATAGAGGGTCCAACTCCAAGTTACTCGGACTAAATTTAGCCTAGCCCCTAGGCAAAACATTTCTATGCCTCTTTTGTTAATTTAGAATGTTTTTTGGAGGTGTTTACAGTGTGTTTACATGTGTTGACGGTGTTTGTGCGTGTTGACGGTGATTAGTATGACCCGAAATTGAGTACAGAAAACCCGGCATGCATTTAATATACATTATCACACATGCCATGCATAAACAAACTGGGGCCTATCACGAATAGGTTAAAGTCAGTTCTGATTCACATCGCATCCCCAGCCTGCGTACCACGCAAAATCACTAAATCTCACTCAATTTATCATTTTACACGACAGGAAAGGCTATAGGTGACGAACGTACCTGTGGCCGGCTTCTTACGCGGCATTTTGGTGTAGAAAATGCCGTTTGAATGTCATCGTTAGTGTGGGTAGGCCGCCATTTTCCATTCTTAAAATACGTCCTCTCTCTATCGGCGGAACGTTAGATTGGTGCCGTGGGGGGGACGTGCCCTTCACTCGGGTAAAGCCATGCTTTGGTGTATTTTCTGTGACAAAACCAGTATCGTGGTAGTTTGTACATCAAAAGAGACGTGAAAGGTGTTTAAACTGCATACATTTCCCGAAGTTGGAACCGTGTTCCAAAAACGGGGAAATACTATTTAATAAATTAGTGTTCCATCCCGAAATCTGCAAGATGACTTCCACCTTTACCACCGTGCAGAATATTACTATATAATCATAAAATACGAGGTCGACCAAAGGTCACGTGCAGAAACACTGTTTTCCTATTGGTCAATTAGTCACGGATTCAATTACTATCTGAAGACTTTATAAACATAAAAATGGATCATCAGCGTACCGGAATGTGTCATAAACATGTAGAAGGGGTTGCCAAACATGCCTAAAGGTGCCAGCCGTAGGTAGGGAGGGGTGTCAGGGTGGCGTAAGGTTAGTAAGGAGGGTTCAGGGTAGGGACGGCGCCGTGGGTGTGGATGCACAAAATACATGCATCAGTGGCGCATCCAGAAGGGATGGAGGAGCGTGGCCCCTCCCCCACCACCACCCGCCCCAGTATATACCCAGCGATATGCTCATAGTTGGATTTTGTATCCTTTCTATTTTTTTCTTCAGTTTTGCTTGAGGAAATAGAAACACCCATAATACGGCCTGTGTACATTTTGTTCAAAGCTTTTGAAATATCTATCACTTCAGGGGAGGTATACTATACGTAGTACCCGGCCCTTCCGTCTGTCTCACCATGGTCTCACATAGTACAGTACATACCCCATCCGCGCACACGCAACAACCCCGGAGTGGAGGGGGAAACAATGCTCCAATGTGTGAGCTCTAAAAGGCTTGAAAGCTCGGCGTAGGCCAAAAACATGATTGCTTTCTTTGACATTGGAGTCCCCACTTCAATTCAAAACTATAGATCAAATGGGAAGCATTGCTTCTCGAGATCTCCCCTTTGAATTTTTATGGCGTTTGGGGAAGAAAAGCCCAACAAAATACGAGAAAAAAATACCCCCCCCCCAAAAAAAAAAAAAGCGGTTATTGAAAAGGGAGCGGGTAGGACGTTAAACATGCGTTGTTGTTTTGTGTGTGTGTTTTTTTTTTTTTTTTATTACGGCAAAACAAATCAGTAGCGGAAGAAGGGTCGAATCGCGCCGAGTGCGTCCCCTCTAATAATGTTATGTCCTACGGTCATGATCATATGGTGCCGGATATGGGGGGAATTCACTTAGCCTTTGATTTGAGTAGCACTGCTCAACCCTACACAACGTCATGATCCGCCCACCTGACCCCCTTCCAAATCATTTTCCGGGTGAAAACAAATTGGGGGAAACTTTTTCAGAATTTCCAACTTTGCACACCCCTCATGTAGGGCCTACCTTTGCACATCAGCGAAATCGTGTTCATTTACTATAGGTTTTCCCGGCCGAATTTGTCAAAACAGCAGTCAAATTCATTAACGTGCATTCGTGTCCGAGCGATTTTTCTCAGCTCGTTGCTCCCATGCTTCATTTTCAAACTTTGAGGCTTCAATTTCGTTTGCAGACACTGAATTGTGTACTTTCACGCATTCAAGTTAGAAATAGCTTCATTCAATTAGGCGATGCACACCCGTCATTCAATTTGGCGCCGGGTGACTGAAAGGAGAATTTCCTACCGAATTTTACTTTCGTTTTCGTCTATGGGCACTCATTTTCGCACTTCGAGCCTTCAAATTGGAGAAGGAAAGTACAATGTATATGAGGAAACTTTAAGATAACAGGAATGCACGACAAATTAAGGTGCGTATAGAACAGAAAAGTAGAATACATAATATAAAAATATATGATAGAGGTATGTTCCACGTTTTGGCTTGTATCACAAACGACAAATTACAGATCAGAAATGCATTTAGTCCAATAATGATTGGAGGCGATACTCGCCCTGGACCTTCATCACGGATGCTGATACAAAAATCCGTGAAATGCAGTTTATTGATTTGTAATTTGTACAACAAACACACACAGTTATGCACACTCTGTGCATGTGTATTTTGATTTATGTTTGTGCCAATTAAGATTATTCTTATTTTTTTCGCAATGGTTTATTTTCTTCATTTATCACATTTTGAAAGTAATTATATATTGGTCTCTCCATTTTTCATTTGCTTTTTCCCATCCTTTTTTTATGCACCCCCCCCCCCCCCCCTTTTTTCATTTATTACTCCTTTCTGTTATACATGTATATATATATATGCCTACTTTGGGCTGTTTTATTTGATTACTTAGGTGTTATTCTTTCTTTTCATAATTACAAAATACGAATTAGAAAATTAACATTAAATGAAAAACATTGCACGAATGTCACAAATGCTTGCCTATTCACGAAATTGAATGTAACGCTTACCGCGGAGTGTCAGCGCGAATTTGAATGCTATTTGCATGTTTTTCCAAATTGAATGCTGACTCTTCAATTTTGAATAACAAGAGTGTGCAATCGCATGCTCATGAAATTAAATTGAATGATAATTTTTGCTCTTTGAATGGTGATCTAGATCGTCAGTAAATTTCGTGCTAAATTGAATGAACCCATATCGTTAATTCGGATGCTATATGAAAGTTGGGCGGGAAAACCTATATTATAGGTTTTCCCGGCTATTTTAAGACGTTTTTCATTCGAATTCACTAAATTCTAACTTTCAAATTCGTCCCTAAGGCGAATTTCACCTGCTTTTACCAAAAGCAATTTCGTCATTTATAACCATTCAATTTCAAACTTTGGTCCATACTGCTTAAACACCGGGTCGAGAATATTCGTCATAGATTAAAATCGTCTATAATTAAGTTGTTGTAGAATGGCAGCACTTCAGAGATCGAATTCGTCGTATATCAATCAGTTTAATACTTTTGTCCTGTAAATTAGTCTGCCCTGTACTTAAGCATTCCTTGCGTCCCCAATCTAAGTTTGACACATCCGTTCGCATGTCAAGTATAGGGTTTTCGAACATTTAATTTTAATTTATGTAAGTTAACCTTAATTTAAACTGCAACATGAGATTAACAGCAGAAGACAACAAGAGCAACAAATTCTAAAGTAGACATGTAGGCCTACACACAGTCATAAAGCACTCATAGACAACTTTGAAATAGCGCCACCAACGTCAGATGGATTCCCGGCCAATTTCGTAAAATGTTCATTCACTTCTGAAACTCGGTCATTCATTTTTGTCTGAATTTGAATGAACGTCTTTAACCCCGTTTCAATTCAACGAAAGTTCAACCGTTACCTGTGCATTTTTTACGCAAGCATTCCATTTCCAGCCGAGTTCGGGAATACATTTTCGTGAATTTGCAAACAAAAGTAAGTTTATTTCATTTAAAATAGCAGCTTATCACAGAATTCTAAACCTGATTCAGAATCTTATCAATTCAAGCAGAAATTTAAATGAGATATTACTCTTCTTTTGATATTCGATTTGAATCAACCTGTACGTGATGGTAGCACGAGGCCATTGAATCTCTAATGTCCATCGCAACTACCTTATGCATTTGAGAGTGTTGCAGACTATCTGTATAGCCTGCCCACACTCTGGAGATCTACCTGTTTACAGGAAATAGCCCGTGACAACATCAAAGAAATCACCCACGAAAATTGCACAAGCAGTATGCTCATGCACAACGTTATCTCCCTCGATTCTTGACCACAGAGAACCTACTGTATGAGGGCTAAAGTCTGTCATAAAATGAATTTGATTTAAGATATTATAGTCAGTGGTGGCTCTCAGGGGAAGGGGGATTTGAACGAATGTAATGCAAAGAGGTGTAAGAATAAATATAATTTCTCTATGTTAAAGACTGTGTAGGTAAATAATGGAAAAAGAAATTTAAAAAATCGAGTGAAGATTGAATAAGAAAAAAGCTTGATTGATAATTTTGATCTTAATTAATTTTGACGTTACTCCATCAACTACAGAGATTTCTATTTACATCAATAATGCATGATGCAGATTAGAATTTCATTCTAAATTGATGTAAGGTATTGCTAATTTGATTGACGGTTAATGAAAAAGAAACCCTTAATTTGTATTTGGTGCAGATGCCATTACACACAATGTGAAATTGAATGGTCAATGTTTGAATTTCGCCCTCTAAAAGCGAAAAAGAGGTCGTGTAAATGAATCCGATGGGACATAAACGAAAGGCACAAACACTTATTATTGATTGAACTGAAATGGAATCGAACGCTGGGTAGCGAAACTGAAACGCCTGTTCAGAGCGATTTTCAAAATCTCGGAGGAATTGATTTGACTTTGTATCCAAATGAATGAACATTTTCCAAAATTGGCCGGGAAAACCTATAATAAACGCCCAACCATGCCAGTGTTGCCAAACCAAATAACCGGCAGAAACAAAGAAGTCATAAACCCAGAATGCCGTATAGCCAGGGATCACACCCCATTTTACGATACAACCTGGGAAGCGACATTGTAGGGATCACTCAATGAAGATACGACTTTTTAACTTATAATTCGTCAAACAATCCACAAGGGAAACTGACTGGGTAAATTTAAATACATGTTCAAAGTTTATGACTTTATGGGTTTATGACTTCTGACTAGCGCCCACCCGAACAAAGATATACTGACAATTTGGGAGACCCCCAACATAGGGCAAGATAGCTCAGTTGGTAGAGCGCCGGTACGGTGTTCCGGAGGTCGGAGGTTCGAATCCCGCTCCTGCTAGTTTCTTTGTTCACTTTGAAAATGTATAAAAAGGAAATCGATATTATTCAATATGTTCTAAAGTAACTACATTACAATCCCGAAAGTTACATTCAGTATAACTTACTGTTAGAATACATAAATTACCCTCTTTCCACGTTTTATGCCAAACAAGCCATCACAACGTTGAGACAACCGTTGGCCCTCGGACGCATTTTACTTCTCTACAAGATAATTTATTTACTTTTTATTTATTTTATTTATTTGGCGAGCGGACGTGTTTCTCTCGAGCTCCTGAGTAAGTAATACATTTAGCTTCCTTAACCTTGTAAGGTTCACGTTTTTCTTGTTTTTTCTTGTATTATATTGTATGTACATATAGCTAAATCAAGTCCACCCAGTATATTTGTTCATTTCTAGTATTTTCTCGTAGTTTTTGGTATATGTTTGTAGGGTTTCTTGTTCTGCTGGCCATCATGGCCGGTCAGGCAGGTCCCTCCATTGTTGGGCGTCCGAGCGTACCCTCGGACGCCCATACCAAGCCCATTGTTCCTGGTGCCGAACCATTCCCGGGCGTCACCAGGAACAATGGCATCACGTTCCAAACCATAGAAAATGTATCCCTAAACGATTACCTCCACAGCTTCACTGACTCACTCCCGGACCTCCATATTTGTTCAGCAAGCAGAATATCCAAAAACCGAATTGCCGTGTATCTGAGCTCCAGAGATGATGTCGCCGTCGCCACTTCTATCGGTCTGACGCACGGCGACTCGTTTCTTGAGCTCACCCCCTTAATGCAACCTTCCACCCGACTTACCCTATCCAATGTATACCCTGAAATCCCTAATTCAATCCTCGTCAATAACTTATCTGGTTTTTGTAAGGTTGTTTCCTCTATCCGACCCATACCTGTAGGAATGAAGAACAAAGATCTTACCCATGTAATGTCATTTCGCCGACAAGTCCAGGTACTGCTAAAACCCAATATCAACCCCCCTGACCATATTAATTTCACGTTTTCTGGAATTCATTATCGTGTCTTCCTCTCCACTGAGTCGATCCGCTGTTTTAACTGCGGCGAGTATGGACACATCAGCCGTTCTTGCAAGAAGCAACCCCCCTCAAATGACAACCAGGACAAACCCATCAACCCTCTAAATTGCCCTCCCACCTTCATGAAGAACAAATCTGACCCAAGACACCCCCCTAAGGTCTCCAATCCCCGCCCTGATCATCCCAAATCCCCTTCCCGGCCCACCGCGGGAGCCCCGGCTGTACCGCCGGGCGGGGCCCAGCGCACGCCTGCCCGGACTAAACCTGCCGTGCCTCGAGGTGCTCCGGCATCTGCCGGGGCACCCGCCGCCGGCGGTGAAGGCTGGCGCTCCCGGGGGTTTTCCCTCCGTCCCCCACCGACCCCCCCAGGCAGACGCACCTCAGCCTCTGCCCCATCGTCCCCTTCGGTCAATCCGAACCCGGTGTCCGCTGGACTTGATGCAGACACCCCTCAACCCATGGACACAACCAAATACATCTGGGGCACCCCGCCTGCCCCAACGAGGAAGTACTCGGACGTCGTCATCACCAAACGTAAATTGTCCCCCTCGAAATTCCCCGACGACGGTCCCCGTTTTGTCCCCCTCCAGTCACCTTCCTCCCAACATAAACTGAGGAAAATGGCCCAACCGACTCTCCCCGCAAAATCACAGACACCCATGCCCACATCCGTCCCTTTTCCCCTTTCCCTTGATCCCACCCTCATCCCCTCCTCCGATCCTGAATCATCCCCGGTCAACACTATTCCTGAAACCCCCCTTTTCACACCGGGTTCCATCTCCCCATCTACTTCGGCCCCCACGTCCATCTCTAGTCAACAGTCCGCAGGAGATACAAGCGATGACTCGGCTCAGTGGGAGGAAGAGGAGGACTCGTACCCCACGGTCCTCCCAACATCAAACAAACCTCTAAATCACAAGGATCTTGTCAATTTTCTCTCCTCCGTTAAAAACCAACGGAAACCCAAAGAAATTGCCCGGAAATTTACCCACAACATGCCTGGACTTGTCAAACAGCTTAAACCCCTGCGTAACTGCCCCATCATTCAAAAAGCTATGCAGCAGAGGATTAAAAATCTCATCCGCAAACTGGATTCTTAATTTACTCTCTAAGCCATGCATGTAAATATTTCTTGCTTTCTTTTTCCCCTTTTCATAATGGCACTGTCACTAACAACTTTGAACACTGGAGGATGCTGTAATATTACTCGCAATGCCTCTCTTAAGGACTATTTTGATTTTATTACCCCCCATAGTGACATCATTCTTTTACAAGAAACATATAATATCAAACCTAACCACCCCTGCTGGAAACAATGGCCAAATTACACTCCCATATGTGCCCCTGGTAGTGCCCCTGGCTCCGGAGTCACGACCCTAATCAAAAGTAATATTGACGTAGTAGCCTCCAGTGTTCTCTGTAGCAACTATGTTCTTTATGTTAAAATAAAACTTAACAATGATATTTTTCACATCTATAATGTTCCACAATCAAATGCCTTTGCTCTTAAATACATTCATGATATTGACACTCATTGTTCTAAATGCAGTGACGGTGCCATTATCATCGGAGGTGACTTTAACTGTACCGATAATCCCTCTATAGATCGTCTGAATAAGCCGGCCGAGCATCGCCCCCAGGTCGCACTGGCCCTCCGGAATTCTATGAATAGGAATTCCTTGTGTGACGTCTGGCGCAGACTGAATCCCCACGAAAACAAATACACCTGGTTTCGATTTAACAAAAGCAATCCTAACCGCACCTCAAAAGCAAGACTTGATCGTATTTACCTTCCCCTCAGCCTCGTCTCGTCTATTCGCTCCTGTAAAATTCACCCATGCTCTATTTCCGATCACTCTGCCGTGTCAGTTTCCTTTAAAAGCCCTTCTAATTGCAATAAAGGAAGCGCCTATTGGCACTTTAACAATTCCCTTCTAGACGACAAAAACTATCGTGAAATCCTTCATCGTTTTTGGTCAAATTGGCAACTTCAGAAGCACACTTTCAATAGTATTTGTACTTGGTGGGATTTGGGCAAAGCTCAAATTAAACAACTTACTCAAAATTACTCGTCCCGAAAAGCCAAAGAAAAACGGAAAATTTTCCAAGAAATTAATTCCAATATAGATGCTCTTCAGTCTGCGTCAGCCGTCACCCCGGAAATACAAAAGGTCCTGCAAGAGCAAAGACAGGAATTAAATGTCTTCCTGAAAAATAGAGCTCATCAGGGCGCCCTCGTCAGGTCTCGTTTCCAGCACATTAATGAAGTCGACACCAGCTCATCTTACTTTTTCAATCTTGAGCAGTCGCACTCTAAATCTAAATCCGTCTCTTGTCTTCGCCTTCCTTCCGGATCTCTTTCAGAAAATCCGGAAGATATTAAAACTCAATGTCGTAACTTCAGCTCAGTGCCGACTGACAAGGGTGCCCTTGAGCAGCTCTTGCATGACCTGCCTAATCTCGACCCCGCGGACGCAGAGGACCTTGATGCTCCTCTGCGTCCCGAGGAACTAGATGCTGTTATCAAGCAGCTTAGCAAAAATAAAACACCCGGCTTCGACGGTCTCACTTCTGAATTCTTTTCCTCCTTCTGGCCAGTCCTCAAAAATGATCTTTTTGAAGTTCTTCTTTTTTTCCCACTGAATCGGGTACTCTTCCCAATTCTTTTTACAAGGCCGTCATTACCTTAATCCCCAAAAAGGGCGATCTCACCGACCTGGCCAACTGGCGTCCCATTTCATTGCTGAACACAGACTATAAAATATTTGCTAAGCTGCTTGGTAACAGATTAAAACAATGCATCGGCCAAGTGATCCATGAAGATCAATCTTATTGCGTCCCCGGACGAACCATATATGATAATTTAAACCTTATAAGGGACTCCATGTACTATTGTAATTACAATGACCTCCCGCTAGCCGTGGTCAACTTAGACCAAAAAAAGGCCTTTGATAATGTTGACCACGGTTACCTCTTGAATACCATGAGGGCCATGGGATTTGGGGGCAAATTCATCTCCCACCTTGATCTTTTGTACAGCGGCGCCGAGAGCCATATCAAAGTCTGCGGTTCCATAACCCTTTCACTACCATGGGCTCCGCTTGGCACCAAAGTTCCACGCCACTTCCTTACCGTGGCTCCTTTTGGCACCAAGCTCATGTTGTATTTGGCGAAAATGTGAATAGCGCCCCCTATCGACAAAAAGTCGATCTCGCATCTGCGTGCACCGCGACCGTAGTTTGAAACATTCCAGATCACAGTTATGTGAATATAAATAATTGTTTCTCCACCTCCCCCCCCCCCCCTCGCCGCCCCTCCCCCCCCCCAATACCCCTCCCCCATCTCCCTTCCCCTCCCACTCATCTCCCTTCCCACTCATCTCCCTTCCCACTCATCCCCCTCCCCCCCCCCCCAATGCAATGTTGATAGGGGTGGGAGAATTAGCCGGTTTGCCTGCACACCCAATTTCACACAACCTTGAACGGGGGGGGGGGGGGGGGGGGGGGGGGGGGGGGGGGGTGGGAGATTGGCGGGTCTATCCTGTTCACATACTGTGTTAGATCTTATCGGCCTTTCTCCTCGCTGAATTACGAGGGCGCTATACAATGAAATGTTTACAAAGGGGACTGGTATTGTGGTAATGAGTGCATTATTTCTCCTGGTAGCGACCGCATCTTTTCCCTTTCAGAAAGGAATTCGCCAGGGCTGCCCGCTCTCGGGGCTGCTGTACACAATAGCCATTGAGCCGTTCTTGAACAGATTACGCAATGATCTATTGCACAAAAGTCTTCTCCTTCCTAATACAAACAGACATTGCTCGGTTTCGGCTTATGCAGACGATGTTTCTATTTTCGTCACCTCCGATGAGGGATTTGACATTATTGATAATGCTTATAGTCTATTTAGTAAGTCCTCTGCTGCTTGTCTCAATTATCATAAATCCCAAGGTTTATGGGTCGGCTGTTGGACCGACAGAATCGACAAGCCACTTTCCTTTCATTGGAACAATCAAGGCCTCTCCTTTCTTGGAGTTCACCTAGGTAACAATAACACCTACAATCAAGAAAACTGGATCCAATGTAAAAATAGACTGCAAAAAACACTGTCCTATTGGACCCGCCTTTCAAATGCCCTTTCATTTAAAGGCAAAATTCTAGTCGTCAATCAACTCGCCGCTTCCAAACTCTTTCATTGTCTTGCTATTCTCCCCTGCCCCGATAACGTCCTGGGTGAACTCCAAGACATGCTTGTCGATTTTGTCTGGTCCAACAGGAAACATTTCCTTAAAAGATCAGTTCTGTTTCAAACTCCCGATAAAGGTGGACTTGGTTTAGCCTGTCTTCAAGCACGCAGCCTCACATTAAGATTTAATCGTATCCAACGCTATCTTCAGTTCAATTCCCATCCCTCTTTTGTTTTTATGGACTACAATCTCCGGCAGTACAAACACTTTAACTTAGATTATCAACTTTTTCTGACCGATATCGATCCCAAATTTCTAACCAGTCTACCTGTTTTTTACTGTGAGGTCCTGCGTGCTTGGACGACACTCGGAGCTCGAGTTGAAACACCCGCCAAATCAATCAACCATGTTATTAATCTCCCCCTAATCTACCCTCCCTTCGTTCGTACCTTACCCGGGCACTCCGTCCTCTCTGCTCGACTCCTCGCGGGTGGAATCGGGCTGGTCAGGGACCTCATCAATCGCAACACCGGCACCTGGCTGAATGCCGAGGATCTTCGTCTTCCAACCTTGAGTCTTCGCCATCCTTCTCTTCGTCTTCTGCATAATGAACTCTCTCGCCTGCACCACGCCATCTCTTAATTATTTCCGTCACTCTTCAATAAGACCGGCCTTCTTCGGGACTCTCCTCACATCTCCACCATCGCTTCTCGACCCGAATCTCCGGGCGAAGTCTTCCTGGACAATGACACTGACGCCCTCACTGCATCTTCGAAATCTATCTATGGAAAGTTCAACGCCCATGTCAACGACCTCTCTTCATCTTCATCTTCTACTAACTGGCATGAACTTGGTTTCCTCCCTCCTTCGCACAACATCCCGTGGAAAGTTATTTACTAGCTACCAACTTCCAAGAAGGAGGGAGATGTCCAGTTCAAACTCTTCCATAACATCCTGCCGTCACTCACCGTCCTTCATCACCTGAATCCTGCTATCCCGTCATCCTGCGGCTGGTGCGGCGAGAGAGGAACCATCCACCACCTCTTCATCACATGTCCGTCCATTCAGCCCGCCCTCAACCTTCTCCATAAGCTCCTTTCTCAACTTCTCCCGAATATCATGCTGAACTTTGACCTCTATTGGGCCCTGATTCCTCACGCCCGGGGTCGGAGTAGGGAGGCCGTGTGCCTGGCGAATTTCCTGATAATAAGTCTTAAAAATGTCACATATTGGCTTTATCGAACCATAAATTTCTCCTCCCCCCCTCGTTGTGTGGACCCACCGACTAAAAACTAAGATTATTCTGGAGTACAACTACTATATTTTTACCTATTCCCTAAACAAATTCCTTCTCAAATGGTCCCACAACGATACTATCTTCGTCTTACGTAATGATAAAATAACATGGTTGATTTAATTATTTAATGATTTAATTTTTTCCCTCCCTCCCCAGGTCACCGAGGCGTGGGTAGTCGCCGCCCGTCACAGGCGGGACGTGGTGTCATTTCACCGCCCACCCCGGTGGCCTGACCTTTTCCCAACCGGGGCCTGCTGGCAGTGGGCACGATGTGCCCACATCCAGACGCCAGTGGGTCCCATTCCTTCTTCCCCTTACCCCCCACTACACTCTATCCTCCCCTCCGCCCTTCATTTTTGATTAATTATTGTCTTTTTGCTAAATGCTGTCTTTTGCCTTGTTGCTACCCTTAGTCGGAAGGAATCAGCTTCCGACGGTAGCAACTTGGCGGGACAGCTTTTCTACTTAATGTTTTTGATCTGTTTCACATGTTAAATTTATTTCTGTTCAATACAATGTACTGTTAGTGTTTTTCTTCTGGTTTACATGTTTGATTTACTACTTCGTCACCGTGGTTGGCCGGTTTGGCAGTAGTATACAGCCAATAGGCCAGCCTCGGTGACGTTGTACAATGTTTAACTGATTACTTTAAAGTTACGAATGTATTTCTTTATAATTCTTTTAATTTTGTATATACATTATGTATTGTTCCTCAAGGAAATTTCAAATAAAGTTATCCTTGGAAAAGTAAAAAAAAAGTAATTTATTTAATTTATTTATTTATTTATTTGGCGAGCGGACGTGTTTCTCTCGAGCTCCTGAGTAAGTAATACATTAGCTTCCTTAACCTTGTAAGGTTCACGTTTTTCTTGTTTTTTTCTTGTATTATATTGTATGTACATATAGCTAAATCAAGTCCACCCTGTATATGTGTTCGTTTCTAGTATTTTCACGTAGTTTTTGGTATATGTTTGTAGGGTTTCTTGTTCTGCTGGCCATCATGGCCGGTCAGGCAGGTCCCTCCATTGTTGGGCGTCCGAGCGTAACCTCGGACGCCCATACCAAGCCCATTGTTCCTGGTGCCGAACCATTCCCGGGCGTCACCAGGAACAATGGCATCACGTTCCAAGCCATAGAAAATGTATCCCTAAACGACTACCTCCACAGCTTCTCTAACTCTCTACCGGACCTCCATATTTGTTCAGCAAGCAGAATATCCAAAAACCGAATTGCCGTGTATCTGAGCTCCAGAGATGATGTCGCCGTCGCCACTTCTATCGGTCTGACGCACGGCGACTCATTTCTTGAGCTCACCCCCTTAATGCAACCTTCCACCCGACTTACCCTATCCAATGTATACCCTGAAATCCCTAATTCAATCCTTGTCAATAACTTATCTGGTTTTTGTAAGGTTGTTTCCTCTATCCGACCCATACCTGTAGGAATGAAGAACAAAGATCTTACCCATGTAATGTCATTTCGCCGACAAGTCCAGGTACTGCTAAAACCCAATATCAACCCCCCTGACCATATTAATTTCACGTTTTCTGGAGTTCACTATCGTGTCTTCCTCTCCACTGAATCGATCCGCTGTTTTAACTGCGGCGAGTATGGACACATCAGCCGTTCTTGCAAGAAGCACCCCCCCTCCAATGACAACCAGGACAAACCCATCAACCCTCTAAATCCCCCTCCCACCTTCATGAAGAACAAATCTGACCCAAGACATCCCCCCAAGGTCTCCAATCCCCGCCCTGATCATCCCAAATCCCCTTCCCGGCCCACCGCGGGAGCCCCGGCTGTACCGCCGGGCGGGGCCCAGCGCACGCCTGCCCGGACTAAACCTGCCGTGCCTCGAGGTGCTCCGGCATCTGCCGGGGCACCCGCCGCCGGCGGTGAAGGCTGGCGCTCCCGGGGGTTTTCCCTCCGCCCCCCACCAAACCCCCCAGGCGGACGCACCTCAGCCTCTGCCCCATCGTCCCCTTCGGTCAATCCGAACCCGGTGTCCGCTGGACTTGATGCGGACACTCCTCCACCCATGGACACAACCAAATACATCTGGGGCACCCCGCCTGCCCCAACGAGGAAGTACTCGGACGCCGTCATCACCAAACGTAAACTGTCCCCCTCGAAATCCCCCGACGACGGTCCCCATTTTGTCCCCCTCCAATCACCTTCCTCCCAACATAAACTGAGGAAAAAGGCCCAACCGACTCTCCCTGCAAAATCCACCACCCTGACACTAACTCAGGCTCTAGATGCCACCTCCAGTCAATCACAGACACCCATGCCCACATCCGTCCCTTTTCCCCTTTCCCTTGATCCCACCCTCATCCCCTCCTCCGATCCTGAATCCTCCCCGGTCAACACTATTCCTGAAACCCCCCTTTTCACACCGGGTTCCAACCCCCCATCTACTTCGGCCCCCACGTCCATCTCTAGTCAACAGTCCGCAGGAGATACAAGCGATGACTCGGCTCAGTGGGAGGAAGAGGAGGACTCGTACCCCACGGTCCTCCCAACATCAAACAAACCTCTAAATCACAAGGATCTTGTCAATTTTCTCTCCTCCGTTAAAAACCAACGGAAACCCAAAGAAATTGCCCGGAAATTTACCCACAACATGCCTGGACTTGTCAAACAGCTTAAACCCCTGCGTAACTGCCCCATCATTCAAAAAGCTATGCAGCAGAGGATTAAAAATCTCATCCGCAAACTGGATTCTTAATTTACTCTCTAAGCCATGCATGTAAATATTTCTTGCTTTCTTTTTCCCCTTTTCATAATGGCACTGTCACTAACAACTTTGAACACTGGAGGATGCTGTAATATTACTCGCAATGCCTCTCTTAAGGACTATTTTGATTTTATTACCCCCCATAGTGACATCATTCTTTTACAAGAAACATATAATATCAAACCTAACCACCCCTGCTGGAAACAATGGCCAAATTACACTCCCATATGTGCCCCTGGTAGTGCCCCTGGCTCCGGAGTCACGACCCTAATCAAAAGTAATATTGACGTAGTAGCCTCCAGTGTTCTCTGTAGTAACTATGTTCTTTATGTTAAAATAAAACTTAACAATGATATTTTTCACATCTATAATGTTCTTATTCCACAATCAAATGCCTTTGCTCTTAAATACATTCATGATATTGACACTCATTGTTCTAAATGCAGTGACGGTGCCATTATCATCGGAGGTGACTTTAACTGTACCGATAATCCCTCTATAGATCGTCTGAATAAGCCGGCCGAGCATCGCCCCCAGGTCGCACTGGCCCTCCGGAATTCTATGAATAGGAATTCCTTGTGTGACGTCTGGCGCAGACTGAATCCCCACGAAAACAAATACACCTGGTTTCGATTTAACAAAAGCAATCCTAACCGCACCTCAAAAGCAAGACTTGATCGTATTTACCTTCCCCTCAGCCTCGTCTCGTCTATTCGCTCCTGTAAAATTCACCCATGCTCTATTTCCGATCACTCTGCCGTGTCAGTTTCCTTTAAAAGCCCTTCTAATTGCAATAAAGGAAGCGCCTATTGGCACTTTAACAATTCCCTTCTAGACGACAAAAACTATCGTGAAATCCTTCATCTTTTTTGGTCAAATTGGCAACTTCAGAAGCACACGTTCAATAGTATTTGTACTTGGTGGGATTTGGGCAAAGCTCAAATTAAACAACTTACTCAAAATTACTCATCCCGAATAGCCAAAGAAAAACGGAAAATTTTCCAAGAAATTAATTCCAATATAGATGCTCTTCAGTCTGCGTCAGCCGTCACCCCGGAAATACAAAAGGTCCTGCAAGAGCAAAGACAGGAATTAAATGTCTTCCTGAAAAATAGAGCTCAGGGCGCCCTCGTCAGGTCTCGTTTCCAGCACATTAATGAAGTCGACACCAGCTCATCTTACTTTTTCAATCTTGAGCAGTCGCACTCTAAATCTAAATCCGTCTCTTGTCTTCGCCTTCCTTCCGGATCTCTTTTAGAAAATCCGGAAGATATTAAAACTCAATGTCGTAACTTCTATAAAGACCTTTACAGCTCAGTGCCGACTGACAAGGGTGCCCTTGAGCAGCTCTTGCAGGACCTGCCTAATCTCGACCCCGCGGACGCAGAGGACCTTGATGCTCCTCTGCGTCCCGAGGAACTCGATGCTGTTATCAAGCAGCTTAGCAAAAATAAAACACCCGGCTTCGACGGTCTCACTTCTGAATTTTTTTCCTCCTTCTGGCCAGTCCTCAAAAATGATCTTTTTGAAGTTCTTCTTTTTTCCACTGAATCGGGTACTCTTCCCAATTCTTTTTACAAGGCCGTCATTACCTTAATCCCCAAAAAGGGCGATCTCACCGACCTGGCCAACTGGCGTCCCATTTCATTGCTGAACACAGACTATAAAATGTTTGCTAAGCTGCTTGGTAACAGATTAAAACAATGCATCGGTCAAGTGATCCATGAAGATCAATCTTATTGCGTCCCCGGACGAACCATATATGATAATTTAAACCTTATAAGGGACTCCATGTACTATTGTAATTACAATGACCTCCCGCTAGCCGTGGTCAACTTAGACCAAAAAAAGGCCTTTGATAATGTTGACCACGGTTACCTCTTGAATACCATGAGGGCCATGGGATTTGGGGGCAAATTCATCTCCCACCTTGATCTTTTGTACAGCGGCGCCGAGAGCCATATCAAAGTCTGCGGTTCCTTAACCGCATCTTTTCCCTTTCAGAAAGGAATTCGCCAGGGCTGCCCGCTCTCGGGGCTGCTGTACACAATAGCCATTGAGCCGTTTTTGAACAGATTACGCAATGATCTATTGCACAAAAGTCTTCTCCTTCCTAATACAAACAGACATTGCTCGGTTTCGGCTTATGCAGACGATGTTTCTATTTTTGTCACCTCCGATGAGGGATTTGACATTATTGATAATGCTTATAGTCTATTTAGTAAGTCCTCTGCTGCTTGTCTCAATTATCATAAATCCCAAGGTTTATGGGTCGGCTGTTGGACCGACAGAATCGACAAGCCACTTTCCTTTCATTGGAACAATCAAGGCCTCTCCTTTCTTGGAGTTCACCTAGGTAACAATAACACCTACAATCAAGAAAACTGGATCCAATGTAAAAATAGACTGCAAAAAACACTGTCCTATTGGACCCGCCTTTCAAATGCCCTTTCATTTAAAGGCAAAATTCTAGTCGTCAATCAACTCGCCGCTTCCAAACTCTTCCATTGTCTTGCTATTCTCCCCTGCCCCGATAACGTCCTGGGTGAACTCCAAGACATGCTTGTCGATTTTGTCTGGTCCAACAGGAAACATTTCCTTAAAAGATCAGTTCTGTTTCAAACTCCCGATAAAGGTGGACTTGGTTTAGCCTGTCTTCAAGCACGCAGCCTCACATTAAGATTTAATCGTATCCAACGCTATCTTCAGTTCAATTCCCATCCCTCTTTTGTTTTTATGGACTACAATCTCCGGCAGTACAAACACCTTAACTTGGACTATCAACTTTTTCTTACTGATATCGATCCCAAATTTCTAACCAGTCTACCTGTTTTTTACTGTGAGGTCCTGCGTGCTTGGACGACACTCGGAGCTCGAGTTGAAACACCCGCCAAATCAATCAACCATGTTATTAATCTGCCCCTAATCTACCCTCCCTTCGTTCGTACCTTACCCGGGCACTCGGTCCTCTCTGCTCGACTCCTTGCGGGTGGAATCGGGCTCGTCAGGGACCTCATCAATCTCAACACCGGCACCTGGCTGAATGCCGAGGATCTTCGTCTTCCAACCTTGAGTCTTCGCCATCCTTCTCTTCGTCTTCTGCATAATGAACTCTCTCGCCTGCACCACGCCATCTCTTCATTATTTCCGTCACTCTTCAATAAGACCGGCCTTCTTCGGAACTCTCCTCACATCTCCACCATCGCTTCTCGACCCGAATTTCCGGGCCAAGTCTTCCTGGACGGTGACACTGACGCCCTCACTGCATCTTCGAAATCTATCTATGGAAAGTTCAACGCCCATGTCAACGACCTCTCTTCATCTTCATCTTCTACTCACTGGCATGAACTTGGTTTCCTCCCTCCTTCGCACAACATCCCGTGGAAAGTTATTTACCAGCTACCAACTTCCAAGAAGGAGGGAGATGTCCAGTTCAAACTCTTCCATAACATCCTGCCGTCACTCACCGTCCTTCATCACCTGAATCCTGCTATCCCGTCATCCTGCGGCTGGTGCGGCGAGAGAGGAACCATCCACCACCTCTTCATCACATGTCCGTCCATTCAGCCCGCCCTCAACCTTCTCCATAAGCTCCTTTCTCAACTTCTCCCGAATATCAAGCTGAACTTTGACCTCTATTGGGCCCTGATTCCTCACGCCCGGGGTCGGAGTAGGGAGGCCGTGTGCCTGGCGAATTTCCTGATAATAAGTCTTAAAAATGTCATATATTGGCTTTATCGCACCATAAATTTCTCCTCCCCCCTCGTTGTGTGGACCCACCGACTAAAAACTAAGATTATTCTGGAGTACAACTACTATATTTTTACCTATTCCCTCAACAAATTCCTTCTCAAATGGTCCCACAACGATACTATCTTCGTCTTACGTAATGATAAAATAACATGGTTGATTTAATTATTTAATGATTTAATTTTTTCCCTCCCTCCCCAGGTCACCGAGGCGTGGGTAGTCGCCGCCCGTCACGGGCGGGACGTGGTGTCATTTCACCGCCCACCCCGGTGGCCTGACCTTTTCCCAACCGGGGCCTGCTGGCAGTGGGCACGATGTGCCCACATCCAGACGCCAGTGGGTCCCATTCCTTCTTCCCCTTACCCCCACTACCCTCTATCCTCCCCTTCCCCCTTCATTTTTGATTAATTATGGTCTTTTTGCTAAATGCTGTCTTTTGCCTTGTTGCTACCCTTAGTCGGAAGGACTTGAGGTATCCAGCTTCCGACGGTAGCAACTTGGCGGGACAGCATTTCTACTTAATGTTTTTGATCTGTTTCACATGTTAAATTTATTTCTGTTCAATACAATGTACTGTTAGTGTTTTTCTTCTGGTTTACATGTTTGATTTACTACTTCGTCACCGTGGTTGGCCGGTTTGGCAGTAGTATACAGCCAATAGGCCAGCCTCGGTGACGTTGTACAATGTTTAACTGATTACTTTAAAGTTACGAATGTATTTCTTTATAATTCTTTTAATTTTGTATATACATTATGTATTGTTCCTCAAGGAAATTTCAAATAAAGTTATCCTTGGAAAAGTAAAAAAAAAAGTAATTTATTTAATTTATTTAATTTATTTAATTTATTTAATTTATTTAATTTATTTTATATATTTTATATATTTTATATATTTTATATATTTTATATATTTTATATATTTTATATATTTTATATATTTTATATATTTTATATATTTTATATATTTTATATATTTTATATATTTTATATATTTTATATATTTTATATATTTTATATATTTTATTTATTTTATTTATTTTATTTATTTTATTTATTTGATTTATTTGGCGAGCGGACGTGTTTCTCTCGAGCTCCTGAGTAAGTAGTATATTTAGCTTCCATAACCTTGTAAGGTTCATGTTTTTTCTTGTTTTTCTTGTATTATATTGTATATAGCTATAGCTAGACCAAGTCCACCCTGTATATTTGTTCATTTTGTTGTATTTAACTCCGTTTTTGGTTCATGTTTGTTGGGTTCCTTGCTTTGCTGGCCATCATGGCCGCGCGGGCAGGTCCCTCCACTGTTGGGCGTCCAGGCGTGACCACG
Source organism: Hippasteria phrygiana (assembly GCA_037893225.1). NCBI lineage: Eukaryota > Metazoa > Echinodermata > Asteroidea > Valvatida > Goniasteridae > Hippasteria > Hippasteria phrygiana. Next base: position 376,217 of record JAZGUH010000101.1, read on the forward strand.
GACGCCCATACCAATCCCATTGTTCCTGGTGCCGAACCATTCCCGGGCGTCACCAGGAACAATGGCATTGCGTTTCAAGCTGTGGAAAACTGTTCCCTCAATGAATATCTCACCAGCTTTTCTCGTTCTTTTCCCGATCTTCGTATTTGTTCAGCGAGTAGAATTTCCAAAAATCGTATCGCTGTTTACCTGAGCTCGAGGGATGATGTCGCCGACGCCATATCCCACGGGTTGACGCACGGCGACTCATTTCTCGAGCTCACCCCTCTTGTTCAACCTACTACTCGCCTGACCCTCTCTAACGTGTACCCCGAAATACCAAACTCTGTACTTGTCCAAAATATCTCTAGTTTTTGTAAAGTTGTCTCGCCTATCCGACCCATACCCATTGGAATGAAAAACAAGGATCTCTCTCATGTAATGTCTTTTCGTCGGCAAGTCCAGGTATTGTTTAAGCCTAACATCACCCCTCCTGACAGTATCAACTTCTCCTTTTCCGGTGTTAATTACCGAGTCTTTCTTTCCACGGAGACGGTCCGCTGTTTCAACTGCGGAGAGTACGGTCATATTAGTAGATCTTGTAAGAAGCCCCCCACCCGTGATAATCAACAAGGTAAGCCCGACAATCCCCTGAACCCCCCTCCCAAATTCAAGCATCAGAAGTCCGACCCTAGACATCCTGCCAAAACGTCCAAACCCTCGACCTCTACTCTAGTCTCTCCCGAACGCGGCCCTCGACCCATGTCGGGGGCCGCGGGTTCAGCCGGACCCGTCGCGGGCGGAGGAGACCGGGAGCCCCGACCTGCGTCGGGGCCCAAGATCTCTTCAGGTGCACCTACGCACACGCCTGCTCGTGCCCGGTCCACTGCAGCCGCTCCAGCTTCTGCTCCGGCTTCTGCCGGGACTTCCGCTGTGAGCGGTGGACGCCGGGGCTCCCGATCTGTGTCGGGGTCCCCCGGTTCTGGTCCCGCAGCGTCCGGTTATTCGGGCGGGGGTGCCTGGGCCTACGCCAGGCACTCCCCTGCCTCCGGTGCCGACGAAATGGACACTCACAATTTCGTCTGGGGCACTCCACCCGCCCCGACGAGATTGTATTCCGATGCCGTGACTAAACGCAAATTCTCCCCAACCCAATCCCCTGATGACGGTCCCCGCTTGATTCCCCTGAAGTCTCCTAGCTCCCAACGAAAACTAAGGAAAAGAACCCAACCGACTGCCCCCGCAGAACCCAGCACCCCCACTCTGACCCAAGCTCTAGACTTCACCCAAAAACCCACGGCATCGTCAGTTCCTTCCACCCAACCCTCCCCCACCCCTTCATCCCAACCCTCCCCCACCCCTTCATCCCAACCCACCCCTATGCCTCCCTCCCAATCCACACCTTTCCCTTCCTCCCAACCCACCCCAATCCCTTCCTCCCAACCCACCCCAATCCCTTCCTCCCAACCCACCCCACTCCCCTCACCCACCCCTGACCCTACCCTAGTTGTCCCTGAAACTCCCCATCCCTCATCCAATCCAAATACCCTTTCCCCTGCTCCATCCACTCTTACCACCATGTCCACCTCTGACCGTCTCTCCGTGGATGAAGCCAGCGAGGACTCGTCTCTGTGGGAGGAGGAGGAGGAAATCTATCCTACCTCCCTTCCAACCCTAAAAAAACCTCTCGATCACCAAGACCTTGTTAAATTCATCTCGTCTGTGAAATGTCAACGAAAACCTAAAGAAATTGCACGCAAATTCACCCATAACATACCTGGACTTGTTCGTCAACTCAAGCCCTTACGTAACAGCCCACTCCTTCAAAAAGCTATGCAGCAGAGGATAAAGAATCTCATAAAGAAACTCGAAGCTTAATAACTCTCTTACAATGGATGTCTTTGTTAGATTCTTTTCCCTCTCCTTTGTAATGGCACTGTCACTAATTACCCTAAACACCGGAGGCTGTTGCAATATCACCCGTAATGCCTCTCTGAAAGATTATTTCGAACTTCTTTCCCCCCAAAATGATATTATTCTTCTGCAGGAAACTTATAACGTTAAAAGTAATCACCCCTGCTGGAAAAATTGGCCCAACTACATCCCTATTTGTGCTCCTGGGAGTGCACCCGGATCTGGAGTCACCACACTTATTCGCCGTAATATCGAAGCAATAGCCTCCGGTGTTATCGCCAGTGGATCTATTTTATATGTTAAAGTTAAAATTAATAATGATGTTTTCAATATTTATAATGTCCTTATTCCTCAATCTAACCCCTTTGCTCTTAAGTATATCAATGATATGGATCTCCATTGTAATCAATGTAGTGACGGTGCCATTATTATCGGAGGTGACTTCAATTGTACTGATAATCCTTCTATAGATCGTCTGAATAAGCCGACTGAGCATAGACCCCAAATCTCAATGGCTCTCAGGAATTCTATGAATAAAAACTCTCTTTGTGATGTCTGGCGCAGACTGAATCCTTCTAAAAGCAAATTCACCTGGTTTAGGTTTAACACCAATAATAATCGAGTTTCTAAAGCCAGACTTGATCGTTTTTATATCCCCTTTAGTTTCACTCCGTCTGTTCGTACATGCTCAATTTTTCCCTGTTCGCTCTCTGATCATTCTGCTGTTTCTCTTGTATTCAGCACTTCCTCTCTTCATCCCACCAAAAGTGCCTACTGGCACTTTAATAACTCCCTTCTTGATGATATAAATTACCGTGAGATCATTCAGCAATTTTGGGCCAATTGGCAAACAGAAAAACACACATTTCGTAATATTCTTTCTTGGTGGGACCTGGGTAAAGCTCAAATTAAAAAGCTTACCCAGAGTTACTGTTCCAAAATTGCACAAGAAAAACGTAGAGTATTTCAAGATATCAATCAATACATTGATACTCTTCAGTCTACGCCAGACATCACACCAGAGACTAAAAAAGTTCTGCAACAGCAGAGGGAAGAGTTAAATCTATTCTTGAAAAATAAAGCCCAGGGTGCCCTCGTCAGATCCCGCTTTCAGCATATTAATGAAGTAGATACCAGTTCTTCCTATTTCTTCCATCTCGAGCAATCTCACTCTCAATCTAAAAATCTGTCTTGTGTTCGCCTTCCCTCGGGGTCACTCACAGAGGACCTCGCAGAAATCCAAACCCATTGCCGCAACTACTACAAAGACTTATATAGTTCTGTTCAAACTGACGAGGGCGCCCTCGAAGATCTCATACGAGATTTATCTCAGTTAGACCCCGCGGACGCAGAGGACCTTGATGCTCCTCTGCGCCCCGAGGAACTTGATGCCGTTATCAAGCAGCTTGGCAAAAACAAAACTCCTGGTTTCGATGGGCTTACTTCCGAATTCCTTTCTTCTTTTTGGCCCTTGTTTAAAAACGATCTGTTTGAAGTTCTACTATTCGCAACAAATTCTGGTACCCTCCCCAACTCCTTTCACAAAGCAATAATTACTCTGATCCCCAAAAAGGGAGACCTTTCTGACCTGTCCAATTGGCGTCCTGTCTCCTTACTCAATACAGATTATAAAATGTTTGCCAAGCTGCTTGCTAACCGTTTAAAACAATCAATGAACGATATTATCAAAGAAGATCAGTCTTACTGCGTCCCCGGACGCAGTATTTATGATAATCTAAATCTTATCCGAGACGCCCTTTATTATTGTAACCATAACAACCTACCTTTGGCCGTGGTCAACCTTGATCAGAGAAAAGCTTTCGACAATGTTGACCACGGCTACCTTTTCAAAACAATGAGAGCCATGGGATTTGGGGACAAATTTGTTTCTTACCTGGATCTTTTGTACAGCGGCGCCGAGAGCCACATCAAAGTCTGCGGCTCTTTGACCGCATCATTTCCTTTTGAAAAGGGCATACGTCAAGGATGCCCGCTCTCGGGGCTGCTGTACACAATAGCCATTGAACCGTTCCTTAACAGATTACGTAATGATCTATCAGGCGCAAGCCTGCTCCTCCCTAATACAAATAGACATTGCTCAGTCTCGGCTTATGCAGACGATGTTTCTATATTCGTCACCTCCGATGAGGGATTTGATATTATTAATAATGCCTATAGTTTATTCAGTAAATCCTCTGCTGCACGTCTGAATTACCAGAAATCCAAGGGTCTATGGGTCGGCTGTTGGACCGATAGAATCGACAAGCCCCTTTCTTTCCACTGGAACAATCAAGGTTTACCCTTTCTTGGAGTTCACCTAGGTAATAACAACACCTACACTCAAGAAAACTGGGTTCAATGCAAAAATAAACTTCGAAAAACTCTCTCCTTCTGGATCCGTCTTTCAAATTCTCTATCATTCAAAGGAAAAATTCTTGTCGCCAATCAACTCGCCGCCTCCAAACTCTTTCACTGTATTGCTGTTCTCCCTTGTCCTAATAACATCCTAGGTGAACTCCAAGACATGCTTGTCGATTTTATCTGGTCCAACAAAAAACACTTCCTCAAAAGACAACTTCTCTTCCAAAACCCCGATAAAGGTGGACTTGGTTTAGCATGTCTCCAAGCACGCAGCCTCACTTTCAGATTCAACCGTATCCAACGCTATCTCCAATTCAATTGCCATCCTTGTTTCTGTTTAATGGATTACTTTCTTCGACAATACAAACACTTTAACCTTGATTACCAAATCTTTCTCACCGAAATCGATTCTAAATATCTCACCAGTCTGCCTGTTTTCTACAGTGAGGTCCTGCGTGCTTGGACGACACTCGGAGCTCGAGTTGAAACACCCGCCAAATCAATCAACCATGTTATAAATCTCCCCCTAATCTACCCTCCTTTCATCCGTGACTTACCCGGGCACTCGGTTCTCTCTGCTCGACTCCTCGCGGGTGGAGTCGGGCTCGTGAGGGACCTCATCAACCCGAACGCTGGCACCTGGCTGAATGCTGAGAATCTTCACCTTCCAACCTCGAGTCTCCGTCTTCCTTCTCTCCGTCTTCTACAAAATGAACTCTCTCGCCTGCACCATGCCATTTCTACATCCTTTCCGTCACTCTTCGATAAGGCCGGACTTCTTCAGGACTTACCTATCTCCACCTTCGCCTCTCGCCCTGAATCACCCGGCCAAGTTTTCCTGGACGGTAAAACGGACGCCCTCACTGCAACCTCAAAATCTGTCTATGGAAAGTTTAATGCCCACGTCAACAAACTCTCTTCATCTACATCTACCCACTGGCATGAACTTGGTTTCCTCCCTCCTTCACACAACATCCCATGGAAAGTCATCTACCAACTGCCAACTTCCAAGAAGGAGGGAGATGTCCAGTTCAAACTCTTCCACAACATCCTGCCGTCTCTTACCGTCCTTCACCACTTGAATCCTGCTATCCCGTCATCCTGCGGCTGGTGCGACGAGAGAGGTACGATTCATCACCTCTTCATCATCTGTCCGTCCATTCAACCCGCCCTCAACCTTCTCCACAAGCTACTTTCGCACCTTCTTCCGGATATCAAGCTGAACTTTGACCTTTACTGGGCCCTGATTCCTCACGCCCGGGGTCGAAGCAGGGAGACCGTGTGCCTAGCAAACTTCCTAATAATAAGTCTTAAAAATGTCATCTACTGGCTTTACCGAACCACTAATTTCTCCTCCCCCCTTATAGTATGGACCCATCGATTAAAAACAAAAGTCATTCTCGAGCACAATTATTTTATCTTCACCAACTCTCTTAACAAATTCCTTCTTAAATGGTCCATCAATGATACTCTATTTACGATGCAAAATAATAATATAACATGGTTGATTTAATTCTGTAATAATTTAATTTGTCCCCCTCCCTCCCCAGGTCACCGAGGCGTGGGTAGTCGCCGCCCCTCCTGGGCGGGACGTGGTGTCGTTTCACCGCCCACCCCGGTGGCCTGACTTTTTCCCAACCGGGGCCTACTGGCAGTGGGCACGAGGTGCCCACATCCAGAACCCAGTGGGCCCCACTCCTCCTTCCCCTTCCTTCCCTTCCCCGAGTCCTCCCCTTCCCCGCTTAATTTTGACTGATTCCTGCTGATTGCTATTATTGCTAATTTACTGTCCATTCCATTTTACCATGTACTTCATGGTTATTGATCTAATTTATTTACTGTTTCATGTACAAATTTATCTCATTAATTGACTGTCAAGTTTACTTGATAATGTTTTCATTTTTGTACTGATTGATTTAATTATAATTCATGTATACTGATCTCATTAATTGACTGTCAGGTTTACTTGATAAAGTTTCAATTGTTGTACTGATTTAATTATAATTCTTTTACTTTTGTATATACTGTGTTCTTCAAGGATTTTGAAATAAAGTTTTCCTTGAAAAAAGTAAAAAAAAGTTATTTTATTTATTTTATTTATTTTATTTATTTTATTTATTTTATTTATTTTATTTATTTTATTTATTTTATTTATTTTATTTATTTTATTTATTTTATTTATTTTACTTATTTTATTTATTTTATTTATTTTATTTATTTTATTTATTTTATTTATTTTATTTATTTTATTTATTTTATTTATTTTATTTATTTTATTTATTTTATTTATTTTATTTATTTTATTTATTTTATTTATTTTATTTATTTTATTTATTTTATTTGGCGAGCGGACGTGTTTCTCTCGAGCTCCTGAGTAAGTAGTATATTTAGCTTCCATAACCTTGTAAGGTTCATGTTTTTTTCTTGTTTTTCTTGTATTATATTGTATATAGCTATAGCTAGACCAAGTCCACCCTGTATATTTGTTCATTTTGTTGTATTTAACTCCGTTTTTGGTTCATGTTTGTTGGGTTCCTTGCTTTGCTGGCCATCATGGCCGCGCGGGCAGGTCCCTCCACTGTTGGGCGTCCAGGCGTGACCACGGACGCCCATACCAATCCCATTGTTCCTGGTGCCGAACCATTCCCGGGCGTCACCAGGAACAATGGCATTGCGTTTCAAGCTGTGGAAAACTGTTCCCTCAATGAATATCTCACCAGCTTTTCTCGTTCTTTTCCCGATCTTCGTATTTGTTCAGCGAGTAGAATTTCCAAAAATCGTATCGCTGTTTACCTGAGCTCGAGGGATGATGTCGCCGACGCCATATCCCACGGGTTGACGCACGGCGACTCATTTCTCGAGCTCACCCCTCTTGTTCAACCCACTACTCGCCTGACCCTCTCTAACGTGTACCCCGAAATACCAAACTCTGTACTTGTCCAAAATATCTCTAGTTTTTGTAAAGTTGTCTCGCCTATCCGACCCATACCCATTGGAATGAAAAACAAGGATCTCTCTCATGTAATGTCTTTTCGTCGGCAAGTCCAGGTATTGTTTAAGCCTAACATCACCCCTCCTGACAGTATCAACTTCTCCTTTTCCGGTGTTAATTACCGAGTCTTTCTTTCCACGGAGACGGTCCGCTGTTTCAACTGCGGAGAGTACGGTCATATTAGTAGATCTTGTAAGAAGCCCCCCACCCGTGATAATCAACAAGGTAAGCCCGACAATCCCCTGAACCCCCCTCCCAAATTCAAGCATCAGAAGTCCGACCCTAGACATCCTGCCAAAACGTCCAAACCCTCGACCTCTACTCTAGTCTCTCCCGAACGCGGCCCTCGACCCATGTCGGGGGCCGCGGGTTCAGCCGGACCCGTCGCGGGCGGAGGAGACCGGGAGCCCCGACCTGCGTCGGGGCCCAAGATCTCTTCAGGTGCACCTACGCACACGCCTGCTCGTGCCCGGTCCGCTGCAGCCGCTCCAGCTTCTGCTCCGGCTTCTGCCGGGACTTCCGCTGTGAGCGGTGGACGCCGGGGCTCCCGATCTGTGTCGGGGTCCCCCGGTTCTGGTCCCGCAGCGTCCGGTTATTCGGGCGGGGGTGCCTGGGCCTACGCCAGGCACTCCCCTGCCTCCGGTGCCGACGAAATGGACACTCACAATTTCGTCTGGGGCACTCCACCCGCCCCGACGAGATTGTATTCCGATGCCGTGACTAAACGCAAATTCTCCCCAACCCAATCCCCTGATGACGGTCCCCGCTTGATCCCCCTGAAGTCTCCTAGCTCCCAACGAAAACTAAGGAAAAGAACCCAACCGACTGCCCCCGCAGAACCCAGCACCCCCACTCTGACCCAAGCTCTAGACTTCACCCAAAAACCCACGGCATCGTCAGTTCCTTCCACCCAACCCTCCCCCACCCCTTCATCCCAACCCTCCCCCACCCCTTCATCCCAACCCACCCCTATGCCTCCCTCCCAATCCACACCTTTCCCTTCCTCCCAACCCACCCCAATCCCTTCCTCCCAACCCACCCCAATCCCTTCCTCCCAACCCACCCCACTCCCCTCACCCACCCCTGACCCTACCCTAGTTGTCCCTGAAACTCCCCATCCCTCATCCAATCCAAATACCCTTTCCCCTGCTCCATCCACTCTTACCACCATGTCCACCTCTGACCGTCTCTCCGTGGATGAAGCCAGCGAGGACTCGTCTCTGTGGGAGGAGGAGGAGGAAATCTATCCTACCTCCCTTCCAACCCTAAAAAAACCTCTCGATCACCAAGACCTTGTTAAATTCATCTCGTCTGTGAAATGTCAACGAAAACCTAAAGAAATTGCACGCAAATTCACCCATAACATACCTGGACTTGTTCGTCAACTCAAGCCCTTACGTAACAGCCCACTCCTTCAAAAAGCTATGCAGCAGAGGATAAAGAATCTCATAAAGAAACTCGAAGCTTAATAACTCTCTTACAATGGATTTCTTTGTTAGATTCTTTTCCCTCTCCTTTGTAATGGCACTGTCACTAATTACCCTAAACACCGGAGGCTGTTGCAATATCACCCGTAATGCCTCTCTGAAAGATTATTTCGAACTTCTTTCCCCCAAAAATGATATTATTCTTCTGCAGGAAACTTATAACGTTAAAAGTAATCACCCCTGCTGGAAAAATTGGCCCAACTACATCCCTATTTGTGCTCCTGGGAGTGCACCCGGATCTGGAGTCACCACACTTATTCGCCGTAATATCGAAGCAATAGCCTCCGGTGTTATCGCCAGTGGATCTATTTTATATGTTAAAGTTAAAATTAATAATGATGTTTTCAATATTTATAATGTCCTTATTCCTCAATCTAACCCCTTTGCTCTTAAGTATATCAATGATATGGATCTCCATTGTAATCAATGTAGTGACGGTGCCATTATTATCGGAGGTGACTTCAATTGTACTGATAATCCTTCTATAGATCGTCTGAATAAGCCGACTGAGCATAGACCCCAAATCTCAATGGCTCTCAGGAATTCTATGAATAAAAACTCTCTTTGTGATGTCTGGCGCAGACTGAATCCTTCTAAAAGCAAATTCACCTGGTTTAGGTTTAACACCAATAATAATCGAGTTTCTAAAGCCAGACTTGATCGTTTTTATATCCCCTTTAGTTTCACTCCGTCTGTTCGTACCTGCTCAATTTTTCCCTGTTCGCTCTCTGATCATTCTGCTGTTTCTCTTGTATTCAGCACTTCCTCTCTTCATCCCACCAAAAGTGCCTACTGGCACTTTAATAACTCCCTTCTTGATGATATAAATTACCGTGAGATCATTCAGCAATTTTGGGCCAATTGGCAAACAGAAAAACACACATTTCGTAATATTCTTTCTTGGTGGGACCTGGGTAAAGCTCAAATTAAAAAGCTTACCCAGAGTTACTGTTCCAAAATTGCACAAGAAAAACGTAGAGTATTTCAAGATATCAATCAATACATTGATACTCTTCAGTCTACGCCAGACATCACACCAGAGACTAAAAAAGTTCTGCAACAGCAGAGGGAGGAGTTAAATCTATTCTTGAAAAATAAAGCCCAGGGTGCCCTCGTCAGATCCCGCTTTCAGCATATTAATGAAGTAGATACCAGTTCTTCCTATTTCTTCCATCTCGAGCAATCTCACTCTCAATCTAAAAATCTGTCTTGTGTTCGCCTTCCCTCGGGGTCACTCACAGAGGACCCCGCAGAAATTCAAACCCATTGCCGCAACTACTACAAAGACTTATATAGTTCTGTTCAAACTGACGAGGGCGCCCTCGAAGATCTCATACGAGATTTATCTCAGTTAGACCCCGCGGACGCAGAGGACCTTGATGCTCCTCTGCGCCCCGAGGAACTTGATGCCGTTATCAAGCAGCTTGGCAAAAACAAAACTCCTGGTTTCGATGGGCTTACTTCCGAATTCCTTTCTTCTTTTTGGCCCTTGTTTAAAAACGATCTGTTTGAAGTTCTACTATTCGCAACAAATTCTGGTACCCTCCCCAACTCCTTTCACAAAGCAATAATTACTCTGATCCCCAAAAAGGGAGACCTTTCTGACCTGTCCAATTGGCGTCCTGTCTCCTTACTCAATACAGATTATAAAATTTTTGCCAAGCTGCTTGCTAACCGTTTAAAACAATCAATGAACGATATTATCAAAGAAGATCAGTCTTACTGCGTCCCCGGACGCAGTATTTATGATAATCTAAATCTTATCCGAGACGCCCTTTATTATTGTAACCATAACAACCTACCTTTGGCCGTGGTCAACCTTGATCAGAGAAAAGCTTTCGACAATGTTGACCACGGCTACCTTTTCAAAACAATGAGAGCCATGGGATTTGGGGACAAATTTGTTTCTTACCTGGATCTTTTGTACAGCGGCGCCGAGAGCCACATCAAAGTCTGCGGCTCTTTGACCGCATCTTTTCCTTTTGAAAAGGGCATACGTCAAGGATGCCCGCTCTCGGGGCTGCTGTACACAATAGCCATTGAACCGTTCCTTAACAGATTACGTAATGATCTATCAGGCGCAAGCCTGCTCCTCCCTACTACAAATAGACATTGCTCAGTCTCGGCTTATGCAGACGATGTTTCTATATTCGTCACCTCCGATGAGGGATTTGATATTATTAATAATGCCTATAGTTTATTCAGTAAATCCTCTGCTGCACGTCTGAATTACCAGAAATCCAAGGGTCTATGGGTCGGCTGTTGGACCGATAGAATCGACAAGCCCCTTTCTTTCCACTGGAACAATCAAGGTTTACCCTTTCTTGGAGTTCACCTAGGTAATAACAACACCTACACTCAAGAAAACTGGGTTCAATGCAAAAATAAACTTCGAAAAACTCTCTCCTTCTGGATCCGTCTTTCAAATTCTCTATCATTCAAAGGAAAAATTATTGTCGCCAATCAACTCGCCGCCTCCAAACTCTTTCACTGTATTGCTGTTCTCCCTTGTCCTAATAACATCCTAGGTGAACTCCAAGACTTGCTTGTCGATTTTATCTGGTCCAACAAAAAACACTTCCTCAAAAGACAACTTCTCTTCCAAAACCCCGATAAAGGTGGACTTGGTTTAGCATGTCTCCAAGCACGCAGCCTCACTTTCAGATTCAACCGTATCCAACGCTATCTCCAATTCAATTGCCATCCTTGTTTCTGTTTAATGGATTACTTTCTTCGACAATACAAACACTTTAACCTTGATTACCAAATCTTTCTCACCGAAATCGATTCTAAATATCTCACCAGTCTGCCTGTTTTCTACAGTGAGGTCCTGCGTGCTTGGACGACACTCGGAGCTCGAGTTGAAACACCCGCCAAATCAATCAACCATGTTATAAATCTCCCCCTAATCTACCCTCCTTTCATCCGTGACTTACCCGGGCACTCGGTTCTCTCTGCTCGACTCCTCGCGGGTGGAGTCGGGCTCGTGAGGGACCTCATCAACCCGAACGCTGGCACCTGGCTGAATGCTGAGAATCTTCACCTTCCAACCTCGAGTCTCCGTCTTCCTTCTCTCCGTCTTCTACAAAATGAACTCTCTCGCCTGCACCATGCCATTTCTACATCCTTTCCGTCACTCTTCGATAAGGCCGGACTTCTTCAGGACTTACCTATCTCCACCTTCGCCTCTCGCCCTGAATCACCCGGCCAAGTTTTCCTGGACGGTAAAACGGACGCCCTCACTGCAACCTCAAAATCTGTCTATGGAAAGTTTAATGCCCACGTCAACAAACTCTCTTCATCTACATCTACCCACTGGCATGAACTTGGTTTCCTCCCTCCTTCACACAACATCCCATGGAAAGTCATCTACCAACTGCCAACTTCCAAGAAGGAGGGAGATGTCCAGTTCAAACTCTTCCACAACATCCTGCCGTCTCTTACCGTCCTTCATCACTTGAATCCTGCTATCCCGTCATCCTGCGGCTGGTGCGGCGAGAGAGGTACGATTCATCACCTCTTCATCATCTGTCCGTCCATTCAACCCGCCCTCAACCTTCTCCACAAGCTACTTTCGCACCTCCTTCCGGATATCAAGCTGAACTTTGACCTTTACTGGGCCCTGATTCCTCACGCCCGGGGTCGAAGCAGGGAGACCGTGTGCCTAGCAAACTTCCTAATAATAAGTCTTAAAAATGTCATCTACTGGCTTTACCGAACCACTAATTTCTCCTCCCCCCTTATAGTATGGACCCATCGATTAAAAACAAAAGTCATTCTCGAGCACAATTATTTTATCTTCACCAACTCTCTTAACAAATTCCTTCTTAAATGGTCCATCAATGATACTCTATTTACGATGCAAAATAATAATATAACATGGTTGATTTAATTCTGTAATAATTTAATTTGTTCCCCTCCCTCCCCAGGTCACCGAGGCGTGGGTAGTCGCCGCCCCTCCTGGGCGGGACGTGGTGTCGTTTCACCGCCCACTCCGGTGGCCTGACTTTTTCCCAACCGGGGCCTACTGGCAGTGGGCACGAGGTGCCCACATCCAGAACCCAGTGGGCCCCACTCCTCCTTCCCCTTACTTCCCTTCCCCGAGTCCTCCCCTTCCCCGCTTAATTTTGACTGATTCCTGCTGATTGCTATTATTGCTAATTTACTGTCCAGTCCATTTTACCATGTACTTCATGGTTATTGATCTAATTTATTTACTGTTTCATGTAAAAATTGATCTCATTAACTGACTGTCAAGTTTACTTAATACTGTTTTCATTTTTGTACTGATTGATTTAATTATAATTCATGTATACTGATCTCATTAATTGACTGTCAGGTTTACTTGATAAAGTTTCAATTGTTGTACTGATTTAATTATAATTCTTTTACTTTTGTATATACTGTGTTCTTCAAGGATTTTGAAATAAAGTTTTCCTTGAAAAAAGTAAAAAAAAGTTATTTTATTTATTTTATTTATTTTATTTATTTTATTTATTTTATTTATTTTATTTATTTTATTTATTTTATTTATTTTATTTATTTTATTTATTTTATTTATTTTATTTATTTTATTTATTTTATTTATTTTATTTATTTTATTTATTTTATTTATTTTATTTATTTTATTTATTTTATTTATTTTATTTATTTTATTTATTTCTGGCAATATAGGTTTTCCCGGCCAATTTCCCCCAGTTTTCGTTCATTGTTGTAACGCCTGGCTCATTCAATTTAAATTTAAATTGAATGATCACATTCGACGATCCAAAATATTCATTTAAATTCACTATCCGAGCATTCTATCGATTTTTACTTTTACTCGTACCTGTAAAAGATGCATTCAAATTAAAAGTACGGTATCGTATTGTTCATTTAATTTCGTCTTGACCAGCAGTAAGGGGTTAAACGGGCATTCATTTTTATTAATGGGCAAACATAATTAATCAAATCATAATCTAATCATTTCTTGTTTTAAGTGCACAACATACATACTATCTCTGCGCACTTCACATCATTTAAAACAATAAAAATAAACCAAATTACATAGATAATAAAAGAAACTACAATAATACTACAATAAAATACAAACTGTTTATGACGACTTTTATACGATGGACAAGTAGACTGTGAAACAACAGCATTTACATGTAGCTACAATAATAAGATTCAAGATTCAAGATTCAAATTTTATTCGATCACGTTAAAAACATGAACATTTTCTTTCCAGTGCATTATCAAGAAGCATTCAAAACATTCAAAAACATGAACTCTGATAAAATATATAAATATAAAAACAAAGTCACTAAAAAAGTCACTAAAAATGCACTATAAAGACTAAGACAAGTCACTGAAATGAAATATTCACCAAAACACACAAAAATACATAATCAATCAATTCGGGAAGTAAAGTGGGAGGGGACATTAGAGGAAGGGAATGGCAAAAAAAAATTTGCAGGGAGGTGGGTGATGGCAGTATGGAGCGAAGGAAAGGGAGGGAAATGGTACATGTAGATGATGGCAATGAGGAGAAGGGAGAGGCATTTGGGGGCAAAGGAGGGGAGAGAAGGGTTGGATGAGTGGAGAGAGGGAGGTGGAAGAAGGGGGGGGGGGGGGGGTGGAGAAGGGGGAGCGGAAATGCAAACCATAATTATCTAGTAAAACTTAAATTAAACATTTGAATAGCCCATGGTAAAATTGAAGATTTCAATCTATTTGTTTTGAGGGCGAGTTGGCGTACCCTACCAGATCGGTTCTGAATAATGAAGGGGTTGAGAGGATGGGTCGAATCGGATAATATTTCATTGAATTTGTTTGTGACATGATTCTGTGCGATTTCTTGGATACCCTGAAAATCAGTGCCAATGATCTTCCCTGCTTGTTTGTCTATACGTTGGAGTTTCTTAAGATTGCACAAAGTGAGTGACTTAAACCAACTAATACAAAAAAAAATTACAATGGATTGAATGGTACTCTGATAAAAAAAGTATAAGAATCTGGTGACTAACATTACAAGATTTCAATTTCCTTAAAAAGTACAGCCGTTGGTTGGATTTTTTTGAAATTCTGGTTGTGTTTGCATTTCAATTTACTTTGTCATCTACCAATGTACCCAAGTACTTATACTCATGGACCACTTCGACAGGCGTACCATTGATTTCCACAGGTTCTGTAATGATCCTTATTTTCCGGAAATCAAATATCATTTCTTTAGTTTTATGTACATTTAAAATTAAATGATTTTGGTCACACCATTCAACAAATTTGTTGATTGCATTCTTATACTCAATCTCACAGTTATTGGTAATCAATCCAGAGCGGTATAAATGAGTCTTAAGAAGAGTTTTAAAAGACTCATACGTAGGAACATCACGAATATTAGACGGGAGTTCATTCCATAATTTGGGAGTAACAACAGCAAAAGCTCGATTTCCGTAGTATGTAATTTTAGTGAAGTTTAGAGGCAGAGGCTGCAAACGAATCTCGCCACTCTGCCTTGTGACTCTCTGTGAGATGCAGAGCTTCAGTAACTCACTAAGGTAGATTGGCGGATTAATATTCTTATAATTTTGTAGGTGATAGCTAAAATTGTATAGCGAATCCTCTGCTGAATAGGTAACCAATGTAGATCCATAAGAATAGGAGTAATACTCATACGCGCTCCGGATCTAACCAGGAGACGAGCAGCAGAATTTTGAATGATTTGCAGTTTCCTAATTTGCATGAAATTTGCATGAAGACCAAAAAGAAGGCTAATTATTTCACCTTTTATCAAGCATCTTTTCCTGCATGTCCACATTCCTGCATGTCCGTATTCCCATAAAAGTTTGAGTTATCTCAACGTAAATCATATCTGACGTCTTCAATCCGTAGATGCACACCTCTTTTTCTTAACTAAGTCTTTAAACAGATAAGATGGCGAGCCTACGGGAGGGGATCGTCTGATGGAATCGGCCGGAAAAAAAATCAAATTACCAAAGAGATGTGTTTCTGATGGTACAACCTTTGCCAAACATACATGCCCCGATGTCTTGCACAAGAAGAGATCGACGGATGAATTAGAACAAAAAGGACAGTAAACACAGTTCAAAAGTTAAATGATTGACATGTCAACATACAAATGCCCCTAATTGTTTGGTCAAACTTTAAAACAAACAAGGATAAACAGTAAAAAAGAAAATTCCTTAGCCATTTTCATTTTATTAGTTCGTTACATCATCCATCCCCCATATCAGTTCAGATGTTACATTATAAAGGTTACACAATTTTCCATTACAAATGTTATTTTTTTTCACCTCAGAAGACAATCGGAAAATATATCAATTAAACAAATCTTATTACTTTGAATAACCATTTTATGAAAATGATTGCCCATACACGAATAAGAAAAGAAAAGCATGGTCATACGTCATATACGCACACCGACGTTCGCTAATTTGAATGCTTCAACCAACCGTCAAAGGATTTCACAAAACTCAGTGTAAAGCCCAGTTCATACTTCATGCGAATGCGTATGCGAAGCGAATTCGTCAAGGTAACGGAGAACGTCACAATGAAACTTCAATTGTTGACGTCATGAAATTCGCTTCGCATTCGCATTCGCATTCGCATGAAGTATGAACCGGGCTTAAGAATGCAACAAATGAAGTCTTGAGTGCACCAAAACAAAATACATGTAGAATGCCCTAAACGAAAACGAACATTAGGAACAAAATCTTGGGTGCTGTAAAAACATTGAATGAACAATACGATACTTATCATGAGATAACTCAGACTTGTGAATGTGGATATGCAGGAAAAGATGCTTGAAAAAAGATGAAATATATTTGCCCATTAATAGAAATGAATGCCCGATCAACACTTTGGTGCAGACGAAATTGAATGAACAATACGATACTTTGAATTTGAATGCATCTTTTACAGGCACGAGTGAAGCTAAAAGACGATATAGCAGAGATATATTCGAGTCCGTCACAAGTCTCTGCAAGTCTCTGCAAGTCTCTGCAAGTCCATCACAAGCCCTCCAGTCCAAATCCCAATCACAAGCCATTCAAATGGGGGGGGGGGGGGGGGGGGGGGGTTACCCCTCTGCCCCATATCGTGCTGGGTATAACCGGTGCTGGAGATAAGGGCAAAAATAGTTGTGTTGCCCTTCCGTGACCGACCCTGAAAGTCACAAAAACTCGGGTCGCGTTTTTTTAAAGGAATTTTCAAAATCTCACCTTTTCCCGCATAAAATGAACAAGTTTGATTAAAATTATATTACATAACACGTCGTACAAGTCTTCAGAGGTATGCATTCCTTTCCAGGTGCCAGGCATGCGGATCACACAATACATTCAAAGAAACTAAAGTAATGCAAATGATGTAGTGTAGGATATAAACCCATGCTGGAAGGAGTCTTTTCTAAGTGTGATAGGCATAGCGGAATCAGAGCTGACCATTTCAGCTCCGGTCTTGTTCATTGCAATAATGAATACCGACTCGTCCGAAAACGACTTAGTGCGCCGCCAGCGGCAAGCCGGGAAAGGCCAATTTCCCACTTTCGGGGTCGACATCGCGTCTATCATGTTGTATTAGATGGTGGACAGTACAGTAGTATGGATTTCGCGCGAATGCGAGTGGATGAGTTAAAGACATTTTTGACTAATCGGGGAATATCTTGTGCGGGAAAGAAGAGAGAAGAGTTGATAGATTTAGCGGAGAAGGGGTGTAAAGAAGTACGGTCGATGCATTGGCGATACCCACTTCCGGTTTTGCGATGTCGACTTTTTCCCATGATGCACTGCGCAATTTGGCCGCTTGCCGCTGGCGGCGCCCTTGTTGTGAATCGACCGAATTGCAGGCCAATGCTGACGATATCCAGAACTTATCGGCTTCTATAAATGCCATGCATGATATGCTGGCATCGCTGGTTCATTCCCGTGATTGCCCATCTGGACGTGCGAAGCACGCCGGCTCCGGCAACTCTGCGGGTAGTCCGCCACCTCGGTTCGAAGTATCAGCCCAATATGACGTGAGTTTGAGGAAGAGCTGTTAATTAAGCCAGGAAGCTCCGGCCTATGACCCAGCTCAATCCGAGTTTGATCTGACCAGTGTACTGGCGGATAACCAAGCCAATACAGCGAAAACTGAATTTGACGGTCTTGTAAGTGATTATTTACAATGCATATGCGTAGCAAGGTAATTTTTATTGGGGGGGGGGGGGGGGGTAAACGTGAAAAAGGGCACCCGATATATCCATGCTGAGAGGTAGACAGGGATTTTTTACAGATCAAAAAGGAAGCGGGGACATAGGCCTAATTGTCCTACTATTTAAAGTGGACATTTTACAGAAAATACTACAAATAGATATGCTTCACAATTATGTAAGAAAAGTAGAAATAACATTTCATTTTTTCGAATTCTGCTGCAACCCTGGGAAAGGCATTTTTTTTAGACACCCTGTATAAGATCTGAATGGCCCATTGGCTGTGAGAAGTGAAAAAACATTCGCTAAATAACCATTTCTTGATCAATAGATTTGTTTTGAAAGACATGCAATTTAATTTAAAATTTAAATTTAAAAAATTGATGTCATTAACATTAAATTGCAAAAAATAAACAATGTAACATTACATACAGTTTTGGCCGATGGGGGCCACTTGGGTCTCAAATGGGCTTGCCCAAACTGGTCCTACAATAGTAACCAGGCACGCTATAAATGCAAGCAATACATTGTGTGGTTTCCCATCCAAGTTCTGCCTGCAATTAACGTTGCTTAACTTCAGTAATGCGCCACTTGCTCTTCCACTGAGCCAACAATTTTTATTATTTTGAACAACGAGAGTATTTGAATCCAGCTCCCTCCACACATTCGACTGGAAAGGGCATAGATCCATATTGTTTGTACAGCTTATTGGCCAGCTACGTACTCTTAACAATTTAGGGAAAATTGTGCAGTGATGTTGCCAAGGATTTTCATTGGGGACACAATAATTATGAGTGGGGCACCAGCATTCGCAACTGGCTGTGGCAAGGAGGGCACCAGCATTTTTAGTGGGGACACAGGGGGCACCAGAATGTTTAGTGAGAGCACAGGGAAACTAAATTTTTCAGTGGGGGCACTGAGGGAACTAATATTTTTCAGTGGGGGCACTATCATTTCCAGTGAGGGCACACTAGGGCCAGCAGCATGAAGGAAATTATTTTAATGTTGCGGCGATTGTGTACTTATACGGGCCCCGTTCATAGGCACAGCAAGGTCATTTCTATTTGGGGGGGGGGGGGGGGGGGGGTAGACGTGAAAAAGGGCACTCGATATATCGGGGGCACAGGGGGCACTAACATGTTTAGGGCACAGGGGCCACTAACATTGTTCAGTAGGGGGCACAAGGGTACTATAATTTCCAGCAAGGGCACACTAGGACCAGCAGCATGAAGGAAATTATTTTAATGTTGCGTCGATTGTGTACTTACAGGCTCCGTTCCTATAGCTTGCGACATAAAACACAGGTATGTCGTAGATACATGTAGAGGGCATGGTTTTGATCTTTTGTGGGACGGAAATTTTGGGGTACAAAAAGAAAGGGGGAAAAAAGAAGGGCACTCTGAAAATATTGGGGAGCTAAATACCCCCCTTACCCCCACCCCCCCCCCCCCCCCCCCCCCCCCCCCCCCCCGCTGGCTACGCCTATGCAATGACAGTGGGGCTAAGGGCCCAGAGATATTCAGCAACCTCGCAGAAAGAGCTGTAAAAGCGGTAACGTTGCCAATCAAGAAGAAGACGTATGCAAAAATTGCAGAAAAATACGTCACACCGTCTAATGCGGTAGCCGTGTCGGCACCCAGAATAGACAATGAACTTTGGGGAACCATCCCTGCCTCAGCTAGATCCCAGGATGTGATCTTACAGAAAATACAGAAACAAATTATCAAAGCTTTGCTTCCTTATTGCAACATACTTACCGAGTTGCGTGATGCAACAAAGTCGGGACGGGTTGTGAACATTGACACGGTAAAGGAACATAGCCGTGGACGATCCACATGACAATATAAATCAACCAAGCCATCTACTGCTAACGAAGCCTACTTCAGAAAAAAAACGGGTATGTAAAATCAGACTTGGTATCTCCTCCATCGGCATGTGCCGGGAGACTAAGATTGCACAGGGACAATAATGGTCTCGAGTCACTTCTGATAGATGGATTCTCAGTACCATATCAGGATGTAACATTGATTTTTTGAGCACTCCTACTCAAACCTCAAAACCTCAAATGAAAACCCTCTCAAATCGAGAATCACTTGTGATCAATACTGAGCTCAGTGAACTTCTGCACAAATGTGCAATCAGAGAAGTTGCTCCATCTGAATGTCGGTTTCTGTCTAATATTTTTCTGATAGTGAAAAAGACAGGTGGTTTGAGACCAGTTATTAATTTGAAGGATCTCAACAAATTCATTCCGTACGAGCACTTCAAAATGGAAAACATTAAGCTCGTAAAAAACGTCATTCAAGTAAATGACTGTCTTACGTCAATTGATCTAAAAGACGCTTACTTTTCTATTCCTATATGTGAGAAGGATCCACCTTACTTCTGCTTCTCATGGTCAGAAAAGTTTTTCTGCTTTACTTGTTTACCGTTTGGCTTATCATCAGTCCCAAGAATTGTTAAAAAGGTTATGAAACCTGTAGTGGCATCAGCCAGAAGGCGAGGTATTCGCTTGGTCATTTATCTAGATGACGTTCTGATCATGTCTTCTTCAAAAGAAGAAAGCATCACAAACACTATCCCTTCGTGATAAAACTTCTTGAGAATCGTTGGTTTGTCATTAATTATAAGAAATCTTCCCTGATCCCTGATACCAAAATATCATACTTGGGATTTATACTCGACTCGGAATTAATGTCCATTCACATCCCAAAAACTATATAAGGTCGAAAAACTCAAGCTTGAATATCGGCAGGCCAAATGCATTGGCCTCATTGTTTCAACGTTTGAAGATTTTCCTCAAGGAAAATTACATTACCGACAGATTGAATTGGCCAAAGTAAAAGCATTTCAGCTTGCATCGGGCAATTATGAAGGGTTAGGACCGACCGGGATGGTGAGGAGAGTTGAGCCACTCCTCATCCATGAAAAGTCCCAAATAGTCAGCGTCTCCAACAGCCTCTCCTAACCAAACTCCTGCTGCCCGGCTTCTCGTGCCGACCCCTGTTTAGAACGGAGGGCAGATGTGTGGAAGGCGAGTATCTGGCGCCTAAAAACCGGATTGCTCCGGGCAGGTGGGGTTCGTTAGCCATGGGAGGCAGTTCACTAGGAGATGGTACTCTGATTCCAAACCCGGGCAGGTGGGGCTCGTCAGCCGCGGTTGGCAACCCATCTATGAGAAGGAAAACTCTGACTTCGAACCCCAAAACCAGGCAGCAGTGTTTTTTGGTACCCTCCCTGGCAGATGAACTACTAGCTAGTCAATGGCAGGCAGGGGTTCGATCATCTCAACGGAAGGGGGGTTTTGCCTCTTTATCCACTTGAGTACTGCGGGGCAGTGCTTGTGTTCACCAGCCGTCGAGCCTTCGCTCTCCGTTGGATACTGACCACAGGAACCCAGAGAGTGCTACTACATCTGCGCAACGTAAGCTGCACTATAAACTTCTGGCGCAGGCAGTCGGGTAAAGACGAAGAGTAAGTTGGATGAAGCCTCATGGCGATGGAGTCCCTGGCAGTGCTGGCAGGCTTGAGTAGCTGGAAGCCAGTAGTACAGATCTCTACACATGAGCGACCTGGGAGTGATGGCCGCACATATCTTGAGGGCGACATGGGTGTGAGGTCCTTCTCAGGTGACCAGTCGGCCCTTTTAAGGGAGGCACCGTCTGCCCCAATCAGGGGACGCCCCAATAGAAGGTGGGGGTAATAAAAGCTCGCCCAAATCATTTCTGGCTGGCAGCCCACGGTCAGCGGGACTCCATATTGTGGGAAAAATCAAAAGGAAAACAAAAACAGACAACATCTTACCCTTGCGACTTAGAATGTTCGTTCGTACGCTACTCGACTCTTACCACAGACCCGAGAGGCGTACAGCGCTTATTGACAGAGAGCTTGCTCGATATTCTGTAGACATAGCAGCTCTGTCTCCTGCATGCAGGAGAACGTCTAGCTTGCACAGAGGAGCGTAGAGAAGCAAGAGTCGGCTTGGCAGTAGCTAACGCTGTTGTCGGGCAACGTCCTGTTCTTCCAAAGGCCATATCTGATAGGTTGATGGTCATGAAGCTTCCAGTCAGCAGCAAGACCTCCCTGATGATCATCAGTGCATATGCTCCGACCCTACCAAGCAATGACGAGATAAAACAGCAATTTTATAAGGATCTTTCTCATACTTTGCAAAGCATACCTACCGACGCCAGTCATCCTACTAGGAGACTTCAATGCACGAGTTGGCAAAGACAGTGCTACCTGGGATGGGGCTCTTGGCAAGTTTGGCAGAGGGAATTTCAATGCAAACGGAGAACTGCTTCTCTCAATATGCAAAGAGTTTGGTTTGGCAGTGACAGACACTTTCTTCAATATGCCAGACAAATGGTACTATTCGTGGCAGCACCCAAGATCCAAACGCTGGCACCTTCTGGACTTTGTCATCACTAAGAGATGCCACCAGCGCGATGTCTGCAAAACACGGGCAATGCGAGGTGCTGAGTGCAACACAGATCATTTGCTCATCCGTACCCAGTTAAGACTCCATGTCCACACTTCAAGAAACAAGTCTGCTGCAGCAACTAGGCGCAAGTTAAACCTCTCCAAACTTGACTCAGCTGAGGGTCGTGCCAACTTGCAGGTTGCTATTACTAACTCCATCAGTCAGGCTACCAACATCAGCGACACTGCTAGTATTGATAGCCATTGGGACACCATTTAGCAGGCTGTATACAGTGCATCATCAGAGTCACTTGGTCATTCATCACGACAGCATGCTGACTGGTTTGATGACAATGACTCACAGATCCAGAACCTTCTCCAGACCAAGCGTGCTGCTCATACAGCACATCTTTCCGATCCGTCATCACGCATCAACCTCAAATGCTTCCAGGAAGCCAGGGCAGTTCTGCAAAGGCATCTCCGTCACATGCAGGACAGTTGGTGGGACTCCAAAGCAACTGAACTACAACAGATGGCTGATGCTCATGACTCAAAAGGCTTCTACAGGTCTCTGAAAACCATCTTTGGGCATGGGAAATCACCATACTGTCCCATTCTTTCTGCTGACGGCAACACTCTCCACACCGAGAAATCAGAGATTACAAACCGTTGGCGTGAACATTTTGAGGTTCTCCTTAATAGGTCTACACCAACACAAGAGGACCTTCTTGACCTGATCCCCCAGCGGGCACTACATCAAGACCTCACTAGTTCACCTACTCTTGGGGATGTCAAACAGGTAGTGAAAAGCATATCCACTGGAAAGGCTCCTGGCCTTGATAGTCTTCCAGCTGAGCTGATATACAAGCATAGAGGCACACTCCTTCAGTAGACACTTCATAGCTTGTTCCTCCGCTGCTGGTATGGGAGACCGAAGAACTACCCACTGCTTTCAAAGATGCCCTTATAGTCACAATCTATAAGCGAAAAGGCAACCGTCAAGACTGTGGCAACTACCGAGGTATATCTCTACTTTTAATTGCTGGGAAGATCCTTGGGAAATTGATCCTTAAGAAGCTGCAGACGGTTGCTGCAAACATTCTGCCTGAAAGTCAGTGTGGTTTTCGAGCCGGGCGCAGCACCATTGACATGGTCTTCACCCTCCAACAACTACAAGAGAAATCACTGGAGCAAAACATGCCACTTTTCATTGCATTTATCGACTTTTCCAAAGCATTCGACTCGATCAGTGCCTAGACATCTACTATGGCCAATCCTTTCCAGATATGGCTGCCCAGAGAAGTCAGTCAACCTGATCAGAAAGTTCCATGATGGCATGTCCGGCCAAGTATCAATTGCTGGAACCTCATCCACCCCATTCACGATCAACCATGGAGTAAAGCAAGGATGTGTACTGGCGCCTACTTTGTTTACAATCTTCCTGTCGGCTGTATTGGAGGTCGTCTCCCTAAATGCGGCTGGTGGAGTCTATTATATACATAAAGACGCGCTTAGTCTTGGTTCAAGACGTTGTTACGTATATACGCGATAACTGGCCGCCGCGAGAGGGCGTTATCACGACAAACTATTAATAGCCACGAACCGCCAGTAACAACGTCTTGGGAATCTTGTAAAATCTCCCCCCGAAAAATGGGGGAAACTAGCTAGTGCGCATGCGTCAATTCTGTATGAAAATGAGGAACATTTTCTCTGCACGCACGCGCACATACGAAAAAGAGCTGCCATGAAGTTGCACAATAGTCTGGTAGCTATCTGTACGGCCGAAGGGGCGCTGGTAAGTTCGCGATCGAAGCTGCTAGCTCTGCTTTGCATTAATTGCAGGCAGCCGGCCGGCTGTCCGGCTATGCGCTAGCGGCTGCAGTGTTCACCGCTCGTGTTCGCATGCGACGTCTTGCAAATGTGACGATCGAAGCGAGGGAGATACGACGGGGAAGGTGCCGGGCGGGACCGGGCAGGCAACCTGGGTGATGGTGTGTGATCTGCGGGAAATTACTTGTTACATGCAAGAAATACTTCTCCATTGTATTAAACCGTCGGGGCTCGGACAACTCGACCGTTGGCCGACTCGACTCGACCGTTGAGACAATTAACTCGACCGTCTTTGCGTCAAATGGGAAGACACTAAGTCGTCCGTGGAAACAAGTCTTTCGTTGAGACAAGTCGTCCGTTGAATTGAAGTCGACTCGGAGGTAGGGGAATCGCTGGGGTCTCGGCGGGGATTCGCGTCCAGCCTCAAAGCAAACATGAGCCTGAATTTTTGTCGAGTTTCACCAGTGGAGAAAACCCGCAGGAGATCTAGAGTGCGTCTCAGTATCTTTGTGAACTGTGTGACAATCGAATCACCAGAGTACGACAATCTCCGTTTTCTCCGGCCGTAAAGACTAGGGCCTCGTGAGCTATTTGTGTTATTATTATCATCATCAAGGCCTTTTCTATTTTATATCTAAATCAAATAACCTAACAAGGTCTCCTTAGCACCATTATAATATATCATATTCAGGCCCGTTAAGATTTTCTGTTTATTATATTTCCATCATTCCAGGGCTTTTTAGTTCATTCCCCTCGGCCCTACCAAACAATCTAAATAGCACGGACCTGCTGTACCATCTTCATACTAATACTCGGGCGGTAGTAGTCACTATATCTATGCATAATGCATTTATTTATGTATTCAGAATGCGCGCTGCAACATTAGGCTAAGCAGGTGCGTGCGCACAACAAGGCTTCTACAAGATTCCCAAGACGTTGTTACTGGCGGTTCGTGGCTATTATAGTATTAATAGTTTGTCGTGATAACGCCCTCTCGCGGCGGCCGGTTATCGCGTATATACGTAACAACGTCTTGAACCAAGACTAGACGCGCTTGGATGGTAGCCTATTCAACCTGAAGCGGCTCCAAGCCAAAACAAAACAAAATAACATGAGATCCGAGTGCAGGACCTACTGTTTGCTGATGATGCTGCATTAGTAGCGCACTCTGAGGAAGATCTGCAGAGCCTTGTCAGTAAATTTGCCACAACAGCGTCTGCCTTTGGCCTGACCATAAATGCCAAGAAGACACAAGTCCTGTTTCAATCAGCACCGGGTATACCAGGCACTCAACCTACTATTCTGGTCCATGGTGAACCCCTTAAAACAGTGGACAAGTTCACATATCTCGGCAGCACAATAGCCAAGGACAACAGGCCGGACAGTGAAGTAACCACACGCATATCTGCTGCAGCTTCATCATTTTGGTCGCTTGCAAAAGCGACTTTGGTCACAGCGTGGTGTCAAGATATCCACCAAGTGCAAGGTCTACCAAGCAGCGGGTTCTGTCCAGTCTGCTGTATTCCACCGAGACATATGCGCTGTACCAAAAACACATCCGGAAATTCAACACCATGCAAATCCGCCACCTTCAACATCAAATGGTCTGAGCTGACCGTATTACCAACGCTGAAGTCCTCCGTAGAGCTGGTATGGTCAGCGCTGGATCAATGCTTCTTGCAAGACAGCTGCATTGGAGCGATCACCTTGTTCGCATGGAAGACTCGCGTCTGCCAAAAGCTGTGTTTTATGCATATGGGGAGCTTTCTTCCGGGGCTCTTCATAGAGGCCGTCCAAACCTACGATTCAAGGACTGCCTGAAGCGTCATTTACAATCAGCTGGGATTCCAACTGCCACTTGGCAAGATGCAGCTAGGGATAGGCCACTGTGGCGTTCCCTCACTAAACGTGGGGTCGCTACAGCAGAGCAATCAAATGAGAGTGCAGCTGAGGTGAGGAGAATGCGGATACACAACAATTAAGCAGCTCAGGTCGCAAGATGTCTCCCTATAGAGTGCAGATACTGCGGACGCCAGATATCATCCAGAATTGGACTGTATTCCCATGAGAGAAAATGCCAACCAAACTGAGTCACCCCGACAGTCCTACCACCCCATTTCTTGAAGAGATTAAATGGTGGTTGTCTATTTCCTCTGATGGAGTAAATTGTAATATATAATTACCATCCATCGATGTTGTTATCTCCATAAATGCCAGTAAACTGGGCTGGGGAGCGGTCTGTGATACAGACAATTCTTTATGCACAAGTGGACAGACGCCCATAAAAAGCTTCACATTAATGTTTTGGAGCTCATGGCTGTACAAAATGCACTTCTCAGTTTGTGGAAAAATGCACATGTTCTCATAAAATTAGATAACAGCACAGCTGTATCATATATTTCAAAGATGGGAGGCTCTAGTCTATGGTTTCTTTAAACCAGATTTCAACCTCGATTTTCAAGTGGTGCTTAACATTTATTTATCTGCAACACACATTGCCGGCCAAACCAATGTCGCGGCTGATTTTCTTTCTCGTACAGAGTCGAACAAAGAATTAAGTATCAAGTCAGTAGTATTTGATCTTATTGTCAGGCAGACCTTTTGCCCTGACGTTGACCTGTTTGCATCTTGTGAAATTAGAAAATTGAATTGTTACGTTTCATGGAAAAAAGATCCATATGCCTGGGCTGTAGATGCATTTATAATTTCTTGGTCGAATTTATCTCCTTACATCTTCCCTCCATTTTGTTTGCTACCCAGAATTATGGACAGGATTTCCAGAGACAGGGCAGACTTGTATCTAGTAATCGCCCCCTTGTGGCCAACCGAAGCCTGGTTCCCTCAGCTACTCTCGATGAGTGTAGCACAACCAATCCAACTCCCACAGTCGGCCCTCAGCCAACCTCAGAAAATCCAACATCTGAACTTAACATTAGCCGCTTGGATCATCTTAGACATCGATTGAAAGCAGAGGGACTTTCGAATGACGCTGCCAAACTCGTCTCAAATTCTTGGAGACAGGGCACAGAAAAGCACTGTATACGAGTCCGCCTGGAAATGTTGGATTAGCTGGTGCTAGCTATGGACGGAAAATTGATCCATTTGCGTCATCAGTGTATTAGCTATTGCCAACTTTCTGGCTCACGAACATTCCGAAGGCAAATCTTACTCGACCTAAATTTGTACCGATCAGCCATATCGATGACTCTGCCCTCAGCTGGGGGTCATCCGGTGGGTCAACACCAGTGGCGTATCCAGCGGGGGGCGGGGGGGGGGGGGCAACTTGCCCCCCTGGCGGCATTTGAGGCGTCATAACAAACAAAAGGAAATAGTGTTTTTGCGACGGTTTTAAGACGATTCAGACGTTGTTTGCCCTCCCTGGCACAAAAAGCTGGATACGCTACTGGTCAACACCCTCTCATTGTACGCCTATACTAAAAGGGATTTTTAATTCCACACCACCAAAACCAAATTATTCCAAAATGTGGAAAGCATCGACTCCATTATTTCAAACTTACCTGATAATAAAGAACTTTCGCTACTCAACCTTAGCGAAAAACTGCTGAGCTTATTGGCTCTTGTAACGGCACAGCGAACTCAGACGCTTGCTGCCCTAGACATGCGGTATCTTGATTTCTCGGATTTTTTGGGTAATATCATGGTTATGGAATTACTCAAAACCAATCGTCCTAGGAGAGGTATCTCTAATAATAAGTTAACTCTTCGAGCCTTTGAGGGTAACCATAAATTATGCGCCTTCTCGGCCTTAAAAGATTACCTCAGCAGAAAAGAAAAGCTAAGAAATTCAGTCACTGAATTTTATATTTCCACAAGAAAACCACATAAAGGTGTGACAACTGGTACACTGGCAAGATGGATGAAAAATATACTTGGTACTGCAGGGATAGACACAAATGTCTATACTGCTCATAGTTTCCGAAGTGCATCAACTTCAGCTGCTCTGGCTCAGGGTGTATCACTACATGATATATACTCCATACTGCCGACTGCACTAATGCCAGTACCTTTGGAAGATTTTATAACAAACCAACTGAAGAATCTACCTTTGCAGATTCAGTTCTGAGTGCTAAGTAAACGAAAGACTCGTTTTAAATTTCGTTTCGATTCATGCCATTCTGTTGAACTCGCCCTTTTTTCGTTGAGCCTTGAACATGCATACCTCTGAAGACTTGTACGAAGTGTTATGTAATAGAATTCAAAAATTATGTAAATATTGTAAATATGAAATATAATTTGAATTCTATGAATAATAATGAAGTACAAGTCGAAGAGGGTCGATCCCCACCCATCTTAGTGCGCTAGTTTACTCAGTGTCAGTTACACCCACCCTGAAAAGGGTTCGTTCTTTTAAAATTGAACTTTGAAAAGATGCCGACTCCTTCCAGCATGGGTTTATATCCTACACTATACGTCATTTGCATTACTTTATGTATTGTGTGATCCGCATGCCTGGCACCTGGAAAGGAATGCATACCTCTTCGACTTGTACTTCATTATTATTCATAGAATTCAAATTATATTTCATATTTACAATATTAACATAATTTTTGAATTATTGTCTTTAAATACAGCTACGACGGCATAATCATGCATTTCGCCATCTCACTTTTAAATAAGCTTACTTTTTGCCTCCAAATTCCGAGTTAGACGACATGTAGTATTGTTTTGATGTTTTCATGGATGGTAAAAAAAATCGACCGACCGACCCTCCCTCCCGATTTTCCACATTTGTTTTGCCTTGATTGGTTTATTTGAATAACTCAAGCACTTCATATTGTTTTTACATTTTCCGGGCGGTCCAATACCATGACCAGTGACGTCACATGAAATTGGTTCTCTATATCCTAAATATGCAGCAATACCACCACGCGGTCAAATGCATCTGACTCCACCGCCGTTTCGTCTGTATAACTTTGGCCGTAACGATGCTTTATTACGAAGACTGCATGCAGTTGGGTCCTGGAAAACTTTTGCGTCCCCAAAATAATTGGGGGGGGGGGGGGGGGGGGGTTTATAGGGCTGTGCATCCCAACCGGTACACGATACCCGACTGCTAATGTCAGGAACGGAACCGGTTTCAGGTTATGGAATCGAGTACCCGTAATAGAATTAACATTTTACTTATTTCTCAGACAATGAAAAAGAAATTGTTTAAATGTCTTTTGTGGGAAATTTCAAAATAAAAATCAGGGTACATGGGAAAACAAAACAGCGGGTTGCGAAAATACGACGAAGACAAAGAGGTTGGTTTACCTTCTACATTTCTTAATCTTTTACGGCCTCAAAACCCAGTGTTGGAATCGAGCCCAACAATCCGGGCCGAGTCCGAGTTCATTGATGATAGGTGGCCCGCTCTGGAAAAAGGTATATTATGTCGCAAAATATAAAAATTGAGTTCTATGTATGTTTGGAAAGCCCGCAATGTAAGCTTTCATTTGGTACATGATAGAGCTCCAAAGCCCTTTTTGTTCTGGAGATATGGCGTTTTTGCATATTAATTAGTTCTATTGAGTTCAAATTGCACAACAGAGAAAACAGGCTTTGAAATAGCTAGTTCTAATACAATGCAATACAACAATGCACTCTAAAAAGGTTATTTTTCCACTTTATTCACTGAAACCAACATTGTTGTGCACCAAACCTGAAACTTTAGATATTTAAGATGTCATTAAAGACAAAAACAAAAAATGAATTTTGACAAAAAATTTCACCCTCTCAACGTTGAAAGGGCCATTACAGGTAAATGCATAGCGCGACTTATATCACCTTTTTCTGGAGCGGGTCACAATTAGAGTCCTGGGCCAAAAATTCGAGTCCGGGTTTTTCAGGGTCCGAGTATACGGGCCGAGTACGAATACATACAAAGTCGAGTATTGGCCGAGTACGAGTACACCGTGATAAGAAACAAAAATGTCAAGTTATGTTCTGAACATTATTATAATGTACATCATGAGTCTAAACACCAACAATTCAGGAGACTGATAATTCCATGTTATTTATTTACTTTTTACACAACATGATGAACCTCAAAAAGTTGTACATCCCACATGTCGATCATTGAACCAGAAATTTCTCCTTTTGGGAATTTACCCAACAGCCAAAGAACTGTTTATGTACATGTATATAGGCCTATGTGTACTTGAGTCCGAAGGTGCAGTATCAACAGAGAAAATAATATAATTCCGAGTACGGGGGTTCGAGTACCGAGTACAAAATAATGTCGAGTCCGGGTACGAGTCCGAGTACCGAAAAGCCGAGTACATTGTACCTGCAGAGTCAAAAAAAATTCGACTACTAGTAGGCCTACTGAAAATCGAGTTTGGGCCGTGTACTTACTGGTACTCGAGAGTTGTACGCGAGTACGAGTCCGATAGTACAAGTATAGGGCCTACTCAAACACTCAAGCATGTACCAAGGTGTATGTCCACACACTTTTTGGCCGAGTGGGTGGTTCATGGGGGGCTCGGACAACTCGACCGTTTGCCAACTCGACCGTTGATACAACTCGACCGGTGTGACAACTCGATCGTCTTTTCGTCAAAATTGAAAAGACAAGTCGTCCGTTGAGACATGGAGGAAGTCGTCCGTTGAGACAAGTCGACTCGCAATTTTTTTCTTTCTTTTTTGTGGTCGAGTCGTTGGGGCTGGTATGTTTCCTCCGCCAACTTAGTTTAGCTCATTGCGCGTTGTGCAGATCTACAGTTTATCCTTTGTGTTGTACAAGTGACGTCTAGATCAGTTTCTATTTTTAAGCCCGGTGTAGGCTGTGCTTCGATTCTGTAGCAGCAATTGATTAACTGAACCAGCGATCCCGATGATTTTCGAATAGTGCATATACGATCTACTTCCGACTTTTAATGACCTGACAATGTTACAAAGAAATCAATAAATATTACTTAAAAATCCTTTGCACGCCTGATTTTATAATGTGTATATTGGGATACTTCTTGTGCACATTATTATTTCTGGGGTAGCCTACATCTGACGGAAAACCCCGATAAGAGACAATTTGAATGGTTCGTGTTGTCATATTGTTTGTGCAGTATTTTGGCAACACGCCTAGTAGCATCCCGATGTAAGACTGTCTCACAGACATTATTATCAATGGCTACGGCTCTTCACCGTAGCCTGTCAATGGCCAAATTCGAAGCCGTAGCCACAAAAGACCCGATCCGGGCAACGGCTTAAACTATATGCGATGCAGCATAGCATACCAGCCTGTGAATAAACTAAACTGATACACCCGCAATTACGTCAACATATACGTGGGTAGGCTACAAAAATGCGGGCGTGATGGGTTGGTGGAATTCGTCGAAGTTTTATTTTGGAACCGGGCAAGAGATTTTTTGCCGTGTCTGTGTCTGGGTTTGATCACCGTGAGTTCATGAAATCATGGAATCATCTCCCAAGAAAACAAAAATGAAGTTGAAGCGCAACTTTCATGATTGAGATAACTCAGTCAGTCAATATAACTATGGAAGCCTTCGTTATTGTTC
This sequence comes from Hippasteria phrygiana, assembly GCA_037893225.1. Lineage (NCBI taxonomy): Eukaryota > Metazoa > Echinodermata > Asteroidea > Valvatida > Goniasteridae > Hippasteria > Hippasteria phrygiana. The sequence goes on from JAZGUH010000101.1 coordinate 407,909, forward strand.
AAAACAATAGACGAATTCCAAAAATGACGAAAATAGCACCAATCTGTGTTTGCAAAATAGGCTCTCAGATAAGAACACCGGCTGATACTTAACGTGCGCTGCGCTGCCATGGCGTAATTCATTCATGCATAAATGAATTTCAAGCATTGACATCCTCGCTTTCAATCCGGAAGTGAGCAGACGGGGCTAAAGTGTCCCCTGTACGATAATGTTTTTGAGTTGGCCCTATATGTTACTGTGGTGCATTGCCAACGTGCATGTATCAAGCTTTTTGTGCCAGGGAGGGCAAACAATGTCTTAAAACTGTCTTTTCCCCCTGCTCACCCCTACCGCCCCCCCCCCCCCCCCCCCCCCCCCTCTACTGCGAAAATGTGAACAGGTTGGCCCATAGAGCGGTGATACCGGAAAACACCGGAAAACTACAGGAAACCACCGGAAAACTACCGGAAAACACCGGAAAACACCGGAAAACACCGAAAACTACCGGAAACCACCGGAAAACTACCGGAAACCACCGGAAAACTACCGAAAAACTACCGGAAAACACACTACATACCGGAAAACACAATAAACACAGGAAAATAAAAAAAACACTAAATACCGGAAAACACCAGAAGAACCACTATAAATACCGGAAAACACAAAAAAACAACTAAATACCGAAAAACACCCCCAAAAGACACTTCAAACCGAAAAACTCGCAAAAACACACACATACCGGAAAACACCACCAAAAGACACACTTTTCACCGAAAAACAACAGAAACGCACCTCCCCACAAGAACACATTTTACAGCAAAAAACAACCAATAACATGGACACACAAACAACACACTTCACACCGAAAAACAACACTCTGAATACCGGAAAACGCCAACAAATAAACACTCAAAAATCCGGGAAACACCTCCCCCCCCAAAAAAAGAAAATGAATAAAAAAAATCACTCAATAAATAAATATTGGAAGAGATTAATGGGTTTGTCTGGGACGAAGAAATGATAGATTCTTTGAATATTGATTTTGACGAGGTTAAAATGTTATTCGCTGTACCGTTAAACAAACGACTGAGCAAAGATAAATCACCGGGGTTAGACGGATTAACGGTTGAATTTTATCAGCTGTGTTTTTTGGGGTGTTTTCTTGTATGAGTGATTTTGTTTTTGTGTTTTTCGGTATTTAGTGTGTTTTTGGGTGTTTTCCGGTATTTAGTGTTATTTTTTAGTTTTCCGGTATTTAGTGTTTTTTTGTGTGTTTTCCGGTGTTTAGTGTGTTTTCCGGTATGTAGTGTGTTTTCCGGTAGTTTTCCGGTGTTATCCGGTAGTTTTCCGGTGTTTTCCGGTACAGTGTCACCCCCCATAGAGCAAGTTGGCCCAACCGTTTTCCTTCCCATGGCCCAACCAACAACCTTGCGAAAGCAAGAAGATGATGAAAGGACTGGGTTGAGTCTATGTTATTGTTGTGGCCAAACTATTTTTAGCTCCTTACATGTACCTGCGCTGACGACGTCATTGGTTTCGTGATTACGTGTGGTTGGTGTAACGTTTCGTTTAGTAAATAACCTAAAAAGTAATCTTATTTTGAAGTTTTTAAACACCCCAATTTGAGAATATGCCAACGAAAACGTTCAAGCAGAGGAGATCATTTGGTAACGTATAAAAAGTGATAGTTTTGCCTCTCTAACGTTGTTTTAAGCTCAACATGTTTTCACGTTACAACAATTACAATCAGTCGGGAAATCCGAGGCCAACATGTATTTAAACCATTGACACTTCGATCAAGCTGTCCGCGTACTTCGTCAATTATCCTCCTATCGGCGTATACTTCGATTTCTATATACCTTATCGCAAATAGTACCGCCTGGTTGAGACGTCACAATGGTTACAAGGGATTGTGGGAAGGAAATTTATGCTTACAAAAATTGCTACGTTAGTGCTACTGATTCCTTCCTTCCCACACTCCGCATTGTGACGTCTCAGCCCAGCCGGGCGGTATTTGCGATTATGGTCTGTTGCCGCGCATAATTAAATAAAGTGTATTTATACATTTACATATTCTTTGAATAGTTTCCGACAAAATGTTGTGTTATTTTCCTTTGGATTTGCATTTTTACAAAGAAAAAGAAGATGAGTGGAGGACACGTTTTTACATTATTTACACATTCCTTGTCCAACTGTCGGAAGCGCAACTGCCTCTGGCTATTCACAAGAGAATGTGGCTGCATTAAACATGATGATTTCTCCTGTGATAACATAAATATAACTCTTCTTAGTATTTGGAACAGAAAAATAGAAACGTGTGTTGCAGAGATTCATAGAGAGCTTAAATTAATATTAGGCCTATTGTCTGGTTCAGCCAATTACATTTGTATAGCATGTGTTGACTTCGTTCAAACCCAAATGCTTAGTGAAACATCTTGCCAAAAAGCTACTACTACTAGTAACGACTTGAATAAGACTGAGGAAGAGAGCATGGATGAAGATGACTTGGATGAGGAAGAAATGCGTAAAACGAAAGATGACATAAAGGAAACAGTTGACAGTGTAATCGACATGATAGTACACAACAATCGTGTAACGGAGCCGGTTAATTAGCCCATGCTATTGGAAGCTCACAATCGAAAAACATCCAACTTCCAAGCAGATGGAGGAGCAAGCCAGAAAATGTACAAGGATCCCCAAAACCTTGCCCATCTTCAACCTGCAGAAAATGACAGCACCGAAACGGTGTTTTGGTTTCCGTGCTGTCCGGCATTTGTGGCATAAATGACTTGAAACGGCACAGGCCCAAACAAGTGTACTCTCTGTGCAAGGCTACTGAATAGGTGTATTTCTGCAAAAACTTCAATTTCATTGGGCCGTTTTCATTTGCTGAAAATTTAATATCATACACCGTCACGAGAAGCAAGTTAGCCACAGGTATCCAAGGCACTTCCGCACCTTCCGGGAGTTACGCGTCTATCAAGAAGTGGTTCGACGACCAGGGTTTGGAACCAGCAGAATACCCCAAGGGTGATGTTGACATTGAACAAATGGTCGGAAAAACATATCAAATTCGGGTCGGTTCCACTGTTAAGGTTAGCGTCTGCACGACCGTAACTCAGATAGTATCTGATCCAACATCAAACCTACAGACTAGTAACCACATGCGGCCATATCTCTGGAGAAAGAATGAGAAGGTTTGCAGAATGCCAGCAAAACATGAACACTGAAAAAAGGAGGTACCTCTCAGAGCGTCTCGAAAGCATTACAGCTCAACAGGTATTATAAAAAATGAAGACCACATCGATGAACACAGCGTTACGTCAGGTCGCAAGTCAGATAGAGTACTCACAAGGGGCAGTCTCGTGCAGTTGTAAGTGATCCATGTATGGTCAACCCTAACTCTTTCGCCTGTCTAAAAGTAGTCCTGGATCACATTTAAAGCGAGTTGCCAAGGTGAGGCCACCACCGATGGATCAGAAAATGGGTACCTGTAGTATGCGATGGTTTGCCATACCTTATCATTGCCCAGCTTATTGACGCAGAGCCGCAGAAATACAGATGGATTGCTCTTCGACCTAGCGGTGGGGGGGGGGGGGGGGAGGGGCATGATGAGATCAACATGTGCCGTTCCTTTTTTAGCATGAATTGGGAGGTATTCTTGGAACCTCTTGCCGAACTTATGGGATTTAAAACTGAAAAGGTGCAGAAGTATTGCAAGTCAGCAGATAGCTTTAGAAGGTATACAGCAAATGAGCTGGTATTGCGTACGTCAGGAGATGTCTAAGACAAGGAGAAGAAGTGACGACCGACAGCTTCCTGTCCTGGTACACAACCAACTACGTACATGTACATGTTCGAGATGATTTTCAATCATCTCCTTGCAATATTTCACTTCAGAGTGCGCCGCAACAATAGTACAGCAATGATGGCTGGGAGGAGGACGTACACGTACATTGTACGCTCCCGTATGGTGTGCCCGCAATCATCCCAGCTATCGCAAGATAGAGCTACGAGATCTATCTGCGAACGCTTAAGTTACCCACCAGATCTGCTAAATTTCATGCAGAAGTGAGAGACATTCAACATATCTGGGAATGACACTAGAGGAGAAGTAGCAGACTTCATCTTGGAGAATAAAAACAAAAAGATAAAGCGCTGGGTGCCGGCAATACCTGACAAAAAGCAGTGGAGAAGAGCATGTAATAATCAAGACAAACTAGATGAGGTATGTAGAACTTCATAACATTAAACAAAAAATCAATTTTATTTCAAAAAGGCAGTATTTAGATTGCAATGAATCAGGATCAAACAATTATGGGATTAAAACTTGGTAAAATGTGTCCCTCTTATATTGGATTGGAATTGAAAAGTCTCTTCACTGAAGTTAGTCTTGTGCTGACTATTGACTGCTTGGTCGATGCCTCGGACAATAAAAACTGAAATTGTTGAAATCGTACTCTGTTTTGCCAACAAATCCAAGGCAACGGCCATGCACCCAATAGCTGCACCTTCTGACGCTGCAGCCTACCCACGGCCCCATCTTTTTATCTGCACCGCTCCGCAGTGCGCCCGGCACTAAGCCTACCCACGGCCCCATCTTTTTATCTGCACCGCTCCGCAGTGCGCCCGGCACTCATCATGCCGCTGCCCTTTGTGGGTACGCCGGTCGATGCCTCACCAATATTTTCCGTCTGGGTCGAAACTTTGGTTGTCGGCTGCTGCACTTGCACTTCGGCTATACATGCAATTGCAGATGCGGGCGTTGGTTCAGGTAGGATTTCAGGAACATCAGCCACTTCAAGTTGAATACCGGTAGCAAGATACTGGTGGTCATCGTGACTGCTGTTTGCAGCATGCGGGCCAAAACATCGCTCGTATGTCCGTCTTTTTTTGGTTGTGATGAGGATGTGCACATCGGCATCGCTAATTACATGTACACTGAGCTGCTCTGCCTGCAAACGTAATACAAACATTGTGATCCTTGTGATGGCATTTACAATAGTTTATATTATCTGCGGAACAATGGAAAGAATGGAAAGAAAGCCAGACGACACAACTGAAGATGACCATCGATTCGACGGGATCCTAGCATCTTCAGTCAGGAGATTAATGTTTGGCGAAAGTAAATAAGGAAAGCTAAATATCTTGACGAGCCAGGGATACTAGGCAAACACCTGTCACTTACTAGACACAGACATAGTGAACTTCACTACAAATGCTGAGAAGCTTCAATCGACCTTCATTGACGGTATGACAAGAGGTTCTGTTTCTCACATAGAATCAATGTGTGACACGTAAAGACAGAGAAAAACTGAATAATGTACGCACTGGAGTAAAGATAAACTGCAAAAAGTAATCAAAAATATGGCAGACCAGCTGGAAAGCGACGAGTCAGATTTTTTTCTCTCCCAACTGAATCCGTGCATGAAAAAAGCAGACCTCCTAGTGCTGCATGGCCAACTCGAAGATGCAATAGCAGATCACCAAGCATCATCAATGCATGAAAAAGAGGAAAGAGAACAAGTTGTCGAAGAGAAGACCAATGTTTTGACCCCCCCCCCCCCCCCAATTACCTTCTTGAAGAGCGTTTTCTTTCGATCGATGAAACTTTTGGCTCTCTCCAAAATGTTTTGTCTTGAATTCAATGGGCATTGACCCCTGGTGATGAGGACGCGTCAGTTTTTCATGAACTTGACCTGCTCCCCCCTCGTCAAAAGAAACCTCACCTACATTGTACATGTATGCTGGGCACTTCTGCATCAAAGTCCTGTTGGTAAAGTTAAAGATAAGAATTATTATTGGAAACGATGGGTCATTATCGGTCGTCACATCAACGGTTGTACAAGGTGTGAAATCCATTAACCATTTGTGACCCGCTCTGCAAAAAGGGCACTTATGTTGCAAAATTTGAAAATAGTGTTTTATATATAGCTGGAAAGGCCATTTTATAAGCTTTCATATGGTATATGTCTGAGGTCTGTAGCATTTTGCAATGACGAGATATTTGGAAATTTGCATGTTTGTTTTCAGGAATTTCTTGAAATAACTTAAGGAGAAACAAGCCATTTAAAAAAACAAAAAGCAAAGCAATAGATGGAAGCACTCGACAAAAACACATTCTTTTTCCAACTTTATTCACTGAAATCAAAGATTTTGGTTATGAATAATATAGGTATCAAAGACGCAAAAAATTCCCTCCCTTCAAAATCACTTGTTTGAAGAATTTTTCACACTCTTCACATTGAACGGCCCATAACTCGTAAAAGCATACAGCGACTTATGTGCCCTTTTTGCAGAGCGGGTCACATTTATGGTGGTTCATTTACATGTAGGAAGTGGTGGCTCTCACCATCGGCTCTTTTCAGAGCCAAAACTTTTTCGAAACGAGATATCTTAACATGGTGTACCTGCAAACTTACTTCCCTACTGGTCCCACCAATCAAAGCTTACAACAATTTTTTTTTGTATTCTGAAAGGGCCCCGGGGAAATCGAGTTTGGGTGCTGCTAGGGGTTTGCCCCGCCCAGAATTATGCACTTACAAAGTTCCTCACCTGACTTTCTACATCCGCCTGGGCACCCAAAATTAGATTCACTATATCAAAGTCTGCCGACTCCGCGAATTCCACTTGTGCTGCATAAAATAAAAGGTATTTTGATTCGTTAGTGTCGTTTGTATTTTTCAAAAAAATCTATCAAAGTTTTGTTGAATAAAATCAACTCCCCTCCCGACTTGTGTGGCCGATGGTCTTGTAAAAATAGTCTTGTGAGAAATTGGGCCAACATGATGCATGACATGGGATGACCACTGATACATGTAATTTAAAACCAACGCTACATGTAGCTCACCGGACAAACGACTATTTTGCCCTATCCCTGTTCTTCATTACTTTCATAAGAACTAGCAGTATAAATGGGCAGCGATCTCCCCGAACAGTTTTGATGGGGCCAATGTGCCGCTTGCCCTCAAATCGGCATAACAAATTGCAGCGCCTCTACACATACATGTACTTAATAAATGCGTTATTGTTTCATATATTCGCCCTTTTTGCAACTAAAAACAGTCAGCTAAATGTCATAAAAACCTCCTTAACCCTAACCTTCCCAAATCCTCCAAAATCCTCTTTGCAAAATGGAGGAATTTGGAGGATTGAGGTTACTTGGAAGTTGATGCATCGGAGGATTTTGCAGGATTGAGGTTACTAGGGGTTTTTGCCCCTGCAGGAATATGGAGGATCCAGGTTATCAGGCTCAATGTGATACATGAGGATTTTGGAGGATTGAGGTTACTAGGGGTATGCAAAAAACCCCTAGAGGATTTTGGAGGATTCGTGCTATGGTCCCCATAAGAGGATTTTGGAGGATTCAGGTTATATGGAGTTTTAACACTTTGAAATCAGAGGATGTTGGAGGATTCAGGTTACATGGGGGGAAAATGATGTAGGGAGTTAGGGTTAAAGTAACCTGAATTGCTACATGTACAAGAATTATCGGTAACTGCTTTGAAGAGCTATACCTAGCTGGACAACCACTCATTTCAACATTGATACCTACCTTAATTTTTCACACTTTTCAACAACGCATGGTTTTGTCTGCGCAGACCGCGTCAAAATATGCGCAGAGACAATTTTTTGAACCTAGCAACTTCAATTACTGCCAAAAGTTTATTTTTACTCTGATCGGAGGATAAATGGAGCACAGCGATCAAAGTATAATGCTATCAGCGTTCACCGATTTTAGGACTTATAGTTATACGTCGATCGAAGGATTTTCCCGACTGACAATACAAACAAACATTGAAACAAGTAGGCTCATATCATAGGGCTGCAAGAGTTTCGTATACGGCCATCACAGTAGTAGTTTAGGGCCCTGTTCCCGATAAGGGAACAAAAATCCACTTTTAGGTTATTAGAATTGCCAAACTAGTTGGCGACATTACAAACCAACAGGTACAATGTATGCCGTAGAATAAAGGGCAGGGTTTTAGTTTTTGAGGGAAATTTTGGGTTGAAGCGACGATGAAGACGACAAAACGCAATGCGCAAATAAAGATGGCGATCACCGCGACGCACGCAGTAAACACCATATAGAACCGCATTTCCGTAAAGTGCGTAAGAAAATTGCATTTTCTACGGCAATAAACAGTTCAAAATTACAAAAAAAATGTCAATTAAGAGAAGTCTGCTTTAGGTTGAAAAAGTCATTTTGGAATTAGAAAAAATACCATTGACTCTAATTTGATCAAAACTAAACAGGGGCCCTACCAGTAGTGTATCCAACTTTTTGTGCCAGGGAGGGCAAACAATGTCTGAACCGTCTTAAAACCATCTCAAAAACACAGTTTCCTTTTGCTTTTTATGACGCCTCAAATCAGTGTTGGAGTCGAGTCCTCAAATCCGAGTACCGAGTACCTTAGGGGCCGAGTCCCGGGCCGAGTCCAAGTACACTGGTGATGAGTCCGAGTCCAAAGCACCGAGTACGAGTACATTCAAGGCCGAGTACTGGGCTGAGTCCGAGTCCGAGTCCAAGTCCGAGTACAGTACCAAAAAAGTACAAAAACAAATAAAATTTAATTAATTTATAGAGAGCGATAGAGGGCGCCATTTTTCCTTTTTAAAAAATCCTCCAGGGGGCTGGAATCGGACTTACGTGCGTAATTCGAATGGGAAGCTCGGGAAAAAGTCTAAGTCCAAAATCCACCTCCCAGAAGGTGGATACGCGGATACGTGGATACGGGGTGGAAGGGAGTCGGGAGGGGCGATAGAGGGTGCCATTTTTTTACGGCCGACATGCATACGGTATGTGAGATAGTTTGTCAAGAGTTTCACTGCGTGAAATGCTATCACTAAAGTTCATTTTTTTCTAAATCTGGTGAACTGAAAAAGCCCCATAATTTCTGGAATGGCCATTTTTTGTTTTGAGGCAGGGAGTTCCAATCAAAACATAATTTCTGACCCCTCCCCTACCAAGGTCGGCAAAGGGGAAAAAATTGAAACAGCACACTCATTCAAAACACTGTGTGTTCCTATTTTTACCATTGGTCTCCTGAAATACCTTCCGGTCTAGTAAAATGTTTGTGCTGTACATGTGTATTTAATGTACTAGCCCAGTTGTCTAGTAGATTTTACCTGAAATTTTACCTGAAATTTGAGTCGGTCTTTTGTTAAAAACGGTCCTTAGACGTAAAAATACGTGCTTAATCCATTGGGTTGTGTTATATTAAAGGAACAATAGGAAACACAAAGCATTGTCCTCGGAAGTATTTCACAAATATCACAAATATCACAAATATATCACAAATATTATTGCTTACACCTGCTATATATATATGCACATTACTGTGCTGCGCTCCGTTCGTTCGCAACAGGAACAGTCTCGGAACTTTTTGTTTTGATCGCACCTCGTATGTTCATGTGAAGTGACAAATGTTTTAAATACTCAAAAACAGGAAAATCGGAAAACCCTAGCATTCTGCTCAAAACGTGCATACGCAGATCTACACATGTATTTAAAAAAATATCATCCACTTCTTATTTATACAGAACAGAGAAAGAGAGATGTTCAAGAAATTCGGGAGAAGCATGTCAACAAAGTGCCTGTAAGTACCATAGAGGATTGTGGTGTCTCATTCAAGGCTTTCACTCACATATATGTGACCCGCTCCAGAAAAAGGTGATATAAGTCGCGCTATGCATTTACGTGTAATGGCCCTTTCAACCCAGGAGGGTGAAATTTTTCATCAACATTCTTTTTTGTTTTTTGTCTTTCATGATATCTTAAATATCTAAAGTTTCAGGTTTGGTGCACAACAATGTTGATTTCAGTGAATAAAGTGAAAAAATAACCTTTTCAGAGTGCATTGTTCCATTGCATTGTATTAGAACTACCTATTTCAAAGCCTGTTTTCTCTGTTGTGCAATTTGAACTCCATAGAACTAATTCATATGCAAAAATGTGATATCTCCAGAACGGAAAGGGCTTTGGAGCTCTATCATGTACCAAACGAAAGCTTACATTGCAGGCTTTCCAAACATACATAAAACTCATTTTTCATATTTTGCGACATAATATACCTTTTTCCAGAGCGGGTCACATATGACATAAGATAGAGCACAACACACAGAATAGAGCAGAATGCAGTGGCTCTGAATTTTATATAAATTCTGAATTTCGTTTGTGAACTTGTTTGATATTAAATGCAGTGATGTAGTCCAGACCATCACAAGACCATGTACAAGACCAGCTTGTAACAGGCACAAGTGACATGCATAAACCATGACAAAGGAATGCTTTTATTACAGTTCATTTGAATAGCTTGAGACTTGAATTAAGACTGAAGGTCTTGTGTTGGTCTTGTGTGGTCTTGTGGTCTTGACTACATCACTGATTAACTCTCGTTCTCTAGGTGCCAAATTTGTATCTATCAAAACCTATCGAGTGACAGGTTGAGACACACAAGCTGTGGGAGAGGAGAAGATTTGGTTTTTAGTAGGAGGGTTAAATGCATGTGCAATTACATCATCAACTTTTCTCCAAAGGTAAAAATGGTGTACATTTTGTAGAGGAATAATTGCATTGAGTAACAATGTACATGTAGACCAGTAGGAATATAATAAAAACTGTGATCAATCATAAGAATTTTCCACATGGCCAGATCCAGATCAGAGACTTAACAGTTTGACTTCTCTCACTCATGCACTGTATGTAAGCATACCGTGGCCTTAACCCTAACCCTTCCAGACGCAGCACAGTGCATCTGTGGTGACAGCTTGACCTTGCTGCACTCTGCACACAAGTCAATGTGACAAAGTATGCAATGTCTGGCAGGGTTTCTAGCCAAAATACCCTGGAGGGTTAGGGTTAACGTCACGTATGAGTAGCTGACTATGAAACGTTTTATTGATATAAATTCTAAAAGTGCACCAAAAAAACTGGCATGAGCGGATTTTGAACCTGCCACCTCATAAAGCTGTAGAGATCAATGTACATGTACACACTTGAATCTTGCTGCCTTCTTCTTTCTTCTTTTCTTTTGGCCTCCGCTTATTCCTTTCAGAGTCGCAGGGAAATGATTGGTCGTCTTTCTTGAGCTGCATGGGTAGCATCTGTCATGTTGGTATCATGTTGTTTCAGGGTTTTCTTGACTCCCTCAAACCATCTTCTTCTGGGTCTTCCTCTGGGTCTGGAACCAGATAGTTGACTGTAGTAGGCCCAGAGAGCTGGTTGCTTGGGGGGCATATACGCATTAGGTGCCCAAACCACTTAATGCGTTGGTTTTCTATCTTCTCAAGAATTGGTTTGGTGCCAACTATACACATACATCTGATGACTTCGTTCCTGATTTTGTTACGTCTGGTCTTATTGGCTGCTTTTCTGAGACATTTCATTTCACATGTGGTGATTTTTCTTTCCATCTTCTTATTCATGGCCCATGTTTGTGATTGGTAGCACAGGGTTGGAGTGAAGACTGCATTGATGATGGTTCTTTTAGCATCCATGGGTACAGCCGGGTGGGACAGTATGGGGCCTAGCAGAAATGTGATGTTGTTTGCTTTCTGACATCGGGTCTCAATTTCTCGGTCTAACTTCCCGTCTTCCGTGAATATGCTGCCCAGGTACTTAAATTCCTTTGACTGTTGGACTAGGGCACTGCCTATTGTGATATTGAGGTTCTTTGAGGAACGACCAGTGAGCAAGGTTTCCGTTTTTGGAATGCTAATGCTCATTCCGTACTTCTGACAGGCTGTGTGAAGTTTGTCTGTGTGTTCTTGGAGCTTTTGGCTGTTGTGGTGGATGAGACATTGGTCATCTGCAAAAAGCAACTCGTTGAGCACTTCCTCACCTGGGTTGGTTTCTTTAGTGATTTTGTCTATGAGGAACAGAAGAGGTGAAAGGACGCACCCCTGTCGAATGCCAGACTTCCCTGGGAACCACCTAGTGAGTCCCGACCTTATCTCTCTGTAAAATGCTCGTACATTATTCAGGAGTTGTCCTCTCAGGTCTCAGGTTCACTTCATCAGGTAGCTAGGAGGGCCGGTAATTTTCCAAGGGAATTTTTCCCTTCGTTTTGTGAAATCGTTAAAGTTGAATTCGCTCTTGCTGCAAGATGTTTTGTTTTCTTGGAGCTGTTTGACTTATAAACCTCCTGTTTCAATGCAGGACTACTGTAATCAGAGCCTTTGGTCTAACACTTTCATCAATATTCAGGGCCAACCTTTATTTTATAGACATTGGTTTGAGGCAGGAATTTAAAAAATTTGGCATCTCATAGCAGACTCGGGTAAATTTTTCACTTTCAATGAATTTATTTTAAAGTATAATTTGAAGAGTAACTTCATTGAATATTATGGTGTTCTAAAAGCCATTCCACGGGATTGGAAAGATACATTTTAAAGGTCAGAATTTGTATGATATTCAGATTACTTTGTCTATAACAATCTTTTTGTTCAAGAAGTTTACAATTTCCTTATGGATAAAATTAGAACTATCCTGTGTACAAGTATTGACCAATGGACCGAGATGTACATGTAATGTACATGAAGATGATTGGGACTTTATTTTTAGACTGCAATTCAAATGTGCCCTGGATGTTAAGAGTAGAGAGTTTCAATTTAAATTTTTACAGAGGTTAAAGGTTAATAACTATTTTCTCCATAAAATAGGTCTGATTTTTTAATTGTCCTTTTGTTGAATGTCTTTGGAAAAAGGTTGAGGAATGTTTAACATCAATTTGTAAAGTCGATATTGTTCTTTCAGAATTTTCTGACTATGTTTGGTTATAATATTTATGACCCAGACCTTTTTGTTAACCCCTTGCGTACGGATGATGGAATTTGGCGCAAAAAAACAGTACATTTATAAATGTAAATATAAAGAGAAGCCTCCTCAAATCAATCATTTTATGAATTTAGTAAGAATGATGGAGAGAATTGAATTTTATATTGCAATTAGAAAGGATAAATTAGCTACCCATCAAAGAAAATGGTATCCATTGATGTAACTCATAATGTTTCCTTTTTGCCCTTTCACCAACATAATTTGTTTCTACTGCCATTTCTGAATTGTATGAATCATAATATTAATTTATTTGTTTTGTAATTATTATTGCACTGATGAATAAAAAGAAATAGAAAAAAGAAAAAAAAAGGAGTTGTCCTCTCACTCCATATTCTTCCAGCACCATCCAAAGTTGATCTCTGTTGACCTGATCAAAAGCCTTTTCCTAGTCTATGAATATGGTGTCTTGGTCAAATTCTATACTCCTTTCGCAGAGTTGTCTCAGTGCGAAATGGCATCCGTACAACCTCTGTTTTTCCTAAAGCCAAATTGGGATTCGCTCAGTTGGTCCTCAACAACGGGCCGGATCCTTTTTTCCAAGATTTTTGCATACATCTTTCCAGTATGGCTCAGGAGAGAGATTCCTCGGTATTTCCCACAATCTCTCTTGCTTCCCTTCTTCTTCCATATAGGGACACTTATTGCTCTCTGCCAATCCTCTGGAACCGTTCTCTCTTTCCAGGCCTTATTAAACACTTTTGTTAGCCACTTCACTCCTATGTCAACTCCTGCTGCTTTGTTTTTGGGGCTAGCTTTGATGACACTTTCAACTTACTCCTGTAATAAGGGTGGGTCGTTTTCCTCCTCAAAACTTGGTTGGAAGGGTTGTAGCTGTTGCAGTACATCACTGCTGGGGTTAAGCAAGTCCTCAAAGTACTCACCCCATCTGTTGATGATTTTAGTACTGTCTGTGAGGGGATTTCCGTCCTTATCATTTATGATTGAGGTTGGGTCGAATGGCTCGTCCCGTTGTCTGAAGGATTTAACTGCTTTGAAGAATTCTCTGGTGGAGCTTTTAGATTTTTTAGCCAAGTCTTCCCCGTAGGCTTTCCAAGACTGGTCTTTCGCTGCATTGATGCACCAATGTAGTAGTATTAACCCTTTGAAGCCGGATGACGGGCTATAGCCACAAAACAAATCAGTGCCACTAGGCCGGATGACGTCTATACACGGCAGTTTCAATCTATTGTTGGATTATTGTGTATGTTATGCTTGGCTGCACAAGCCTCTTGTGTCGGTTTCGCTTGGCTGCACAGGCTGCTTCGGAACCAGGCACCTCATTATAAACAACCGACTTCAAGGGGTTAACGTGCGGACCTAACAGCAATTTCCGACATTTAATTTTTGGGATTGGCTTTCTTTAACGACCCGTTTTCTTCAATCGGGTACCCGATTCCCGTACTACCCGTAAATGCACACACCTAACAATTTTACACCTTTTCACATGTTTCACAAAAGTGGGAATGCAATTGCAAATTTCCTTTAACAAAATATCCCGTTCCCGTTCACATGTTAACTTTCAGTTGCAGTGTACTATGCCAGAACTTTGACCCCTTTATTCCAAGTGTTCTATTCTATTTTACACAGGTGATCATTGAGCGATATGAGCGGGAAACCAGTCTGCCACTGCTGGATAAATCTAAATTCCTGGTCCCTGATCACATCACAATGGGAGAGCTTGTCAAAATAATCAGGTACAAAATGTGGAATGCTGTGTAGCACTATAAAAGTAAAGAAATAGTGCTCACGTATTGAAATTATCTGAGCTTTCGGTGACGAGCACCTTCCTCGGGGATGTTATGGCGGGGCGTTCTTCGGTGGAATTTTACATGGACGCCGTCGGGGAAGCGCGTTCCCAAGTTGAAAATGATGTGTTGTTCTAAGGAACGGTTCTGGACGTCAGTTGGAGTCGTTGTAAGGACGCACACGATCATGTTACAGGTGGAGTGCTCGGTCGTGTTGAAATGTTGGGCATCCGCGATGCCAGGTTGGTTCAGCCAGACGTTACAGAGGTGTTCATTAAAGCGGTTGGCCAGACCACCACCAACAATGCTCCTATGACAGTCCTTTTACGCCCCTGGTGTAAAACTTGCCGGCACGTCGATGGGTCCACTAGAATCACAGGTCCCTGTGGTCCATGGGCATTTCACCTGCACCACTACAAATATAGTCTACTCGATAACACGCGAGCTTTGTGAGATACCAAGCGCTGTCTGGCCGACCGCTTTACTGAACACCTCCGTAGCGTCCGGCTGAACCAGCCTGGTTTCATGGTTGCCCATTACGTGAGCACTATTTCTTTACTTTTCATCTTACTATTGTACTGTGTTGAAACTTGCATGTAATTTTGTTTCACCTAAACCCAAGTCGTTTCGCACTTTTATACAAACCAAAGTTTTTTCTAGATTGGGGGCAGGTTGTCCAGGAAGCTACATTTACAAATTTCGTATTTGAGAGGAAAATAAACTTTAAGGCTAATAACCCAATGAGTCCAGCTGTTATTGATGGGGTGCTGGTATGCCACAGGCCTTGAATTTGGTAATTTTTAGGGCAAGGCCACTTTGGCCTTGAATAAAGCAAAATTATGGAGGGCACCAAGGCCAGTAAGTAGGGCACCAAGGCCAAATTATATCTGCAGAAAGGAGGCTAAATGAAAATATTAAAAAAAGAAAATTTCTTACGGTTACGCCCTGCAGTGTACATGTACGTACCCGAAAAAGAAATACATTTTCTTGCATTTGCTGGCTGACTTCTCCAATTCACTTCGTGCTGCCCGCTTTAATCGATCTTTGCGCGGCATTGTTGATTTTTCCGTTCAAAACGTATAAGTAAGAGTATTAAAGACTATTATTCATCGGAACACCGCGCCGCGTGTTGTGACTTCGTTTGCCTTATACACGAACAGCTATGCGTATTGTGTACAGCGCGTGCAAGTACTGAGAAAAAGAAAGTCAGTTGACTTTGCACGTAAGATCTGCCATACCTACTCCTGCTGGTGTATATGTACAAATACACACATTTATTCTTGCGGTGGGGGTGTCGCTGCTTGAAGTATCGGCACACTCTGTGCATAAACTGAATCTAGTCCAGTATGCGCATGTACATGTACTTGTCGCGAAGCCAGATTCAGTGTGGGGGATCGCCGACGTGACGTACGAGATTTTATGAACACTGATTTGGCTGGCATGACATCGAAATATGTGTGTAAAAACAAAAGAAATGAAGGATTGTAGTGGCTGTGTTTTTGCAAAAAAGGGCACGACGGCCAAGGTAAATATGGGGCAAGGCAAAACTGGCTGTGAAGACGGAGATTTTTTGTGGGGCATCTCGGCCAGTAAGAAGGCAACGACGGCGCTGGCCGTTGTGGCCATCGTTCATTTCAAGCCCTGATGCCATGATCGGTGCTGTGCAGCTTAGCGTAAATGCAAACAATAGGCACCACGCTGAATAGAGTGGTCCTACTCATCGCACTTGGAGCTCCCCCCTTTCGTGTGAATGAAAGCTTTCTTTGAAAAAGCTCCATTTATTCATTACACTCCCATTCAAGAACAATATACATGTAGATGAATGAATTGAGTAAGCGCAGCAATACGCCTATAAACGTCAACCGTCCAGGTAGTCTTTTTCAAACCACGGCTATATGGCCTTCGTCTTGACTCAAGAGGTTAAAAATAGGGCTGTTCATTTTAGAATAATTCAGTATTCGATTACTCGAAACTGGATTTAACCGAATATTTGAATATTCGAGTCTTGCCGATCAAGTTTTTCACGTGTCAGCTGCAACTGCATGCCTCCGGTATTTTATGTGCGGCGATTGATATTATGGACTGCTCGATCAACTTTTTGCATGCGCTGTTGTATCACGATCATTACGGGTACCGAACGTTCTGATAAGAAACCAAACTTCAGCCTGCGTTTTTGCAGGAATATTTTTTACAAGTGAAAAAACAAGGGTTCTACAGACGGGAACAAAACCCTCTGGCCACAAAAAAAGTTACCTTTGACAAAAGTGTGGCATTTCACACTGCTAAGCTCCGTTACTTTTCTACTAAAATACAGAGTCGGGCTGTACGTGCTTATATATTTTTTAGAATATTCGAACCGGCAAAAAGGTATTCGAATATTCGGTTGACGATCGAATAGTCGAATATTCGGTATATTCGGGACAGCCCTAGTTAAAAACTCTTGCATTTCCTGAAGATAATTCACTGTATTTATAGATCTCTGAGTTCAAGCAAGGGCATTATTCTGGTGTGGATTGAACCATTATCATTTTCAGAGGTGGTCACCATTAATGTCAGAGTTGTAACCCAAGTATTTTTTTGCAAGTCAAGTCAAGTCAAGTCGAGTCACAAGTCATTTTTTTTTTTTTTAATCAAAGTCAAGTCATTACTACTTTTTAAAAGAAGTCAATCGATATTTACCATACTCAAAACTGTTTACAAGCAAGTCAAGTCTCAGGGATTGTTTTAATGTATCTTAAAATGTGCTGGCAGGTGCGGCGTGGTGTCGGTGTACGGTGGTACCGCTGCATATCATGGTGTGCCAGTTGTGCACGCACGCACCACATACAATGTCACAGGTCAATGTTTAACCTTTAATCCAGCTGGAAAAGGCTCCGATCAAAGCGCAACCGATGGTGTAACCATGCAATGGGATTTCTATTTACCATTGAATAGAATGTCTATTTTTGCGGTGCGGCTGTGCCGTGCGTTGGGACAAATAATTCCATGCGCATGATCAGCAATCCACCAATCAGATGGTGGGGATTTATGCAGGCGTTGTATAAATACTGAATTATGATTCACATTTTATTAACCCCTTGCCACCGGTTGACACAAATATGTGCAGATTGAAAATTGCCACCAGGCCGGTTGACCTCTATGTGTGCCAATCTCTGCACTTTCAATCCATTATTGGGGTATTGTGTACATTATGCTTGGCTGCACAAGCCTCTTGTTTCCATTTCGCTTGGCTGCACAACCCGACCTGGCACCCCGGCACCTCCCATGTCATACCCGAGGTCAAGGGGTTAAGTTTGTTTACTGTCATCTTGTATTTGAAATGTCAAGTCATCAGCCTGATTCTGTTGGATTCCACAGGAGACGTCTACAGCTGAGCCCTACCCAAGCCTTCTTCCTCCTAGTCAACCACAAAAGTATGGTCAGTGTGTCCACTCCAATCTCAGAGATTTATGAACAAGAAAGGGATGATGACGGCTTTCTGTATCTCGTCTATGCCGCCCAAGAGACATTCGGATAGGATCTGACATCAGAGATGTAGTCGAGTCCATCACAAGTCCCTGCAAGTCCCTGCAAGTCCCTCCAAGTCCATCACAAGCCCCCCAGTCCTAATTCCAATCACAAGCTATTCAAATGAGCTTTGACAAAGGCATTTCTTTGTCATTGTTCATCCAGTTACTTGTGACCGGCTTTATGAAAGGACTTCTTACTGGACTTGCGAAAGGACTTGCAGGGACTCGAGTACAACTCTGTCTGACGTTCACGCCAACGCAAAATATATGCTGTGGCTTCCCCTACACTGCCAAAAATGATTCTTACATTTCTTAATATAAGAAAATATTTCTTATTTCAAGAAAAATGTTCTTGTCTCACTCCCTAGAAAACTGTTCTTGAAATACATGCAAGACAACTATCTCAAAAAAACATTTTGGGCAGTGTAGATTTTATTTCAGATTTAGCTCAGTATTTCATGTAATATTGCCATACATGGAGATATAGAACCAACAATTTAGTCAGAAACAAGAAGTGAAATGCATGGTACATGTACATTGGGCATGTAAATTGGAAATGACCAAAGATATTGTACATGCATAGTACGGTACATTGTAACTGTAACAGTGAATGGGAATGGGAAATTGTGAGAAAATAATTCGCATTCGCATTCACATTTTGCACGCAACTGCCAATGGCGTCATCCGGCCTGGTGGCACTTTTGTTTTTGACGCCATATGGCGTCATCCGTATGCAAGGGGTGTTAAATTTGGGATCCTGTGTGATAAGTCAAGTCGGAATTACAAATAGGTGTACATAAAGCGCACGTGCAGTAGGCCACTTGTGGATAAACACGGTGCACAAGACAGCTTGGAAACTGGTAACCTTTCGGGAACTTTTCCCTTCCTCCACAATTTTCCCCCTAAATAAAGCAAAAAACTTGTACAGACCAGTAAATGTAGAGACAGAGGTATGATCCAGTAAAAAGAAGTTGGAGACAAAAGTTTCTTCAATAAATTTCACTGATACCTCATCATGGTGGGAACCAGTAAAATTTACTAAAACAAACTTCTATCTGCGGGAAAAAAATTCCAATTTTTTTTCTAGCTCACAGCTCTGTCGGTCTCAAACTCTTGCCGGAAAAACATCCTATTTTTTGCTAGCTAACAGTTCTGTCGGTCTCAAACTCTTGCCGGAAAAAAAATCATATTTTTTGCTAGCTCACAGCTCCGTCTCCGCGTTTACTGATGTGTGAAGTTTTTTCTTTATTTTGGGGCAAATTGCATGACAAGTGAAAAGTTCCAATCTGAATACCAGTTTCCCCATTGACGTATTTATCCTAAAATTGGCTTACTGCACATGCACTATGATAGTTGTATTTGGTTTATACACTCTGCCAAAAAGGAAAGTTCCTGCCTTGTTCTTTTTTGAATAACTCAAGAATACTGTTATCATTTTGAAATACCTCAACAATTCATATGCAGAAAATGGCTCTGCTTCTAATGATGTGTCATTTATGGCACACGGCGTTTGTTTTAGGAAAAAAAAAGAAGAGATTTGTTGACTTTTGGTTCACAGTTATGACCTATTCAAAATTGGCTCATGAGGTGTACAGTATGTATAGTAATTTCTGCTGAAGTAACGTAGAAAATGGATTAAAGTCAAGATTTCGGATTGATTCTGATGCTATTTGTATATAAAGGTTTGATCATAAGGGTACCTCCTTCCGTACCAGACATGCCACAGATACAGAGATGTATTCGAGTCCATCACAAGTCCCTGCAAGTCCATCACAAGCCCTTCAGTCCTAATCCCAATCACAAGCTATTCAAATGAGCTTTGACAAAGGCATTCCTTTGTCATTGTTCATCCAGTTACTTGTGACTGGCTTGGAAAGGACTTCTGACTGGACTTGCAGGGACTCGAGTTACACTCTGCACAGATACACCAACAAATGTGTACTCGGTTGTTACTTTTGAGCAATTTAAAATGCGAGACAAATACACAAAATTTGAACTTAAAATGTTATACAACATTTGCAAACATCAAAATACCAAACTACCGAATTATGATGAAGTACCTTACTTGACTGTAATAACATAATAGTCTCAAGCATCCTGTGAAATCATGGCACCTGGTGTGCTGCCATTTTCAAGAAAAGTGGATTTTTTCTTGACAATGGTTGGAAATAGTCTAGTTCCCTGACCTGATAATTCCCTCTAACGTTACTCCGTTTTGTGAAGTAGGGTCAGAGAACCAGACTACAAGAACAGTATTCCATAATCATTCCCTTCCTGGATGTTGAGTCCGTATAGTTTAATAGTTTTAAGACGTTTCATCCACACTTTCTCCCTGCTGAGTCCTTGCGATGGCCAAGTAGAATCATATTTAAAAATGCAATTAAAAACATTGTATATCTTATTACATGTACACGTACATGATATGTATCATTCCAATATTTATGTTTCACCGTGTAGTTACCCCTTGAGCACGGTATTTTACGGGAGACGTCGGGGTGTTGCAGCGGTTCTGGCAGCCAAATCAAACCGCTACAATGTGTTTGTGCAGTCAAGCATGACATACAAAATAATCCAACAATGGATTGAAACTGCACAAACAGCGGCCAATGTTGTCACCCGGCCTGGTGGCACTGTTTCTTTTTGCACCATATGGCGTCATCCGTACGCAAGGGGTTACCATATACATGTAAATTGACAAATATATGTGAGAACAAAAATATGTGAGAACAAAAATACATATTCATTATTTTTCTGAAATTTACAATAACTTCGAACTTTGAAATTTGGAATGACTACTTGTGCGTGTCAGCTTTGCTGAATGTGAAAAACTTCATAATTTGTGTATATTTGTATACAATTGTTGAAGTTATTGTACATTATTTCCACATTAAGCCCGGTTCATACTTCATGCGAAGGCGTATGCGAAGTGAATTCGTTAAGGTAACGGAGAACGTCACAATGAAACCTCAATTGTTGACGTCATGAAATTTGCTTCGCATGAATTCGCATTTGCATGAAGTATGAACCGGGCTTTACATGTAATTGTTTTTCACTCGGTGTTTAACACCAGTACTAAGTTAGCAACATTATTATGGCAGTACAGAGCGATTTATTTTTCAAGACCATTTAAAGTACATTCATTTTTTAAATGTTGTTCTTACTCTTTTTAGTTCATAAAAATCAGTTTTTTTTTTTAATACAGTCTACAATGTAGTACACTGCTGGAAGCCCTATCATACTATTTTGAATTACTATGAAAATTTGGGATGACCCATAAGATGGAATAAGTAAACCTTAAATACCCTAAAGTACATGTAGGAATCTTTCTGAATCCAGCAAAATCTAACAATGTGCAGTAACCCAGTGACACATTCCTAGTTTCAAGAATGGAGGAACATTTGCCTCTGGAGGAAAATGGAAGATCCAGACCTATCCAGCCCAATAGGATGCTGGATGACTTCGGAAGATTGAGGTTACTGTGATACTGGTTAGAAACCCACTGGAGGAGTTTGGAGGATTCGGGTTACATGTACATGTACATGTAGGAAAAATGATTAAGGGAGTTAGGGTTAATATATTCTGAAAATTAATCTATATTATCGGTGCTTACTGCAGCTGTTATACTTTTTTTTTTTAGGGGGGCGTGGCACATAGCCTTGATCAAGACGTTAGGCACTTAGCATTCGCGATCCATTTTGGGGTACCTGGTGGGGGCGATGGACAGTCAATTCTCCCTATTCTTAGCCGGCCTACAAGTGTGGCCCGGCCCTTTATGCACAATCCATCCGGTGTATACAAAACATGTTCACGTACACGCGACATGGGCATCATGCTTATTGTACAATGTGCATATACTATCGCACAGTACATGCGGACATCAGATATGTACTTGTCACTGATGGCTGATGCATCTGGAGAGTGGAACAAGTGGACGCATCGTCAGCATGGCGGCTGACGTGTGGACAGCATGAGTACGGACCAGGTTTATTGTTTGGTAATAAGATAATCCAACATGGTAACGTACAGTGCATGCCACCGGGTTACGATAGGGTGAGGTTTCGTGTCATGATTTGTGTGCTGTATTTTCAAAATTTAATTACTTATGTGTAGTATTATCAAGGTTACTTGGTTTGCAATGAGATACCATATCAAATGAAAATAAATTTGCCTACGTTTAGTTATTAAACAATAATACTTTACAAATTTCAAAATATTGGCGGACTGCCAATAGTTCATTTACTGCAAGGAGATCTTCTGAACTGATGTGCGACACTACAGGGTGTCTTAAAAAAAGGAAACTGGGATTAATCTGTTTATTTCTCAGATACTGCTCAATTTTGTTTAAAATGGTAACCACCATCTATTACTTAATGATGTACTCTTTCTTATGACACCAAGAAATCCATGCTACCATCACGGATGACTGAGCACAAAGCTGTGCAACGGACCATGTCAGAAATGGCTTTGTACCAGATGCACCACAGGTCTATTCGCACGTGTTTCAACATGTCTAAAAATAAGAACAAAGACCAGTACGTAAAGACCAAAATCATTTCTTCAATGATTAAACAGTTGGAGGCTTATCCCTGTCCCAACCTAACCCCAGTGTCCTTCAACATTCCCCCAATTTCTTTCAACGCAAACTTCTACCCTGGTTCTCATTGCTCTGACCGCATTCCTGATTACGTCGCTCTGTCCTCTTCAGGTCTCAACTGCAGCCACGATTCTGGCCCGTAAGTCATTGATGTCTCTGGGCGGTGACTGTAAACTTTGTCCTTAAGATGCCCCCACAAAAAGAAGTCACAGGGCGTGAGGTCCGGGGACCTTGGTGGCCACTCAATTTTATGGTTCAAAGCAATCACTCTCATGTTAAATAGACCTGTGGTGCAAAGCCATTTATGACATCCATGATGGTAGCATGGATTTCTTGGTGTCATAAGAAAGAGGACATCATTAAGTAATAGATGGCGGTTACCATTTTAAACAAAATGAAGCAGTATCTGAGAAATAAACAGATTAATCTCGGTTTCCTTTTTTTTTTTAAAGACACCCTGTATAGTGCAATGTAGAAAATCACTTAACAGTATCACGCAATGCAGATTTACAAGGAAATGTTTCTGTTAAAGGATATTGCATGTATTTTTCTTTAAAACCCCTTGCCACCAGGTGGCGCCGGGGCACTAGGCCGGGTTATGCAGCCAAGCGAAACGGAAACAAGAGGCTTGTGCAGCCACGCGTAACGTACACACTACCCCAATAATGGATTGAAAATGCAAAAATTGGCGGGTATTTGTGTCAACCGGCCAGGTGGCAATTTCAATCTGCACGTATTTGTGTCAACCGGTGGCAAGGGGTTAAAATTGGTTTATATAAAAAAAAAACCAGAAGTTTGATGATCTAGCATTATAAACAGTAGTAATTGTACAGGGGTGAGATTTGAGAAAAATGAAAATTCCACAAAACATTCGTCGATGAGTTTCGGGAGCCGCAGCGGCCAAAGCGTACCGAAGATTCACAGTGTATTTATTTGATTAATGGCAGGTGCCTAGGGAACTAAACCATCAGTGGGCCCAATTCTAACATATTTTGGGAAACCAAGCTGGACAAGCCAGTCAATGTTTGTAACATTGAATTGACATCCACTGGCTTGTCCAGCTTGGTTCCTCCAGTTAGGGTGTTTGAGCGTGCTAAAACTTGGCTTTCTGCCTGTTCCCACCAATATACTTTAGCTGTACCTATAGATGTTGAATATAAAGCTAAATCAAAAGCCTTTTCCCTCATTCTGTGCCTGGTGGATGTTTCCCCTCATCTTATTATTATTCTTAGGATCTTTCCTGCTTCAGCATAAACATGATCACAAAACATTTGATGCCTACACGTCACATCAGAGCCCGGAAGATATTTCTCGGGTGAGATTTCTCCGAATTTTAGAATTTTTTGGTGAGACGCCTTCCAGATTTCAGGAAGATTTTTGTGGTCTGTAAATAATTTTTGTCTTTCTAAAATGACCTCTAGATCTGTAACCTGCAACAATCTTCTTTCAATTTCAATGACCTCTATCTTTGGACATTTTGAACCGTATCTTTAGGTAGAAAATACAGTTGGGTCATTCTATAAATTAGTGGTCCAATTTTGGTGTCCCTGTTAGTGTTACATCTGACATGTATGATATTTTGCAATTCATGACAGATTCTTTAATACCTTCCATCTCCAAGAGTGATTATGTAAAGCAAAGTACCTACCAAACAATTTTAAAAATAGTGTGAAGTGAATTTTAATGATACTTGATGGGAAATTACACAGGTCAGGTGTAACGGACACCAAAAATGTCACACTTTCGGACCCCAAATTTATAGAATAATAGTGTACACGATTGGTAATCCTCCAAATTTTCTTTTACTGAATTGTTACGAAATACCTTACTATAGACTAAGTTAATAGTAGTCTCAATCATCCTGTGAATGTGCTGTAGTTTTAAAGGAAAGTGGAAATTTATATCGTTTTCCAACAATTGTTCGGCTTAACAATCGTTGGAAAACTGCCCTCTATTGACCGAATGTAGTTAATCCGTGTTGTCTATAATAGGTTAACAATCCGAAAACGGGCGCACGCGTAGTGCACCGAAGCAACACGTAACTAGTGCATGCAGTGGATCTTGGACGTTACGCTCGGCCCTCGGCCTCTGTACATGTACATGCATATACCGGTTATGTGACCAATTGAAAATGATCCCATTTACACAAAAATTGCTTATTTTACAAGAGGGCGCTATAAAAACGAACGCAGTTTTTCTCTAGTTTGTTTTAGCAATCCAAGAACGCAAAACTTTGAACAGGTCAGTGGAACGATATTTCCTACAAAATACTTAACCCCGAAATCTGCTCATTTCTGAAAATTGCAACAATGACCAATCATGTACACTACCTTTGAATGCATTTTTCCACAATGGCAGACAAATCAAATACCTCTGAAAGTTTCGTGGATTTTTCATTTTCCCTTAAATATCACCAAAGCAGAAATTTTCTCTGTAGGCCTACATGTTGTCACAGATGCAAGGGCAAGGCTCAGCTTGAGTGTCAACGGTAAAGTGTTAGCTATTTCATAACCCATTCGCAAAGAGTTCAGCCCCAAATAAGTCAAATAATGAAGATTGCAAAATCTATGAGCTTGCTAAGAATCTGGACGCCGGCCATAGCCGCGGTTTGAAAAAGACCACCTGGTGGCTGGTTGACGTCTATAGGCGCATTCCTGTGCTTACTCAATCCATTCATTTTTGAACTATATTGTTCTTGAATGGGAGTGTAATGAATAGATGGAGCTTTTTCAAACAATGCTTTCATTCACAAAGGTAGGCTCCAAGTGTGATGAATAGGACCATTCTATTCAGTGTGGTTGACTATTGTTTGTGTTTACAGTTGGCTGCACAGCACCGATCCTGGCATACCATCAATACTAGCTGAACGAAGGGGTAAAGGCCAATTTACACATACATGACTTTGTCGTGCGATATTGTCGCGCGTTTTTCTAAATACGCACAAATTAATGAGCGCCTCTTCGCACGACTCTGTCGCGTAAATTTAGACAATTGTCGCGTATGTGTAAATTGGCCTTAAAGCATCGATGCACCATAGTGACTGCTACATAGTCAGTTTAATGGAGTTTAATGGATCCGTCTATTTGCTCAAGCCACACAATTCCCGTGCTTTAAGTATATGTGTCCAAGTAAACTTTTTGCCTTATAATGACCTATTTTCTTGAAAAGACTTGACTGATTTTTTTTAAAGGAATGGTGCATATCTTAGAAGCAGTAGTATGTAGTGTTATTTAATCTCAATCTGATTTTAATTCTGAGCATTGGGGAGGGCACAGTTACCTGTAACATGCCTGTGTGCATTATTTTAATGCCATATATTTTAGATATTTAGAATGAAGACGTATGTGTGATGCTATGGGAAAGAACCAGTACTTTATGAAAATAAAACTAACAAATTCAGCGCATATTCACTTGAAGGATTTACAAACAAACAAAGCTGAGCAATACGGACCTTGAAATTGTACAGAACAGTTTTTCTACATGTCTGTCAAAACTGCTAACATCAAGTTTATCGAAATATAAAATCATCATTAGATTTGAAGAAATGTGAGGCATTTGAGCTATTTCTTTGTAACAGATTTATATATTGTCATCAAAAGAATTTGTACATATTATAAATACTGTATTATTATGCTAACATCGTGAAATTAATAAATCAAATGAACACATGCGGTGACTTGATCTCTATGTTTGCATTTCAAGGCCTTTTTAAATCTGTATGAGAGTTTTTAACCCCTTGATGTTACGGTTATTTACAGGAGGCGCCGGGGTGTCGCGTTGGCTTTTGCAGCCAAGCGAAACGGACACAATGTGCTTGTGCAGTCAAGCGTAACACACACAATAATCCAACAATGGATTGAAACTGCACAAATAGCGGCTGTATGCGTCATCCGACCTGGTGGCACTGTTTTCTTATTTTGCGCCATTTGGCGTCATCCGTACCCAAGGGGTTAAAAGCAGAATTGGAGGCGAATGCTGGGGTAGCACAAAAGGCATTTTCCTGACAGTTTATTGACATATTAAAAAAAAAAAAAAATGTTTTTATTGTTAATCACCTCATCAGTAGCAAGTGAATAGAGTACTGAAGCGATGACCTCAATGCAATGTTTGGAACCAGAATACTTTTGTCATTTTGTGTCAATGGGACTCAATCAAATGTTAATTGCTGGTGGTCAGTTGCTCACCCTTATAGGCATATCAGACTTTCTTGCAAACTCAAGTGATACGTCAGTCATCTCCTGTAGTAGTATAGGAAACTCCGATTCTGCAACAACTCCTTTTCTCTCTCCCCTCTCTCCCTCTCCCTCCTCTCCTCTCCCTCTCCCCTATATCTCAGTCAAATTTAAAAACTATTTTCGTTAAATCGAGTCGTATAGTTGTCCAGCAAAATTTCAAAAAATCAGAATTTTTGATATATATTTTTCGTTAAATCGAGTCGTATACCTGTCCAGCAAAATTTAAAATAATTTTTAAAAAGGAAAAGGGAAATCCCCAAATTTCGGGTGTCCAAAAAAATTTCATTTGTTATAAGCCAAAACAAATTATATTTTTATTTTGTTTTTTTTACAAATATTATATTGCCATAATAAAAATGGAAACACAACCTTCAATCTATGGATACACTAGATGGTCTTTAAAAAATCTACAACAATTTGTAGAACGAGACATTTTAGTCCCGCAACGAGCCAACCATAAACTGCAGGCTTTACGAGGCAATTCAAATTGGAATTTACCCCGACTACGTAGTGTAGTAGAAGAGTACCATATACCGTTGCCTCAGCAAGCGAGGTATACTAAACGAGACTACATTCAAGCTATACGAACACTCGACATGATGACGGGAGAAGAATTAACGAGCTACATACAAGAACACAACATCGAAATCCCACAACAACTCAACTATAATCGACAAGACTACATTCGAGCTATAAAAAAAGAAGAACATAAATTAAAAAATTTGAGAATAAAATCGAAAAAAAGTCTCGAGCAAATCGTGCGCGATAAAAATATCCAAGTCATTTCCACGGGTAGAAATGGTGAAGTGAAACGCTGAAAAAAGATTACATCGAAGCTATAAAAAGATTTAAATCTCCTAATATTTTTCGAGAATCAGACTTTCAAGAAACGAGAAGATTTGCAAACAGTTATAGAAATTGGGAACTTATACCAAATCTGTTTACCGATGATCCGGAACAATTTTACAATACCCACGTGTCAATGATTAAAAGAAAAAATACTGCCGAATTAAGAGAAATAGAAACGATGAAACTTCAGATTGCTATGAAAGTTAATTATAAAAAAATAACGCCGAAAGGTGCGACTGTAACATCGACGGCAACTCATTTTAGTCATCAAAATCGTGTCTTAAACGAGAGCGATATACAAACAACTCTCAGACGACAATTTGAAACGATACTATCTACGATAGATAAATACACAAATGAAGGAAGTGGTTGGATCATAGATAAAATACTAGCGTTTTACATCATCATAAACAGAGTTGACCCTATGATAGGTGCTTCTTACGTAGAACTACCCGAATTTATCGATAAAAAACACGCAACCGTCAACATCAAAAACGAAGATCAAGAGTGTATAAGATGGTGTATAAGAGCCGCTTTGGGTATATATACCGATAAAGTTAAAAACAAAGTAGAAACAAACCCAAATTACAAATTTAACAGAAATAGAACTGCTATTTATAAAACTGATGACGGATTAAATTTTAAAGATGTAGACTTTCCCACACCCATACATCAGATACCGAGAATAGAAAGACAAAATAATATAAGTATAAACGTGTTTGGATACGAAAAATTGATATATCCATTATACCTGTCTAAAAACCCAGATGCTCCAACTTGCGTTAATTTGCTGTTATTTAACGGTCATTATTGCTGGATAAATAACTTGTCGAGATTATTGTCTAGCGTTACGAAGAGTCAACATCGTAAACATTTTTTTTACACGAGCTAGATTGCAAAGGAATAGACTCACCTCCATCCAGAGTCGTAATGCCAAATATAAAAAATAATATATTAAAGTTCAAAAACTTTAAAAATTTACAAGACGCACCATTCGTCATATACGCGGATTTTGAATCTATATTAGAAAAAGCAACGAGTCTGTCCAAAACTCACATTCACAGAGCCTGCGGTTATTCGTACGTTCTCGTCAGATGCGATGGACATAAAATATATCAAAAGACGTACAGAGGTATAGACGCTGTAGATCATTTTATAGCCTCGTTGAAAAAAATAGAACCTAAAATTAACACCTTACTCGCTAACGCTAAACCGATGGAATATACGTTAAAAGAAGAAAAAATTCACCTAAACTCCAACACGTGCTGGATTTGCGAAAAACCAATTTACCCAAATTACTCGTGTAATTGCCAGTGTGGCAAGCCTAAAGAACCCAATTTGAGAATAAAAGAAGAAAGAGGATACTAGTTCAAAAACGACAAGGGATACGTCGAGAAAATATGTATGCGTTGCGAAAAGAGGATTAACAAATTTCGAAAAGTCAGAGATCACTGTCACATCACCGGTAAATATCGCGGTGCTGCACACGCTTACTGTAATCTTAAATTACAAATACGACCTTATATATTAAGCCAATACCAGTCATCTTTCACAATTTAGAGAATTACGACGCACACTTGATCATGCAGGGTATTTCAAAGTATCAAGAAGACATCGGATGCATACCCAAAAATTCAGAAAAATACATTTCATTCTCGGTCGGCCAATATAGATTTATCGACTCGTTTCATTTTATGTCCAGCGCTCTTGACAATTTGGTAAAATCTTGTCCGAGAGAATATTTTAGTTTACTCTTAAAACATTTTTGCGAAGAGAACGTAGACATCTTATTACAAGAGGGTGTTTATCCGTACGAGTATATAGACACTCAATGAAAAATTTAACGAGACTCGTTTACCACCCAAGGAGTGTTTTTATAGCGGTCTAAAGAACAAAGACATATCCAACGAAGACTATGAAAGAGCGCAACGAGTATGGGAAAAAATTGGTATTAAAAACTTGGGTGAATATCACGACTTATACGTGACTACAGACACTCTGTTACTCGCTGGGGTATTTGAGAATTTTAGGCAAATGTGTAGAACAAACTGTTCTACAGATCCTGCCAACTACTACACAGCACCCTGTTTATCGTGGGACGCGTTGTTGAGACACACGAAAATTGAATTGGAACTTTTGACCGATATACATGTAGACAAACACGTATTTTTTGAAAAGGCGAAAAGAGGAGGAATATCGAGTGTTGGAAGCGCTAGATATTTCAAGGCTAATAACAAGTATCTAAAAGATTACGACTCCAACGAGGAGTCTTCGCATATTCTCTATTTCAATGCCAACAATCTATACGGCTGGGCTATGAGTCAATACTTACCCTACGGAGGATTTAAATGGATCACTCCCAAGCAATTTACCCTCGATCGCATCATGTCGCTAAGTAACGTTTCTAAAACAGGATACATGTTTGAGGTAACCCTAGAATACCCAACCGAACTACACGACCTCCACAATGATTATCCGCTAGCGTCGGATAATATAGTCATACCGGAAGAATGGTCATCAGAGTATCAAGTAAACTTGATGAATTCGATAGGGTCTAGCGCTAATGTGCCGAAATTAACGGGTACCCGGTACGCTATATACTAAAGAAAAATATGTATTACACTACATCAATTTGAAACAATGTCTAAAACTAGGTTTAAAACTAACGACGGAATTATACTGCGAGACGATCAAGTCGAAGAATACCAAGAAATAGTGTCTAAACCGAGCTACAAGTCTACTACCGCGTTTAAAGAATGCATTTTATCATTTGTAGAATCGTACATAACTAAAGTTCATTTATACAAACCCATCTATTGCGGCGTTAGTATCTTGGACTATCAAAAACTCTCATGTACGACTTTTACTACAATACATTAAAAAAGACAGAGTAAGGTTGATGTATACCGACACAGACAGTCTGTTGTTGATTGTCTATACAAAAGACGTTTATCTAGACATGAAAAGGAGGTCTGACGGACTTGTACGATTTTAGCAACTATCCGCAAGACCACGAGTTATTCTCGAATGAAAATAGAAAGGTCATCGGTAAATTTAAAGATGAGTGTGGAGGACGAGTTATTAGCGAAGCAGTTTGTATCAGACCAAAGATGTATTCGATTTTATACGGAGATAATGATGTTATAAAGAAGGCTAAGGGTGTCAACAAAGTGACTATAAACAACGAGCTATCGTACGAAAATTATAAAAATTGCGTTTTAGAAAACGAATGCTATTCTCACACTATGATGAAAATTGGATCCGAACTACACATGATTTACACAGAATCGCAGGTTAAACAATCGTTAAATCCGTTAGATACAAAGAGATATATTTTACCAAACGGTATAAACACGCTGGCTTTTGGTCACTATTCTATATAAAAAAAATTAGGATCTCCCAACAACATTTTTAAAAAATCATCTTTTTAATAACCTCTACGTGAAAGACAATCTTTTTTCCGTGATTATCAATCAACTTACCGCAAGAATCTCGGATGCTAAAGTTGAGTTGGTTTATTTTAGAGCTGACGAGTCTATGAGGAATTAATATTTTATTATCGATATAAATAACTCGATCTAAAGTCCGTACTAGTCCCATTCAAGTAATTATCTCGAGTGGATAGTTGATCGCAATGTATAAAAACATTGTCGTTGAGATTTATATTGTAATTTCCTACGTAATCTTGAAGGTTTGTCAAACGTCTGACTGGTAGCCCCAACAAATTTTTAACGTTTCTATCAAAAAACAAAAAAAAATTTCTGATATAATACTAATGAATAATTTTTGCGCAAACCTGTCTACAGAAACTTCTAACCAAGATAATTTGCTAAGTTCATCTACGAACCAATCGATATTATACCCTCCGGCTGGAATCAAAATTTCACCCATTGGCAATTTTTCCCCAATAACTAATGTTGTAGTTGAATCTGCTTTCAACCATTCTATTTTTAGATCATGAATGATATTATACAAGCCCACGGTAAATATTACGCTGTTTAAACTCATAAAATAGTCTCCACGCGTGTTATCTATGGGTTCTGATAAAGTAAACGTTTTTTCGTTGTCGGTCATTTCAAAAACATGCGATTCCATTTTATTTAATTGTTTGTTTTATTAAAATGGATTCACCAATCGCTAAAATTGTATATGCTAATAATGCTTTTCTAAAAGCTGCTAAAGATATTGTAAATCAAGCTAAAGGTCTCAATGATAAACACTCGCAAAGCGTGAGCGATAACATTTCTAAATTATCCGACGATAATGAAGCAGTTCGCTCGAGGATTGTCTCACCGATGAACTTGAGTCAACTTATTATCATCGTAAACGCCAACAACAGATCTTTTAACACTAATTTAGTAGATTTGTTTAGCGATTATATTATGTCTGACGTAAAACACGACGAACAAGTACTACGCTATGCATCTGACCCCATGACGTTTGCAGTTTGGTGCGCATCTTCAGGTTGTGGCGTAGGACTAGACTTGTTGAATCATAAAAAACCCGTCTTGTCGGCTTTATTCAAATTTCACGCATATTTCACAATCAGAAAGATACTTTACTATCTCAAATGTCCGGTTCCAGGCGATAATATATTCGACGATCTCAACAACAATATCGATCACAACGCTTATACTAGTACTTGTCGACACTTTCAAGTCGATCCAAACGTGAGTTTTGAACAAACTGTAGACTTAACTTCTGGAGGATTAGGTACTGCTTATTATTACGACAATTTAAATACGCATCAATATTTACCGGTACCTGGCAGAAATTACGACTCTCGCGAGCTCGACAAGAGTAAGTTCAACTATGACTACGCTAAATATCCCGGTGCCACCTATATGTGATTTGGAGAGCCGGGTGACGAGTAGATACACAGTTTCGTGGATCAGACAATCCGCAGACGTTGCACAAGGGTGGCAAAAGTTTATACCTCGAACGAGCTCGTTCACCGATGTGGGTATAGAAAAAATTAACGAAAGCGTGAGAACGTACGTGTACGCTATACTTGGGGCGCAAGCTCAAACAAGAACGAGTATCCTAACGCCGGGTACTGGGTTGGACGCGCAAAGACAATTTGAAAATATCGTAGACGACGTCATCGATAGTCCTACGGATCTAGAGGCTTCTATAATCGCTAGATTTCAAGATTCTTTACAGTACGCTAGAAGTTCACTCAACTTTTTGATAAGCCCCGGGTTATACTTGATTCCATCGGATATGGAACTTGCGGTTGGTATTCATCAGGGTTATAATAATAATATACAGATAGCGACGTCCGATTTATCGATAGGACTAAATGTCAACTTGAATGCCAGCATACCCCCACCACCAACAACCTCAGATACTTTAGACAGTATAGATACTTTGGGTAGTATACCTACTTTAGACGATATAGATGCTACTCCACCTCCCCCACCACCAACACCAGAGCCACAAACACCACCTCCCCTAAAATCGAGTACATTTTTACAAAATGTAGACACTTTAGACAATTTACCTACACCACAACCACAAGATACTCACGAACAAGAAAAAACTGCTTTAGTCGTTGGTTTAGTGGGTGTTACAGGGGTATCTTATCTAGTTTACGATATTTTATTTAGATGAATTGGGTGGTAACTCGGTATGAGGGAACAACCATTAATTCTTTCATAACGAATGATCTCTCGGGACCGTCTTTTAGATAGTACAACGCCGGTTGTCCGGGGTTGATTGTTTTTTTTCCTATAACGTACATTTCTACGCTCCAAATAGGATCGGTAGCCCGTCTTCTAGAGTCTTTTTCGAGTTCTCCAGGAGCGTAAAGGTACCTGACGATCTCATCGTTTACATCCAAAAGTTTTTCTGGGCTCTTGAGTCCCTCTGAACTCAGTTGTCGTATTTCCAATTGCGACATGGCCAGTTTAGGAGTTAGAGGTTTACCGCCCATCGTGGATATCAGTCTATAGTTTCTTCGTCGTTTAACGCTTTTATAACCTCGGGCAATCGTTTTACCCACAACTTGCTACGAGCTGTAGGTTCCAACATTTCTTTAGCGTACTGGTGACCGAATAATCTTTCCGCCAAAGTACGATTGAATCGTTCTACGATACCTTGAGCCCTGTGATTACCTACCTCGCCTCTTTGCACGACTACATTTTTAGATCTCATCAAAGTGCTAAATTCGGCCATAAACTCTTTACCAGGATCTACTTTGATAATTTTAGGCCACGACAATGCCGACCTTTTGTAAATCCTTTTTATAGCTTCGACGACTTGACCGCTCGTTTTATTGGTCAAGGGTTCAGCCTCTTTATATCGAGTAGCCACATCAACTACAGTCAACGCGTATCTATACGTTTTTCTACCAAGTGTATCGTGGGGTAGGTATAGGAGATCAGCTTGATGCATTTCATTGGGTAATCCTACCGATCTATTGAGACTCGTAGGTCTAGGAATACTTGTGCGGGCCGGTAAATAAATTTGCCACAAGGCTTGTTTTCTTAACCAATTTCTAGCATCCTTTTTCGAAACGTCGGCTTTCGACGATAATTTTGTTACGGCTTCCTCACCTTTCCAGTAGCCTCGAGGACTGTAAAATATATTTCGCATTTTTGTTTCCATCGTTTTACTTTAAACGTTTTTTATAAAAAAACGTTTATTTATCGATTTATAAATTTTAAAAAACCCAATACAGCAGTACCTCCCAAGATGAATATAATTTCACCCGTCTTTTGTTGTTCGCTGGGTACGTAAAAATCGGACAATGTGGGTTCGTGCGTTAAACCTACATGTAATTAATTGCATGTCTTCGCCTGTCGCTTCGTTATATTCTCGCAAAGCATCGTCGATGTTTCGAAATGTTTTTTGAGCCCTGACCTCCTTTTGTAGTCGCTCGTTGAGATAATCTAGATACTTGGTTCTTTGTACCTGCCATTCATTTCTCGCTTGGGTTAATCTTTCTAAGGCCAAGTCGTGCCGTTTACGCTCTTCGTCGGCTTGAGTTTGTTTTAAACTCGAAAATAAAAAGTTTGACCCCGTAAACGCCAAAGCATTTACGATAGCTCCACCAACCATCATTAAAGCGCTTGCCATAATTTTATTAAACTTTATAAAAAAATAAAGTATAAAAAACAAACGATTAAAAACATTTTATTAAAAATTAAATGTTATCGTTAAAAAATAAAATGAATGCGATTTATGGAAGTAAACTGAACCCTCATAGAAGTTAAAAAAATCCTAGAGCGATTAAGGGTTTGAGACAATCGGTAGTCATTACTCATAATCCTAGTACTATAGACGCGAATCAAACATTAACCGTTAAATTCCCAATGTTGAGCCCCGACGATGTGGTTGTGCCCGGTACTAGTAGATTGGCTTTCAACATTAACTTGGAGTCTGAAGGCAATAGCGCTGATGACAATAGAACTCTGTATAATAACGTGGGGCGAAATTTGATTTAAAAAAGTAAGAATATGTCTCGAAGGTAAAGAGATTCTTAACTTTTACGACGCGGATATATTCAACGTTTTTAAAGACATGTGGCAACCTAAAAATTCGGAACATTCGTACCGAGGAATCGAATCTCCCAACATTACAAAAATACGAATCGGAGCGGAAGATGCGGTAGATGATGCGAATTCCGGAAAAGACAAAGCCATAGCCGATGCTTACAAAAATAGATATTGCATTCCTCTAGATTTTGAAATGCTTAGGGATCAGCAACCGTTTCATCCATCGGCGCTCAACGACAGACTAACGTACGAGTTTACGTTTAACGATCACGAAAGCGTCGTCAAGTCTACAGATACCGAAGCCAAGTACACAATTTCTGGGTTGTCTCTCGAATTTGACGTGGTGACCAATAAAACGTTAGCTTCTGCCATCAGACAAAAATATCGAGGTAAGACTCATTTTCTATTTGATCAAGTTAAAAGATATCTCGTCAGAGACTTGGACAAATCCGATACGACTTGGAACATTAATCTTAACCAATCGATTAAAAGTCTAAAGGGAGTACTACTTTTATTCAAGGAACCCAGTAACAAAAATCCGGGGCATTTTTATAACCCCAAGATTGAAAAAGTAAACGTCACAATCGAGGGTAAACCGAACCAATTGTACAGTCAATGTATGAGGCGTTATCAACACTGGGAAGAAATTTGCAAGTTTTTCGGAGACTCTCACACGGAATTTGGTGCCGGTGTGACCAAAGACCTAAGCCTGTGGAACCTGACGATGGGTGAGTACTTTAAAAATAATTACGGACTTTGGTTAGACATGAGAGTGACGGATGACAATAAAAGTCACGGTTCGGGCAGGAGAATAGGAGAAGTACACTGTAAAAACAGTGTTTAGCAAGTAAACACTTTTCTAAACACTTTTTTGCTATCAGTTTGTAAACACGTTTACATACTAAACATGTTTAGCTTGTTGACGGATAGTGTTTAGCCATTGAACACTGATGTTTAGGAATTGGACACGTAATGTTTAGCTTCTAAACATGTTTACAAACTGATAGCAAGATTGTGTTTAATTGCTAAACACTGTTTTTAGAGTGTATAGGTGGCGGCATTTCTATTCATTTAGAAAAAGAAGCAGAGACTGCTGGGGCTCTAAAATGTTACGTTTTCTTGGTAATGGACGCGCAAATGATTATCGAAGATGGAAGATTTAGCGGCGTTTACTATTAAAAAATCAGGGGTATAGTTAAATAACATGTTTCCAAAGACACCTCACTGCGCCTTGATATGCGGTAGAACCAACTCTGGTAAAACTAAATATGTTTTAGACTTGTTGGAAACAGAGTATAGGAGTCACTTTGAAAAGATTGTCGTCATTTGCCCCACGTTGAGTAACAACACGTCTTATCACGAGAGAGATTGGCTTTGGTTAGATCCCGAGATATACCTATGTGACTTGGACGTAGACAAAATTTCTCTCAACGAAGCTTTGGAATTTTATAGAACCAGACTACGAGGATTACACGTTTTATTTTTGATAGACGACTGCAGCGCGGAACAAGAAATAGAATATCGTAAAGCGGCTTTGGATAAAAACACTTGTACGTTGACGAAGTTGGCCTTTAGTGGTAGCACTATCTAAAAACAACTTAGTTAAAATATTGACTAGATTTCCTAGTTTACTGAAAACTGACTAGGAATTCAGTCAAGCATCCGAAGTTTCAGGTTGACCGATAGTTGCTTTGACTAGATTCCTATTTACTTCGTCGAGGTTCGAGGATTCTAGTCACTGCGTATTTTACGTCACGCGGCGGACGGGTTATTTCCAACATTTCTCAAAGGGGCGAGATCGCATCGCGCATGTCGCGATCGCGCGTCGACTTCTGAGAATAGGCTAAATGTCGTTTTTGTCTGCTTTAAATTAACAGAATTCTATAAGTGATTGGTTTTAAACAAACATTAGTGCTCTATGTTTTTACATTTTGAAAAGCAGAAGTTATGCTGCTCATTGCAGAAAATTTTTCATGTATGAATGGTGTTCATAAAGACCATTTAAAATGACAACTATGACTCAAAAGTAACATGAAAATAGTTGGAGGAAAATATACTGCTGTTTGATGTTGTGATATTTGGCCTTATGCACGTTTCCTTATTGGTGTATTTGGCTGATGGATCATGCTATTGGAAAGGGTGGTCAAATTTATACCGATTGATAGACAATGCCATCACATTGCTTTGAGTATTAAAGGGTGAATTAAAAATAGTCGTGCCAATGTCTTGTATTGTTGTTTGTTTGAAGGTTTATAAAAAATGACAACGGATTTTGTCATACAAACTAGGAAAAGTAGTAGGATTTGACTTAAATTCTGGTTGACTGAAAATGAACAAAATCACAACGGATTTAGTCATACAAACTAGGACAAGTAGTAGGATTTGACTC
Source organism: Hippasteria phrygiana (assembly GCA_037893225.1). NCBI lineage: Eukaryota > Metazoa > Echinodermata > Asteroidea > Valvatida > Goniasteridae > Hippasteria > Hippasteria phrygiana. The sequence continues at coordinate 445,546 of JAZGUH010000101.1, forward strand.
GAATTCTAGTTATTTATGTGATATTTTTTCCAGTCAATAATATTGACTGGAAAAATCTAGTCAGATTGACTGATTTTCAGTTCCACCCAGCTGACCCTGAATATCTAGTCAAATTTAACTGGTTTCTAGTCAAATCTGACTAATCCTTTTTTCGAGTGTACTGTTGGTTGTTGACTCACAAGTACAATAGCGTCATGACAGATTATCGCGCTCAGACTGCTTTTGTTGTGTTGTTCTATTGCAAAGATAAAAGTAGTTTCGATCAATGTCTCGATGAAAATGATGCGGTACCTTTAGAAGAAAGATCGAGAATTAAAAAGATTCTCAGAGACACACCTTATAGTAAATTGTTGATAAAAACTGATCCTCCGGTTTGCTGGAGTTTGCTGTAACTAGCTGTAGTTTTGCTATAAATTTGCTGTAATTTGCTATAAATTTGCTGTATAGCTAGCTGTAATTTGCTGTATAGCTAGCTGTAATTTGCTGTATAGCTAGCTGTAATTTGCTGTATAGCTAGTTGATATTTGCTATGTAGCTAGCTGTAATTTGATGTATAGCTAGCTGTAATTTGATGTATAGCTAGTTGATATTTGCTATGTAGCTAGCTGTAATTTGCTGTATAGCTAGCTGTAATTTGCTGTATAGCTAGTTGATATTTGCTATGTAGCTAGCTGTAATTTGCTATATAGCTAGTTGATACTCGTTATACTCGTAGTAAGTTGCTTTGCAACTAGTTGCAAAAATTATCTATAATAATATATAATATGATAGAATATCTAGACTTCTTGCTCAAACTCGTAATAGCCGTAAACTTGTGTTTAATTTCTTACGAGTATATGACATGTAAAATTAAGATAGAAAATATAAACTATTTATAAATGAACAAATCGATAGAATCTCTAAGCACATTGTCTCAACAGCCGATACGAGTAGAAACTCCTAGTGGAACTACAGAACACAAAAATAGACTTTTAGGAGTAGTTGCTTCTGGTGATTCGAAGAAATATTTCGGTAAAAAATACTCCGTGAATGAGGTCGAAAATTTAGACTCTGAAAAACAAGAGAAATTATACAAAAATTACGAAGCTAAACTAGGTAAAGAAATGATCGTCAGTTTGGGTAGTTGCATGCTTAGTCTTTACGCAAAAGCTCTAGGGATGACTTTACCTCTGGCTTCACCGTTTGGTTATAAACTTTGTTTAGACTCTGAAGAATCTCTTACCAACGACTTGGAAAATGATCCAGTTATTTCTAGCAGTATGGCTAGTTTACTTTGCGAAGTGTACTACAACTACGGACTTTATTTATCTCCTTTGGTAGCTATGTTGATTACGACTAAACATTTGAAAATAGATAATAATAATAGTAGTTTTACAAATATTAATAGTAGCAGTATTATTATAAAAGATGGATCTAGAAACAAAAGCGGATCAAGTAGTAGAGACGACTCAGCAAATAGAGCCGACGCAAGCGACAGAGAGGGTAACAAAACCCCCGACTAAAAAGGAGTAAAAAAAACCCCAAAAGAGTCGAGCAGGGCAAACAACTAGCCGAAAGAAACAAAAAGATAAAACAAATAGAAAAGATGCAAAGTCTAGATGTTGAAACACCCAACCAAACACCAACCGTTACGATAGACTGTATTTCTAGCTGGGGGTATGCGGTAGTCGGCTTGGCTGTTTTAGGACTCGGATATCTCGTACTTAGTAAAAAGAATGCTGTAGTTAACGATATAGCCCCACCGACTCCACATCCACCCAAAGAGGAAATAGAAGATTTTTTAGAAATGGAATAATAAACGATTAATTTTTAATCGTTTTAAAATAATCTATTTGTATAAATAAAATGGATACTAAGAACGTTGCAAATACTCTTTATCACGGTGCTGTGTTGAGTTTGTTGACTGTAGGTAAAAACATTTGAAAATGAAACCTGCCGATCTAGGAAAATGTAGAAGATACCGTCAAAATTACTGCTATACGGTAGGTGGTGCCCTAGCTACGCAGTCTTGGTTAGTGAGTCAAGGTATACTTCCTCAAAATGTAGTAAATACAGCGTAAAATAAAAAATAAACGATTATTTAAAAATGGCTGAAGGCGGAGAAGATTTCGAAATGGGTGACTTTGATACGAATGAAGTCGATGTAGATGATGGTGCTGATCTTGATTGGGACGAAACTTATGACGAGACTAGTTTTTCACCTCTACGTCAACCAACCACAGTCTGCTACTGAAGCGGGTAATAGGTTAGATAGATATTCTAATTACAAAAATGCCGGTTACGCAGAATCTTTTTATGAATTTATGGAAAGCAAAGGTTATAGAAAACCAACGAATATAAGATATGACAATTTTAGAAAAGAAGAAGATGGTATTTATTACGATAACATAAAGTTGACGTGTGATAATGATCCTAAAAGGTTTGTAGGTATCGATAGGTTAAAACAAAGAATTGCAACCAATACTGGATATAAACCAGGAGTTTAAAACTAGTACGACGCAATTACAACAAGAAATGTCAGATACAACCCGAAAATACCGACCCGAGTGAACTTCCAAAAGCAGCCGATGATGTTAGCGATATCTTGGAAGAAGTAGTCGATACGCAAGTTCAAACTGAAGGATTAAACTACAGAGAGCTTGCGGCTTTAGACCAAAAGCTACAAACGCTAAAAGGTAATTTAGAATTGAATTTAGCCGAACTTAGTAAGCTAGACGACGAAATTAATCAAACAAAAGCGGATCTAGATAAATTAGGGAGCGGCGACGACAACGAGATGGAGATACAAGAATTAATAGATAAATTAAAAGATCTCGAAGCTGAAAGATCCGCCAGAAAAACGGTCGTGCTTGAAAATTCACACGGACTCAAAAGTCAAATCGTTAGAATCAAAGAAACGATAACTAAAATACTTAGAGACGATACCTCGTTGGCGGAAAAGATTAGAACTCTGTTTCGAGAACAAGGTATAACGGTCGTTAGTATAGACGAATCCGGCGACCAAAATTAGAAGCATTTACTGCGGTGGCGAGGCGCTCGCGTGCGTATTTTACGCGCGCGCTCGATGCAGCTTCGACCAACAGGGTGTTTACAGCTTGCCAAAATGCGCGCGCGACTGAAATTAAAGAACGCGCGCAACCTGCACGCGAGCGCGGCACCACTGTAAAAATGGCGTCGGCGAATTCCTGTATACTAGCCGCGTTTAGTTTAGCCATAAGTACGATTGTGAGTTCGATAGTAGCTGGTGTAAGAGGCGTGGGCGCTCCAACGTCAACTCCGGTTCTAGATCCTCCAGAGCCTAAACCAGGTGGAGACTTGAAAGATTGGATTAAGAATCATTTTTAAAAATTAGCCAATTTACTCAAGAAGCTTGGGGGTTGGTCGCCTTGCCGGGTATTTTGGGGAGTATCGCTAGTTGGCTGTTTAATCTATTAAGCGGGGGTGTCGGTTGGTTGGCCGAACACGTGTGGACTCTATTGATTGGAGCCGCGACTTTGATTCTCGTATACTTGCAAAACAATTTAAAATAACAAATCGTTTAAAAATAGAAAACGATTAAAATAATCGTTTGTTTAAATAAAATGACCTCTATATATCCTAAATTACCCGATGTACCGGACGATACTAGAGTCTTTAGGTTAAATAAAATCGAAGAAGTACAAACAGAAATAACGACAGAGAGAGTTAAGCGAGAACAGTTGTATAAAAAGTATAATAAAATTATTACTTGTTTATCGAACGCGGAGACTGCAACGGAATGCTTTGGAGCCGCATCAGGCGCTATTGGCATTGCTGGAATTGTCGGTGTCATTACTTTACCCGTTGGCGTGGTGTTAGAAGGAATAGTTATAGGATGTGTAGGTGTGAGTTTAGTCTTGAAATATTTCAGCAAAAAGTTTAGGGGTAAGGCCGAAAAACACAATGAAATTAGAGTGTTGGCAGAAACCAAATTAAATACGATAAATGAACTGGTGTCTCAAGCCACAGACGACGGTGATATCAGCCATGATGAATTTTTGTTGATCAGCAATGAACTAAAAAAGTTTAATGGGATGAAAGAAGCTATTAGAACTCAAACAAAAGCGAGAGAAGAATCTGAACGAAATCAAAAAGAAATAGACGATGAGGTTGAAAAGAAAGTGATTGAGAGAATGGAAAAAGAAAAAAAAGTTCTTTTAGAAAAACTTACTGCTTCAAACTAGAAATATGTAAAGAATACAATAGTAATTTACCACCTAATTACGAGAGTATACAGCCTAGGCCTAGTGCTCCATACGAGTAGTTAGTAGATCTACGTAAAAACAAAAATGAACCCCCAACTCTACTAGAGAGTTCAGGGCTTATTTTTTTTATTTTATTTTATTTTATATTTTTTGTTATAGACTCATTCAGCATCAGATTTATTCGAGATACCGTCGTTATCCCTCAATATTTTGGATTGTACCTCCCCGTTTGCTTTGTACAAACAGCTTCAGTCAATAGCATGATTCATTGTTAGTTATAACCTTGACTGTATCAACATGTTTATATGTATACCAGATGATTCAGTCTCTGGCGTACACATATCCTTATAGCCGTAATCCTAACACCCCCCCCCCCCCCCAAATATATTCAACTCAAATAGAGAGTTGAGGGTTTATATTTTTGTTATGAATCATTCAATATACACACCCATCCAGGGGCGGATCTAGGTTTTAACTAAGGGGGGGGGGGGGGGGGGGGGGTTACCTGAGGTGATTGGCCTACACACCCCAGCGTGCCGAAGGCACGCCTTGCTAGGGGGGTCCGGGGCATTAAACCCGTAAAGCATGCCCCCCGGAAACATTTGAAATCTAGATGTTTTCTCCTGCATTTTGGGGCATCTTTTCAGAGAATTTGGGGTTGGAATGAAGCAATTTGAGGCAACATTTTTATATGATTATAAGTCAGAATTGGCTTGTTGACAAAACCATCAGTTTATTACATGAACATGTTGCCAGAAGTATACAGCCTGTCAGGGCTCACTTTGATGACAAATACATCAGTGACTGATGAACAGTTTATTACATGACGTTATAGTCAAACAAGATGGAGTTGCAGAAGAGACGCCTTGGATAAGCCCTGACAAAGCGCTTGACCATCTCTTCTGTGTCTAGCTGTGCTGCTTTTTAATTTTTTTCTAAGCACATCACGAGTTCACTGGGCAGCCCAAGGGGGGGGGGGGGGGGGTTTAAACCCCCAACCCCCCCCCCCCCCCACCCCGTAGATCCGCCACTGCCATCTACAACTCATACAAATTCCGATCGTCAGAAAAGATTGTGACGATCGGTATGTTTGAGACAACACCCCAATTCTATACGTCTCTTAGAAATTTTGGCTGACTCATAACCCGAAACATCCTAATTCTATACGACGACTCTTAGAAATTTAGCTGAGTCAGCCATCAGTCTAAAGTCACTCAAATTCCGAAACGCCTGACTAATCAGTCTATGATAAGTCACCCAAAATCTATATTTAGCTCTAAATTTATCCTATAAAACCCCTCGACCAGCCTACTTTGATGTATCTGCAACCGAAGCCAGTATTATACTTCCAAAGATTATATTGATCCAGATGCCCAGCTTGTTGGACTGCAATTCGTCGATGAACTGTCATGCAATTCTGCCTCACAGACAGAGTTCGAAAATTGGTTAACAACCATATGTAAGACTGGAGAAATATTGAATATTATATCTTCTGAAGATGTAGAATTGGACGATATGGAATTCCTGTTACAATCGCCATAGTAAATACCATAACTTGTACGTATTGTATATGATGTAAACTCACAAGCACGTATTTTCCCATTGGGACGCGGTTCATTGATTTGTATGTATAGTGGCTTTGATTAGGTCAACGCCTTTACAAACTGAGTAAATATTGCATCAGCCAACTAGACAAAGGATAGAAAGATGGGTGATTTCACGCTTGGCTAAAACAAATTTGACCCGAAAATCACATTTGTGCCATAGGGTGAGAATAGCCCGAAATGTTGATGTAAAGTGCGTTTAAATCGTGAATTTTCCAGCCGCTTCCATTACGTTTGAATTTTGCTATTTTTTCAATAATCCTATCTATTTGTTGTTGTACTTTGTTGTACTTTGTTTTCTCCTTCAGGTGATACATTAGATTTAAAGCTATTAAACACTCTCGTGTCTTCGACAAAAGTATCGTTCGTTGAATCATATTTTCTAATCGTAACTTTTAACGCAATATTATATTTAATTCTTTGCATTTCATTTCGTGTGTCCGCCAATTTGCGTACGATTTTGATCTTGTTGTCGTTAAAAAATGTTTTAGGAGGCCGTGTCATTTTTATTATAGCAATATAATATTTTAAAAAAAAATAAAATTTGACCTCCAAAACATTTCGGGGATTTCCCTTTCCCTTTTTAAAAATTATTTTAAATTTTGCTGGACAACTATACGACATAATTTAAGAAATAATATATATCAAAATTCTGTTTTTTTAAATAATTTTGCTAGACAACTATACGACTCGATTTAACGAAAATAGTTTTCTAAATTTCACTGGGAGAGGGAGAGAGGAGAGAGGGGGAGGGGGAGGGGAGGGAAGGGAGGGAGAGGGAGGGGGGAGGGGGAGAGGGGAGAGGGGGAGAGGAGAGAGGGGAAGGGGAAGGGAAGGGGAAGGGAAGAGAGAAAATGAGTTGTTGCAGAATCGGAGTTTCCTATACTACTCCTGTACACAACATTAAATCTGGCATACCAGAAAAGTACATGTGAAAATTGAAATGCCTCGTACGACAATCAATAACACAGAACTTATACAGGGTGGTTTATCATAGGAAATATCCCTTGTTTTAATATCCCCTCCTTTAGTTATAATTAATATTAATATCTCGGTTTCGTTTTTATTATCCACCCTGTATAGCGCCAGTATCTGGCACAATTAGGCCCTAAGGGCTCTGGTCCATACACCTACATGTATATGCATAAGTCAAAAGTTAAAATTGCCTCTTGTGACATGGCCATACTCAGAGTGAACATGAATATCAAGATCAAGACTGGATCTCAGAACAGGGTTCCCATAGAAATCTGAAAACGAAATTCCATGACTTTCCAGGACTAAAATATGACAATTTCCATGACATTTAACGCCATTTTGCAGAGGAAAGTTGTTTGGTATTATGATACTGATGAACCGCTAATGTTGGGCTAACCATTTGTTAGCTTTTGAAAATAAGTTTTAATTAATAATGGCCTCCTCTTCACATCAAAAGCCGGCCATAAAAAATAACGCTTGCATGGTCTTGATTTCCATGACTTTTCCATGACAACTTTTTTTCCAGGATTTTCCTAGACCCATGGGAACCCTGCAGAATAAAAGTGATCCATATAATTCAAAATTCAATATTTCGTTTCACCTGCAAATTCTGGAAATATAAACACTGTCGTCCCCCTTTAGTTTGTGTAACTTTGGTCCATTCTCATGGCTCACTTACTGCAGATAAGATACAATTTGTGGAGTCCTATTTGGTTGGTCCCACCTTTTTATGCCCCACTGACGAAGTGGAAGAGGTATACTGTTTTTCCCTTGTCCTGTCCTGTCCATCTGTCTGTAGAAATGTTGCCAGTACAATAAGCCAATTCAGTATATGTTGTATCTCTAAGTAGTCCAGGTCAAATGGTTATTCCAGATAAAATTGCTGACGTAATGTCACTCGAACGCCCATTCTGATTGAATTTAACACGTACGCATTGTGTGACTTTTTGCGCGTTCGTATGCGCACATTAGTTATCCCGAATGACCCGTGACCCACGTCACTGTGCATGTGCAGTTAAAATAACGAACTGGCTTATTACTTGATTAATGCGTAAAGATACAGTCATGCACCATAATTGTGGGAACATGCACTGGTCGTGCAGTAGATGATGTGGGGGCCAAAAACGTATGGCGACAGATAATGACTTGATCAAGGACTATTTTATTTCATTTGTTACTTGTAATGCAGTCACTCAACATGCATGTATTACAGTATAACTGTCAGATTTAAAGCACACATGTAACTGAAATGGTATCCATGCGTAAATTGCTGATTGGTAACAGTTATATAGCATTTTAATGAATAACTACGGTAAAACTTAACATTTAGCTTTCGTAGCAACAACTACTTGCATCTGATAAAGTAGTTGTTGCTACAAAAGCTTACATGAAGTTTTACCCTTTGATATAACTTTCGATATACATTACCCGACTTATGCGGCTACCCACCATTTAATTGATAACACATATTGGAAGCATTATTTTTATTCATCTCGTTGTTCCAAATTTAACTTTTCCTCTTAGTTTTTGGTGTATCTGTATTGCAAGGACTATTTCTAGCAGGGGTAAGATTGAACAAAAATGAAAAATCCACGAAATCCACAAAAAATCCACGAGAACCCCAGATCAACATATAGTTTGTATTTGCCTAAAGGCACCCCCTTAAAATATCCGTTTTTATTGGTTTATATCCACTTTTACAGGTAAAAACACCTTTAGGACAACACCTCAGGAATTCCAGATTGCAAAAGAGATTCTTAAAAATTCTAAAATCCTGAAAAAAAATCCTGAAATCAGGAAAAATCCTGACAAATCTCATCCCTGTTCCAGTACTGATATCATCCATAATAATCTCATATTACCTTTAATGTGTATTTCAAGATAAACTAAAATAACATTTAATGGTAATTCATTTCCACAATGAGTGCTCCACAAAATCTCTCCATGCTCTACATTAATTTTAAAATAAAAGTTGTCAACAATTTAGCCACAAGTACACTGCAACTTATTTTTCAACCTCCTATGAAACTGAAATAATTTAGACCCACACAGAATCTACTGCTTGTTTTGTATCCAGGGTTGGCATATCATAATGACATTCTGTAATATGCATTTTAAATGGGTATTACCACCATGTATGTCGCACTATATGAAAACACACACACACACACACAGGGCTGTTCTATGTGAAGCAGGCAAAATCTTCACATACATGTAAGTGATTTTTTTTGTTTTTGGTTTGTTGGCTTCTATTATATCTATATTTTCATAATTTATTTTTAGAAAAATTAATATTGATGAATAAAGATGAAAAAATAAATGCTGATAAAAATTACTTCTATCTGATTTCTTTGCACTTTTTGTGTTTTAATTAAAGGCCTACTCTAAACGCACTTCCATTACATTGGAAAATAGGAGTCTACAAATGTCAAGATATCTCGAGAACCCAAAATGTCACAGGGGTCAAACCTACACCAAATTAAAGCTTAGGATGTAACAAATTCAACTATGTATATAACTCGTTTTTCTAATTTTGCAACATAATACCCCTTTTTGCAGAGCCTATCACATGTTCTGTGCGCATTTTTGTTTCTAAATGAATAACAATGGTGTTATGAAGGTTTTTCTATTCATAGCGGTTGAATCAAAATTTCCTGTAAATTTCATTTTTGGCTTTACACTTTGACAAAATCATTTAGAAATCATGCCCCAGTAGAACTCAAGAGGTAGTATCTGTGCAAATCATATAAAACCATCTTGAAGCTAACACAATTCAAATTCTAAAAATAAATAACCCGATCATTTGAGTGCACTTGTTTTCTTGACAAATTCTATATAAGGCCCCCCCCCCCCAACAAAAAAAAATTTAAAAAAATTGTGTTGCCCTTCAATGGGAAAAATCGGGAGGTCGGTAAATTTTTTTTAAAACCATCCATGAAAACAATACTACATATCGTGCAACTCAGAAGTCGGGAGGCAAAAAGTAAGCTTATTTATTTAACCCCTTGCGGGGCACTATGCCGGCTTGTGCAGCTAAGCATAACATACACAATACCCCAATAATGGATTGAAAATGCAGAGATTGGCATATGTATACAGATGTCAATTTTCAATCCGCACATATATGTGTCAACCAGGCGCAAGGGGTTAAAAGTGAGATGGCGAAATCCACGATTGTGCCGTCATAGCAGTTTTTAATAAAACTTCATATTGTGCAGGAAAAGGTGAGATTTTGAAAATTCCTTTAAAAATAAAAAGTAAATAAAAAAAAACCGACCCAACTTTTATGGTCGGTCGCGGAGGTCAACACAGCTATTTTTTTTTTTGGGCCTAAATTCAAATTTAAAATCTGGGAAAACTGAATTTTGAGGTCCAGAAACAGAAACAAACTCATCTAAAATAATTAAAGGGACACACTCCCTTGGAGGCACCCAGTTTGGCTACAAAAAACATTCATCCTAAAATTAATACGGTTGGAAAGATCATCGAAATGTAGATGTACACGACCATGATATCCCTTGAAAATGCACCGTTTGTCTGAAAATCATTGACGAATAAACATTTTGAGGATGCCAAACTGGGTTGGAAGAGTCGGACCATTGGAAAATTTTAAAATTGAGAGTGGTGACCTTTAATCCTAACTACCCCAAGCCTTGCAAACTCCAACAGCAGGTTTTGTCAAGTTTTGATGGGTTCAGTACTGCAGGGCCTTGGCACCATTACTTTACATGGAGCTATGATGCCCCAATTTGTGCAAGTCCAAAGAATGTGCCATAGGTATACTAGTAGCACAGTGTTGGATTTTGACAGGGTGAGGAAGCTTCCTGGTAAAAATGCCTAGGGGGTTAGGATTAATGATCTGTAGTGCTTTGGCTGTGTATGGGCTGCACTATGTGTGGTGCTAATTTGAATGTCCGGAGGTCACTTTATTTCTCTCCCACATTCCTACATTAATGCTATACCTTATGGTGGAAGTTATACCTCAGAAATAGGCAAGGTAACTAACCCAAGATATTTTGGGATTATATATGTGTGCCTTTCAATTGGATCTTTTTAAGGCTGCAAACATCACTTCATTTGGAACTTTACCATTTCAAGTTTTTCGCAATTTCATCAACCTGAATATGACATGTAAAGGTGCTACTCCTTTTTCCAATTTCACAAAACCACTATTACTATGATGGTCTTTGATATTTGCTGCAATTTGTCATTCAAGTACTTCAATAGTACTGTTAATACTAGACTATTGAATCAATGTAATGGAGAGTAAGTCACTTGGTTATTAGCTTTTCTTTTCATTCTAATTTATTTAACTTACAATTTAGAATAGTTCAGTTGGTAGAGCGAAGGTACAGTAACCCGGACGCGAATTTTTTTTCGTAGGCGGGTGAAGCAATTTTCATGAATAACTCAGTGGTTGCATTGATCACTGCACAGCTAGCACTTAGGTTCTCGGTCTCTTTTTCCCCTTAAATTAAAAATATCCCAAAGATATCACAGTAAAGAGAAATGGGTACAGGTGGATTCGAACAAGGGACCTTTTGATCCACAGCCCATCCCACTATCCACTAGACTAGTCTGTAGTAGCTCGACAACAGCCATTCTTTAAAATGATTGAATGTAACTAGTTGACTAAATAATAATGCTGTGACGTGCTGTTCTATTATAATGAATAAACATAACTTTCTTATAAAAACTACTGAATTATTCATGATTATTGTTTCACCTGCCTACGGAAACAAAATTTGCAACCCGGACGTCGCAGGTTCAAACCCTGCTCCTGTCAATTTCTGTTAACTTTTAAAAATGGATTAAATGACCTAGTTCAGTTTACCTAGTGGTTTTATTAGATGACATAAGATGAAAAATACTTTGTATCCTCATTGAGTGATCACTGCCACTTCCAAGGTTGTACTGTAAAGTTAGGGCGTGATCCTTGGCTATAAAGGCATTATGGGTTTATGACCTCTGACTACTAGCGCCCACCCGAACAAAGATACTGACAATTTGGGAGACCGCCAACATCTATGGAGGACAAGATAGCTCAGTTGGTAGAGTGCCGGTGCAGTAACCCGGACGTCACAGGTTCAAATCCTGCTCCTGTCATTTCCCTTATTCACTATGACAGATTTATTAAATTTATATTTAAAGACAGATACTGCATGTTTCAAGAGGTTGTCTGTAGAACTGCACATTAACCCTAACCCGCTAGACCCTTTTTGCCCTAGCAATCAACCATCCTCAATCCTCAATCCTCCTAAATCTTCCTGTGCTTTAATCACCATTCATCCTCAATCCTCCTAAATCTTCCTGTGCTTTAATCACCATTCATCCTCAATCCTCCTAAATCTTCCTGTGCTTTAATCACCATTCATCCTAAATCCTCCTAAATCTTCCTGTGCTTTAATCACCATTCATCCTCAATCTTCCAAAATCCTCGTTTGAAACACCATTCATCCTCAATCCTCCAAGATCCTCCTTTTCTTGAAATACCATTCATCCTCAATCCTCCAAAATCTTCCAAAACTGCAAGGAGTATTTTGGAGGATGAGGTGGGTTAGGGTTAATGCATGTTAATAATTTGAAAGAGTGAAATGGTGAAGGATTGTTAAAGTGACTCTTCGATTGTTGAAGAGGTGCGACTTTTTTCATGGGATCAATTCAGATGAAAACTACAAGGAAGACCTATCATTAGCATTTGGGAACTGCAAAATTGTCTCATTGCTGTCTTTGCCAATGTCCGACTCATTTTTAGAATGTGGGTGTTGTGTTTGTAATGTGAACTAAAGCGGTGATGCATAACCTTCCCCAGGGTACACAGGTCGAAGACAAAGCTGTCCTCTGAATTTGGACATTTTCAAGAACTGGTTACATTGTATGGGACAAAGTAAATAGTAAAGATGAAGCCAAATGAATCATGGGAGCTTTTCTTTCTTGGTTTTTAACAGAACTGTAGTCGAGTCCCTGCAAGTCCTTTTACAAGTCCTTTCGCAAGTCCAGTCTGAAGTCCTTTCATAAAGCCGGTCACAAGTAACTGGATGAACAATGACAAAGCTCATTTGAATAGCTTGTGATTGGAATTAGGACTGGAGTGGTTGTGATGGACTTGTGATGGACTTGTGATGGACTTGTGATGGACTTGTGATGGACTTGTGATGGACTTGTGATGGACTTGTGATGGACTTGCGATGGACTTGTGATGGACTTGTGATGGACTTGTGATGGACTTGTGATGGACTTGTGATGGACTTGTGATGGACTTGTGATGGACTTGTGATGGACTCAACTACAGCCCTGGTTTTTAATGTCTTGTGATATGTTTTGTCTTGCTGAAAAATGTCAAGCTATATGTCAAAATGACGCCATAAACAATCTCAGTCCCGAAACAATGTTTGTGTTTAAGAGTTAATTACATGTACCTGTACTTGCTAACGATACAAGCTTATTTAGATGACTTTGTATACAAAAAGAAAGGTTTTGCCATCCATATACGTTAAAAATGATATACGTAGAATGTCTTCAAATATTAGCTATTTGGGTTCGCTTGTATAGCAATTAAAGTACTTTTTTTTTTCTTAATTTAATATCATATGTGATGCGATCAAGCAAAACCAGTTTGAAGTAGGCCCTGGTCAATTTTGGGATTTTTACATATTCATTTGTAGCGTACTTCAAGCGCCATATTAGTGAAAACTCCATGTGAATATGACCTTTGGTTAAAAAGTTACAAATATTTAAACACCGGCACATTAAAAAGAAAGAAACTGAGAAAATCAAGTTTAAAGTTACATGTATAGTACTTTAATTGAGTCATTTTTAGCACACTTATAATACATGTCACAACAAAGTTGTGAAAAAGAATGTTTTTCCCTTCTGTTTTTGTAAAAAGTCAATTTTGATTTTTACTACGAAGATTATTTTGGCCCATATCTCAAAACAAGGATTGCTGAGTTCCGACTGATTTTGCTTGATCACATCACATATAACAAATATTACTGTTTTCATGATCCAAATTTGACGTGGAATCAACATTTTTAGTTTCTATAATGGATGAAATATTGAAAGATACTCCCCCAACTGCCAACACGGTGAGGCAATGACAGTGCCAACACGGTGTGGCAATGACAGTGCCAACACGGTGTGGCAATGACAGTGCCAACACGGTGTGGCAATGACAGTGCCAACACGGTGTGGCAATGACAGTGCCAACACGGTGTGGCAATGACAGTGCCAACACGGTGTGGCAATGACAGTGCCAACACGGTCAGACAATGACAGTGCCAACACGGTCAGACAATGACAGTGCCAACACGGTCAGACAATGACAGTGCCAACACGGTGTTGTAATGACAATAACCAAGGGATACTGCTGCAGAGATCAGACCAATAGTAACACTAGGGCAGCTATGACACCGTCTTCCCTTCATCTTCTACACCAAGAACCAAGGCTACACGGCTTGGTATATACACCTGCATACACACAACAATAAATCAGAATGCCATCATTTTATTAGTTATGGCGCGAGTGGAACGTAGAGCTGTCCCGATTATTTGAATATTCGATTGGCAACCGAATATTTGAAAAAAATGTATATGCACGTACAGATAGGACTCTGATGCTATTTTAATAGAAAAGTTATGGCGCTTAGCAGTGTAAAATGCCGTATTTTTGTCGACGGTAACTTTTTCCCGTCCATAAAACCCTTGACACTTGCAGTAAAATAATTACTGCAAAAATGCAGGCTGCAATGGTTTTTTTTATCAGAAAGTTATACATAACCGTGATCTTGATACAACTGGCGCAGTCAGGTTGGCGCAGTGGTTACTGTCCCCGCCTTTCACTGCTGTGGCCCGGGTTCGATTCCTGCCCTGGTCCACATGTGGATTGGGTTTTCAGTCCCTACCTGATTCCGCAGGTTTTCCCCAGAATATTCTTCTGGGGTTTTCCTCCCACTTCTAAAACTGTAACTTCTTCTCATTAAGTCTTCTCTCTACAGGTTTCCTCAGGCTTTCGAGCTACAGTGCCTAGGGCACTTTTGAGGAATCCTTGGTTTCATTACCAGAAAGAAAATAATAATAATAATAATAATAATAATATTAATAATAATGCAAAAAATGTCAATCGGGTGGTCCATATTATCGATCGCCGCATAAAACACAGGCGTACTTTGCGTGCAACTTTTTACCGGTGTGGTATGCAGTTGCAGCTGATGCGTGAAAAACTTGATCGGCGAGTAGCGAATTTGAATATTCGGTCAAACCCAGTTTCGAATAATGGAATACTAAATTATTCAAAAATTAACAGCCCTAGTGGAACACGGAATAATGTTGTGCGTCTGTACCCCACATACCACGAGGCTAAAGCCCGAGTGGTACGTGGGATGCAAGATGCACTACAGTTTTCCGTGTACTACGAGGGCTGTTAATTTTTGAATAATTTAGTATTCCATTATTCGAAACTGGGTTTGACCGAATATTCAAATTCGCTACTCGCCGATCAAGTTTTCCATGCGTCAAGCAAACTTGACACACAGTAAAGATGGAACATGCACACTGTACACGAAACCAGAATGTACAACACACACGCGTGCGATATGGACGGTGCGATTAGGTACAATATCACACTGTTGTTGCCATGGATCGACCAATCAGGATCAAGGATTCAAGTTTGCTTGAAGATAATAGTTTTAGTTAGTCTTTAACCCCTAGCCACCGGGCATTACATGGGAGAACCCGGGGCGCCAGGCCGGGTTGTGCAGCCAAGCAAAATGGAAACAAGAAGCTTGTGCAGCCAAGCATAACGTACACAATACCCCAATAATGGATTGAAAATGCAGAGATTGGCACACATAGACGTCAACCAGCCAGGTGGCAATCCGCACATTTTGTGTTAACCGGTGGCAAGGGGTTAAAGTGCTACCTTCAATATTTATCTGTATCTGGCTAACACGGCTGTAAGCAACTTTGTTCATTAAGTTTCCTAATTAAATACATATTGTGTAAATATTAATCAGGGCCTTACCTGCAATGAGTGCTGCCTGTTGTGCCATGGATAAGGGGATGTGATGAACTCTGTGTTGTGGTCCAGCCTGCAATGACCACCAAACTCAGCAGCATCGGAGTCAAGCAGGATCTTGTACCTTTACAAATTAACTAAGGAAAAGGGACACTTTTCTTGATAAGTAATGGTGACAGGGTGATGAGCCATACCATTCATATCTAAGAGAAGAATGTAGTTTTTGGTTTTGTTGTTTTTTTTTAATATTTTTTTTTTATAGACATCACCCCATACAAGGCTAAAAGCCACTCGAGGTAAGGGCTACAACAGAGGTAGAGGGGTTGGCCACATTTTAGGTTGCCAGCCCACCATCCTTATGGTTTTCCTGGGTCCAGATCTAAATAGAGGATAAATCTTCAACAGAAAAGAAATAAATTATACCAATTTTCAGACCTACATGTATAGACACAAAGGTATTACTGAACCTTTGATATGCAGTAGAACGCCGTTATTACAAACATCATGGGATCCATAAAACAAGGTGGTTCTCGAACCATGCGTCTCTCGCCTGCTTCAACGTTGCATGACCTAAGTTTGATTGCAATTGGACTTCCAGTTTTCAAATGAGACAAGTTGGACAATTCCAGCCTACATGTATTTTAGAACTTGACAGCAAATGACATTGGGCCTCAGTCCTTGACCATTGGGCCTCAGTCCTTGGCCTTTGGGCCTCAGTCCTTGGCCTTTGGGCCTCAGTCCTTGGCCTTTGGCCTCAGTCCGTGGCCTTTGACACAAGCATCATATAAAGGTTGCAATATTGAATGCATGACCCAAGTTTGATTGCAATTGGACTTCAACTTTGCATATAAGACCAATTTTACAATTCCAGCCTATTTTACAACTTGACCTCAAATGACCTTTGACCTCAGTACTTGACCTTTGACACAAGCCTCATATAAAGGTTGCACTATTAATGCATGACCCAAGTTTGATTGCAATTGGCCTTCAAATTTGCGTATTCGACCAATTTGTCGAAACTAACCAAAATGACACGTACGGACTACGTACAGAAATAGTGATTGCATAGTCTCTTTCTGAAATTTGTTCAGGTGAGACAAACATTTTCACTATAGTGGTCGTTAGTTATGGTGAATATTTTGTCCAATATACACGCCATTCTTACACACGAATGGCAGGTACCATGGTAATATATGACTTAACCATCACTCCATTATTTTGCAGGAATGGAGCGTTATTGTTCCCTTCATTTTCAAACATTTGCTGGGCATTATGTAACTGGTTCTAATGAGTTTCTTCGAGAGCAGTTTGGCAGAATCAATGACGCATTGTGCATTTATTGTCAAACTTATGCTTGGTATTGCGTAACTGGCCTGACAAAGCTTCCTACACGTTTCTTTGCGAGCACTCGGGTAGGACTAGGATAATGACTACCATATGAGGTGCGATCAAAAAGTTCCGAGACTGCGCCTATAAAAAGCAAAAATTGTACGTGATTTAAATCTGGCCGCCATCCCCTTCAAAGTAGTCCCCTTGTGCAGCAATACACCGCTCCCAGCGCTCCTGCCATGCTTGGAACGCTCCCTGGAAATCCCGTTCCGTATAAGCGCGTCAAGCACGATCTGCGATTCTCGCTGGATCTCCTCCAGTGTCAAAACGGCGACCCTTCAGCTTGAACTTCATTTTGGGGAACAGAAAGAAGTCGCAGGGAGCCAAATCTGGCGAGTAGGGGGTGGGAAGCGACGATTGTGTAGTTGCGGGCGAGAAACTCACGCGTTTTCATTGTGCTGTGAGCGGACGCGCTGTCATGTTGGAACACCAAATTGCCTGTTCGCCACAGTTCAGGCCGTTTGTGCCGAACGTTCTCCCTCAGACGCCTCAGAACAGTGCAGTAGAACTCAGCATTAACAGTCTGACCCTGGGGGAGGAATTCACGGTGCACAACCCCGCGAATGTCAAAGAAAACGATGAGCATGCTCTTGGTTGCGCTCCTGACCTGACGTGCCTTCTTCGGTCTTGGAGACTGCGGCCTCTTCCACTGCGAAGACTGCTGTTTGGTCTCTGGGTCGTAGCCGTAGACCCAACTCTCGTCACCGCTGATGATCCTCGACATGAAGTTTGGTTCATCCCGGGCCTGTTGACGGAGATCCTCGCAGACTTTGACACGGTGCTGCTTCTGCTCAAGTTTCAGGTCCATGATAAAATCGCAAATGCGCACGTACCAGTGGTCACAAAAATGCGTGTAACACAGGTGCTGATGTTGATCAAGGGATGTAACTTGGAATACTTACTCATGAAAGTTATTGCTTACACCGCTCCGTTCGTTCCCAACAGGAACAGTCTCGGAACTTTTTGATCGCACCACATATGTGGCATCCGCAAGGGAAATTGGATATGTAAGTCGCATGACCGTTTTTAAGCAATTGCTATTTACATGAAAATCGTCAAAAAATCACGATTTCTGTTTTTGTCAAAATACTGTAGTTTAAAGCATATTCAAAATACCAGATTTGCTTTTGTGTTGAGACCATTAAAGGCAGTGTACATGATTGGTCATTGTTGCAATTTTCAGGAATGGGCGGATTTGGGGGTTAGTATTTTATAGGAAATATCGTTCCACTGACCTGTTAAAAGTTTTGCGTTGTTGGATGGCGGAAAAAACGAGAGAAAAACGGCGCTCGTTTTCAACCGTCGGGCGGATGATAGCCTTTAGTCAAGGCGCGGAGCTATCTGGGTGCGTGACGCGCCCCGAATGCCAACATGTCCGGGGCACGCCACTCGTCCGGGTAGCCACGCGCGCCTTGACTAAAGGCTACAGAGCAGATTTCCAACAATTTCCAGCTGGAAATCGTTGGAAAAACGATATATATTTCCACTTTTCTTGACAACGACAGCACACCTGGTGCCATAATATCACAGGATGATTGAGACTACTATTAACTTACAATCTAGTGAGGTATTTTGTAATAATTCAGTAAAAAAAAAATTGGAGGATTACTAATTGTGTACTAATTGTGTAGCGACAATCAAAGTGCTTACCTGTGAGTTTACATCAAACAAACTGACTGCAGTCAGCATATCCTGTGAATATCAAACTTTCCAGGACTCAAATTCAGACTTTTAAACTTTGATTCACTTCCAAAACAAATTCCAAAGGATACGTTCCAGATATATTAGTGCCAATGCGATAGTCAGTGTAGCTGGCTGTAACATGGAAGTTGAAGATAAACACAAGTCCTGCTCTTTCAAACACAATCAGTTTGTCTGCTTCGTGAGTGCAGCTTACGTATGCCTGGGGGAAAAAATATACATGCAAATCACTGTACATGAACCAGCAAACAATTAAGACTGTTGGCAAACAGCAATCAGCTTGGAAAGTGTTTTGCCTTCATGTAATCATCAATTTGACTCATAAACTTACCATTTAAAAAATGTTCAAAGCTAACAAAGAAAACTGGCAGGAGTGAGATCTGAACCTGCGACGTCCAAAATACCATACCGGCGCTCTACCAACTGAGCTATCTTGCCTTATGTTGGCAGTCTCCCAAATTGTCAGTGTCTTTGTTCGGGGGGGGGGGGGCTAGTCAGAAGTCATAAACCCATAATGCCGTATAGCCAGGTATCATGCCCCAAATTTGCGATACAACCTGGGAAGTGACTTGTGGGGATCACTCAATGAGGATACGACTTTTTTTTAAACTTATAACATCGTCAAACAAACCACAAGAGAAACACATTTTTTTTATGCATTTTTAAAGTGAACAAAGAAAATTTGCAGGGGCGGGATTTGAACCTGCGACCTCCGGAATACCAAACTCCAAAAACATTGACAATTTGGGAAACCACTAAAATAGGGCAAGACAGCTCAGTTGGTAGAGCACTGGTACTACATGTATGTTCCAGACATTGCAGGTTCAATCCCGCTCCTGCCAGTTTTCTTTGTTAACTTTGAAAATTCATTCACATATTACCTACATGTTGTCAGTTTCCCTTGTGGTTTGTTTGACGATATTTCTATATGAAACGATATCCAATAATAACAAAGGTTGCTACACAAGTGCATATACACTGCCACTGGCAAGGTTTACATTAAAATGGTGCAGCTGTAATATCATCAGTGTTTAATACAAATGTTTATATTTTTGGGGAAAAATTGTGTGCACTGGATTTGAGATTCCTCCATTTATGAAACATGGAAATGTCTTAAGTTTGACCAAGTTCAACTTTTTGAACTACCTCAACCCATTCAAATACATGTGCTGGCATGCCGTGCATTCAACGATGTCCATCAATGCTTGAGTGCTCTGAATATTACTAATTTTGACTAGAAAATATGAACATCAATGTCAGTACAACACACTTTAGATGAAATCCATTGAAATGAAGTATCAGAACAGCTTTCAGAAAAGTTATAAATACCAACAGACGCCATTTTACTGAGAAATTGTTGACTTCTCGGGCACCATTTTGTTTTGTTTTACGCAAATGAGGTCATGAACCACTGCCCAACAGTCTTTCTTTGAATTGATGTTTGGTATGCTGTCAGTGTTCATTACCATGGAAACCAGGCTTGACTTTATTGCTTGGATGAGTTGTATTTCTCATGTTCATGCTTCAATCACTTTCCTTAAAGGTACACACTGGCCTCTTGGGCGATTTTTGGGCGATTTTAGGCGCTAAATTAGATTTCACCATGACTGGATGGAAGGGTTTTCCTAATTAGAATATAAAGGTCCAAGCGCGACAACTTGAAATTTTCCCGTTTTCGTGTAATAAAAAAACAAAAAAAACGTTAGTCACGTGACTTTCTTGCACTAAATTTTGGTTCACGAAACTCACGTGATCATTAGGGCTAGTTTTACTTCCAGCCGTAAAACCTTTCAATAACTGAATCAAATTCCAGTTTAATTTAACCATAATAATCATGACTATTTTTACAAACTGTACCTATTGCTTAATTGTTAATTATACTTAAATTTGGCGATTTATTTGCTAAAGTCGTAACACTTTTCACGAAACAGGGTGTGGGGCCAGCGCAGCATAGCCCCCGTGGCCGGCGGGGCGAAGACCCAGCGCAGCATAAATCTATCAACGCTGCACTTTCACAGTACATATCGGTGCGACGAGTACTGGCGCCGGCTGTGTGTAGCGTACTACTGCTCGGCGGCTTGCGTCGACGCGTCGCAGAGCTGGTCAGCACTGCAGGCATGGCACCCCGTTGAAGGCATGACCCCCGTCGTTGACACATGCAAATTGCAGTTTTACTCCAAAATCTGTGAAACAGCGAAATGTCTACTACTCCAAAGGCAAAGAAGAAAACGTCGTTTAGTGGTGGGGGCCGTCCTGCCAAATCATCCGCAGAGAAACGGACGGAGGATATTGAGTGTACGGGCAGCCCGGAGAAGGGCAGACCGCTTTCGTCAAGCTGGTGATAAGGACCGCCTAGCGAAAGTGGTTGGACCAGCTAACCTAGCCAGATGGAAAACGCTGAGGGACCAAGCCCTCGGACTTGAGACTGATAGGTATGTAAAAATGACGTTTGACAGTGATGCTGTACAGGGGCCTGACCATGTCTACAGTAGTCACAAAAAGTGGATGGTTGTTGCTGCTGGAAAAGCGTATACGTTAACCTTTTATCTATTTCAGTTTTTTGACCATTTCTCGTTAATGAAGACATTTTGGTAAAAACAATTTCACAACAACCTCTTAAATAGTATAATCCATGATTCTGAATTGATTATTTGAGGCCGGTTGAGGCCGGTGTGTACCTTTAACCCCTTGCCTCCGGCTGATATTTATGGGGTGCTGATGCAAAGATCAGGGCTGTGCAGCCAAGCGTAAACGCAAACAAAAGGCAACACACTGAATAGAGAGGTCTTCATTATACTTTTGTGTAAATGAAAGCTTCGTTTGAAAAAGCTCTATTCATTACACTTTCATTCAAGAACAATGTAGTTAAAAAATGAATTGATTGAGTAAATACAGGAATGTGCCTATAGACATCAACTGGCCAGGTGGTCTTTTCAAATCGCGGTTATGTCCGTATTCAGGAGGTTAAAGGTCTGTGTTTGAAATAAATGTTACACTGAATACATGAATAGAATTTAGATTGATTCACTTTAAAAATGTTTATTTGCAAGTAGTCTTGAAGTACATGTACTGTAGTCATCAGAGTACTGTAGTACAACTCAATCGAAGTACTCGGGCTGTACATGACTATCAGTACTTGAAAATACTTTTGACTTGTTGGCTCTTTTACATGAATTTTGCACGGACTCGGCAATCTGGAATCAAACCAAGTGCATTTTTGTTCAGTAAACTTAAACAAAAGACAGATAATACAGTACATGTAGGCCCTACTGAACTGTTTGCAATGGCAAATAAACTTTGTAGGCCTGTGCCGCGTACCAGGGTCGACTGGTACCAGCGGGTCAATGGGTACCCGGGTCGACGGGTACCCAACCGCCGATGTCGATACATCAATGGTATAGCTTTTTATTGTTCACGAAAATGTGTTTACATGTGCAGTACTGAGATTTCCAATAAATAGAACATTAATACAATAATAAAAACATGAGGATTACATTATGGCCGGACTCGGATTTGACGACAGTGGAACTGCGAAATCAGCAACATAGTGTGCTGCAGTACCCCATGCCATAATTATCATACGATAAAGTGCTCCATGCCGTACAATGTGCCGGAGTGCCCAGCCAACTAGCAGCCCTACGGTGCTTTAACTGTCTGTAACCATGGAGGAATAAAACACATTGGTCACACGTGGAATTATTCACACGGCCGTTTATCGCACACTCAACCACTGGTCCACTTCTTGTCGCAATTTGTCGAAAGTTTTATTTGAAATAAATGACTATTAGTATCCTTGTTGATCCAACTGTTGGTTGGTTACCGGCGGGACTTTGTGGACAAATCTTGTCAAGTATATGAAGTTCCAAAATCATTTTGCATTTGCATGCAAGCATGCGTGTCTAGCTACCAGACTTGATACAGGGGCATTCTTCACTACACACAATAACGATGGCAGAACCTGACTATGAATTTCGGTGTTGCGGGATGGAACGGATGGAAAGTCCCCCAAACAACGGAATTGCTCTGCACAATAGGACAGTGTTCGATTACTCATACTCGTACTTGGGTACATCTCGAGTACTATTAAGTACTCAGCCAAAACTTGATTTTCAGTACTAGAATTGTTTTTTACTCTGCAGGTACTCAGTTTTTTGTACTTGGACTCAGACCCGGGACTCGGCATTTTCTACTCGGTAATCAATAGCCATATTCGGGAATACAATCGATTATTTTCTCTTTTGATACTGCACCTTCGGACTCGAAAGTACACATACATAAACTGTTCTCGGGCTCAATCACATGTAATGTATTTTTTGAGTAGGTTCATCATGTTGTGTAAAAGGTAAATACAAAAAATAGAAATAAAGTGAAATAGTCAGTCACCTGATTTGTTGGTGATGCAGGTACATCATAATAATGTTCAGACCATAACTTGGTATTTTTGTTTCTGATGGTGTACTCGTACTCGTACTCGGCCGATACTCGACTGTTTATGTACTCGTACTCGGCCCGCACTCGAACCTTGAAAAACTCGGACTCAAATTTTTGGCCCAGGACTCGATCATCAATGTACTCGGACTCGGCACGTATTCGGCTCTAAATGTACTCGGAGATAGAACTTGGTACTCAGATTGTAGGACTCGACTCCAACACTGCAATACACACGCTCAGAAGGGTTTTTCGGGATAAGTCCATACTCCCGGCTGGACATGGACACGACATGCACGATACATGCCGCACTAAGCTTCACATGCATATCGACTCTGTGGACGAGAAATCGTGCCGCGCGACGGCCACATACCTCAGTCCGTTCAAGACTTTGGGTCTATAAAGGCTAAAAGGGTAGAAAGGTATAGTCTAGCGGTATAGTGTAGCAGTAGGATATAAATGTAGCGCTCATTTTAGAAAGCATAGCGGGTGCTAGCGCTATTGAATGCCTGACTATAACACTGGAGTGCCACTGCATTCTACAAATGTATATACTTGTACGTGTGAACGTGTGGTGGTGCGTCCGGGACACAACTTTATGCAGTTTATCCGTAGTACACCCACCAAAGGTGCGTTGGTTTGTGTTTCGTCTGCGTGTCGTCATTTTAATCATCAATGTTGTTAGTCCAAATTGTTGTTTGTTTTAAATATTAATACAATACATGTACTTTGCAAATTAAAGCTAAAATTCCTATTGAAAAAGAAATTGTGGAGGGAATTAGCCTAAAGAGAGAGACACCGCTTCCTGTGTGTAAAAAAAAAGGCATCATATACGGGCGCGTGCATGGTGCCGTGATCGTACATGATGCCGTGATCGTTTTCTATTTTTATTTTATTTTTACGGGTACCCGGGTACCTGGGTATCCGGGTACCCATTCTTTATAGAAACCAGGTATCCGGTTCCCAAAATATTTGTAAACGCAAGAGTTTGAGAGAGTTGTGCAAGAGTTTGAGTATCTGGTGAATGAGGTCGAAGAAGATGAATGGTTGAAAAGAAAAAGACGTCGGTTAGCCCGAGACAATTACCATGCTTTACACACGACGGGCTGTGCCATGGTGGCTCTCGTACATAATTCACACATTTTTGGGACGAATACAAAAATATATAGTCTGCTTACGTTTCAGTATCTTCCGCCATTTCGAATCTTTGAACCGACTCCAACCTTCGGTTCTCGTTTGGTCGAAACAATGACGTCACGCAACCATGACCGAAGACGCCAAAATGCCCAACCAATGACCAAAGCGGAAACATGTTTCTGGTCACAGTCGCGAAAACACGCCCCTGTCTAGAAACTACCAAATCTACAACAGGTTACACTGTACCTGAGGACTGCTCAACCACTGCTTCTTCAGCTGTAACTCATTCATGGCTCGGTCAAAGTTATTCAGGTGTTGATAGCGTAGATTGGTGTCGTCCACGGTATTCCACTGTCTCCTTGCATAATGGAAGCTGTTGTTGTTACCAGCACGTGGGAAGTCTAACCATTCTGGGTGACCAAACTCATTACCTGTCAGAACAACACAAGATCATGTCTCTACATTTTCTTTGCATCATGCCGAGGTACTGTAATAAATCCTTGCAATTAGTCAATTATAAAAGAAATCAATCAAAACACTTCAAACTGAAAACACATTCAACCTTTTAACCCCTTGCGTACGGATGACGCCAAATGGCACAAAAAAACATTGCCACCAGGCCGGATGACGTCTATACATGCCATTTTCTGCATTTTCAAACCATTGTTGGATTATTATGTATGTTACGCTTGGCTGCACAAGCCTCGTGTCCGTTTCACTTGGCTGCACAGGCCGTCCCGGCACCACAGCGCCTTGCTATGATAACCATAATAAAGGAGTTAAAATAGCTACATACATGTAACTCACACATCAATTAAATTCAATTCAATCAATTCCATTGTTTATTCTTATGTCAAACATAAACTCCTCGTCCTGCATAAAAACTTCATATATACAAAAATTTACATACAAGTGTAAGTAAAACTGCCAAAATTTTCAATACATAAAATACAAATAATACACCACCACAATATGAAAAAATAGGTAGTGAATACACATAAATTAATTAAATAAAAAAAAGACCTTAAATTGTGAACTGAGATAAGGATGGGAGAGGGAGCAGTGGCAAGAGAGAGGGTTGGGTGCAAGACACAATGACAGCACAGTTTCAAAGGCATTATCTGGTACAACTCTGACTAAAATACGAGACTGGGTAAAAATGAATGATTATATCGCATTGTATGAGAGTTCAACTGACGGATTCGACCTGATCTGTTTAAAACTATAAAAGAACCTTGTTTCTCAAAGCGTTGAATGGAGCATTGAGTACAATTTTAGGTTATGTTTGTGAGTTTTTCCAATACTCTGGGCTTTCTTGACAACTTTCAGGGAAAAGATTGTTACTTGGAAAAAGAACTGAACAGCACACATCATATGGGAAGAATTATGATAGACGTGGGAAAAAAAAATTAAAACTGAAACACCCCGATCTGATAAGAATTCTCAAACCAAAATATCCTGCCTTGGATGGGCTGTTTTAAATGTTTCCACATCAAAACATAAATGTGACCCGCTCCGAAAAAAGGTATATTATGTCGCAAAATATGAAAATTGAGTTTTAAGTATGTTTGGAAAGCCTGCAATGTAAGCTTTCATTTGGTACATGATAGAGCTCCAAAGCCCTTTCCGTTCTGGAGATATCGCACTTTTGCATATGAATTAGTTCTATGGGGTTCAAATTGCACAACAGAGAAAACAGGCTGTGAAATATGTAGTTCTAATACAATGCAATGGAACAATGCACTCTAAAAAGGTTATTTTTTCACTTTATTCACTGAAATCAACATTGTTGTGCACCAAACCTGAAACTTTAGATATTTAAGATATCATGAAAGACAAAAAACAAAAAAATGAATTTTTATGAAAAATGTCACCCTCTTGGGTTGAAAGGGCCATTACACGTAAATGCATAGCGAGACTTATATCACCTTTTTCTGGAGCGGGTCACAAATGATATTAATTGTTCACTTTGAAAACTCCTTCAAAATTACATACATGTAGTCAGTGTCTCTTGTGATTTGTTTGCCGGCATATCCTTACAATCACTCTCTCACCGGAGATCTGTTGCTACTCTTAGTCTGTTCTACAGATATTTTAATGGGAAATGTTCCACCGGCTTGTCCAGCTTGGTTCCTCCAATTAGGGTATTTGAGTGTGAAACTCGGCTCTCCGCCTGTTCCCACCAATATACTCTGACTGTACCTAGATGTAGAACGAAAAGCTATGCCAATAGCTTTTTCCCTCGTTCTGCATGTCTGTGGAACTCTTTGCCTGGTGCATGTTTTTCTGTATCATATGATCTCTCCTGTTTCAAGAGGAATGTTAATTCCTATCTCTTCCATCTTTGATTTCCTTTTCCTTGTAGCTCCATACCTCGAGTGGCTTTTAGCCTTGTTTGGGACAAACTTGCATAAAAAACAAATCAATTCTCTTATTTACACCCGTCTGGGCAATGGGCATGTAATGCCTTCACAGCCATGGAGTCATCAGAACTACATGTATTGTGCACTCTGACGGTTTAATTTAAGTAAGATTATGCCATGCCATGAGTAAGATTATGGACACGAATACTGACCCTGGTGTCGAAGATTGCAGCTTGCTGTTGAAACACATGTACATACATGTACAGTATGTATTAAATATGTGCACTCAGAAGCAGTATAGTGTTCATGTCCCTTTCCTGTTCTAATCACATTAACCTTAACTTCACATAAAGCTACAAAATACTACTAGTACTAAACTGTAATATGCAGTACTCTCGCCTATTTGTGTACAATGCTTGTAATTTTTAGTATTTGTAGCATATGTAGTAATATGTAATCATAAATGCCTCAGCGAGTTTCACTATCCCTATTGGTTGAGAGCCTGTCCCGTGGGTGTGTTTAAACGGTTGTTTAAACACGGCACATCATAACCAGCTGTTCTCAGCCGATACGCAACAGGGAGAGCGTATGTAGTAGGTGATCGCACAAGATGTACTGAACTTCATAATGTAAGACAACGCTAATGCACACATACAAAATGCTGCATCTCGTGCATGTGCGTACGCGCACGTGACAGACAGACGCGGAGCGCCTTCACGCACTCACAAGGCCGATACGTATGCATGTGTTTTGTACTGAGCAAATGGGAGAAAAAGTGGGGTGAAAAAGCTTCGCATTTTGTCCTTTTTACGGGAGGTTTATGTATTTTTCGTAAGAAGGCATTTAGAATGGGGATAAAAATGTGATGACCCGGTCTTTACCAGTCAATAATAACCTCGAAGGGTCGTGACCGCTGTTAATGGACCTCGCCTTCAGCTCGGTCCATTAACAGCGGCCACGCCCCTCCTCGGTTATTATTGACTTGGTAAAGACCGGGTCATCACACTTTTATCCCCTTAGTACTGTTTGTTGCTGGAGTTGGAGGAAAAATATCTGTAATCATCTGATGTGGAAACACAGTATGACTACTGGTTTTCAGAGATGATACAACTTATCTTAGCCATCCAATTCATTGACACAAATATAATTTTAAACTAGAGCCAGAGGGAGGTGTTTGTGGACAAACACAGGGCTGTTTCGTTTTTGTTTTTTTATTTTTTGGATGTGAAATGAGAATACAATAATTTAAGTTTGTCAAACAATCGCGCTGCTGCCAGTTTTCTTTGTTAGACTTTGAAAATAATTAAAGTTGTTTGTAATAGTCACTTGTGATGACGTCATCATAACGTAATGTACATTTTCATCTGTAAACTTGCTGACCTACCTAGATATTACATTTAAAATAATCGAACTTGTACTTTTGTAGATATACAATGTATGGCTTTAAAAACTGCCCCTTTAAGATAACGTGACGTGACATGTGATGACGTCATCATAACGTCACGTCAATTTTCATCTATAAACCTGCTTGCCTACCCGACTATATATTACATTTCAAATAAATCGGACCTGTACTTTTGAAGATATATGGCTTTGAGAAAAATGCCCCTTTAAGATAATGACACGAAACGAGTGATGACGTAATCATGACATCAATAATTTTTTTATTTAAAATACCTACTGGGCTACCTAAATATTACTTTTGAACTTAATCGGACTTGTACTTTTGTTTATATATGGCTTCAAAAACTGCACCTTTAAGATGACGTCATGTGACATGTGATGACATCATAATAATGTCATGTCAATTTTCATCTATAAACCTATTGGGCTACCTAGATATTACTTTTCAACTTAATCGGACATGTACTTCTTAATATATATGGCTTCAAAAACTGCCCCTTTAAGATGACGTCATCATAACGTCATGTCAATTTCCATCTATAACACCCGGTGGCATACCTAGATATTACGTTTCAACTTAATCGGACTTGTACTTTTGTAGATATATGGCTTCGAAAAAATGCCCCTTTAAGATGGCGTCACGTGACATGTGATGACATCATCATGACGTAAAAGTTCGCCACACGTTGTGAGCAGTTGGGGTAAGTGTCTGCCAAGTTTAAAAGTAGCCAAAGTGGCCAGTAAGAAAGAAAACGTTTACAAATGCTAAGGGCAATAATCTAGCGAGTGCCCCTTTAAGATGACACCACGTGACATGTTATGACTTGATCATAACGTCATGTCAATGTTCATCTATAACACCCGGTGGCATACCTAGATATTACGTTCCAACTTAATCGGACTTGTACTTTTGTAGATATATGGCTTCGAAAAATGCCCCTTTAAGATGACGTCACGTGACATGTGATGACGTCATCATGACGTAAAGGTTCGGCACACATTGTGAGCAGTTGGGGTAAGTGTCTGCCAAGTTAAAAAGTAGCCAAAGTGGCCGGTAAGAAAGAAAAAGTTTACAAATGCTATGGGCAATATTCTAGCGACTTAAAAAATTTTTTTTTTATGACGTCATCATGACATCACACAATTTTCGCTTTTTAGGGCATATCTTTGAGACATACCAAAGCTATAACAAAAAGAATTTTTAAAATGTCTTGTTTTGTTCGCTAGATATATTGAAAAGAATGTTACGATTTAAAAAATTCAAAAATTCAGCGACTTGAAAAAAAGACTAGAAATCAACCCCTTTTATAAACAGCAAGCACATAATAGCCATGGTTATCTGCCCGTCCCAGAATTCCTTTGTGTTATATTGAATTTGGTCAAAATTTTGAAATGGCTGTCATTTCTTACTTGAGTGAGCCACGATCATGAAATTTTGGAATTACGTACAGAAAAATTCAATGTATACATTTTTGTAATCGGATTGACCCTAACATGAGTTTAAAAAAAAAGAATTGTTTGATGACGTCATCATGACGTCACACAATTTTTGCCTTTTAGGGCATATCTTTGAGACATACCAAAGCTATAACAAAAAGAATTTTGAAAATATCTTGTTTTGTTTGCTAGATATAGTGAAAAGAATGTTACGATTTTATAACTTCAAAAATTCAGCGACTTGAAAAAAGACCAGAAATCAACCGCTTTTATAAACAGCAAGCACATTTAAGCCATGGTTATCTGTCCTTCCCAGAATTCCTTTGTGTTATATTGAATTTGGTCTAAATTTTGAAATGGCTGTTATTTCTTACTTGAGTGAGCCACGATCATGAAATTTTGGAATTGGGTACAGGAAAATTCAATATATACATTTTTGTAATCGGATTGACCCTTACATGCGTTAACAAAAAAACACATTTTTGATGACGTCATCATGACGTCACACAATTTTCGAAATTTAGGGCATATCTTTGAGACATACCAAAGCTATAAGAAAAAGAATTTTGAAAATATCTTGTTTTGTTCGCTAGATATAATTTAATGAATGTTACGATTTTCAAAATTCAAAAATTCATAAAAAATCACGTGATGACGTCATCATGACGTAATAGTTCGGCATGCATCCTGAGCAGTTGGTCTAAGTGTCTGTTAAGTTTAAAGGCAATCGGCTGCATAAAAGTAGCCAAAGTGCCTGGCAGAAAGAAAACGTGTACAAATGCTATGGGCAAAAAGTCTGAAAAAGAAAAAAAAAAAAAAGAAACTAGACATCTGGTACAGTGTTTGTGGACAAACACAGGGCTGTTTTGTTTTTTTGTGTAAAATTGTGATTAAAATGAAATTTCAAAAATTTCAAAAATCATAAAAAAAATTCCCGATGACGTCATCATGACATCATTTCAGATTTTGCATGCTAGTGACAGTATCTACCTACCCACCAATTTTCATGACGATTGGACCTATCCTTATATGTGTTTAAAAAAAGCACATTTTTGATGATGTCATCATGACGTCACACATTTTTTTCCTTTTTAGGGCATATCTTTGAGACCTACCAAAGCTATAACAAAAATAATTTTGAAAATATCTTGTTTTGTTTGCCAGATATATTTAAAAGACTTTTACGATTTCAAAATTTCAAAAATTCATAAAAAATCACGTGATGACGTCATCATGACGTCACTTCGGCTTCTGCATGCTGGTGGCAGTATCTACCTACCCACCAATTTTCATGACGATCGGACCTATCCTTATATGTGTTTTAAAAAAGGACATTTTTGATGATGTCATCATGACGTCACACATTTTTTTCCTTTTTAGGGCATATCTTTGAGACCTACCAAAGCTATAACAAAAAGAATTTTGAAAATATCTTGTTTTGTTTGCCAGATATATTTAAAAGAATGTTACGATTTTCAAAATTTCAAAAATTCATAACAAATCACGTGATGACGTCATCATGACGTCATTTTGGATTTTGCATCCTAGTGCCAGTATCTACCTACCCACCAATTTTCATGACGATCGGACCTATCCTTATATGTGTTTTAAAAAAGCACATTTTTGATGACGTCATCATGACATCACACATTTTTTTTTCTTTTAGTGCATATCTTTGAGACATACCAAAGCTATAACAAAAGGAATTTTGAAAATATCTTGTTTTGTTCGCTAGATATATTAAATAGAATATTACGATTTTCAAATTTCAAAAATTCATAAAAAATCACGTGATGACGTCATCATGACGTAAATGTTCGGCATACATTCTGAGCAGTTGGTCTAAGTGTCTGCCAAGTTTAGAGGCAATCGGGTGTACCAAAGTAGCCAAAGTGCCGGTAAGAAAGAAAACGTGCACAAATGCTATGGGCAAAAAGTCTGAAAAGGAAAAAAAAAAAATCTTAACGAAAACAAGGGCTGTTTTGGAAAAGTTTCCAAAACAGCCAAAAAAAAAAAGAAAAAAAAAAAAATCTTAACGAAAACAAGGGCTGTTTCGAACTCTTTCGAAACAGCCAATAAATGGTAGTACCAAGTAACTTAAGTGTATTACATAGAAGTGTAGTACTCTGTAGTTGCAAGTGTCTTGACTGCTGTCATGATACACTCAATCATCAAAGACAGAGAGAGTGCTAGAGAATACCAAGTAGAATGTAGTGCATAGGTCTTCACCTCAAATTAGCCTAGGATGTTAATTATCAGGGTTAAATGCAATGATCTTACCAATGAAATTGAGCCATGCTTCTCCACCCAGTGCATGTGTGATGAGACGTATCATCTTATGCAATGCTATGCCTCTGTCGATAGTGATGGTCAATTGTGTTAATCTAGACATGTGGGTATACATCTCCTTATCCATTAACCAGAAGGCCAACGTCTTGTCACCGACTAGAGCTTGGTCATGACTCTCTGCATATGCAACTGTCTTCTCACCATGACGGCGGTTTATCAACGTCCCCACAATATCTCCCATGTTCCAGTCTTCATCTTTTTGCTCTTTCAATAACTGTCAGGCAAGAAATGGGTTGAACATCGATCATCAAGCTGACAATATATATTTTTCTGAAGTATTGTCATGATTGACATTGCAAAACCATATGCAGGGAAGACCTTGCAATGTCAGCATTTTTAAAAGTATTAGTGCATTATACAATACTCAAATAGATCCTTGTCATTTGACTGGTAGAATTTAGTCACATGGCACAATCATTTGCCTGATTATTCCATTGTGTGATTTACGTCATACATCATGCAATTTAATTCTATTTACCGTGCATTTTGGTTCCATTCGGTTTGCTCCATTTTAATTGGTCTAGAACGATCACGTGTCCGGTCTAAAAACAACTGGCATGATATCACACATGATATCAGCGCAGAAAGCTAGCTATTGTGCTGTATCATTGGTACCCACGCAATTTTCACCTACACTGTTGACGATAGTAAACTATACTGGGAGCAGCGGACTAGCAGACGATATCAGCTGTTTTGATCGCGCGATTAGGCAAGGCAAGTTGAACTGAAACAAATCTGGGTTTGGATATATAACAAAACAATTGTTGACTGTTGTGATGTGGGATATGACATTTTTAACACCCTCGGGACGCATAGCACCCTCGGCTTCGCCTCGGGTGCTATGCGTCCCTCAGGTGTTAAAAATGTCATATCCCACATCAAACAGCCGTCAACAATTGTTAAATTTTGCTATAAGATTGCAGCATTACACGATGACTGTACAATGTACACGGCCATGGAAATGAAGTAAGATTGAAGGTATATGTACATGTAAGCCGATGTATTTTTTTTCATAAAATATCAAATGACAAGCATCTACATGTATACATAGGTGTTGTATAAAACAAATAATGAATGTTTAATTCATGCAATGGAAGGAATGTTTTCATTTGGTCAAAATTTGACTGTTCCATTCAACCTGGCTACGCCCCGTTGAATGGAACAGTCAACCTTTCACCTCATGAAAATATTCCTTCCATTGCAGTCATAAAATTCATTACTTGTATACATGTTTAGTAAAATAGGTCTAACCGCTGGTTTTTTTTTTGTATTCATCAAACAATCCACAAGGGAAACTGACTAGGTAAATTTTGAATACATTTTTAAAGTGAACAAAGAAACTGGCAGGAGCGGGATTCGAACCTGCGACCTCCGGGTTACCGTACCGGCGCTCTACCAACTGAGCTACCTTGCCTTATGTTAGCAGTCTCCCAAATTGTCAGTGTCTTTGTTCGGGTGGGCGCTAGTCAGAAGTCATAAACCCAGAATGCCGTATAGCCAGGGATCACACCCAATGTTTTTTTATTTTTATTATTGTTATAATAATAAGCTCATTATTCACAGGTGGTTGCACACAGGCAGTTTATCTGTAATTCATTACTGACAAAGAGTTAAAGGCAGTATACATCATTTTCTTTTGCTGTAATTTTCAGAAATAAATGGATTTGGTTTTAGTATTTTATAGCAAATACTGTAACAGTGACCCGTTTAAAGTTGTGTGCATAGATGCTGGGGGAAAACAGAGAACAAAATTATAAATTGTTGGAAAACGATATAAATTTCTACTTTTCTTGAAAACGACAGTACACCAGGTGCCATGATTTCACAGGATGCTTGCTTACAGTCCGTTTTTTCCGTAATAATTCAGTAGTTTTGTTTTTTGATGTTTGCAAATGTTGTATACTACTTTTAAGGATGTACTGTCGGTGCTCTTCAACAAAGTTGATTTTTTTTTCTTCTCAGTACCTACTTTCTTCTTACACGTTTCGTTTTAACAAAAAAAGATACTTTTTACTATTTTGGGTATTGGCAACCCTCCAAAAAGGCTTTTATTCTTGGCTACTTTCACATGCAACCTTACATTAACAAAAAACGAGGATATTCCAATCTTTACAGGACTTTGTACAGTGTTTTTCAATTTTCAATGGCATGAGTGTGAAGTGAAAAATGAGGAAATCAGCTGATCCGAGGAAAAGTTGCATGCCTGAATTAACCTTATCTGACAAAATCTCCTTGTGGTTTGTATTGATATTTTTAAAATGTTGCTTTAGTTTGTTTTGCCATACTTACCTTAATCCACTTGTCCGGAATAGCCATTGCAAGTCGATAGTCAAAACCATTCCCTCCTTCACTGACTGGACGACACAAGGCAGGCATCCCTGAAACATCCTACACAAATGTCACAATTTACTTTCATTGGGTTTTTTTTTAGAGAAAAAGAAGTGCAATCTTGACTTTTTCATTACCTCATTGCATTATGAAGCCATGCGGGGACAGAACAGCATACTGGGGCAATCATGGCATGCATTTCATTAAAGATGATGTTGATTGCTAAGAGAAGTTTGCGTCATTTGTTGGTTTTATGTAGATTCTGTTTTGTAAAAAATAACGGTCAATTATTTCTGCCATGAAATAACAAAAAGGTGACTTTTTAGAGCAGTTTCATCAAGTCCCCTGTGTGGCCGCTGGTGCCATTTGTCTAAAAGTCGTTGCTGCAGGCAGCACATAATTCTGACGTCATAAGACGAACTCCTCTTTTGCAGTGTTGGAGTACTCGTCCCCGAACTCGTACTCGAGTACAACTCGAGTACACGTAAGTACTCGGCCCGTACTCGACTATCAGTACTCGAAAATTATTTGGACTTGGCCCGTACTCGATTCTTTGTACTCGAATTTTGCACGGACTCGATGGTTTGGTACTCGGTACTCAACTCCAGTACTCGAGAGTATAAATCAAGTACATTTCTTTATAATCGATTCCGCAACGCTAGCGCAGTGCGCTGGGTCTAGTTCCCGCCTCCCCAATACTACTAACATTCAAAGTCGTATAGCACCGAGGATTCGTGAATCGGGAGCCAGCCAAGCCCATGCTTCTTATGCTTGCTCGCGGCTTCACGGTTACCAGTGAGGCCATTTCGGGATTTTTCCCGAACAAAATCCTTGTCCCAGCGCTTTGAAGCTTCGTGAGCACATTTTAAGCACACGTATTGTCCGTTACCTATGGAAATTTTGGGAATTTTACAGCGTGATCGCATGCGCAAAACGGGGCAAGGCTTTTTCCGGCTCGTGGCGGCATGGCCCGGCCTAGGCTACGTACGTGCATACATATGTCATCAGTTTCGGACATAATTAAATGGGGATATAAAGATCACCGAGAGTTCGACACCGGTGGGAAAAAGCAGCACAGTGCCATGTGCAAGCTGTGTCAAACGAGAATCTCGGAGAAGAGTGGGACGACGTCAAACTTCAACAAACATCTGCGTCGCAAGCATCCAGCTGCGTATAAAGTGACTAGGCCTAAGTGCACTCAATCAATGTAACTTGTTAGGTCAAGAATGACATGAACATGGCCTAAAATAAAATAAAATAAGACAAAGTCAATCAAAGTAAGGCACAATTGCAGAATACCCCGCCACTATCTCCACCTCGTATCCGGCCGGATATGCGGATAAGGGGTCACGGTTGATCTCACATACTGTATGCATGTCGGCCGTAAAAAAAAATGGCGCTCTCTATCGCCCCTCCCGACTCCCTTCCACCCCGTATCCGCGTATCCGCGTATCCACCTTCTGAAAGGTGGATTGGACTTGGACTTTTTCCCCGAGCTTCCCATTCGAATTACGCACGTAAGTCCGATTCCATCCCCCTCGGAGGGAAAAATGGCGCCCTCTATAAATTTTTAGGGAAATGGCACCAGCGGGCTAGAGGGGACTTGATAAAACTGCTCTCAAAAGTCACCATTTTGTTATTTCATGGCAGAAATAATTTGCCGTTATATTTTACAATACGCAATCTACATAAAACTAAAAAGTGACGCAGACATCTCTCAGCAATCAACATCATCTTTAAATGTCAATTTCTGCTTTGTTTTGTGACATGTACATGTCTACCATGTTTTTCAAAAACAAATATTTAATGAGTATTGCCAAGTGCAAGGCCAAATTCCACTCAAGAGGTGTGGTCTACAAGAGACAAGAAAAGACAGAAATCACAGGGATAGAAGGTATCTATTCACATTTCGTTTGAACTGTGAAAGATTATAGGTGAAAGGGAAAGCAGGTTACAGGTAAGAAGTTCCAAAGAGAGGCAGTATGAGGGGAAAACTCGACTCACAGTACTAGCCTTTGGAACAACAACAGGGAAAAGATGTGATGATGAGACAACCAAAATCTTTGATTTCAGCGAATAAAGTTGGAAAAATGTATGTGTTTGTGTCAAGTGCTTCAATCTACTGCTTTGCTTTTTGTTTTATTAAAGGGCTTGTTTCAAGAAATTCCTGAAAACAAACATGCAAATTTCCAAATATCTTGTGAATGCAAAATGCTACACAGGCCTCAGACATGAAAGGTTATAAAATGGCCTTTCTAGATATAACACTATTTTCAAATTTTGCAACATAATGGCCCTTTTTGCAGAGTGGGTCACATTTCCTTTATGCCCCTAATACAAAGTAAAAACAATCGTCAAAATAAATACACATGTATATCTACATACTATAAGTACATTTTGTCAGAGAATCCATACACTACGATCGTGGTAAACACAGTGTGACGTCATTTGTGCATTCATGTACAATATGTCAGCATAACCAATATGAAATAACCCCAAGACACTTTCACACGTTATGATTACTGTCATTTTCATAAGACAACTTTTTGTCTGAGAGTAGCAAAAGGAACACAAAAAAAGAGTTCATATTTTCCATACATCATTTAACTATTCATTTTCATGTGTAACATACTTATTCTTAACACCTTGCAGTTGGACGACGGCAATAGCCGCAGTTTGAGGGTGACCACTGGGCCGGATGACATGTATCTCTGAATTCCTTATCTTAAACAATCCATTCATTATTCAACTACATGTATATTGTTCTTGACTGGGAATGTAATGAATAGATGGGGCCTCTTCAAACAAAGCTTTCATTCACACAAAGCGGGGGCTCCGTGTGCGATAAATATGGCCACTCTTTTTAGTGTGGCGCCTCTAAGTTCACATTTATACTTGACTGTACAGCCCCTTTTGTGAGAGTCCTGGCATACATGTACCAGCACCCAGAATTGGAGTCGAGTCCCTGCAAGTCCTTTCTGAAGTCCTTCCACAAGTCCAGTCAGAAGTCCTTTCATAAAGCTGGTCATATGGATGAACAATGACAAAGGAATGCCTTTGTCACAGCTCATTTGAATAGCTTGTGATTGGGATTAGGACTGGAAGGCTTGTGATGGACTTGCAGGGACTTGTGATGGACTCGAATACATCCCTGCCAGCACCCCATCCATAACAGCTGACCGCAAGGGGTTCAGCTTGGCATGTAGTAAATCCTGCCAGTTAAAGCTTTCTAAACCCCTTTCACGGCATGCTGGAATTGTACCTCTGCTATAGTGATGATATCCGGGTAAAATGTGTGCAGCATGTGGTTGGCTAGAGTCAGGAAGGTCAGGCCTTCTGTGTCTGTTGCTAGGCCGAAGTACTCGTGGTAACCACCACTAAATCCAGCACCTGCAAATTTACAATAGTGTCTCCATAAATAATCAGTTCACATTTAATACATCTGATTCAGCTATTTGTTTTCACTGAAACCTAAATATTAAATGTAGTGTACACGATTGGTAATCCTCCAATTTTTTTTTTAATGAATTATTACGAAATACCTTACTAGACTATGTTAATAGTAGTCTCAATCATCCTGTGAAATGATGGCACCAGGTGTGCTTTCGTTGTCAAGAAAAGTGGAAATGTACAATGTATATCGTTTTCCAATGATTTTCAGCTTGAAATCGTTAGAAAACTGCCCTGTAGCCGTTACCCGGGACGAGTGGCATGCCCCGGACATGATGGCGCCATGGCATATCTGGGGCGCGTCACGCGCCCATAGCCACGCCCGCCTTGACTAAAGGCTATCATCCGCCCGACAGTTGAAAACGAGCGCTGTTTTTCTCTTGTTTTTTTCGCCATCCAACACTGCAAAACTAATAATAATTTCACATTTGTTCAAAGCGTTCTACTAGGTCTTTAAGTGGCAGAATGAATAAGTTTCAGTTTTTGAATTAAAAGTGTGACGCTCCCTGGTCTAAACTGGTTACACAAAATTAAGCTTGCATAAATTTACCAATGCCATGATGGTGATAAATCATGGAAGTGACTCCGTCAAAACGAAAGCCATCAATGTGATATTCCTCCACCCACCATCTCAGGTTGGACAAGAGGAAACGAAGTACTTCCCAGCTACATACACACACAAAAACGAAATCAACATGTTAAATTATTGCCATCCTAACGTCCTCAGGAGATTCAGGACAAACTGTAAAAGCAAAACTACTGGATTATCATGAAATACCTTACTTGACTGTAAGTAAATAATAGTCTCAAGCATCCTGTGAAATCATGGCACCTGTTATTTTCAAGAAACGTAGATTTAAAAAAAAATAGTTTCTAGCGATGGACCGGACGGCAGACCAAACTTACTTGTTTTCAAATACTACCCCCAATTTACCAACTTTAGTTAATTCAAATTTTGTTTGGCAATTGGTTGCACATCTGTGAACGAATGCAAGGCAGCTAGTCTAGTTCCCCGACCTGATAATTCCCTGACATCTATAAATTGCTCTGTTTTGTCTGAAGTAGGGTCAGAGAACCAGACTGCAAGAACCTTTTTTTTTTTCTCTGTTTTCCCAGCATCTATGCACAGAAAACTTTAAACAGGTCAGTGTTACAGTATTTGCTATAAAATACTAACCCCCAAATCCATTCATTTCTGAAAATTACAGCAAAAGCAAATGCCATCAGGTGCCCTGATAGGTTTCTGAAAGCGTAAAGTAGCATGGCGAATGACTTTCTGCTGGGCCAAAATTAATCAAAATATGAACACACTGGAATATTAAAGGTAGTATACATCATTTGCGAACATCAAAAAACAAAACTACTGAATTATTACAAAATACCGCACTAAAAGACTAAGTAAATAGCAGTCTCAAGCATCCTGTGAAATCATGGCACCTGGTGTGCTGTCGTTTTCAAGAAAAGTGGAAATTTATATCGTTTCCAACGATTGTCAGCCGACAATCATTGGAAATAGTCTAGTTCCCGACCTGATAATTCCCTGACTCTATAAATTCACGGTTATGTTTTGTCTAAAGTATGGTCAGGGAACCAGAATTCTAGAACATAATTTGTTCTCTGTTTTCCCAGCATCACTGCACACAAAACTTTAAACAGGTCATACAGTATTTGCTAACACGCTATAAAATACTAACCCCAAATCCATCTATTTCTGAAAATTACAGCAAAAGCAAATGGATACTACCTCACAGAATCACTCACAGAAACCTTTATAAACTTGATTCAAATGCAAACATGGCTTATGTCTCATGCAATGGTTCTGTTAGCCGCACCACCTCAGCTAACGATACTTGATCTGACCTGCTATAGTTGAACAGTCGGCTGTCCCAAAGCATGTGGTCTCCACGACTCCCATCATGAAAGAAACAGGAGTTGGTTCCATCAAACTGGTTGAGTCCATCCAGTACATTTTTGGCTGCATGGCTGTGCACGACATCCAGAAACACTACGAGTCCACGGTGGTGTGCTTCGTCAATCAGCCTCTTCAGTGCTTCGGGGTTTCCATAACGACTGTTGAATACATAACAAGCTTTGGTTAGCAGGACATTGTTTAGCGAAGAATTAGTGGAAATGTCGAAGAAAAGCAAAGAAGGGAAAATGATCTCAAGAATCGGCACTTGGGCCAAATTCAAACTGATGTAACTTCTTCCAAATGTTTAATTTTCAATCATGATAATTATCGAAATCCACACCTGGGCTTTACACTTTTTGAATGGACGGCTGATTAACACATTGGGTTTGCTGCAGAGTGCCAACTTAAGGCTACCGCACACTGTACGATCCGACTACGATCCAACTGACTTTCAGTCGGATCTTAAAATCTTAAAATCACGACTTTCCCATTCGTGAATCTGTATTCCGACTGGTCAGTGACTGAGTCGGAGATGACTTTTTTGGATAGTATGGCCCACCAGCCTGTAATAAATGGAAATGTGAAATTAATTATGTTCCTGGTTTTTTTATATTAATTGTTATCGGTAATTTAGACAAACAGATACTTGAATTTGGTAAATAAACAATCCAAATTAATATAAAATAAAAAGTCCAGTATTTTATTTCTTGATGTTTTTACCTGTTAGATTAATAAATTTGTGAAAGTATTTGTTGTTGTAAGGGCCGTCATTAGTATTCGATTATTCAAAACTGGGTTTGACCGAATATTCAAATATTCGATACTCGCAGATCAAGTTGTTCACGTGTCAGCTGCAACTGCATGCCGCATCGGTAATAAGTTGCACACAAAGCACAATGGACCGTCTGATCGACATTTTTATGCATGTGCCTTCTGTATCAAGTTCATTACGGGTATGTATTACGTTCTGATGAAGAGAAACAAAACTCCAGCCTGCCTTTTTGCAGTAATTAATAAGGTATTATGGACAATAAACATCTGTCCACAAAAAATTACTGTACAAAAAGTGCGGCATTTGACACTGCTAAGCGCCGTAACTTCTCTATTAAAATAGCATCAAAGTTATATTTGTATGTGCATATCTTCTTTTTGTTTATATTTGAACAGAGAAAGACTGAGATTGCGGGTAACACCATGTGAAATAAATCTCTTCTAGGAAGATGTGTGGTTCTGAAAAGAACCAAGATGAGTGTGGAACTTGACGTTTTGGACAGTGTCCTCTGTCCGTCCTCAGGAGTGTGAGTAATGTGATGTGGTGTTGCTGCAGCTTTTATGCCTTCTGGGTGCCTGGTGGGGTGTGACGACTGGATGCTGTTGTGTGTGTGTGTGTGCGTGTGAGTTTGTATGCCGGCAATCGTGGACCTAGGACAAAAGAATTCGGGCGTAGACAAAGGGGTCCACGTTTGACCGAACGTCCACGATTGAAAATCGTGTACAAAACCAATGGGAGGTCTTCCGAAAAAGTTAGAGTATAAACAAAAGAGGAACAATGGGACGTCCACGATTGCACCTGTTTACATGACTGGTTGTGTGTGTGTGTGTGTGTGTGTGAGTTTGTATATGCCGGCAATCGTGGACCTAGGACAAAAGAATTCGGGCGTAGACAAAGGGGTCCACGTTTGACCGAACGTCCACGATTGAAAATCGTGTACAAAACCAATGGGAGGTCTTCCGAAAAAGTTAGAGTATAAACAGAAGAGGAACAATAGGACGTCCACGATTGCACCTGTTTACATGACTGGTTGTGTGTGTGTGTGTGTGTGTGAGTTTGTATATGCCGGCAATCGTGGACCTAGGACAAAATAATTCGGGCGTAGACAAAGGGGTCCACGTTTGACCTAACGTCCACGATTGAAAATCGTGTACAAAACCAATGGGAGGCCTTCCGAAAAAGTTAGAGTATAAACAAAAGAGGAACAATGGGAGGTCCACGATTGCACCCGTTTACATGACTGTGTGAGTTTGTATATGTTAAATTAAATAAGATAAACTTTTATGTTTATTTCAATTTCAATTGTTCATTTTTTAATTTTAGTTTTGATTAAAATATTTGTATTTATTATATTTTTGATGTAACTTTTTGTATGATACCTGTAAGTGGCTGGTCTCCGCTGTTAGATATCAACATAAATAAATAAAATAAATAAAATATTTGTGACGGCCCTACCGTCCAAAGACAAAATCCTGCAGTGGCAATAAAAAGTGGACAAGTGGTGCAGGAAAATGATCACACATTAATTTATTCCAATCTGAAAAATTTCTTGAAGTCTTCTGGAATTTCGGATAAGAACTCTTCTATCACATTCACGTACGCCCCACTTTCTTAAATGTAGTGTACACGATTGGTAATCCTCCAATTTTTTTTTACCTAATTATTACGAAATACCTTACTAGACTAAGTTAATAGTAGTCTCAATCATCCTGTGAAATGATGGCCACCAGGTGTGCTGTCGTTGTCAAGAAAAGTGGAAATGTATATCGTTTTCCAACGATTTCCAGCTGCCCTGTAGCCGTTAGTCAAGGCACGCTTGGCTACCCAGACGAGTGGCGCGCCCCGGGCATGATGGCGCCATGGCATATCGGGGGCGCGTCACGTGCCCACATAGCCACGCGCGCCTTGACAAAGGCTATCATCCGCCCGACGGTTGAAAACGAGCACCGTTTTTCTCTCGTTTTGTTCGTCATCCAAGAACGCAAAACATTGAACAGGTCAGTGGAACGATATTTCCTATAAAATACTAACCCCCAAATCCGCCCATTTCTGAAAATTGCAACAATGACCAATCATGTACAATGTACACTGCCTTTAAAAAGGTAGTGTACATGTTTGGTCATTGTTGTAATTTTCAGAAATGGGCGGATTTGGGGGTTAGTATTTTATAGCAAATATCGTTCCAATGACCTGTTCAAAGTTTTGCGTTCTTGGATGGCGAAAAAAAGGAGAGAAAAACTGGATTTGTTATAGCGCCCTCTTGTAAAATAAGCCCAATTTTTGTAAACAGGATCGTTTTCAATTGGTCACATAACTACACGAGCCGACTGGTTACAACCCGTTGCTTTGGTACACTACGCGACGCACACTTGTACTGTAATTGCAACCTTGCGCCCATTTTCTGATTGTAAACCCATTTTAGACGCAATGCGGACTAACTACATTCGGTCAATAGAGGGCAGTGCTTAAATAATTTGTAATTTTTTCCGACGATTGTTACGATTGCTATTAACTTACAGTCTAGTAAGGTATTTCGTAATAATTAGGTAAAAAAAAAATTGGATGCTTACCAAT
This sequence comes from Hippasteria phrygiana, assembly GCA_037893225.1. Classification (NCBI taxonomy): domain Eukaryota; kingdom Metazoa; phylum Echinodermata; class Asteroidea; order Valvatida; family Goniasteridae; genus Hippasteria; species Hippasteria phrygiana. The sequence goes on from JAZGUH010000101.1 coordinate 488,608, forward strand.
CGTGTACACTACATTTAACGACACTCAATGAATGGCTTTACCTAATTTTTCTTGTTTTTAGAATTGTCATCTTTTTCTTCTGGTGATTATCAGGGTGATGATAGCAGCCGCGGTGAAAATTTTTCTTTTAGCCTAGAGATAGAGAAAAGTTTCAAACGCTGCTCTAATAAGAATTATGCGCATGCGCTATTCATTAAAGTGGTCGTCATACAAGTACGTGCTGTGACGTCATACAGTGTGCGGAGTAGTACGATCCAACTGCGATTCAAGTCGGAAGTCAGGGCATTGTAAGATTGTAGTCAGATCGTACAGTGTGCAGTAAAGCCTTTAGTAATCTGAGTGACACCCTGCCAAGATCAAGCCATGGGTGCTCATCAACCTGTACATGCACACACATACATAGGATTGGTGGATTTTGATGGAGTTTGGATATTCCATACCGTAGCTACGAAAAATAATTGTCAGATTTTGAGTGGAAAGGTGCCTGTATCTATGTACTGTGCAAAACGGCCAAGGATTTTAGAGGGAATTGTCTCTATAAATGATCAGTTTACATAACAGCATCTTGATTCAGCTATATTTCCACTGATGGATAAATATTTTGACATTTTCTTTTCTCACAACTAGTGATATATCAATCCGGATTTGTTTAGCATTAGTTTGAATTCCACTATTCGGTTTCAATTCTGGAAACCGGATATTCGAAAGCAACCTTAAAATAATTAAGCCTTCCATTTTTTGTGACACAGGCTAAAGAAAACAACTGGAACATCCTCCAATTTGCTCCATGGTCTCTGATTGTAACTGCATTCACTCGCTATTGGTCTTCTTGGTATATGAATAGCCTGCCCATCCATTTCTTTTCAACATTCACACCTGCCAACTTTGCGGAATCAAAAATAATAATTAAGCAAAATCATGTTAAACTGACAGAATTGTATGTGCACTGAATGTGCACCATAATACCCTACAGTACTTCCCATTATGACATGTATGATTTGTATGTAAATGTTAGAAAAATGTATAATTCCAGGAATCTCTGTCTGTGTGTACATGTGTGTCTGTCCGTAATTCGATTATCTGCAGAACCGGGCACTAGTTGAAAATCGGCAGGTGTATTGCTCAGGACCCAAGAATGTGCAGTGTCAAGTTTGAAGTTGTTTGGATAAGCGGTTCTCAAAAAGCTGCAAAAAAGCAGCAATACCGGAGGCCTACAGTACATTGCAATTGAAAGTTAACCTTAAAATGGGAAAATCTTTTCACACTTTTTCTCATTTTGGGTAATTCATTTCTATTTCACGAAATGTAAAAAGTTTTCCCAAAAGTGTGAAAAGTTTTCACACTCTTTTCACAAAATGGGAAAATATTTTCACGCTCTTTTCACAAAAGTGTGAAAAATTTTCACACTCTTTTCACAAAATGGGAAAATATTTTCACATCCTTTTCACAAAATGGGGAAATATTTTCACACTCTTTTCACAAAAGTGTGAACAATTTTCACACTCTTTTCACAAAATGGGAAAATAATTTGCATTGGCCCCTCCCCTTTTCTCACTTTTGCGAAAATAATTTTCCCACTTGAATTAGCCCCTCCCCTTTTCTCACTTTTGCGAAAACTTTTCTCATCTTTGTGAAATGGGAAAATTACGTGTACATGTACAATGTACATACATGTGCATGTGCATGTACGTAAATGTACAATTTGTTCTCGATGCTTTCACAAAACACGTTTGATTATCTCTCAATAAGGAAAGCAGAGGATCGTAAATCTCAAACAGAAGTATAATCTTTCATTGTTTGCTGATTTGAAGGAGAGTGCTAACATTAGTTAGAGAAAGACGGCATAACATTTTAAAGGCAGTCCATTTGAACGCGAACTCGTTTTGTTTACTACTTTGGATTTGTACCTCATCTGCTCATCGTCATTCACAAACAATCAAGATCGCATAAAGATTTTCTTTGGCAAAACTTTGAACCTGTAGCGCTGTGTGGCCTCATCTTTACGTGTACGGACGGTGCATCAGGCCCCAGGCCCAGCGGTGACAATCGTCCCGATCGCGGTGGCATAGTACAGGCGGTGCATCAGGCCCCAGGCCCGGGGGTGATCGTCCCGATCGCGGTGGCATACGGGGCCGGGGCCGGGCCGGGGCGGGCCGGCGATACAGTAACCGCACGTCGATTCAACACGTACACGCCATTGCTAAAAATTCGAAATATTTTTTAAAAGGTATATTTTTATTTACAAAATATGATTTTTCTATGTTCGAAATACATCGATATTAAAAAAAAAAAAACTTTTATGGAGTACTTGTTTTGTAATCATTGGACGAGGATGTATTTCTTGTCAACCCAAGGGAAATTCACAAGTTTGATGGTGTCGTATGTGGAGATGTAGGGCGTATGTTGGTTACATGACAACCTAACCTAGAGTATATTGCAAACTCATATTAAAATTTGATGATTTGATACTGTTAAAATGGAGTTCAAAATAATTGTAATAATGCCCGAGTTGACTCGGGTACGAGTTGACCCATTACCGACAAATCCTATCGCCTGATGTGGGACAACCAAAATCAGGCGGCACAGGCTACCAATAGAGAAAGGAAGGGCTACCGTTTCTTGTCCGTGGCCAAGTTCAATTTTTTCAAAATCGGGCTCATATGAACATTTAGGAAGGGGTACGAAACGCATAATAAATTCATGTATTGTTTCTGATTTTGTCCAAAACTAACATGAATGCGAAAACCAAAAGTCAGTTGAACTCCGAGGCCGAGCCTCGTGCACATCACGATTGGGCCTGGCCGGCAGCGCAGTGCGGCCCATGCCCAGCATGACGTATTAAAGAGAATTTGTCAAGAGTATGTACAACGATTCGATTTACACATTGCGCCGGGCACAGTGGAAGCAGTGTATTTTGTTGAAGTCTATATACGTATACATGCATATGCAGCGGGCCATGGGCGAACTAAATTCTCACTACGTACGTTCCATAGACATATTCTAGTCCGTGATGAACTAGTGTATTTTTTGTCTGTGGACTGGTGCTTGAATAGAACGAAATATGGTAAATTAAAGACTAAATGTGAAGTCTATTGCCAAACAGCTGTTTACGAATTCGGCAAGAACGAACATGTGCTATAAAGTAGGGGGGCCTACATGTATTCCTGTCAAACTGGTTGGAGATTTCATCGGTAAGAAAAATATCTTTGTAGTTCCCCAAAATCACGGAAGCTGCACGGTAGTGATTTTTTTCATCAATGTTAACAAAATTATCGCTCTCGTAATTTTTTTCGAGACCCATTTTGGAGCTTTCTGGAGCGGAATTTCGCTGACGATGTTCTATCTGCATATGTGGACGTGACTGACAAGCTCGCACATTTCTTCGCACTGTTTTCGCAAGTTTTTCGCAAATTTTTCGCACAGTTTTCGCACAGTTTTCGCACAGTTTTCGCACAGTTTTCGCACCATTTTCGCAAATTGATTTTCACACCGGATGCGAAAAAAAAGTTCGCATCGCGTTCGCAAAATTTTCGCACCGTTTTCGCAAAATGTTCGCAAAGTTTTCGCACCCGATTCGCTGCGAAATCGCAGTGCGAAAAGTTGCGTGCAAAATGCGAAATGCGAATGCGAATTCTTTTCGCAAATTTTCCCATGGCAATTCGCAGAGTTAAGTTTCAATTGCAACGTACTGTAGACCCGCAAACGTGGCAGTACAAACCGCCACGCACTGCTGCACATTTTGAACGGGCACTGCACTGTACCGCCACGGGTATAGACCACCACGCATGTAATGAGGCGTGATCTTATATGCAAATTAGACGCATGCGCATCAGTGTTACCAAACAGCTCTTCCCAAGAAACTCACTTCCAAAGCTGTGATACACGTGTGGCATGGAAACATACACCCGTCGCTTTTTTTAACGAAAGCTAAGCAATTTGTCCGTTTCGAACAGGCACATTTTGAACGGGCACTACTGCACTAGTCTGGAGCCAAATTCATGATGATAAAAGACATTGTACAAGATGCACTGTCCTAATGACAGCCACCGGGTAGAGACATGTTTGAGTATTCTGTGTCTAGGAACGTCCGCCTGATGCACTGTCCTAATGACAGCCACCGGGTAGAGACACGTTTGAGTATTCTAGGAACGCCCGCCTGATGCACTGTCCTAATGACAGCCACCGGGTAGAGACACGTTTGAGTATTCTAGGAACGCCCGCCTGATGCACTGTCCTAATGACAGCCACCGGGTAGAGACACGTTTGAGTATTCTAGGAACGCCCGCCTAATGCACTGTCCCAATGACAGCCACTGGGTAGAGACATGTTTGAGTATTCTGTGTCTAGGAACGTCCGCCTGATGCACTGTCCTAATGACAGCCACCGGGTAGAGACATGTTTGAGTATTCTGTGTCTAGGAACGTCCGCCTGATGCACTGTCCTAATGACAGCCACCGGGTAGAGACATGTTTGAGTATTCTGTGTCTAGGAACGTCCGCCTGATGCACTGTCCTAATGACAGCCACCGGGTAGAGACACGTTTGAGTATTCTAGGAACGCCCGCCTGATGCACTGTCCTAATGACAGCCACTGGGTAGAGACATGTTTGAGTATTCTGTGTCTAGGAACGTCCGCCTGATGCACTGTCCTAATGACAGCCACCGGGTAGAGACACGTTTGAGTATTCTAGGAACGCCCGCCTGATGCACTGTCCTAATGACAGCCACCGGGTAGAGACATGTTTGAGTATTCTGTGTCTAGGAACGTCCGCCTGATGCACTGTCCTAATGACAGCCACCGGGTAGAGACATGTTTGAGTATTCTGTGTCTAGGAACGTCCGCCTGAACTCTTGCTTTCTTTTGCTGCTCTTATCGACGTAGTAAAATATATCAATCAGCAATTCATCCACCTTAATAGGGAGTGGATCAACTGCTTTACTAGCAGTAAGATGCATCAAATGACAAGCATATCCTGTGAAAAACAAAAACGTAGCACTGCAGTGAGTACATACATGTACATACATCAAGTAGACGGTGTACGTAATACTACAACACCCAATGTGAAGTTGCCAATTATATTTGTGAACAGCAATGAATGGGCAGAGGTTCCCCTGCAGGTGATGCCCGTGCAGTCAAGAGTGTTTTCCCAACATGACAGCAAAGCAAACTAGACTCTTCCAGGAAATGTGGGACTCATCAAGTTCTTGCTCTAGTATCTTGAAAATGTTTTTGCCTGTAGACGCTATGTTACACTGACGGAGGGAAAGTAACACCGATATCACTTTCCCAAGCTCCTCATCATAGGGTAAAGCATAATATCCTGATATTGGTACTACCTAAGGTTCAACCGATAATCCGATCCGACATCGGATCAGGCCATGTTCGGCAATATCGGCAAAACATCGGATCGGCAAAATTGATAAGGTTCAACCATTGTTCAGCAATATCAAGTAGCAAACTCTGCACTCAATTTTATCATACACAAATGTAATTTTGTTTTATTAGAGTGTGAGTAAAAACAATGGTATATTTTTGTGTGAAAAATGAACAGCTTTATGCCGTGATGACAATAAATATGAAACTGCGATCACCATATCACAAACTGCATGTACAGAGTCACTGTGCCGCGGTACGATAAAGTACGTACTCCATGCCGTACAATGGGCTGGTGTAGCGTGAATTTCAGTCACCTTGAAATACGGGCTCATTGTAGTATTGCGCATGCCTGCGTGAAGATAATAAGGAGAATGGCCAGTCACGTGACGGGGTTTAACCAATAATAGGTAAAAGGAGTCCGATTTTTTTATGGGAGTCAAATATTCATATGACACCGGCCTTCCCAGCCGACTAGCAGCCCCCATGCACGATGTGTTACCGTAACACGTTTGCCACACGTGGAATTATCCACACTACACAGCCGTTGTTTGCACACTCAACCACTAGTCCACTTTTTGTGGCAATTTGTCGGAAGTTTTGATTGAAACAGATAACTATCATTGTTGGTCCGATTCTTTGTTGGTTATAGGCGGGATTTTATGAACAAATTTTGTCGGGTGGGCTGCTAAGACTAAGAGTAAGAAGTTCCAGAATCTGTTTGCAATTTGCATACATGCAAGCATGTGTGTCTACATCTGGCTACAGACTCTATAAACAGGAATTTTTTACTACACGCTAGCCCAAGTGGACTCCCTCAATGCACTACATGTTGCGGATGGAGTCCAGGTCATGAAGTACTCAAAACTGGTCGAAAATTTTTATAATCAATATTTTCAATATTTTTACCTTGTTGATGAAGCCAACTTAACGTCTACTAATTTTATATGTCTTTATCTATGGGAACAGCGAGTTAAGAATTTCCACATAACATGATGGGCGACAAAATCCAAGAAAATACACTCAAACTAACGTTAAGTAAACGCGGAGTTCGTATACGTACTGGCGTCATGCCTAGCATACGCGTATCTGTGCTGTGTGCATGGAATATAAAGACAAACTACGATTTCCCCCGTACGCTGATACGTATACGAATATGCGTACGCTGATAAGTATACGCGTACGCTGATACGTATACGAATACGCGTATGCAAAATACGCACACGCATTATACGAACTCCGTTAACGGATGAAAACAGTCTACAACTATGACACAACTTAACATTAGTTTAAGTGTTTTTTCCTGGATATTGTTGGTCCATCGTGGTGGACATTCCATGTGTAGAATTTCTTAACCTTCCTTCCCATAGATAAGGACACATAGAATACATTGGCTTCTTCCACAAGGTAAAACAAGAATAAAATAATTTTATGTTTTGAGTCGCATTACACAGAGGTCTTAGAACCTTGACGTCAGTCGTAATGCAATGAAGACTAGGACGTCCAACCTGGGCTAACTACATGCAAAATAACAATAGCGGAACCCAACTATGAATTTCGGTGTTGCATGATTAAACGTCTAACAACTCAGAACGAACATCGCGGGATCCACAGATTTTGTTCGATATAGCGATCGTTAGGTATAGCGATTTTCTGCTGCCAGTCCGCAAACATGGCATCCGTTCTTTTAAATAGCGCCCTCTTGCGTCAAATTTGAAGTGTGCCCTCTTTTGATTGTGATTGATCATGTGCCGGCCACTGAATCATGTCATTACATGTTCATACTTTCTAAGCTTACCGAATTCTAAAGCAACAGTTGGCTTTTCTCTTCTATTCCTTGGGGAAAATAACTCTTCAACACAAAGCTGCGGCCGTTTGGGAATTACAAACAGCCCAAATACCCGGTACATTTTTTTAATCTGTTGCCTTTTTTTCCAACAACAATGTTCGGTATGTTTTGTACACAAAATTTGGAAGCCAAGGATGCTGTTCGGTATAGCGGCATTCCACTGTAACCGTTATTCGGTTTGAATAAAATTAGGATAACCAGATTTTGAAATCTGATCTCTCCCACCACTAGTTAACCCCTAGCCACCGGGCATTACATGGGAGAACCCAGGGTGCCAGGCCGGGTTGTGCAGCCAAGCAAAACAGAAACAAGAGGCTTGTGCAGCCAGGCATAACGTACACAATACCCCACTAATGGATTGAAAATGCAGAGATTGGCACACATAGACGTCAACTGGCCAGGTGGCAATTTTCAATTCGCACGTATTTGGGGCAACCGGTGGCAAGGGGTTAAACAACACGATGTGAGGACTGTGTCATTACCTTGATGCTGCATAGAAGCTAGTGACTTGATATCCAAAGCTTGCATAGTAGGCATGTTCCATAACAGCCATTAGTTGCACAGCATTGTAACCTGTTCAGAAATCAGAATAAAGCATTCTTCACTGGCAACAAAGTATCCACATTGTAACAGTACAAGTGGCACATTTATGATTGTTTGTGGAAAAGTCCAAGAATTCACGCATCGCATACGTAACACCGTGTTTACACTGGATCCCGCAAAGGGGGATTGGGTCAGGTGGGGTAATATAACCACAGGGAAGCTTAACCACAAATAAACTGTGCTACGTTTACACTAGATCCCAATCCTGCTTCGATCCACCATTTACAGCGGAAAAAAGGTCAGTGAGTGTGCGCAATAGCCGACCTTTCGGGCGATATTCCTTGTTTAAGATTTCAGAGCTGTTGAGATAACGATGTCATGCAAGTGAAAACTGGGTGAATGACAGTGCGGATGGACCATGCATTTGCAGTGCATAGGAAACCAGGCGCGGACCAGCACAGCTTACGCATCTCCTTAATAAAAAAAATTGTGGGGTCTGATGATCCAGTGTTGTAGGTCTTGAGACCTATTAGACAACATGTACCGTCAATGGTCTGAAATGGTCCGAGCCGTAACTGATGACGTGCTTTGATATACTTTATATTTTTGACTTCACTAGAAAAGGAACGTTGGAAAACATAAACAACTAGACGTGTTGTCTGTCCATGACAGACGAACAGGCCTTTCTGCGAAATTGCTACTGAATACTGATATAAAGAATACTTTTTTTATTAGCATGTTCTGTTGTCGAGATATGGCCTAAGGGTTCAAAAATTAACAAATTGCTATAAAATCATTTGTTGACATCATCGTGACGTCAAGTTTGAGCTCAATCGGACCTACAGTTCTCTAGATATGGGCCCTTCAAGAACGCACCTTTAAGATGACATCACGTGACACGTGATGACGTCATCATGACGTCAGAGAAATATGCACGAGTTCGGTACAGGGTCTCAGTCTATGCAAACTTTCATTCAGATAGAAGTCTGTTTAATGGCAAAAGTGACGTCCGAAATAAAAATGTGCATTGTCTATGGCATTTTGGATAGAACAAGAAGAAGCAGAAAAAGAAAAACAAATCATAACAAAAACAAAGGCTTTTCCGAAAAATCGGAAAAGCCAACAAAGCCTTCTTTGTTGAAAAGTCAACTGCAGACATTTAATCATAAAACCATGTATTTTTTGTTTAAAAAAGATGACTGGGTGCCACACTTTTGTAAAATATATTTGGGATGATAAACCCAATTGATGCTTTTCGTGTCATCAGTTTAACTTGCTGTTCATAAATTAGCTGTTAATTTTACCAGGAAAGTTTGTTCTGAATTGATTGAACGTAATTGGCTGGCCTATGCTTTGTTGTGCAATTTATATATATTAAACTACTCTGAAGTTTCCCATCGTCATATTATACATGTACATGCAGCTTGACTTACTTCTGTGGCATTTTGCGGTGTTGTAGGCCGTAGCCAAACTATAAGAATTGAGTACATCATGCCGTCTTGGTACTGGTGATGCGCAATGCATTAGTACTGGTACTGAAGCTTAGCATGGCGCACCCGTGTTTTGTCAAATTTGTTGTGAATTCGGACTTAATGTAGGACGGGACGCTGTATTATCACGGTACTTATCACGTTTCCCGATCGGAATAGAGATTGCTCACCAACCTTCCCGAATTGTCCTGTCTTTTGTGTTGTATAACCTTGCTTTTTTACATTGAAAAAAAAAATGGTTTGGTTTATAAGACTCTATATTATCGCGGTAGGCGGGAAGTGGTTTTTACAATGATCTCAACTTTTGTATTCATAGTTAATGTTTGACAAAGCATCCCATGAATAAAGTCTGATATTTTCCCTGTAAAGTTCAAGTTGATTAAAGACGATTAGGCCTGCAGGATGATTTCTTAACACCCGGTCCCTTTCCCCTCCCCCCCCCCCTCTCCCTGCAATGGGCGAGGACTTGGGCGAGGACTTGGGCGAGGACTTGGGCGAGGACTTGGGCGAGGACTTGGGCGAGGACTTGGGCGAGGACTTGGGCGAGGACTTGGGCGAGGACTTGGGCGAGGACTTGGGCGAGGACTTGGGCGAGGACTTGGGCGAGGACTTGGGCGAGGACTTGGGCGAGGACTTGGGCGAGGACTTGGGCGAGGACTTGGGCGAGGACTTGGACGGCTTGGGCACTCAGCAACGGACAAGGACAACTCCAATAATGCGAGCGAATACAGTTCTTTGACGAGCTGGAACACGGGGAGAATTCACCTCCAAAACAGCCGAAGAGAGACGAAAACAGCGGGGGACGACACCATATGGGGAATATGAGACCCCAAATAATGAACCGACGACAGTTCACAAAAAAATGTCTCTTTTCCGAAAATAAAACTTAGCTCTAACCGTCTCCAGACGCTCACGCAGATGAGTCATATACAGGTCACAGGTCCGAATAAAAACAGCTCGATTAACTCGATGACCAAACTCCAAACGAAATTCTCCGTCCGTAAAAATAATCTCCATCGAAAATCAAGTCCTGATTTTATTACGAAATTGGCCCGTACATGTATAAAGGATTTTATTTATTCCAGAGATTACTAGAAATTCTAGAGAATCGTACAAATTACGTCACATCTAAAAATAATCCTCTACACAGCTTCTCGAAAGAGCTAGCGCACACAAGATTGACCTAGAACTTTCTGGCATGGCTTGGCGTAAACAACTCTGACCCATTTATTCACAGGGTCAGCCGAGGTCGCATGCGTATGCAAATAAGTGGCGCGTGGCCTGTGACAAAACATTTGTTTGTGCCGGTTGTACATAATGAGAGGCATATACATTCCGTGAGGGGAATTTCCTAACACTTATTACATTTACTGTGCGCACATAATACTATGATCTCGCCGTACTCCCAATTGAATGTTTAATTCTTGAAATCGGGTCCTTTTTATATAGGGACATGCGAACAACTATTTTTTAACAGGCCCAAAAATGCATCCTGATTTCTCAAAAAAAAAAAAAAAAAGGAGTTCGTATATCCAATGGAAAAATACATGTACCTTCTTTTTTCAAATAAGGTAATTTGGCATGAACTTCTTCAAATGATAACCATTCCACCAAAATGCACACGGCACCGCACAAAACCTATCGCGTGGTACAAAAACAAGTTGACGAAGGTCTGATTTGTCCAAGGTACGAGTTGTCTAAGGTATGAGTTGACTCGATAGCGCTAAAGTAATGAACGTTATTCAAAATTCTTCAAATGTTATTTGCTTGAATTTGACTGGAATTTTACCAAACCTTGTTTCTGTATCCTTGGCAACACATTGTCTGTGAAGTTGTCATAGCTTGAAATCTCTCCCTTCCATGATGCAATTCCAACATGTGCCTCGTAGATCTGAAGTCCTTAGGGAAAAACAGCCAATTACAACATTATTTTGCGTTTAATTTATTATTCATTTCGGGGTTAAAATTTTATAGCAAATATGATTGCAAATTTGCAATAACCTCTTCAAACTATAAACGTAGTGTACACGATTGGTAATCCACCAATTTTGTTTTTACTGAATTATTACAAAATACCTTACTAGACTAAGTTAACCCTAACCATCCCAAATCCTCCAAAATCCTCTTTGCCAAAAGGAGGAATTTGGAGGATTGAGGGCACTTGGAAGTTGATGCATCGGAGGATTTTGCAGGATTGAGGTTACTAGGGGTTTTTGCCCCTGCAGGAATATGGAGGATCCAGGTTATCAGGCTCAATGTGATACATGAGGATTTTGGAGGATTGAGGTTACTAGGGGTATGCAAAAAGAACCTGGAGGATTTTGGAGGATTCATGCTATGGTCCCCATAAGAGGATTTTGGAGGATTCAGGTTATATGGAGTTTTAACACTTTGAAATCGGAGGATGTTGGAGGATTCAGGTTACATGGGGGGAAAATGATGTAGGGAGTTAGGGTTAATAGTAGTCTCAATCATCCTGTGAAATGATGGCACCAGGTGTGCTGTGGTTGTCAAGAAAAGTGAACATTTTTATCGTTTTCCAACGATTTCCAGCTGGAAATCGTTGGAAAACTGCCCTGTAGCCTTTAGTCAAGGCGTGCATGGCTACCCGGACGAGTGGTGCGCCCCGGACATGCTGGCATTCGGGGCGCGTCACGCGTCCAGGTAGCCACACGTGCCTTGACTAAAGGCTATCATCTGCCCGATGGTTGAAAATGTGCGGCGTTTTCTCTCGTTTTTTCGCCATCCAACAACGCAAAACTTGAACAGGTCAGTGGAATGGTATTTCCTATAAAATACAAACCCCCAAATCCGCCCATTACTGAAAATTGCAACAATGACCAATCACGTACACTACATTTAATGTTCATAGACGCTGGAAAAACCAAGAACAAAATGCTGAGCAATTTATAGACATCAGGGAAATGTCAGGTCAGGGAAACAGGCTACCTGGCTTGCACCCGTTCACAGATGTACATGTATAATCAATTGCAAAATGTTAACTAAACGTGGTAAATTGGGGGCAGTATTCAAAAAAAGGGTTTTCTCCAACGCTGGTCAGCTGACGTCATTGGAAGTTACAAAATTACACTTTTCCTGAAAATGACATCACACCAGGTGCCATGATTTTACAGGATGCTATGAGACTATTCTTTACTAACTGTCAAGTATGGTCTTTCATAATATTTTGGTAGTTTTGTTTTTTGATGTTTCCAAATGTTAAATATTACCTTCAGATTCATTTACATGTGTTGAAATTCTGTATCAGTTCAAAAATTGGGGAATTCTAAATTTGTTGCCATTGTGGATATACATATATGTACAATGTAAGTCCAGTGTGAAAAGGCTTTATACAGAGCCGTATAAACACAGTTGCTACATGTACAACTTCTGACTGGCCCAAAGATGGCGGCTCATTGTGTGCAGCGGAGCGTGCAGCTATTGTTTACCAACTGTCCATCTGCACGTACATGTAATCCACCATGTTTTGTCCAACATTTCATGTCACAACTCTACATAGATACATGTACATTCCCATGTTTCCTGTGCCATTTTACCTACTGGTAATATTCGCATTGGATTTATCATCTCTATAAAAGTGGCCTGGTCAGGTTTACTACATGTAGGTAGAGGTGGCCAGAAGAACATAACCACTGGACTCAGGAAAATTAACCAAGAAAGCCTCCTGGATTGCCCATGATAACAGCAAACAGTTTGTACATGAAAGTAAACTGTTGCAATAATTCACGGTGAATCTGGAATGCTTTTTAACCCCTTGAGTATGGGTGTGTTATAATGGGGTGAGAGGCCGGCTTGTGCAGCCAAGCAAAACGGACACAAGAGGCTTGTGCAGCCAAGCGTAACATACACAATAATCCAACAATGGATTGAAAATGCAGAGATTGCGTGTATAAATGTCATGCGGCCAGGTGGTAATTTTTTTTGCCGTGTAAAAACTAGACGTCATCTGTATGCAAGGGGTTAAGAACAACTCTGTGATAATGTCAAAAACTAACTGCTGACTAACGGAAATTGATGTTGGTGTACGTAAATAGATTTTCATGATATATGTCTGAGAAATACAAATACTGACTTACAAATGTACATATGTAAGAAAACTCCCCATCCAAAAAGGCTGATGGTTTGTTCATGTTTTTTCGTTTTTAAATCCAAGTGATAATTTTGAAAAACTGTACTGCCCACAGCAGTAGCCTACATGTACATACAGGTCACAATACAAGGGAAATATTAGCATTACATGTATGTAACGTACAAAAAGTATTAGACATTTATCTTGGTTGAGGGTTTGTGAATTAGCTTGAGCAACATAACCCCTTGGTCCGGCTGTTATTGATGGGTGCTGGTACATACATGCCAATATCAAGGCTGTGCAGCCAACTGTAAACACAAACAATAGCACACACTGAAGAGTGGTCCTATTCATCGCACTTGGAGCCCCCCTTTCGTGTCAATGAAAGCTTTGTTTGAAAAAACTCCATCTATTCATTACATGTACACTGAACATGAACAGATTGAGTACGCAAAGGAATGCGCCTATAGACATCAACCGGCCAGGTGGTCTTTTTCAAGCCGCGACTATGGTCGTTGTCCGTATTCAAGAAGTTAAAGCTTTACAATACAACAAAATTGGCTGGGGGGGGGCATACCTCCAGAAATCTTAGGAACAGGATGCTTGAATTTGTATTGTTGATGTGAAGGAGGATCCCACCAGACGCTATCATACAGCATAGTGTCCTTACACTGTACAGCATAGCTAGCCCAAGGACAGATCCGATCTATCACATCACCTGACTGAGTCTGAATCTGCAACTGTGTAGCAAAGGCAAAGACAAATACATGTACATTACAAGATCATCTAATTATAAGAAACTTGCTTTTAAAATTAAAACCCTAACCCTGCCAGACGCAGCACAGTGCATCTGTGCTGACAGCTCCACTTTGCTGGACTCTGCACACAAGTCAATGTGACAAAGTATGCAATCTGATGCGTCTGGCAGGGTTTCTAGCCAAACTACCCTGGAGGGTTAGGGTTTTAAGTCTGTATTTTGTACACATGCATGTGTGTACCGTAATTTTCGGAATATAGACCGCGGCTTATACGTTGATTCTCATGCTGAAAAATGTCCCTGCGGCTTTTACTCCGGGCGGTTTATACGGCAACAGTTGAAGAATAAAATCAGTCACACAAGGTTCGAAATTCACGACGGCCACGGCGGCCAGTGCCGTCGATGCCCTAAGGTTTAGTTGCCGTGATGCCCCTTGTAAAAATGCACTACTCACGGCCAGTTGTGCTGTGCTCCATTAATACTTTGGCCGTTGTGCCCTTCTTGCCGAACCAAGCCCTCAAATTGCTCAATTTTTTAGTACGAAACCGTTGCCGGATCCTACAAAACGGCGCTTTTCGATCGCGCTGGTAATTGCCCGTGCGCGTGATGAGCGATCGCGCTAGAGCCCGCACGGCACGTGCACCCCATGTAAAAACCTTCACAAAACCTCGATTCCCCAAGCAGACTGGTTCCCGTACGTGCATTATTTTTCTTCTTTCTTACTGGGGCGGGAACCAGTCACAGCCTAAAAACAAGCTCTGAATCCGCGGCCGAATCCGCGGCTAGCTTTAGCCAGGTAGCTCTTACTACAGTAACCCGAACCCCCCAAAGCCGGCTAAGCCATGTGTACGTGCGGTTTAGCGATGGTCCAGAGGGAGTAGCGTTGCCTGTTCAACTTAACACAACGAACTCCCCTCGTGCAAACGATCGTGCATAGTGTGCATGTGTGCTGCGATGACTCGGACACGTGGAAACCGAAGCGTTTTCTGTTTGCGATTTATTCGACAATTATGCCTTGCATCGCTTAATTAATTAAAACGTTCCAGACAAATTGAACTCGACAAGTCGGCTATTAAGTGCAAGAATGACATGAATCATGATAAAACTCATTTCTGCCCCACGGAACCAAACTCATTTTTACTGGGTGACTTGGAAAAGGAGGTCGACAACGTTGACGCTTTTTCCGCCAGCGATATAGCGCACCGTGATTTCCCGAATGGCCCGTGCGGGGCGTGAACGCAACGTGGCCGGTGAAGATGGCGGCAACGCATCGCACGGTAAAACCACTCATGCCGTCGCGCGGCATGCCCGGCACGGGCTGTGTTTCCTCCATGACTATACAACTTAAAAGTTCAGGCAGTGATGGAAATAAGAAGCCGTTTACGTTCGCTCTACTCACTTGTTGGAAATAAAGGAAACCAATCTAGAGGGACCGAATAGACTTGCAAATGTACCATAAGTACCGTTCACACCTCACAAATCGTGTGGTGCGTCTGTTCGTTTTTGTCCGTTTTATCGTTGTGTAATCCATGTTGTTTATTATTTCACTGGTCAATTGGTGACTGTTGAGTTCAGATTAGTGGTTAAAGTTGTCATTGTCTTTTTTATTCCCCCCCGCCCTGTCAAAAAAAAAAGAACTGCCGCGCGGCCCACCCAGCCAGGACGCTCATCCAGCCCGTAAAAATTGGTAATTTTGAGGACTTATGAAAGTTTATTGGGCTCCGTGCACGTCATCGAATGAGGGCGCTGTCCACAGATACTCGTATACTACCACTCGTGGGATTGCTTTGTCTGTTTGCCGACTCTCGATAATTGCGTTTTCAATAAGAATATCATAGCGGGAACCAGACACTTAAATTGAAGTCAGGTAAGATGACGTCGATATTAAACCCAAACTCGCCTTTTCTTTCCGCTAATCTCATTCTTGAGCTGCTTACACTTTAGGATTGCATGTGATTTCGATAGTGGAACCATTGATTTTACATACGAGCGCTATGCAGCACGATGACTTTTGTGGTCGGTCGTCAGCGCCGCGGTGCGGTTTATACGCCGGTGCGGCTAATACGCCAACTTCAAATCTAAATTTGCAGATTTTTGCGTACTGCGGCTTATACTCCGCGCGGCCTATATTCCGAAAATTACGGTACCTGAAAGTGTATGTTCAGATGGGCCACTCCTACTGTAAGTCATCCATTAGTGATATTGCTGCTATTGTCGCTGATCTACGGAATTATAAACTTGGTTGCTACAGTAATTTGGAGCCGAATGGGAATTTCCTGTTGTTTCCCCCCCCCCCCCCCCCCCCCGAAAAGTTTGTTTTTCACGGGTTTTTGCCTAAGGCTATGGCATACATGTACATGTACCGTAGCTCGATCAAATTGGTAAACTGAAATCTCATAATTACATGTATACATGTGTACTTTCCCAATACTTCTGAGGACAATGCTTTGTGTTTCCTATTGTTCCTTTAATATAACCCAACCCCTTAGACTAAGCATGTATTTTTAC
Organism: Hippasteria phrygiana; assembly: GCA_037893225.1. NCBI lineage: Eukaryota > Metazoa > Echinodermata > Asteroidea > Valvatida > Goniasteridae > Hippasteria > Hippasteria phrygiana. The sequence goes on from JAZGUH010000101.1 coordinate 505,218, forward strand.
TTCCGAGGACCGATTTCAACAAAAGACTGACTTGCGAGGACTTAAAGGTTCCTTTGTATTTTCTTTCTCCTCTTGTCCTTGGAGGTATACAGAACCTGTACACGTACATCATTGACATTAACCAATCAAAGAAGATTCCTGACAAAACATGTGAAATTTGTTCGTTTACACTGTACATTACAAGTAAGTGGTCACATTACCTTCACTATTGAGTTGTGTGCAATTGGGCAAGATCCATCATCTTTTGCTGGTAAGGATAGCTCCCATTTCCCATAACCAATATTCTGGAAAGCATGCTCACAACTTCGCCAGTCATCTAAAATATAAATCACAGCAAAGATTTATTTTCTTTTTTATTGAAACTGCTACAAGTGTATCTGGGTCTATCCACATTAATGACCCCATTTGGTGTGATGAGGGGAATTTGAGATTATTTGTAGTTATTATAAAATAATGTTCCATTGATTTTTGTCACAATACATTCAGTACCCATCAAGTGGTTTGCCAAAAAAAATCAACATCTACCCGAGTATTTCAGAAATTAGACGTGGGATCATCTTCAAGATGTTTATGTTTGTAACATACGTACCAAACAAGTAACATTTCTGAATTGACATTGGTCACATAATGTCCGTCCATGTTTGAACATAATTTATATCACATCTTAATTTGTTAAAATACCCTTAAATTTGTTATAATTTCCACTGATAATAATCCTGACATTGTCAGAGATGTAAACTGACCAACATTTCAGAGGTTTACTAAATTTTTTTTTTTCCAGTCCATAATAAAATAATGTCCTTCCATGTTACGAACATAATGTCTTGACTTGAAGGTGACCCTCTAATTTCTTATATCTAGAGTGTTGTCCTATTTTTTGTGTCAGTGTGATAACAGCTCTAGAAAGCATCAGTTTTTACATTTGGACAAAATACTTGATTTGATGTCCACTCCCATTGTTATTTTGATGCTAAATGGTCCCTTTAGTGTGGGCAGACCCACCTGTTATTTTGAGTTGTTTCATACTGTAGATTACCCTGAAAAATAACTTTTCAATTGAATAAGCCAGTTCGACATCTCAAAGGTCAAAGGTTATTCGGGATAAAATTGCTGACGCTATTGCGATATTTTATATTATCATGATGACGGTCATCACGATAATATCAAATATCACGATTTTTCTTTGGCTGAAATTTCGGTTTCAAAATAAATGGATATATCGAACCACCTTATTAATGTACATGTATGTAACAAGATTTGAAAAACATGCATACTCACTAAAGTCTCCTCTCAGATAAATGGCCTGTGCTGACGGAGCCCACTGCCGGCACACTATACCACCATCCACATTTCTGTTAAGGCCAAAATACTTATAGCCAGTAGTGAAAGTATCCAGTCCCCCATGATTTTCCTCTATGCCTCTCAGAAGCCCCTGCAAGCACTCGTATCTGGGTAAGACCATTTGAAATTCCATTAAAGTTGCTGTGGAGCAGTTTCAGTGTTGTAAATATTCAATTTCTGTGACTTTTGCCGGAGGTGGAAATGTGGGGTCAGTCGACTTATGAGACACTTTAATGTACAGTACTTGCTTGGACATTAAATACCAGCCGTCAATGGCTACCTTCCAAATAAGCTGGTGTTTGCAGCCACATTACTTGGACTAGACTTCCACTAAATTTGCATTTTTACTATGACTATTATTGTGTAGCGTTGAACACGTTGAAATGACATGACTAGTACGAAGGCTCATATGAGTAAATTTTGCCTCTGAACAGGTACATGTACATGTAGCAGTCGAGTTGCAGTTATTTACATGGAAAAATAACTTCAGGTTGATGTACAACCATGAGGTGACAACGTCAAGCGTGGTTCTAGGAAGGCCAGCAGATGCCATGGCCCCCCACATACAACAGTTTTTTGTTAGTAGTAGTAGTACTAATAATTGCATTAAAATCATGCCACCCAATGTCATACACATACGTACAATTACATGTACATCGTGTTTTCTTATTCTACTGAGGACAATGCTTTGTGTTTCCTATTGTTCCTTTAAAACCCTCCTGTTCTCATCATCAGGGCCAAACTGGACCCAGCTGCTGTACAGATCAAAACTATGTATCAAATGACAGATTGAAACACACACAAACTGTGAGAGTTGGTGTTTAGAGTTTTTGATAGGCTGTGATAGTTATAAGTATAGAGTGGTTAATATACATTTGTAACACAACCCCATAGACTAAACACGATGTATGTGCTGGTCATTGTGCTGGTCATTGTGTTCCCGGAATCTCAAGAATTCTTTTTGGAAATCTTGGGGGGGGGGGGGGGGGGGGGGGGGGGGGTGGGGGTTGGTTGTGTTAGGAACAATAGTCTGGAGTGTTTATAAGGTATAGGGACAAAAGGGGGGTACCCCTACGCCCCATATCGTGCTGGGTATCGGTGAGTTTGCACTAATTTTAACAGATCTATGTTTGTTGACAGTTGTTGACAATTAGTACAACCGGTGTAGCGTGAATTTACGTCACTATGAAATATGGTAGCATTGCACATGCCTAAGTGATCGATCATATCGATAATTGGGAGAGTGGCCGGTCATGTAAGAGGGTTTAACCAATAATAGGGAAAGGAGTCCGATTTTCATGGGAGTCGGATATTCATATGACACCGGTCTCCTGCTGTAAGTTACTTCATAAGTCAAAAAACGGTAGACATGATTGAATCGTACGATACAACTGTACATGTAGGCAGGGGTATTAAAGTAAAATCTTTCCACTTTTTCTTAATTCTAATGGCACTTTTTTTGTAATTTTGAAGTTTGTTAGCGTAGAAAATGCGGTTCAATTTATGGCTTGTATCACGAAAATCTGTGTTTTGCACATTCACCGTGCATCACGGTAATCGCCATCTTTATTTTTGTTTTGTCATCTTCGTCAACAAATGACCCCAAATTTTCCTCAAAAAAGCAAAACCCTGCCCTCTATCCATGACAATCCGGTTTGTGTTAAATGTTGTTACTTCGTTTTATCCAATAATTTAAAAGTGGATTTTTGTTCCCTTTAAGTTATAGGGAAGGGCCCGTAACTACACAATCACAGTCCTTTTACCCACTTTTGCCTAACTACAGTAATAAAACGAAAGTCATCTTCATCATCGTTTCAACCCATAATTTCCCTCAAAAATCAAAGCAAAGCCCTGCCCTTATTCCACAAAAATAATCTTAATAATATTCAAGAGGACATCATCACCAGCTAGGGCTAGGCCTAATTTACACAGTGATTGTGTAGTGTAGGGCCCCTCTTTAGTTTTAATCACAGGTATTTTTTCTCATTCCAAAATGACTTTTTCAACATAAAGCAGACTTCCCCTAACTTTTTTTGTAATTTTGAAAAGTTCATTACAGTAAAATGCAATTTTCTTACGCGCTTTACAGCAGTTGCCATGGTTGCGTGTTTACTGTGCGTCACAGTGATCGCAATCTTTACTTTGACATTGCGTTTTGTCCTCTTCATCATCGCTTTACCCCAAAATTTTCTTCAAAAACAAAAACCCTGCATTTATCTTTTGCATACATTGCACTTCAGTGTTGGTTTGTAATGTCGCTAACTAGTTTGGCAATACCAATAGACCAATAAACCTTTTCAACATTCTTAATGCATTGTGGGTTTGGAGGCCAAACAAACCATGTAATTTATACACAAACCTATAGCACTGTGAACCAGTCCAAATATTAATTGATTTTATGCTAAATATCTGTCATGAGTTGAGCGATACCCTTTTCACATATCTTTGCATGGAACATAAGGAAAATAATAACCAGAAAAATCAATTTTAAATGGCAATACAAATAAAGGAAATAATTGGGGAATCCCTCTCAGGGTACCAGTTACTGATGAATGCAAATTTCTGGAATTAGAACAGCTAATAATGTCACATTATTAGCCAATCAGAAGAGGACTTTTGCAAGCATGACAACGAACGTGTGACCAATGCGACCAATCACGTCCGTTCTAATGCGCTTGCTCTTCGAATGCCAGTTAGGGCTGATGCAGTTCCCATGATGCTTTGATGAGTATGTCAAAAAGGTTTATTAGGGGGCCTATCGCAAATACCGCCTGGTAGAGACGTCACAATGGTTACAATGCATTGTGGGAGGGCAAAACTCACAAACATCGCTTCCGTTTCCTTCCCACAATGCCTTTTTACCATTGTGACGTCTCTACCAGGCGGTATTTGAGATAACCTAAAAAGGGTGATTTTTGTTCCCTTATTATTAATACAGGGCGAACAGTAGTCCGAGTAACTTGGACCCTTTATCGCCTTTAACATTTGGACATGATCTGGGGATAGTAGGGTCCAAGAACGCATGCACAATTTTATTTGTTTGTTTAATTTGTTTTTAAGTCTGAAGACACAACAAAAACATCCGATTTCACCCTTACAACGGCCACCAAAATACTAGATATGCCACCTGAGGTACAAGTAGAGTTCGAGGATTAAGATGGAGGCACTAATTGGTTCACTTTACAATCCAGATGAAAAGTCAAATTTCACGTTCAATTCCGCGAGGCACCTGCCGCGATATATCGTCTTGTTTTTGTACATGTACATTTTCAAACGGGACCTGACTGCGCATTAATACATTACGGCATGAAGTTGGACTCCAGATCCTGCGCACGCATAATGCACAGTGCGGCTTCCCGGTGATTTTTTCCTGAAGAGTACAATGTTGGTTTGGAGCCGTGTCAATATCGGTACGAGGCTGCGCGCATGATTCCTTTTCCTTCATGAAACAGTCGCTGGGAAGCCATGCAGTGCATGCATTACGTGATCTGGATCTGGAGTCCAAAGTCATGCCGTAACATAATGCGCAGTTGAGTAGTCAGGTCCCGTTTACAAATGTATGTAAAAAAAACAAGACAATATATCGCTGATGCTGTGGGTGCCTCTCGGAATAAGCGAGTTTGATAATTCTCAGGTCAAAGGTCAGCTGTACCAGGGTCGTATCAGCCCTGCACACTGTCACTGTTTTGGTACAGCTGATCCGTGACCTTTTACCCATATTGCATTGCAAAAGTAAATTATCGAACTTGCTCATTGAATTTGAAATTTGACTTTTCATCCAGATTGAAGGACCTAATCCTTGAACTCTACGTCATTTGTGTGTGTGTACATGTAGGTCTATGTGGCATATCTAGCATTTTGCTGGCCGTTGTATGGGTGAAATCGGTTGTTTTTGTTGGGTAGGCCTATTCAGACTTAAAAAAAAAAAAAAATAAAAAAATAAAAAAAATTCTATCTGGACCCTTCTATCGCAAGATCATGTCCAAATTTAAGTTTAAAACCATGCATGAAAACTCTGACTAACATTTTATTTTTTATTTATTTCTTATTTTATTTATGTCTTATTTATAGCCTGATCAGTGCAAATGCACTGTTCTCGACCTCAGGGCTAGTCCGAAAGACATGTTCTGCGGGTGTCTCTGGGAATTAAACGGTAAATTTCACTTTCTATTTGGATGGTACATGTAAGTAAACCTTGGTACCTGCATCTGATCATGGAACTCCACTTGTTCCGAAGGTGGCGTATCTAGTATTTTGGTGGCCGTTGTAAGGGTGAATTCTGATGTTTTTGTTGGGATTTTAGACGTATTTAATTAATTAATGGAAAATTACTATCGCCAGATCATGTCCAAATGTTAAAAAAGGCAATAAAGGGTCCAAGTTTCTCGGACTACCTCAGGGCCCAGTTTGAATTGAGAGAAGATGCCGAAAGAAATTTCAGTTTTAGTAGTGGGAGGAAAACCCCAGAACAATTATTCATGGGGAAAACCCACGCAATCAGGTAGGGACTGAAAACCCAATCCACATAGTGCGCCCGGTAGGAATTAAACCAGGGTCACCAGAGGTGGAAGGCGAGGAAAGAACCACTACACCAACCTGTCTGACCGCCCCCTTACAGTGTAGGTAGCTTGAAAATTCCAGCTATAGGCTCATGACATGCGAGATTCGCCATTTAGAGCTGGAAGGACTTCCATAGGGTTTGCAAGGGTCGGTTTTGATATTGCCGATATCTTCCGTTTCCCTGAATATATAAACCAAACACTCACCTTGCCGGCAGAGTAGTAATTCATGCAGCTTGTCATCCCCTCAAAATGAGAATATGCTCAACTTAAACCCGAAAAAAATAATGAATTTTTCGTGCAACTTCAGTGCATGCACAAACCAGTTGTGTACAAAGTAAATGGACCGGAGCGGATTTTTAAACATGAACGATGTTTTCCGATCGATTATCGGCCAGCGGCACTGCGCGCGCCTCGGGGCTCGATATACAACGGCTATTTGCTGAAATACAGACAGCAATCAGCAAAAAGCCGTTGTATATCAAGCCCCGAGGCGAGCGCAGTGCCGCTGGCCGATAATCGATCGGAAAACACAGTTCTTGTTCAAAAATCTACTCTATTACTTTGTACACAGCTGGTTTGTGCATGCAACGAAGTTGCAAGAAAATTTCACTTTTTTAGGTTTAACTTGAGCATATTATCATTTTGAGGGGATGACAAGCTGCATGAATTACTACTCTGCCGGCAAGGTGAGTGTTTGGTTGATATATTTAGGGAAACGGAAGATATCAGCAATAACAAAACCGACCCTTGCGAACCCTATGGAAGTCCTTCCAGCTCTAAATGGCGAATCTAACATGTCATCATGAGCCTATAGAGCTGGAATTTTCAAGCTACCCCTTGGGCAGTTTAACAACAGGGCCGGACTCGCCTACCCCTAGAACTATGGGGTTCCCGACAGGAACCCCATAGAAAGACGCTGATTTTTCCCATAAGCTAGTACAGCAAGAATAAGAAAGTCATTCCCATGCACTCACGTTTCTACTGTGCGCACGAAAACCGCTAAATGGTTTTTCCCCAAAATCCCACTAAGCCTCATTTACATGTACATCCTCACCTTGTGTGCGCCAAGCAAAACAAATCGCCTGAAGCGGTTCCAATTTTCGAAAAAAGGTGAAAAAATATCTTCGATCCAAACTGACAGCGAATGACACGACATGCACAATGTGACTGACTGTTGCCGGCCGGCCGGGTCATGTGCGCGGGTTGGACCAGACAAGCTCATGATTATTCATGTCAAAAATCTGAAGTACGGCGCGCACGGCATGCACTGCCGCATCGCGCGCATCGATCACTACGTACACGTACACATACACGTACATGTTTCCAGTACATGCACTAGTGATCGATGCGCGCGATGCGGACGGTAATGGACACGAGGGCAGCGCATGCCGTGCGCGCTGTACTTCAGATTTTGTACATATGAATAATCATGAGCTTGTCTGGTCGGACCCGCGCACATGACCCGGCCGGCCGGCAACAGTCGCATCATGCATGTCGTGTCATTCGCTGTCAGTACGTATCGGAGATTTTTTTCCACCTTTTTTCGAAAATTGGAACTGCTTCAGGCGATTTTTTGCTTGGCGCACACAAGGTGAGGATGTAAATGAGGCTAAGTGGGATTTTGGGGGATTCAGCGGTTTTCGTGCGCACAGTAGAAACGTGTTGCATGGGAATGACTTTCTTATTCTTGCTGTACTAGCCTATGGGAAAAATCGGCGTCTTTCTGTGGGGTTCCTGTCGAGAACCCCATAGTTCTAAAAGCCGGGGTACCCCTAGAACTATGGGGTTCCGACTAACTTGAAAATTCCAGCTCTTGGCTTATGACATGTGAGATTCGCCATTAGAGCTGGAAATAATTCTATATCATAGGTCAGGGTCGTTTAAGATCTTGCCCATATCTTCCGTTTCCTTGAATATATCAACTAAACACTCACCGTCCGTGTGGAGCAGTCATTCATGCAGCTTTGTATCCCCTCAAAATGAGAATCTGATAAATTTAAACCCGAAAAAAAATTGAATTTTTCATGCAAATCAGTGCATGCACAAACTAGCTGTGTGCAAAGTAATGGAGCGGATTTTGAACATGAACGATGTTTTCCGATCGACTATCGGCCAGCGGCACTACGCGCGCCTGCGCCTCGGGGCTCGATATCCAACGGCTGTTTGCTGAAATACTGACAGCGATCAGCAAACAGCCGTTGGATATCGAGCCCCGAGGCGCGCGTAGTGCCGCTGGCCTATAATCGATCGGAAAACATCGTTCATGTTAAAAAATCCGCTCCTTTACTTTGCACACAGCTGGTTTGTGCATGCACCGATTTGCACGAAAAATTCAATTTTTTTCTGGTTTAAATTTATCAGATTCTCATTTTGAGGGGATACAAAGCTGCATGAATGACTGCTCCACACGGACGGTGAGTGTTTAGTTGATATATTCAAGGAAACGGAAGATATGGGCAAGATCTTAAACGACCCTGACCTATGATATATAATTATTTCCAGCTCTAATGGCGAATCTCACATGTCATAAGCCAAGAGCTGGAATTTTCAAGCTAGGTTCCGACAGGAACCCCATAGAAAGACGCCAATTTTTCCCATAGGCTAGTAGTAGTACAGCAAGAATAAGAAAGTCATTCCCATGCAATCACGTTTCTACATTGTACACAAGAATTACTGAACGGTTTTCCCCAAAAATCATAATATGCCTCATTTACATCCTCACCTTGCTTGAGCCAAGTCAATTTTCGCCTGAAACGGTTCCAATTTGCGGGAAAAAAATGACAAAAATCTTGTCGTTCCGAAGCGATCACACACACACCCGTCGAGGAAGCCGCACACACGAAGCTCCTGTTTGGTATCCCGGCATGCATGTGCAGGGGGGCCGTGGGTCGGTCAAGTCATGATTATTCATCGAAAATTTGAAGCGCGGTACGGCAGGCAACTGCCGCGTGTCCGTTATATACCGTCTGCATGCATTGCCTGTCGTACCGCGCTTCAAATTTTCGATGAATAATCATGACTTGACCGACCCACGGCCCCCCTGCACATGCATGCCGGGATACCAAACAGGAGCTTCGTGTGTGCGGCTTCCTCGATGGTGTGTGTGTGATCGCTTCGGAACGACTGAAGATTTTTGTCATTTTTTTCTGCAAATTGGAACCGTTTCAGGCGAAAATTGACTTGGCGCAAGCAAGGTGAGGATGTAATTAAATGAGGCATATTATGATTTTTGGGGAAAACCGTGCAGTAATTCTTGTGTACAATGTAGAAACGTGATTGCATGGGAATGACTTTCGTATTCTTGCTGTACTAGCCTATGGGAAAAATCGGCGTCTTTCTATGGGGTTCCTATCGGAACCCCATAGTTCTAGGGGTAGGACTCGCCTACTCCTAGAACTATGAGGTTCCGACATGAACCTCATAGGAAGACGCCGATTTTTCCCATAGGCTAGTACAGCAAGAATAAGAACGTCATTCCCATGCAACACGTTTCTACATTTTTCGCCGTGAATTACTTCATGGCTGCCCCCAAAAAAATAATATGCCGCATTTACATCCTCACCTTGGTTGCGCCAAGTCAATTTTCGCCTGAAACAGGTCCAATTTGCGGGGAAAAAAAAAAAAAAAATGCAGTCGTTCCGAAGCGATCACACACGCACACCATCGATTAAGCCGCACACACGAAGCTCCTGTAAGATATCCCAGCATGCATCCAGCCGGGTAATGTGCGGGAGGGCCGTGGGTCGGTCAAGTCATGATTATTCATCGAAAATTTGAAGCGCGGTACGGCAGGCAACTGCCGCGTGTCCGTTATATACCATCTGCGACGACAGGCAATGCATCAGACGGTATATAACGGACACGCGGCAGTTGCCTGCCGTACCGCACTTCGAATTTCCGATGAATAATCATGACTTGACCGACCCACAGCCCCCCCGCACATTACCCGGCTGGATGCATGCTGGGATATCTTACAGGAGCTTCGTGTGTGCGGCTTAATCGATGGTGTGCGTGTGTGATCGCTTCGGAACGACTGCCTTTTTTTTTTTTTTTCCCGCAAATTGGACCCGTTTCAGGCGAAAATTTACTTGGCGCAACCAAGGTGAGGATGTAAATGCGGCATATTATTTTTTTGGGGGGCAGCCATGAAGTAATTCACGGCGAAAAATGCAGAAACGTGTTGCATGGGAATGACGTTCTTATTCTTGCTGTACTAGCCTATGGGAAAAATCGGCGTCTTCCTATGAGGTTCATGTCGGAACCTCATAGACCTTATCGCAAATACCGCCTGGATGAGACGTCACAATGGTTACCAGGGACGTGTGAAAGAAACTCGCACCAAAATCGCTCCCATTTCCTTCCCACAATCCCTTGTGACCATTGTGACGTCTCGACCAGGCGGTATTTGCGATACGGTCTATAGTTCTAGGACGAGTAGGACTCGCCCTGCCTAAATGGAGAAAGCTAACCTAGACAATCACCCAAAATCAGGCATTAGGAAACTAACTTAGACTTCAGTAGGCCCTACTTCGCTTTTTTTGTAATTTACCAACTTCTTACCGTCGCTTGATTTCCTGTTCATGAGGCTTTAAATACGAGTCTAAATTGTAAGTACGTATCGGAGATTTTTTTCCACCTTTTTTCGAAAATTGGAACTGCTTCAGGCGATTTTTTGCTTGGCGCACACAAGGTGAGGATGTAAATGAGGCTAAGTGGGATTTTGGGGGATTCAGCGGTTTTCGTGCGCACAGTAGAAACGTGTTGCATGGGAATGACTTTCTTATTCTTGCTGTACTAGCCTATGGGAAAAATCGGCGTCTTTCTGTGGGGTTCCTGTCGAGAACCCCATAGTTCTAAAAGCCGGGGTACCCCTAGAACTATGGGGTTCCGACTAACTTGAAAATTCCAGCTCTTGGCTTATGACATGTGAGATTCGCCATTAGAGCTGGAAATAATTCTATATCATAGGTCAGGGTCGTTTAAGATCTTGCCCATATCTTCCGTTTCCTTGAATATATCAACTAAACACTCACCGTCCGTGTGGAGCAGTCATTCATGCAGCTTTGTATCCCCTCAAAATGAGAATCTGATAAATTTAAACCCGAAAAAAAATTGAATTTTTCATGCAAATCAGTGCATGCACAAACTAGCTGTGTGCAAAGTAATGGAGCGGATTTTGAACATGAACGATGTTTTCCGATCGACTATCGGCCAGCGGCACTACGCGCGCCTGCGCCTCGGGGCTCGATATCCAACGGCTGTTTGCTGAAATACTGACAGCGATCAGCAAACAGCCGTTGGATATCGAGCCCCGAGGCGCGCGTAGTGCCGCTGGCCTATAATCGATCGGAAAACATCGTTCATGTTAAAAAATCCGCTCCTTTACTTTGCACACAGCTGGTTTGTGCATGCACCGATTTGCACGAAAAATTCAATTTTTTTCTGGTTTAAATTTATCAGATTCTCATTTTGAGGGGATACAAAGCTGCATGAATGACTGCTCCACACGGACGGTGAGTGTTTAGTTGATATATTCAAGGAAACGGAAGATATGGGCAAGATCTTAAACGACCCTGACCTATGATATATAATTATTTCCAGCTCTAATGGCGAATCTCACATGTCATAAGCCAAGAGCTGGAATTTTCAAGCTAGGTTCCGACAGGAACCCCATAGAAAGACGCCAATTTTTCCCATAGGCTAGTAGTAGTACAGCAAGAATAAGAAAGTCATTCCCATGCAATCACGTTTCTACATTGTACACAAGAATTACTGAACGGTTTTCCCCAAAAATCATAATATGCCTCATTTACATCCTCACCTTGCTTGAGCCAAGTCAATTTTCGCCTGAAACGGTTCCAATTTGCGGGAAAAAAATGACAAAAATCTTGTCGTTCCGAAGCGATCACACACACACCCGTCGAGGAAGCCGCACACACGAAGCTCCTGTTTGGTATCCCGGCATGCATGTGCAGGGGGGCCGTGGGTCGGTCAAGTCATGATTATTCATCGAAAATTTGAAGCGCGGTACGGCAGGCAACTGCCGCGTGTCCGTTATATACCGTCTGCATGCATTGCCTGTCGTACCGCGCTTCAAATTTTCGATGAATAATCATGACTTGACCGACCCACGGCCCCCCTGCACATGCATGCCGGGATACCAAACAGGAGCTTCGTGTGTGCGGCTTCCTCGATGGTGTGTGTGTGATCGCTTCGGAACGACTGAAGATTTTTGTCATTTTTTTCTGCAAATTGGAACCGTTTCAGGCGAAAATTGACTTGGCGCAAGCAAGGTGAGGATGTAATTAAATGAGGCATATTATGATTTTTGGGGAAAACCGTGCAGTAATTCTTGTGTACAATGTAGAAACGTGATTGCATGGGAATGACTTTCGTATTCTTGCTGTACTAGCCTATGGGAAAAATCGGCGTCTTTCTATGGGGTTCCTATCGGAACCCCATAGTTCTAGGGGTAGGACTCGCCTACTCCTAGAACTATGAGGTTCCGACATGAACCTCATAGGAAGACGCCGATTTTTCCCATAGGCTAGTACAGCAAGAATAAGAACGTCATTCCCATGCAACACGTTTCTACATTTTTCGCCGTGAATTACTTCATGGCTGCCCCCAAAAAAATAATATGCCGCATTTACATCCTCACCTTGGTTGCGCCAAGTCAATTTTCGCCTGAAACAGGTCCAATTTGCGGGGAAAAAAAAAAAAAAAATGCAGTCGTTCCGAAGCGATCACACACGCACACCATCGATTAAGCCGCACACACGAAGCTCCTGTAAGATATCCCAGCATGCATCCAGCCGGGTAATGTGCGGGAGGGCCGTGGGTCGGTCAAGTCATGATTATTCATCGAAAATTTGAAGCGCGGTACGGCAGGCAACTGCCGCGTGTCCGTTATATACCATCTGCGACGACAGGCAATGCATCAGACGGTATATAACGGACACGCGGCAGTTGCCTGCCGTACCGCACTTCGAATTTCCGATGAATAATCATGACTTGACCGACCCACAGCCCCCCCGCACATTACCCGGCTGGATGCATGCTGGGATATCTTACAGGAGCTTCGTGTGTGCGGCTTAATCGATGGTGTGCGTGTGTGATCGCTTCGGAACGACTGCCTTTTTTTTTTTTTTTCCCGCAAATTGGACCCGTTTCAGGCGAAAATTTACTTGGCGCAACCAAGGTGAGGATGTAAATGCGGCATATTATTTTTTGGGGGGGCAGCCATGAAGTAATTCACGGCGAAAAATGCAGAAACGTGTTGCATGGGAATGACGTTCTTATTCTTGCTGTACTAGCCTATGGGAAAAATCGGCGTCTTCCTATGAGGTTCATGTCGGAACCTCATAGACCTTATCGCAAATACCGCCTGGATGAGACGTCACAATGGTTACCAGGGACGTGTGAAAGAAACTCGCACCAAAATCGCTCCCATTTCCTTCCCACAATCCCTTGTGACCATTGTGACGTCTCGACCAGGCGGTATTTGCGATACGGTCTATAGTTCTAGGACGAGTAGGACTCGCCCTGCCTAAATGGAGAAAGCTAACCTAGACAATCACCCAAAATCAGGCATTAGGAAACTAACTTAGACTTCAGTAGGCCCTACTTCGCTTTTTTTGTAATTTACCAACTTCTTACCGTCGCTTGATTTCCTGTTCATGAGGCTTTAAATACGAGTCTAAATTGTAAAGCGCCTCAAAATCGGCAGGAACTTCGGAAGACACCGCCATGACTACCAATTGTAGCGCCCTCTATCGGTCAGCTCCGCGGATACGTACACGTCACTGACGCGTGGGACATGGATGAGTTCGGGCGAGTTGTTCTTGTTTGCTAAAGAACACCTCGTGTCTTCGTTCTTGTTTCGGCCACTCGAACGCCCAAGAACGTTAAATTTCACGCCTTGACTATTGTAATTCTTTATTGTATGGTGTCAGTCAGGGTGAGCTCAAAAGACTACAGACACTTCAGAATCGTGCAGCTAGGCTCGTGTATTCAGTTGACAGATTTCATGACGCATCACATCTCATTATATGCAACTATACACTGGCTACCACTTAATTACCGTATTCTTTTCAAATTACTTCTGATTGTGTATACATCTGAACATGGTTCATCACCCTCCTACCTAACTGACATACTATTCCCACATCAAGCAGGTTGGGACCGGAGGGACTTAATTAGGTCTTCATCTGATAAGTCCCGTTTGCTTGTAATTGTCACAACAAACACAATTAAAAATCACAGGTGACAAAGCGTTCTCCATCGCAGGTCCAAAAGAATGGAACAGAATTCCACCCCATATCCGAGACGCACCATCCATACAAATTTTCAAAAAACATCTAAAAACTCACTTGTTTTCCAAATACCAAAAGTAATTTGTAGACACTTCCAGGTTGTTTGATTGTTTATTGTTTTCTTTTCTTTGTAAAGCGCTTTGATCTTGCTAAAAACGCTATATAAGTACCTGTTATTATTATTTATTATTATTATTAATAGCCCATGGCATTGCACGATCAGCGCCATCCATAGTTGTTATATCCCCGTCTTGGATACTGTATTTTGATTGGCCTAGAACGATCACGTGCCCGGTCGACAAAAACGCATGGCACACTCCAAACGCACGGCACAGCGCAGCCAGCTAGCTATTGAGCTGTATCATTGTACCCACGCTACACTGTTAATAACGATAGTATAGTAAACTATAGTGGGAGCAGCGAACTAGCAGACGAGCAGCTGTTTTGATCGCGTGATTTGTTGTTTGTTTGAGTAAATTTCCACCAAGCAAGGCAAGTTGAACTGAAAAAACTGGGTTTGGTGATATAACAAACCAAAATGGTTAACTGTACCACGCAAAATGTAATGGCTGCGCCTAATTATAGTACGTTATTCAAGCATTCGTTTCAAAAACCTGAATTTTAGACGCAAAATATCACAATATTTCGAATGTGCATTTCCCCTAGTTTGTTCAGAAAAAGCTTTATTTTCAAAACGTATGGAAGGAAATTTTAGGCAACTGTGTGTACGCCGATTTTGTATGCTTCGTTTACTACCTAGCTCCATGGTCATACAGATCATCTTTGGTCGTATTCTACGTTGCGTCAAATTACGCCATGTTCTTGTAAACCCCGACTGGTAGGTGGTGTGTGATCTTGTTCCGAGTGCAATGTTCTCTGGTCGCGTTCCCGCCGTTAGGGCGCAAGAACGGGGAACTCGTCTTAAGAACAGACCGCCCGAACTCAGCCTTAATTTATGTCTGTGGTTCCACTTTCACTCACGCGAACGTTGGCCAACGTTGGCCAACCTCGTTCCCAAGGCTTACTTTATTTTCCATCTCGTGTGGTGTCGGTGAAGGCGCTGCTCGACAACATGGGAACGACGTTGAACCACAGACATGAGCAAGTTCGATCAGGGACCAATGGTTAACTAGTGGTTGGTTCGTGACGTACGTCGCGCATGAGCACTGAAGTTGAAGTGCGAACGACTCTTGTCGAACTATTGTCATGTCAACGCGACCATGAGAAAATGGCGGTGGCTAGTTATTTTTACGTTTTTGACGAGTTCATAGATGAAAGCGACACGGACGATATTTGCTCAGTATATCAACAATGTCACAAGTGGTAACGTGTGCATTATTTTAACATGTTAAAAGAAAGACAAAGTAACAAAAAACGATCGTTCACTGCTGCTGAATATTTACGTTTTTTCGCCATTTTTCTGATAACTGGTCCTCTCTGCACTGTGCTCAATGATCTCCATTAATGGAGATCAATGACTGTTAAAACGGCTATTGGTAACCAGCGATGCGACCAACCTCGGTAGGCTGGTCGCGAATCGTTGACTAGACTAGTCCAACCATCGTCGACTAGCGTGCGTTCGATCAGGGTTAGTCGAACTATGGTTAACTATAGTCCTTGATCGAACTTGCTCCATGTCTGTGCGTTGAACGTTGGCCAGCGTTTGCCGAAAGTGGAACGGATTGTGCGCCATCAGCGTTGGCGAACGTTAGCAACATATTAAAGCCCGCCGCAATGACACGAGAGCTATCTGCTGAGCAAAAAAATCATTCGAGGCCGTTTGCTCAGCACTCGTAGCTCCCCTCACCGTGTGCGCCCGCGCCGGTCAATTATATTTCGCTAATGTTGGGGAAACTAGATTGCCCCTCGTAATGCAGTCTGATCCACCCTTTTGAAGTAATTGTATGGTCCTTCATTCAAATGCAAAAACTTCAATCCCCCAGCGGCGCCAACTCCAAACCGCACCTCATCATGTTGTCTTTGTTTCTTGTGGTGCAGTCTGAACAGGTCATACTTTTGTCTCACGCGCTTTAAAGGTAGTGTACGCGATTGGTAATCATCCAAATTTTTTTATACTAAATTATTACAACCTACCTTACTACGCTGTTTAAGTTAATAGTTGTCTCAATCATCCTGTGAAATGATGGCACCAGATGTGCTGTCGTTGTCAAGAAAAGTAGAAATATATATCGTTAACGATTTCCAGCTGGAAATCGTTGGAAAACTGCCCTGCAGCCGTTAGTCAAGGCGTGCGTGGCTACCCGGACAAGTGGCGCGCCCCGGACATGATGGCGCCATGGCATATCCGACCCACAACCCCCCCCCCCCCCCCCCCCCCCCCCCCCCCCACCGGATCCGCGCCTGACTACTGCGAAACGGGAAATTTTGCAGAGCGAGGAAGGTGATGACGTGCTAAAACCCATTGGACCGGCCTCGTCACGGGCCGGCCCGCCAAAGCCCCGCCTTGCCATGGGCTGGCCCTACTAGTGAGCGTGGAATTGGGTCGCCATGCCCGTGCCCACAGGTAGACCTACCAGAACAACAATAAACCCGTCACCCACCGAGCACCAACGCCCAGTTCTCAACAGTGAACTGGTCAGCAGCCGCGACAATCGACCATTCAGCCGCCCTTTGTTCAGCCCCCATATATATTCGGAATGTACCTTTTCATGCCGGACCATGCAGGGAATGTAGCCACGGCATTCCCTCCACACCAGAACATGCAATATTTCATGTATCATTGGGGCATGCCCTCCCCCTGGGCTACACAGCCGGCACAACAACCACAGCCGGCACAGCAACCCGCAGCCGGCACAGCAACCCGCAGCCGGCACAGCAACCCGCAGCCGGCACAGCAACCCGCAGCCGGCACAGCAACCCGCAGCCGGCACAGCAACCCGCAGCCGGCACAGCAACCGCAGCCGGCACAGCAACCCGCAGCCGGCACAGCAACCCGCAGCCGGCACAGCAACCCGCAGCCGGCACAGCAACCCGCAGCCGGCACAGCAACCCGCAGCCGGCACAGCAACCCGCAGCCGGCACAGCAACCCGCAGCCGGCACAGCAACCCGCAGCCGGCACAGCAACCCGCAGCCGGCACAGCAACCCGCAGCCGGCACAGCAACCCGCAGCCGGCACAGCAACCCGCAGCCGGCACAGCAACCCGCAGCCGGCACAGCAACCCGCAGCCGGCACAGCAACCCGCAGCCGGCACAGCAACCCGCAGCCGGCACAGCAACCCGCAGCCGGCACAACAACCCGCAGCCGGCACAACAACCACAGCAAGCACCGATATTTGCAGATCTGCGGGACTTGCAACACCCCCAGGATGACCCTGCAGACTATGACGATAACTCCTCTTCCACCTTGCACCAAATTTCCGAAATCCACACCATAAAGACAACGGCACAGCCATTTCTACCCCAGTTCTCAACTTAAACCCGAAAAAAATAATGAATTTTTCGTGCAACTTCAGTGCATGCACAAACCAGTTGTGTACAAAGTAAATGGACCGGAGCGGATTTTTAAACATGAACGATGTTTTCCGATCGATTATCGGCCAGCGGCACTGCGCGCGCCTCGGGGCTCGATATACAACGGCTATTTGCTGAAATACAGACAGCAATCAGCAAAAAGCCGTTGTATATCAAGCCCCGAGGCGAGCGCAGTGCCGCTGGCCGATAATCGATCGGAAAACACAGTTCTTGTTCAAAAATCTACTCTATTACTTTGTACACAGCTGGTTTGTGCATGCAACGAAGTTGCAAGAAAATTTCACTTTTTTAGGTTTAACTTGAGCATATTATCATTTTGAGGGGATGACAAGCTGCATGAATTACTACTCTGCCGGCAAGGTGAGTGTTTGGTTGATATATTTAGGGAAACGGAAGATATCAGCAATAACAAAACCGACCCTTGCGAACCCTATGGAAGTCCTTCCAGCTCTAAATGGCGAATCTAACATGTCATCATGAGCCTATAGAGCTGGAATTTTCAAGCTACCCCTTGGGCAGTTTAACAACAGGGCCGGACTCGCCTACCCCTAGAACTATGGGGTTCCCGACAGGAACCCCATAGAAAGACGCTGATTTTTCCCATAAGCTAGTACAGCAAGAATAAGAAAGTCATTCCCATGCACTCACGTTTCTACTGTGCGCACGAAAACCGCTAAATGGTTTTTCCCCAAAATCCCACTAAGCCTCATTTACATGTACATCCTCACCTTGTGTGCGCCAAGCAAAACAAATCGCCTGAAGCGGTTCCAATTTTCGAAAAAAGGTGAAAAAATATCTTCGATCCAAACTGACAGCGAATGACACGACATGCACAATGTGACTGACTGTTGCCGGCCGGCCGGGTCATGTGCGCGGGTTGGACCAGACAAGCTCATGATTATTCATGTCAAAAATCTGAAGTACGGCGCGCACGGCATGCACTGCCGCATCGCGCGCATCGATCACTACGTACACGTACACATACACGTACATGTTTCCAGTACATGCACTAGTGATCGATGCGCGCGATGCGGACGGTAATGGACACGAGGGCAGCGCATGCCGTGCGCGCTGTACTTCAGATTTTGTACATATGAATAATCATGAGCTTGTCTGGTCGGACCCGCGCACATGACCCGGCCGGCCGGCAACAGTCGCATCATGCATGTCGTGTCATTCGCTGTCAGTACGTATCGGAGATTTTTTTCCACCTTTTTTCGAAAATTGGAACTGCTTCAGGCGATTTTTTGCTTGGCGCACACAAGGTGAGGATGTAAATGAGGCTAAGTGGGATTTTGGGGGATTCAGCGGTTTTCGTGCGCACAGTAGAAACGTGTTGCATGGGAATGACTTTCTTATTCTTGCTGTACTAGCCTATGGGAAAAATCGGCGTCTTTCTGTGGGGTTCCTGTCGAGAACCCCATAGTTCTAAAAGCCGGGGTACCCCTAGAACTATGGGGTTCCGACTAACTTGAAAATTCCAGCTCTTGGCTTATGACATGTGAGATTCGCCATTAGAGCTGGAAATAATTCTATATCATAGGTCAGGGTCGTTTAAGATCTTGCCCATATCTTCCGTTTCCTTGAATATATCAACTAAACACTCACCGTCCGTGTGGAGCAGTCATTCATGCAGCTTTGTATCCCCTCAAAATGAGAATCTGATAAATTTAAACCCGAAAAAAAATTGAATTTTTCATGCAAATCAGTGCATGCACAAACTAGCTGTGTGCAAAGTAATGGAGCGGATTTTGAACATGAACGATGTTTTCCGATCGACTATCGGCCAGCGGCACTACGCGCGCCTGCGCCTCGGGGCTCGATATCCAACGGCTGTTTGCTGAAATACTGACAGCGATCAGCAAACAGCCGTTGGATATCGAGCCCCGAGGCGCGCGTAGTGCCGCTGGCCTATAATCGATCGGAAAACATCGTTCATGTTAAAAAATCCGCTCCTTTACTTTGCACACAGCTGGTTTGTGCATGCACCGATTTGCACGAAAAATTCAATTTTTTTCTGGTTTAAATTTATCAGATTCTCATTTTGAGGGGATACAAAGCTGCATGAATGACTGCTCC
Organism: Hippasteria phrygiana; assembly: GCA_037893225.1. NCBI lineage: Eukaryota > Metazoa > Echinodermata > Asteroidea > Valvatida > Goniasteridae > Hippasteria > Hippasteria phrygiana. The sequence continues at coordinate 525,008 of JAZGUH010000101.1, forward strand.
ACACGGACGGTGAGTGTTTAGTTGATATATTCAAGGAAACGGAAGATATGGGCAAGATCTTAAACGACCCTGACCTATGATATATAATTATTTCCAGCTCTAATGGCGAATCTCACATGTCATAAGCCAAGAGCTGGAATTTTCAAGCTAGGTTCCGACAGGAACCCCATAGAAAGACGCCAATTTTTCCCATAGGCTAGTAGTAGTACAGCAAGAATAAGAAAGTCATTCCCATGCAATCACGTTTCTACATTGTACACAAGAATTACTGAACGGTTTTCCCCAAAAATCATAATATGCCTCATTTACATCCTCACCTTGCTTGAGCCAAGTCAATTTTCGCCTGAAACGGTTCCAATTTGCGGGAAAAAAATGACAAAAATCTTGTCGTTCCGAAGCGATCACACACACACCCGTCGAGGAAGCCGCACACACGAAGCTCCTGTTTGGTATCCCGGCATGCATGTGCAGGGGGGCCGTGGGTCGGTCAAGTCATGATTATTCATCGAAAATTTGAAGCGCGGTACGGCAGGCAACTGCCGCGTGTCCGTTATATACCGTCTGCATGCATTGCCTGTCGTACCGCGCTTCAAATTTTCGATGAATAATCATGACTTGACCGACCCACGGCCCCCCTGCACATGCATGCCGGGATACCAAACAGGAGCTTCGTGTGTGCGGCTTCCTCGATGGTGTGTGTGTGATCGCTTCGGAACGACTGAAGATTTTTGTCATTTTTTTCTGCAAATTGGAACCGTTTCAGGCGAAAATTGACTTGGCGCAAGCAAGGTGAGGATGTAATTAAATGAGGCATATTATGATTTTTGGGGAAAACCGTGCAGTAATTCTTGTGTACAATGTAGAAACGTGATTGCATGGGAATGACTTTCGTATTCTTGCTGTACTAGCCTATGGGAAAAATCGGCGTCTTTCTATGGGGTTCCTATCGGAACCCCATAGTTCTAGGGGTAGGACTCGCCTACTCCTAGAACTATGAGGTTCCGACATGAACCTCATAGGAAGACGCCGATTTTTCCCATAGGCTAGTACAGCAAGAATAAGAACGTCATTCCCATGCAACACGTTTCTACATTTTTCGCCGTGAATTACTTCATGGCTGCCCCCAAAAAAATAATATGCCGCATTTACATCCTCACCTTGGTTGCGCCAAGTCAATTTTCGCCTGAAACAGGTCCAATTTGCGGGGAAAAAAAAAAAAAAAATGCAGTCGTTCCGAAGCGATCACACACGCACACCATCGATTAAGCCGCACACACGAAGCTCCTGTAAGATATCCCAGCATGCATCCAGCCGGGTAATGTGCGGGAGGGCCGTGGGTCGGTCAAGTCATGATTATTCATCGAAAATTTGAAGCGCGGTACGGCAGGCAACTGCCGCGTGTCCGTTATATACCATCTGCGACGACAGGCAATGCATCAGACGGTATATAACGGACACGCGGCAGTTGCCTGCCGTACCGCACTTCGAATTTCCGATGAATAATCATGACTTGACCGACCCACAGCCCCCCCGCACATTACCCGGCTGGATGCATGCTGGGATATCTTACAGGAGCTTCGTGTGTGCGGCTTAATCGATGGTGTGCGTGTGTGATCGCTTCGGAACGACTGCCTTTTTTTTTTTTTTTCCCGCAAATTGGACCCGTTTCAGGCGAAAATTTACTTGGCGCAACCAAGGTGAGGATGTAAATGCGGCATATTATTTTTTTGGGGGGCAGCCATGAAGTAATTCACGGCGAAAAATGCAGAAACGTGTTGCATGGGAATGACGTTCTTATTCTTGCTGTACTAGCCTATGGGAAAAATCGGCGTCTTCCTATGAGGTTCATGTCGGAACCTCATAGACCTTATCGCAAATACCGCCTGGATGAGACGTCACAATGGTTACCAGGGACGTGTGAAAGAAACTCGCACCAAAATCGCTCCCATTTCCTTCCCACAATCCCTTGTGACCATTGTGACGTCTCGACCAGGCGGTATTTGCGATACGGTCTATAGTTCTAGGACGAGTAGGACTCGCCCTGCCTAAATGGAGAAAGCTAACCTAGACAATCACCCAAAATCAGGCATTAGGAAACTAACTTAGACTTCAGTAGGCCCTACTTCGCTTTTTTTGTAATTTACCAACTTCTTACCGTCGCTTGATTTCCTGTTCATGAGGCTTTAAATACGAGTCTAAATTGTAAAGCGCCTCAAAATCGGCAGGAACTTCGGAAGACACCGCCATGACTACCAATTGTAGCGCCCTCTATCGGTCAGCTCCGCGGATACGTACACGTCACTGACGCGTGGGACATGGATGAGTTCGGGCGAGTTGTTCTTGTTTGCTAAAGAACACCTCGTGTCTTCGTTCTTGTTTCGGCCACTCGAACGCCCAAGAACGTTAAATTTCACGCCTTGACTATTGTAATTCTTTATTGTATGGTGTCAGTCAGGGTGAGCTCAAAAGACTACAGACACTTCAGAATCGTGCAGCTAGGCTCGTGTATTCAGTTGACAGATTTCATGACGCATCACATCTCATTATATGCAACTATACACTGGCTACCACTTAATTACCGTATTCTTTTCAAATTACTTCTGATTGTGTATACATCTGAACATGGTTCATCACCCTCCTACCTAACTGACATACTATTCCCACATCAAGCAGGTTGGGACCGGAGGGACTTAATTAGGTCTTCATCTGATAAGTCCCGTTTGCTTGTAATTGTCACAACAAACACAATTAAAAATCACAGGTGACAAAGCGTTCTCCATCGCAGGTCCAAAAGAATGGAACAGAATTCCACCCCATATCCGAGACGCACCATCCATACAAATTTTCAAAAAACATCTAAAAACTCACTTGTTTTCCAAATACCAAAAGTAATTTGTAGACACTTCCAGGTTGTTTGATTGTTTATTGTTTTCTTTTCTTTGTAAAGCGCTTTGATCTTGCTAAAAACGCTATATAAGTACCTGTTATTATTATTTATTATTATTATTAATAGCCCATGGCATTGCACGATCAGCGCCATCCATAGTTGTTATATCCCCGTCTTGGATACTGTATTTTGATTGGCCTAGAACGATCACGTGCCCGGTCGACAAAAACGCATGGCACACTCCAAACGCACGGCACAGCGCAGCCAGCTAGCTATTGAGCTGTATCATTGTACCCACGCTACACTGTTAATAACGATAGTATAGTAAACTATAGTGGGAGCAGCGAACTAGCAGACGAGCAGCTGTTTTGATCGCGTGATTTGTTGTTTGTTTGAGTAAATTTCCACCAAGCAAGGCAAGTTGAACTGAAAAAACTGGGTTTGGTGATATAACAAACCAAAATGGTTAACTGTACCACGCAAAATGTAATGGCTGCGCCTAATTATAGTACGTTATTCAAGCATTCGTTTCAAAAACCTGAATTTTAGACGCAAAATATCACAATATTTCGAATGTGCATTTCCCCTAGTTTGTTCAGAAAAAGCTTTATTTTCAAAACGTATGGAAGGAAATTTTAGGCAACTGTGTGTACGCCGATTTTGTATGCTTCGTTTACTACCTAGCTCCATGGTCATACAGATCATCTTTGGTCGTATTCTACGTTGCGTCAAATTACGCCATGTTCTTGTAAACCCCGACTGGTAGGTGGTGTGTGATCTTGTTCCGAGTGCAATGTTCTCTGGTCGCGTTCCCGCCGTTAGGGCGCAAGAACGGGGAACTCGTCTTAAGAACAGACCGCCCGAACTCAGCCTTAATTTATGTCTGTGGTTCCACTTTCACTCACGCGAACGTTGGCCAACGTTGGCCAACCTCGTTCCCAAGGCTTACTTTATTTTCCATCTCGTGTGGTGTCGGTGAAGGCGCTGCTCGACAACATGGGAACGACGTTGAACCACAGACATGAGCAAGTTCGATCAGGGACCAATGGTTAACTAGTGGTTGGTTCGTGACGTACGTCGCGCATGAGCACTGAAGTTGAAGTGCGAACGACTCTTGTCGAACTATTGTCATGTCAACGCGACCATGAGAAAATGGCGGTGGCTAGTTATTTTTACGTTTTTGACGAGTTCATAGATGAAAGCGACACGGACGATATTTGCTCAGTATATCAACAATGTCACAAGTGGTAACGTGTGCATTATTTTAACATGTTAAAAGAAAGACAAAGTAACAAAAAACGATCGTTCACTGCTGCTGAATATTTACGTTTTTTCGCCATTTTTCTGATAACTGGTCCTCTCTGCACTGTGCTCAATGATCTCCATTAATGGAGATCAATGACTGTTAAAACGGCTATTGGTAACCAGCGATGCGACCAACCTCGGTAGGCTGGTCGCGAATCGTTGACTAGACTAGTCCAACCATCGTCGACTAGCGTGCGTTCGATCAGGGTTAGTCGAACTATGGTTAACTATAGTCCTTGATCGAACTTGCTCCATGTCTGTGCGTTGAACGTTGGCCAGCGTTTGCCGAAAGTGGAACGGATTGTGCGCCATCAGCGTTGGCGAACGTTAGCAACATATTAAAGCCCGCCGCAATGACACGAGAGCTATCTGCTGAGCAAAAAAATCATTCGAGGCCGTTTGCTCAGCACTCGTAGCTCCCCTCACCGTGTGCGCCCGCGCCGGTCAATTATATTTCGCTAATGTTGGGGAAACTAGATTGCCCCTCGTAATGCAGTCTGATCCACCCTTTTGAAGTAATTGTATGGTCCTTCATTCAAATGCAAAAACTTCAATCCCCCAGCGGCGCCAACTCCAAACCGCACCTCATCATGTTGTCTTTGTTTCTTGTGGTGCAGTCTGAACAGGTCATACTTTTGTCTCACGCGCTTTAAAGGTAGTGTACGCGATTGGTAATCATCCAAATTTTTTTATACTAAATTATTACAACCTACCTTACTACGCTGTTTAAGTTAATAGTTGTCTCAATCATCCTGTGAAATGATGGCACCAGATGTGCTGTCGTTGTCAAGAAAAGTAGAAATATATATCGTTAACGATTTCCAGCTGGAAATCGTTGGAAAACTGCCCTGCAGCCGTTAGTCAAGGCGTGCGTGGCTACCCGGACAAGTGGCGCGCCCCGGACATGATGGCGCCATGGCATATCCGACCCACAACCCCCCCCCCCCCCCCCCCCCCCCCCCCCCCCCACCGGATCCGCGCCTGACTACTGCGAAACGGGAAATTTTGCAGAGCGAGGAAGGTGATGACGTGCTAAAACCCATTGGACCGGCCTCGTCACGGGCCGGCCCGCCAAAGCCCCGCCTTGCCATGGGCTGGCCCTACTAGTGAGCGTGGAATTGGGTCGCCATGCCCGTGCCCACAGGTAGACCTACCAGAACAACAATAAACCCGTCACCCACCGAGCACCAACGCCCAGTTCTCAACAGTGAACTGGTCAGCAGCCGCGACAATCGACCATTCAGCCGCCCTTTGTTCAGCCCCCATATATATTCGGAATGTACCTTTTCATGCCGGACCATGCAGGGAATGTAGCCACGGCATTCCCTCCACACCAGAACATGCAATATTTCATGTATCATTGGGGCATGCCCTCCCCCTGGGCTACACAGCCGGCACAACAACCACAGCCGGCACAGCAACCCGCAGCCGGCACAGCAACCCGCAGCCGGCACAGCAACCCGCAGCCGGCACAGCAACCCGCAGCCGGCACAGCAACCCGCAGCCGGCACAGCAACCCGCAGCCGGCACAGCAACCCGCAGCCGGCACAGCAACCCGCAGCCGGCACAGCAACCCGCAGCCGGCACAGCAACCCGCAGCCGGCACAGCAACCCGCAGCCGGCACAGCAACCCGCAGCCGGCACAGCAACCCGCAGCCGGCACAGCAACCCGCAGCCGGCACAGCAACCCGCAGCCGGCACAGCAACCCGCAGCCGGCACAGCAACCCGCAGCCGGCACAGCAACCCGCAGCCGGCACAGCAACCCGCAGCCGGCACAGCAACCCGCAGCCGGCACAGCAACCCGCAGCCGGCACAGCAACCCGCAGCCGGCACAGCAACCCGCAGCCGGCACAGCAACCCGCAGCCGGCACAACAACCCGCAGCCGGCACAACAACCACAGCAAGCACCGATATTTGCAGATCTGCGGGACTTGCAACACCCCCAGGATGACCCTGCAGACTATGACGATAACTCCTCTTCCACCTTGCACCAAATTTCCGAAATCCACACCATAAAGACAACGGCACAGCCATTTCTACCCCAGTTCTTGATTGGTGGAAAGATCTCAGATCTAATAAGTTGACATCGGAAGACCTTCAAGAGGAGCTGGAAACCCAGGCTGTTACTTTGGAACAAGAGAAGTATTTTTCTTCCTCCGGAGTTACCCGCCGGCATCAGGAAGGTGTTAGGGTGTACCCAAACAGTTTAAAACTGGTTTCCATTGGGGCCCTGCATATTATTAGTTAAAACTGAATACATGTATTTACACAAAATATTTAAACTAATACAATAATGTTTACACAAATAAATCCATTTTCGGTTAACTTTTCAACTCTCCAGAAGCCTATTGCTGATTTACGGGATGGGCGAAAAACCCGCGAAAAAAACCTTTTAGGATGAAAAACAAGGGGAAATTCCCATCCGGCTCCAAAGTATTTTGGCAACCAAGTTTATAACTCCGCAGATCAGCGTAAATGACAGAAATATCACCGACAGATGGCTTTACGTAGCTCCGATTTAAATGTACTTAAGGAGTTTATGGTTCTCATTTGTTCAGGCAGATTATTCCATATACTGGCACCACTCACAGCGAAACTTGTCACGTAGCATTCCTTTTTGGCGAAAGGAACTTTCAGTGCCATTTGGGTCGATTGTCGTGTTTCACGAATCACTGTAAGTGGTGTGAACAGATTTGTCATGTACAAAGGAGTCATTTTGTTAAGGCTTTTGAAAACAAGGATAGCCTTTTTGGACTGAACTCTTCATTAAAAGGAATCAAATTTAGTCTGGCAAACATATCAGCTGAGGGGGTGAGGGAGGTACATTTAAGGATTATCCGTGCGGCTCTTTTGAGACATTTGTTGAGGGTATTGTCGTGAGATATTTACCTTCCTCCCCACACCGTACAACAATACGGTAGCGTGCCGGCGAGGGGAGCGATGGCAACTATAATCCTCTTAAAAATTCCTTAAAAACCACAAACAAACCAAAATAATGACAAAAATTGCAAATTTTTGAGAGCTCCTTTTTTTGTTTATGTTACTACATAGCGCATTGGAATTTAACAACAAAATAATTCATTTCCGTGACAAATTCAATAAAATTTAATTTCGGCATACAAACGTATTTAGTTTTTCTTAAATTGTATGCAATCTAAAAAAAAAGAAATCATATGAAATCCCAAAATTACAAAAGTGAAGCATCTGGCTTATAGTTTAGTCAAAATTACTCACAATTTATTTACTACGCGCAGATTCAATTAAGACGAGGCAACTCACCAAAAATAACAGCAAAACTCGAGTCTTAGACCCAACAAAAAACGCACAACGTACTTGAATGGAGGCAGGGCAGCAACTGCTGAATTCAACATTTTCAGCAAAAGCTACCTTGCCAAACGAGGGCAGCACAACATTATTTAAATTTAAATGACGCCCTCTTGTGATAAGAAAACAACATTTGTTACAATACCCCCCTTCTTGTAAAGTCACGCCCCCGTGACTTAAACAAATTATAATCTTCCAACTTTTCAGGAAGGCCGGATTAACTTATCATGGAACCCGAACTATAGTGAATAGCTACATCTTTAAGCTACATGTAGAGTTCAAACACTGATCCACTTAAGCAGTTCTCACAAATGTCACTGTAAAAATGGCTATCCATTCAGGAAAGTTCATCCAAAAAGGCAATGACATAAAAGTGACAATAGCAAGCGAGCGACAACACAAGCGGGGGTGGCCATTCCCAAGCCAGGTGTCTCGTTGAAAAATACTGCAAATTCGAAGATCAGTTCCCATCGCTGTTCTCGTTCAGAAAGGTTCTATCTTTCAGGTCGATTAAACTGTGCAAAGGGTTTCCTTCTTCCAGAAGTAACTTAATCAAGCTTGAATTTCACATTATTCACAGACAAGCAAATCAGGTAGATCATTGAGCAGCTATCCTGTTCATCAAGTATATAAAACCGGTCTCGACGAAACTAAGATAGTTCAAACTCTTGTTGGGGATCATGTGAATTTACACATTTGTCCCAATAATCATCATCAAAAGTTACTCCATTTCAAAGTCTTTGTATCGAGCAGGACGCTTACGAGTTCGGCGGTGTCTTAGCTCCGACTCGTCTGTATTTTCTACAGACTTGCACTTAGCTGGTACAGGATGTGACAAGTTTACAACACCATTTTCTGGAACATCAGTTTCTTTATCTTCAGATTCAGGTATGCACTGATTTCCTCCCGCCAACTCCGATGAAGCATTTGACCATACTCGACGACGCTTTACTTTGGGTTTTGATGCAACCTCTGTGGGTCTGGTTCGAGAATTCCGGTTCACATGATCAGTTAAATGTGGTACTGGGGCCATCTCTGAAGTAAAATTTTCTGAAAGACAAGTTTCAGTGGTTGCTACATCGCCATGGGTGCAGTTAACATCTCCCTGGATGAATTCAGATGGATCAGCAATGGTGCGACTGGAAACTGGCGCCTCACTTGCACAATCTCGCAACTCGCCATTGTAACCATTTACACCATGCATCTCCACAAGAACGTCCTTCTCTGCAGATCGCTTCTCACATGGCTTCATTCTGTCAAAAGTGTACCACTTCCGTTTGTTGTCTTCCCCGAGGCTTACGAATGACATAATTTGCATCAGAAAGCTTCTTAATTATTACACACGGCCCTTGCCAACGGCTTTGAAATTTAGAAGTTATGCCTTTAGTTCTAGCTGGATTGAAGACCCATACTTTATCCCCAACCCTATAGGGCTGGCCGCACACCTTCAAATCATAATACCGTTTTTGTCGCTGTTGCGCAACAAAGGAAGATTCTCGAGCAATCTGGAAGACTACTTCAAGTCGCTCACGAATCTTCTGGGCATACCCCTCATCCGGAACCTCCCCCTCAGACCCCGGAACCCTCCCCATAACTAAATGCAAGGGAATAATAATCTCCCTCCCAAACATCATAAGGTTAGGAGATACACCCGTAGTTTCTTGAGGGCTAGCACGATATGCCATAAGCACATAAGGAAGATGAATGTCCCAATCCCTTTGATCATACTGCACATACTTGGAAATCATATCCTCAATAGTACGATTTAGTCTTTCCACTAAACCGTCACTTTGAGGCCTGTAACTACTGGTCAAAGTCTTTTCTATTTCAAGCAACCGACACACTGCCTTTAACAATCGAGAGTCAAAATTCTTTCCTCTATCAGTGTGCAAATACAAAGGCATACCATACCTATGTAGAGGATGTCTAATTCCCCCATTGTTTAATCATTAATTTATTGTATTTAAGTAGACGACCTTATTGTAATTTACTAACTTATGCATCGCTCCCACATGTTTATTTAACAAATATAATCACTGGAGACATTGTACGTGTGTATTTCAAACAAACGAACTCTTCATTATCATAAACTTTGGAAGTCAGACACTTGTAGTTCGTGAATATCATGGTTATTTGATTAGGACATAGTAAATGATTTTCTGCATACTCAGTTTACTTTATTTTAGTTAAAATTCATATATTGTAATAATCTTACTGTTAATGGACTTCCATTAAGCAGCCATTATAATTTTCTGTTTGACGTGAACTACATGTTGTAATTGTCAACTGCTGTTGCTATGTGCGGGAATAGGCTACTGCCTGCCCTGACTGTTACAGGTAACGTTTGACACAATTTTGAACGGATTTTAATTATATAATTTCACATTTTATTTGCCAAATTGCAGCTTAGAGGCCTTTCTTATTTTGACCGCAAATATTTATAGATCCATTCAGTGATAATTTTAAGAATGATAAGGAAGTGTAAAAGGTGAATTTTGGACTCTAAAAATGGAGCGTCCTGTAGAGAAATAAGGTCAGAGAGAAACGTGCATTTATGTTGATTACAGAGTATGACCATGACTTGTGCTAAACGATACTGCATGGAGGAATATGGGATTTCTAAGTCTACAAACACTATAATTTATGTATGCGTTTCTGTTTAGTGGGCCTATAATTCGTGATCTGAACCATAAGTGTATGAAGTTTTGTGGATTGGGCGATTGTGTAATAAATTCGTAATCAAGGGCAGTAGTATGGTAATTGCCGGTTCTATGTCATTTCCTGTTTTTTCACTTTTCTCTCTAATTTTGCTGTGGGTACATACGTCAAATTTTTTAGAAACAAAATAGCCCAAAAAATCACCCAAAATTTTGCTGGGGTACTACACACCAAAATTTACACAAAATCAAGAAAATAAAAAGTATTTTCCATATCCCACAAGCGTACTAAATCGCCCGGGCGCCCGGGCGAAAAAGGCAAACCATGATTTGTCGCAAGGCAAAAAAAACCCTCACCTCTACACTCAGTAGAGATGAGGGTTTTTGTGTTACATAGATCTACTGCGTTACTAACTACAACTACTCTTTGCAAGGAGCGCTAGGCCTAGTCTCTAAACTCTCATAATCAGGAGGTCTAAATGGACCCACGTTAGAATCACGCTCATACTCTTTACATATTTTTAATTTAAAGTTGTAAGTTTTGCGATAAGATCTTTTTTTTCTTTCGCTAGAAGCTCAACCACTTTTTTTTCAACCTCATCGTCTATTTCTTTTTGATTTCTAACAGACTCTTCTCTCGCTTTAGTTTGAGTCCTAATAGCTTCTTTCATTCCATAAAACTTTTTTAATTCATCGTTAATCAAAGCAAATTCTTCGTGACTTACATCACCATCGTCTACAGCCTGAGACACTAATTCATTTATCGTATTTAATTTTGTTTCTGCTACTACTCTAATCTCATCGTGTTTCTTAGCTTTACCTCTAAACTTTTTACTAAATCGTTTTAATACCAAACTTACACCCACGCATCCTATAGCTAAGCCTTCTAACACCACGCCTATAGGTATACTAATGACACCGACAATGCTGACTATGCCTATTGTACCAGATAAAGCTCCGACACATTCTATAACGGTCTCTGCGTTAGATAAACAGGTAATAATTTTATTATACTTTTTGTGTAACCGTTCTCTCTTATCTCTCTCGTTAGATATCTCTTTTTGCACTCGTTCGATTTTATTTAACCTAAAGACTGAAGACTCGTTCGTTTCTCTCGGGACAACGGGCAATTTAGGGTAAACGGATTCTGCGGTCATTTTATAAAGTCGTATATTTTATACAACTTATTATTTTAAATTTTTTTGCATTTATACGAGAATCAAAGTACCGACACCTACCAATAACGCCCACACGTGCTCCGCCAACCAACCGACTGACTTACTTAACAACGTGAACAACCAACTCGCGATACTACCCAAAATACCCGGTAAGGCGGCTAATAACTTACCCCCCAGCTTTTTTAGTAAATTGGCCAAGTTTTTTAAATGATTACTTATCCAATCTTTCACGTTACCTCCGGGCTTAGGCGTAGGAGTAACGGGCTTAGGCGAAACCGGAGTCGGAGCAGGAACAACCGCTGCAGCAACCGAACCACCCCCACCAATAGCCGCCACCAAAGAAGCAACGATCGTACTTATAGCTAAAGCAAAAGCGGCCAATATACTTTAACCGTCACGCCCTGTTCTCGAAACAGAATTCTAATCTTTTCTCTTAGTGAGGTATCTCTTTCTAATATTTTATTAATCGTTTCTTTGATTCTCATAAATTGGTTTTGGAGACTTTCTGTATTGCTTCGTACAGCCTCTAATCTAGGCGCTCTTTCATCTTCGAGATCTCTTAATTGATTAGCTAGGTAGTCTAGCTCGTTTTCATTTTCTGATTTACCTAAGGCTACTTTTGTTTTAGCAATTTCATCATCTATCCTACTCAGCTCGGCTAAATTTAATTCTAAACTACCACTGAGCGTTTGTAGTTTTTTGTCTAAAGCTGCAAGTTCTCTATAATTTAGCCCCTCAGTTTGCGCTTGAGCATCTACTTCTCTCGGTTGAGGGGGAGGAATTGTAGGTTCATTGATTTTAAACACATCTTCTATATAATCGTGTATATCGTTGGCTACCTCAACTTGTCGTCTTGGAGTGACATGTCTCTCAACAGCATCATCTAAAAAGTGTTCTAACTCTCGCACTTCTTGTTCTTTTTCTGTTAATAAACCCAAATCTTCTTTTAAAAATCTATTAACGTTTCCAGACGGATACTTCTCTTTAAAGTTGGTTCTTAACGTCCTTTCAAGTACAAATTTACCGGGATTTTTTTTAGCAGTCAATCTAACACCATCGAAGTAAGTACCATTTTCATCCTTAGTAAAAAGTTCGTACCTAATGAGTTTTGGTCTAACTAAGCCGTATTTTTCCTCCGCAAAATCATAAAAATTATTAGCTAAACCTTCTTTATATATATCACGATGTTTATCTATAATATTACCAGCTTCATCCGTCGTCGGCAGTTGTGGTTCAGCCGATCTGTCCCATTCAAAATCATGGTCGGGGTCTATTCCTAAACCATCGTCGTCATTGGCATCTTCAAAATCATCATCAGCAGCATCAGCATCATTTCGTTCGTCTTCTCGACCCATTTCATCCATAGGTATAAATTCTCCACCTTCAGCCATTTTATAAAGTCGTATATTTTATATTTTTACGTAGTATTTACCACATTCTGAGGAATTATTCCTTGACTCACCAACCAAGTCTGAGTAGCTAGAGCGCTACCTACCGTAGCGGTGATTTTAATCGTATCTTCTACGTCTAGCTTTCCTAAATCGGCGGGCTTAATTTTCAAAAGTTTTTTACTCAACATAGTATAACCTACGGTCAACAAACTCAACACAGCGCCATGATAAAGAGTATTTGCAACGTTCTTCGTATCCATTTTACTTGTATAAACATTTTTTTTTTTTTATTTTTTTTATTTATTCCATTTCTAATAGTTCTTCAACTTTAGGGGTGGAAGTTGCGATCGTAACTCCTACCCCCACCTCTCGCTGTGAATCTACAGGTTTACTCTTTTTAAACGCGAGATATCCAATTCCTAAAACAACCAAACCAACTATCGCGTATCCCCAGCTCGGAATGTCTCTCATCGCTAGCGCTGGCGTTTGCTGGGGAGCTTCTTCTTCTATACTTTGCATTTTTTGTATTTGTTCTTTCATCTTTCTATTTCTTTCGGCCAGTTTTTTACCTTGCTCTACTCTTTTAGGGTCTTTTGCTCTTTTTTTTGTGACTCTTGATAGAGCCGGCTGAGTCGGCTCTTGTGGAGGCCGAGCCGGCTCTTGGGGAGGCGGAGCCGTCTCTTGTGGAGTCTCTTGGGGAGGCTGAGGAGTCTCCGATACTTGATTCATCGTTGTCGTTTCTAGGCTCATCTTTTATAGTAATACTACTATTATTTGTAATACTACTATTATTTGTAATACTATTATTACTACTATCTACCTGTAAATGTTTAGTCGTGATCAACATAGCCACCAAAGGAGATAAATAAACCCCATAATTGTAATGCACTTCGCAAAGTAAACTGGACAAGCTGCTAGAAATAACGGGATCCTTTTCTAAGTCGTTGATAAGGGCTTCTTCAGAATCTAAACAAAGTTTATAACCGAATGGTGAAGCCAGCGGCAAAGTCGCGCCTAAAGCTTTTGCGTAACAGGTCAACACGCAACTCCCCAAACTGACTATCATTTCTTTACCGAGCTTGGCTTCGTATCTTTTATATAGCTTTTCTTGTTTTTCCACAGTCAAGCCCTCTATTTCATTGACGGAGTATTCTTTACCGAAATATTTTTTAGAATCACCGGAAGCAACTACACCCAAAAGTCTATTTTTGGACATAGTTGCTTCTGGGATCGTCGCTATGGTCGTGGGTGTAGCAGCTACTATTGGATGAGGTTCTTGAGATAATGTGCTTAAAGATTCTATTGACTTGCTCATTTAAAATAGAACTATATTTTTTAATCTTATTTCTACAAGAAATATAATCGTAAGAAAATAAAGATAAGTTGATGGCTATTACTAGTTTTAATAATAGGTCTAGATATTCTATCATATTTTATAGATGACTAGATAATCTGTAGATCATCTATTAGTTATCTATAGATCATCTATCAGGTATCTAACAGGTATCTAACAGGTATCTAACAGGTATCTAACAGTTATCTATAAGTCATCTATAAATCATCTAATAGTTATCTAACAGTTATCTAGATTATCTATAGATCAACTATAGATCAACTGCCAACAGACTGGAGGATCAGTTTTTACCAATAATTTACTAAAAGGCACATCTCTTAAGATCTTTTTAATTCTCGATCTTTCTTCTAAAGGAACCGCATCATTTTCATCGAGACATTGATCGAAACTAGTTTTATCTTTGCAATAGAACAATACGACAAATGCAGTTTGAGCTCTAAAATCTGTCATTACGCAATTATACTTTTGAGTCATCAACCAACAGTAGTGATTGTCATGCCTACCGCTAAACGCCAATTTCGTTAAAACGCAAGTGTTTTTCCCGAGCGCTGCCTTACGATATTTTATGTCTTGTTCCGAGCTACAATCGTCTATCAAAAATAGAACGTGCGATCCTTTAAATCGAGCTCTATAAAATTCTAAAGCTTCGTTTAGAGACACCTTTTCTACCTCTAAATCACATAGGTATATCTCGGGATCTAACCACAACCAACGTCTCTCGCGATAAGTCTTGTTGTTACTCAACGTAGGACAAATAACTACGATATTTTCAAAGTGATCTTTATACTCAGTTTCTAATAGATCTAAAATATATTTGGTTTTACCTGAATTAGTCCTACCGCATACTAGCGCGCAGTGTGGTGCTTTTGGAAACGTTTTATACATATTTAATAGTATGGTTTACTTTTTGGATTTTAAGAGTAACTACCGCTAAATCTTCCATCTTCTAGCACTAACTGACCATCCATCACCAAGAAAACGTAACACGTTAGAGAACCAGCTGTCTCAGCCTCTCTTTCTAAATGGAGAGAAATACCTCCACCTACATCTCCTATTTTCCTGCCAGAACCGTGACTTTTATTGTCATCGGTTACCCTCGTATCTAGCCAAAGACCGTAACTAGTGGTTAAGTAATCTCCTAGCGTCATATCGTGTAAGCCCAAGTCTTTGGACACGCGGACACCAAATTCTGTATTAGAGTCTCCGAAAAACTTGGTAATCTCATCCCAGTGTTGATAACGCTTCATGCCCTGACTATACAATTGATTCGGCTTACCCTCTATCGTAACGTCTACTTTTTCGATCTTTGGATTATAAAAAATTCGAGGATCTTTTTCGCTCGATTCTTTAAATAAAAGAAGTATACCTTTGAGACTTCTAATGGCTTGATTTAGATTAATGTTCCAAGTAGTATCGGACTTGTTTAACGTTAAAACCGTATATCTTTGAACTTTTTCGTATAGAAAATGAGTTTTACCTCGATATTTTTGTCTGATATTGTCGGCCAATGTTTTATTAGTCACCGTTTCAAACTCGAGATCTAACCCCGAAATTTTATACTTCGCGTTAGAATCGGTAGATTTTACTACGCTAGCGTGATCGTTAAATGTAAATTCATAAGTTAGTCTGTCTTTGAGCGTCGATGGACTAAAAGGCTGATGATCTGTAAGCATTTCAAAATCTAGAGGAATGTAATATCGGTTACCGTAGGCGTTGGCAATCGCTTTGTCTTTTCCACCATTCGCGCTAGCAACCCCATTGCTAGCGTCGATTCTGAGTTTCGTAACGTTGCTATCTTCGAGTCCTCGATATGCATCGTTCGCGCTGGCTGGTCGCCACATGTCTTTATACGCGTTATATACATCGGCATCTGTAAATGCTACGAAATCTTTACCTTCTAGTTTGATTCTTACGCCACTAATTAAATTTCGTGCGACGTTGTAATATAGAGTTCTTGCATCATCTTCGCTAGCGCCTTCAGATTCTAAGTCTATATTAAAAGCTAATCGTACTGTACCCGGTACGACTACATCGTCTTGACTCAACATAGGAAATTCAACGATCAACAGACTGCCAGCCGATGCGGTACTAGGATTATGAGTAATGACCATCGATTGTCTCAACCCCTTTAACGCTCTAGGATTTTTTAAACTTCTGTGTGGATTCAGTTTGCTTCCATAAATTGCGTTCATTTTACTTAACGAAACAAAATAAAAAACAAAAAAACTTTTAGACAAACTTATACTTTTAGACAAACCTAAAAACAAAAAGCAAAAACTTTTAAACAAACTTATAAACTAAAAATCCTAAAACAGCAGTGCCCCCTACGATAAATGCAATTTCACCATCTTTTTGACCTTCGCTGGGCACGTAAAAGTCTGACAATACAGGTTCACGAGGTAATCGCATGTCTTCGTTGGTTACTTCGTTATATAGTCTCAACGCATCATCTACATTTTTAAAATCTTTTTGAGCCTTGGCTTCTTTATGTAGTCGATCGTTTAGATAATCTAGAACCTTAGTTCTTTGTTCCACCCACTCTTGTTTAGCTCGAGTTAATTGTTCTAAAGCGAGGTCGTGTCGTTTACGTTCTTCAGCCGACGATCCACCCAGCTTCGAAAATATAAAGCTCGATCCTGTAAACGCTACAGCATTTATTATAGCTCCACCAACCATCATTAATACACTCGCCATTTTTAATAAGTCGTTAAAATGTTTACAAAGTATAAAATAAAATGGAAACAAAACTAAGTAAAATATTTTATAGCCCTAAAGGATATTGGAAAGGTGCAGGCGCTATAAAAACATTGTCGTTAAAAGCCAACGTACCCGAGCCAGACGTTAGAAATTGGTTGAGAAAACAAGCCATGTGGCAAATATATTTACCAGCCCCCAGTTTTATACCGAGACCTACGAGTCTCAATAAGGTTATAGGACGACCCAATGAACAACATCAAGCGGATCTGTTGTATCTACCTCACGATGTAGTTAAACGCAAAAGATATAAATACGCGTTGACGATCGTCGATGTGGCCACTCGATATAAAGAAGCTGAACCCTTGACGAATAAAACGAGTACTCAAGTTGTAGAGGCGATAAAAAAGATTTACAAAAGATCGCCCTTGTCTTGGCCTCTCACGATAAAAGTAGACCCCGGTACAGAATTTATGGCTGAATTTAATACTTTGATGCGGACTCGCAACGTCGCAGTACAGAAAGGCGAGGTTGGCAATCATAGAGCTCAAGGTATAGTAGAAAGATTTAATCGTACTTTAGCCGAAAGATTATTCGGTCATCAATACGCTCAAGAAATGTTAGAGCCTACCGAGCGTAGCCGCGAGTGGGTAAAAAGATTGCCCGAGGTCGTAGCGTCGTTAAACGACGAAGAAACTAGATTGATATCGACTATGAAAGGTAAACCGTTAACTCCTCGAGCGGCTATGTCTCAGTTAGAAATAAAACAATTGAGTTCCTCAGGGCTCAAGAGCCCCGAAGTCGCGCTAAGCGTAAATGACGATATCGTTAGATATCTTTACGCTCCTGGAGAGCTCGAAAAAGACGTTAGAAGAAGAGCTACCGATCCTATTTGGAGCTTAGAAATGTATACGATTAGAAGGAGAACGACAAATCCCGGACAGCCCGCGTTGTACTGGCTGACTCACGGCCCCAAGAGATCGTTCGTTAAGAAAGAATTAATGGTCGTTCCATCAGATACTGAGTTACCACCTTCTTCAGCGACGTAAAATATCGTAAGCTAGATACCCAACCCCAGCAACGGCTATTAAACCAATGACTAAAGCAGTTTTTTCTTGTTCGTGTGAGTCTGGCGGTTGAGTTTGTGATGCAGCTACGCTCGTAGGAAGTGGCGGAGGGGGTACTTGAGTATCTACGGCCGTAGGGAGTACGTCTGAGAATAGAGGTGTAGGGGTTGGTGACGGGTCTAAATCGTCTAAATCGTCTAAATCGTCTAAATCCTGCTGGGTATCTATCTTACTCTTTTTTACGGGAGAGGGTGGGGTTGGTAACGGGCCTAAATCGTCTAAATCGTCTAAATTCTGCTGGGTATCTATCTTACTCTTTTTTACGGGGGAGGGTGGGGTTGGTGGTGTAGCTACGACGTCTGAGTTTAAGTTGATGTTTAATCCTATCGATGCGCCGGGTGTAGCTATCTGTATATTATTATTATAGCCTTGGTGAATACCGACTAAAAGCTCCATATTTGATGGAATTAAGTACAATCCAGGGCTAATCACAAAGTTTAACGAGCTTCTAGCGTACTGTAAAGAATTTTGAAATCTGGTTATAGAAGATTCCAAGTCCGTAGGGCTGTTGATGATATCTTCTACTATATTTTCAAATTGTCTTTGCGCATCTAATCCGGTATCTGCAGTTAGTATACTCGTTTTTGTTTGGGCTTGCGCACCGAGTATGGCGTACACGTACGTTCTAACGCTTTCGTTTATTTTTTCTATACCAACGTTGGTAAACGAGCTATTCTGACGTATAAAATATCTAAAACCGAGCCGTATAACGTCTACAGATTGTCTGATCCACGAGACTGTATAGCTACTAAAATGATACGCATCACCCGACTCTCCAAAACCCATATAGGTAGCGCCAGAGTATCTACCGGAGGCATGCTCATTGATGAGCTCGCGAGGGTCGTAATTTCTACCGGGTACGGGTATATATTTACGCGAGTCCATATTGTAATAATACGCCGTACCTAATCCTCCAGAAGTTAAGTCCGCAGTCTGTTTAAAACTCACGTTTGGATCGACTTGAAAGCGTCTACAAGTATCGATATAAGCGCCGTGATCGATGTTATTGTTTAGATCGTCGAATATATTGCCTCCTGGAATTGGGCATTTTAGAAAGTAAAGTATCTTTCTGATCGTGAAATATACGTGAAACTTGAATAAAGCCGATATTACGGGGTTTTTATGAAGCAATAAGTCTAGTCCTACGCCGCAACCTGACGTCGCGCACCAAAATGCAAAGTTGAGTTGATTTTGATAAAACGTCATGGGGTCCGATGCGTAACGTTCGACCACTTCATCGCTCTTCACGTCAGACATTTTATAAGCGCTAAATATATCAACTAGTCGAGCGATAAAAGACCTGTTGTCGTTGGTGTTTACGATGATGTTAAGTTGACTCAAGTGCATGTTTAACGGGGTACTCTCAAAGGTAATCGCTTCGTACTTGCCGCTATCGCTTTGTGCTTGCGTAGCTACTGGTGTAGCTACTTGAGTACGCCCTATGCGAGCAGCTAGATTCGCAATATCTGGAGCATTCGTTACTGGCCGATTATTAGGATCTAAAAATTTCACAAATTGAGCGAATTTCATTTTAATTTATAATAAACCAAATATTTTTTTTGTTCTAATAAAATGGAATCGCACGTTTTTGAAATGTTTGATAACGAACGAACGTTTAGATTGTCAAAACCTATAGATAACTCAAAGGGAGATTACAGTATGAGTTTAACCAGCGCGATAGTAACCGCGGGCTTCTACAACATGATTAGTAATAGCGAAATTCTCTATTTTATACATCAAATCGATCCAAACACTGGTAAAAAAACGGGTAGTACGGATGGTAAAATTGATATTCCTGCTGGATATTACGATATAGATTGGATCGAAGAGAGACTCAGTAAATTAGTTTGGTTAGAAGTCTCTGTAGATAAACTTAATAAAAAAATATCTTTAAATGTAACGGAAGAAAATAACGTTCTACGCTTTGATAAAAACATTAAACAATTGTTGGGGATAACGGTCAAAAACTTAGTTTTTGGCGTAGATTACGTAGGGTATTATAATACAATGCCTGTCGATACAATTTTTTTACATTGCGATCAGTTATCTACGTCTAATAATTTCTATAACGGAGGGGGAACGCATTTGCTAGACGTTATACCGATAACGAAAAGAGACGATACGCTCGTAGAGCGTGCAAGATTAACCGCTCGTAGGCTCGTGGGTGATAAGATAAACCAACTTAGCTTTAGTATCAGAGACCGAGACGGCGATTTAATAAATAATCGAGGAAAAAAGATTAGTTTTAACTTGGCGATAGGTAAATTTTAAGCGATTTTTTAAAGCTTTGTTTTGTTCTAATAAAATGGAATCGCACGTTTTTGAAATGGTTAGTAGCGAACAAACGTTTACTTTGTCAAAACCTATAGATAACTCCAAGGGAAATTACTGCGTGAGTTTAAACAACGCGATATTTGACGTCGGTTTTTATACTATAACTCACCGTATGACTATAGTATGGGAGGTATATAGCGGCGATGGACTAGTTGGTGGCGAAATGGTAATTCCAGCTAGAAATTATACTATCGATGAGTTAGTAGCTGAACTTAATAAATTAACTTTTATTGTAGTTTCTGTAGACAAGATTAATAAAAAAATTATGTTTAATACCGGTATAATATCAAAAAATAAATCTATTAATATTGAGTTTGATCCACATGCTCGAAAAGCGTTTGGTGTACACCATACTTGGGACCCCAAATTTGATGGTGAACTTGTAGGGTATTATAATATAAATTATGTGAATACAATTTTTTTACATTGCAATCAGTTATCTACGTTTAATAATTTCTATAACGGAAAGCGTACAGACTTGTTAGACGTTATACCGATTATATATAAAAGCTCCGATTCAGATGTAATAGCTACTATCCAGAATAGAAGAAAAACTGTCATACCGCTCATAGTTGCTAAAATACCCGAACTGAGTTTTTCTATCAGAGACCTCGACGGTGCTTTAATCGATAATCTAGACAAAAAGATTAGTTTTAACTTAGAGATAGGTAAAATAAAAATCTAAATATTTTTTTGTTCTAATAAAATGGAATCGCACGTTTTTGAAATGTTTGATGGTGAACGAACGTTTACTTTGTCAAAACCTATAGATAACTCTAAGGGAGATTACTGCATGAGTTTAAACCACGCAATATTTACCGTCGGTTTTTATAATATAACTCAACGTATGACTTTAGCATGGGAAATTGATAACACCCGTGATCGCCGTGATGAAACTAGAGGTGAAATGGTAATTCCGGCTGGAAACTATACTATCGATGAGTTAGTAGCTGAACTTAATAAATTAACTTTTATTGTAGTTTCTGTAGACAAGACTAATAAAAAAATTATGTTTAATGCCGGTATTATTAGTTCAGGTAGTGAGATTACCATTAATTTCGATGTATATACTCAAAAAGCGTTGGGTTTACCCCATTATTGGCACCCTAGTTCTGGTTTTGAACTTGTAGGGTATTATAATATGAATTACGTGAATACAATTTTTTTACATTGTAATCAGTTATCTACGTCTAATAATTTCTATAATGGAAAGCGTACAGACTTGTTATACATTATACCAATTATATATAAAAGCTCCGATTCAGATTTAGTAGCTACTATCCAGAACAAAAGAAAAACTGTCATACCGCTCGTAGTTGCTAAAATACCTGAACTGAGTTTTTCTTTCAGAGACTGCGACGGCAATTTAATCGATAATAACCATAAGACATTTATTTTTCGAGTAGATATTTATCGATCGTCTTGTTCTGGTTAGAACGATAATCCGAACTGAGTTTGTTCTGGCTAGAATAGACTAAAGGTTAGAATGATGACCATAAGCCAGAGTGTCTATACCATTAGGTAAAATATATCTCTTCGTATCTAAAGGATTTAAAGATTGCTTGACTTGAG
The DNA here is from genome assembly GCA_037893225.1 of Hippasteria phrygiana. Taxonomy (NCBI): domain Eukaryota; kingdom Metazoa; phylum Echinodermata; class Asteroidea; order Valvatida; family Goniasteridae; genus Hippasteria; species Hippasteria phrygiana. Next base: position 546,832 of record JAZGUH010000101.1, read on the forward strand.
CCTCCGTGTATATCATGTGACGCTCTGTTCCAAAACGAATCATCTTGTTTGAATAGCATTCGTTCGATAAAACGCATCGCTTATACTTTTCGTAAGATAGATCGTTGTTTATAACCACTCGGTTTACGCCTTTGGCCTTCTTTATAATATCGTGTTCCCCGTATAAAATCGAGTACATCTTAGATCTGATGCAAGTAGCTTCGCTTATGACTTTTCCTCCGCATTCGTCCTTGAACTTACCGATAACTTTCTTGTTAGTATCGTCGTATAAAAAGTGGTCTTTCTCGTAGTTAGAAAAATCATACAAGTCAGACTGTTTCTCCAGATTCCGATAAACGTCTTTCGTATAGATAATCAAAAGCAGCGAGTCCGTGTCTGTATACATCAATCTTACTTTATCGCCATACGTCTTTTTTAATTGGTTGTAATAAAAGTCGTACATTAGAGTCTTCGATAAATCTAAGATACTAACGCCACAATAGATGGGCTTATTTAAATACGTTTTCTTTTTGTACGATTCCACGAATGAGAGACCGCATTCTTTAAACGCTGTAGTAGACTTGTAACAAGGTTTAGAAACTATTTTTTCGTATTCTTTTACTTGATCGTTTCTTAATAGCACACCATCTATTCTATTTCTGACATTTTCCATCGTTTTGCCGAATACGGAATTGTTCATCAATTTGAAAAAGTCTTTTTCGAAATCTGACTTTGCTTTCGTTCTGAGTTGCGTGTTTTTATCGATGTATGATTTCATCCAAGGTTTTTGTTTAAATTGTAACGCCCGATGTACTTTAGTTAGTTTTAGGCCTAGCCTCAAACACTGTTTCAAATTGACGTAGTGCAATACATATTTTTCTTTGCGATATAGCGTACCGGTTAATTTTTTTACCTTAGCACCATCTCCTATATCACTCGCCAACTCTCGTTGATACTCCGATAACCATTCTTCAGGTATGATTATATTATCGGCGGCTAAAGGATAATCGTTGTGTGGATCGTGTAGTTCGGCTGGATATTCCAGGTCAACTTCGAACATATATCCCGTTGAAGCCTTATCTTTTAACGCCATGATGCGATCGTGGGTAAATTGTTTTGTATTGACCCATTTAAATCCACCGTAAGGTAGCGGTCGACTCATGGCCCATCCGTAGAGGTTGTTGGCGTCTAGATAGAGAATATACGAATCGGGTTTATCTTGATCGTAATCTTTCAGGTACTTATTGTTGGCCTTAGCATAGCGCGTACTACCAACGCTCGATATTCCTCCTCTTTTCGCTTTTTCAAAAAATAGATGTTTATCTATATCGGTTAATAATTCTAATTCTATTTTAGTGTGTCTTAATAAAGCGTCCCAACTTAACCCCGGTGCTGTGAAGTAGTTGGCTGGATCCAACTTGTAATTCGTTCTACACATTTGCCTAAAATTCTCGAATACACCGGCTAGTAATAGAGTATCTGTGGTTACGTACAAGTCGTGGTATTCGCCCATGTTTTTTATGTTAAAGGTCCGCCATACTCGTTGCGCTCTTTCGTAATCTTCGTCCGTTATATGTTTATCTTTTAGAGCGCTGTAAAAAGATTCTTTAGGCGGCAAACTACTCTCGCTAAATCTTTCAAAGCTGTCCATATACTCGTATGGATATACACCCTTTTGTAATAAGAGGTCTGCGTTTTCTTCGCCATAACGTTTCAGGAGTAGCCTAAAGGCGTCTCTCGGGCAAGACGTTACCAATTTGTCGAGACCGCTAGACATAAAATGAAACGAGTCGATAAATCTATATTGATCGATCGAAAATGAAATGTATTTTTCTGAATTTTTGGGTATACACCAGATATCTTGTTGATACTTAGAAATGCCCTGCATGATCAAGTGCGCGTCATAGTTTTCTAAGTTGTGAAAGACAACCGGTATTTTCGTTTCACCGGGTTTTACTCGTAATTTAAGATTACAGTAAGCGTGTGCGGCTCCTCTGTACTTACCCGTAGTGTGACAATGATCTCTTACTTTTCGAAATTTGTTAATTCTCTTTTGACAGAACATACATGTTTTCTCGACGTATCCCTTTTCGTTTTTGTACGTGTATTCTTCCAGTTCTTCTTTACTTTTAGGTTCTACAGGTTTGCAGCACAGGCAATTACACGAGTAATTTGGATAAATTGGTTTTTCGCAAATCCAGCACTCGTTAGAGTTTAGGTGAATTTTTTCTTCTTTTAGCGTATATATTATCGGCTTAATGCGAGCTAGTAAGTCATTAATCTTAGGTTCGAGTTCTTGCAACGAGGTTATAAAATTGTCTATAGCGCGTTCACCTCTATAAGTCTTTCGCTTGATCTGCCGGCCATCACATCTAACTACAACGTAAGAATAACCGCAGGCTCTATGTTCGTGAGTTTTACTCGACGGCTCCTTTGTTTTTTCTTGGGGTACTTGCGTAGCTACGCGAGTACGAGCGTAGCTACACTCGTAGGGTGTAGAGGGTACCAAGATAGATTCAAAATCCGCGTATATGACGTAGGGCGCATCTTGTAAATTCTTAAAGTTTTTAAACATTAATTTGCTTTTGTCCAAGTATTTGTTCGAGCTTTCATGCGGCATTTTAACGGTAGATAAAGCAGAGTCTATTCCTTCACAATCTTTTATGTGCCTGTCTAATTTCTCTTTTGAACTAAAATGCGTTAAACATCTTAAGCAAAACATTTTACGATGTTGACTATTGGTAACCCCATATAAGAATCTAGGTAAGTCACTTATCCAACAATAATGACCGTCATATAATAGCAAACTGATAGTTTCTATATCGTATGGTCTTTTAGATAAATATAGCGGATATATCAAGCCCCTTTTGTCTTGTGGATAGGTTTTATTTTTGCAGTCTGTGTCGTATCCCAACACGTTTATACTTATATCGTTTTGTCTTTCTATTCTCGGTATCTGATTTATAGGTGTGGGGAAGTCTATGTTGGTGAAGTTTAATCCGTCATCGGTTTTATAAGTAGATGGATTATTTCCGCGAAATTGGTACTTTGGGTTTGTTGCTAATTGGTTTTTAACTCTATCGGTATATATACCTAGGGCGGCTCTTAAACACCATCTTATACACTCTTGATCTTCGTTTTTGATGTTGACGGTTGCGTGTTTGTTAGTTATATATTCGGGTAGTTTTACGTAAGAAGCGCCTACCAGAGGCTTAACTCTGTTTATGTTTATGTAAAACGCGACTATTTTATCTATAGTCCAACCACTTCCTTTATTCGTAAATTTATCTATCTGAGATAATATCGTTTCATATTGTTTCCCGATAGTCGTAGCTATCTCGCTCTTGTTTAAGACTCGATTTTGGTAACTAAAATGAATAGCGGTTTGTGTTGTAGTCTTAATACCTGATTTTTTTACATACTTTATTTTAATAGCGATCTGTAGTTTCATCGTTTTTATTTTTATTAATTCAGCTACGATTTTGTTTTTAATCATCGACGTATGGGTGTTGTAAAATTGCTCCGGATCGTCGATAAACAGACTCGGAATCAGTTCCAAATTTCGATAACTGTTTTCAAATCTTCTAGTCTCTCGAAAGTCTGCTTCTCGAAAAGTATTTTGCTCCTTAAATCTTTTTATAGCTTCGACGTAATCTTTTTTTATCGCTCGACCATTTCTACCCGTTGAGACGACCCGAATATTTTTATCGTGCGCGAGTCGCTCTAACGAAGCTTTAGATCGTATTCTCAAATTTTTAAATTTGGCTTCTTCTTCTTTTATAGCTCGAATATAATCTCGCCTGATATACGTATTACGGCGTCCTGTTGGTGTTTCTAAAGATAAGTTATACTTATCGATATATCTTTTTAAAGATATTTTGTTCCATCTATTGTATCCTCGAATCATGGGTTGTGTTTCCATCTTTATAGTAGGCAATATAATATTTTTTTTAAAAATAAAAAATTATTTAATTTTTTTTGTCGTATGTTATTTTAGAGCAATATCTTTTTCGCCCGGGCGCCCGGGCGATTTAGTACGCTTGTGGGATATGGAAAATACTTTTTATTTTCTTGATTTTGTGTAAATTTTGGTGTGTAGTACCCCAGCAAAATTTTGGGTGATTTTTTGGGCTATTTTGTTTCTAAAAAATTTGACGTATGTACCCACAGCAAAATTAGAGAGAAAAGTGAAAAAACAGGAAATGACATAGAACCGGCAATTACCATACTACTAGGGCGGACTTATGTTTGGGTTGGGTGTGCTGCATTCGTCGGCGTGCGCTAAAGGTTGCCTACTAGTTTGAGGTTTTTTCTGCCTTTGAGTATTTGTGCCCAATCGCCCTTTCTATCCTAATGCCATATATTATTTCTTTTTGCGTCAATTTGATAACGTTATGTTACAATATAAACTAAAGTACCTGTATAACTGTTTATATACTACTGCCTGCCCTGACTGTTACAGGTGAAGGTTCGTCACTGAATAAACAACTTGAGAGCCAGAATTGTTTCTGTCAACCAATCTGTCCTGAACCTGTGTGCCAGAGTCCCCCCTTCCCGAGTTCACCACAGAGGCCATCTTCCCTCCTCCCCTCCTTACAAGCGTAGTCGGCAGGATGGATGGAGTTGAGTCAACAATGAGCACCAGACAAGACTGAGGTCTAGCCCAGATCCCAAGATTAAATATCGTCGTAGATCATGTATCCTTATTTTTGGTGTAATAACATTTTGTGATCTGATTGTGTTATTGTTTTCTGCTCTAAGTAACAATCATACGGCCAGTGTGAGTGTTCATAATACATTGATAAAGTGATTTTACAAGTCAAGTGTTAATAGTTCTTTGTGTATTGCCAACTGCAGAAGTTTACACGAGTATATCCAAGTGTTCTTTATCATTTGACTATTAAAATTGTTGGTGATTACATTTTATCCTCAAAGATATTTGCCATATTTTAGAGTGGAAGACCAGCCAGCTGAAATTTGTGTGGAATATATTTGCCCTCCTTAAGTTTTAAATCTTTGAGTTAAGATAAAAGATTAAGACAAAGTTGACATTTTGGCAATTGTTGTTCGACTATAGAGGTAAATTAAAGTTGTACTTCATAAGTGTTAAAATTGCCGAACAGCCGAAGCTTACATGTGCTAAATATATATGCCCAAGTGCTCTTTTTCATTTGACCTTTTTCATTAAAACCTGGTCATCTTTAAAGGTGCTTGTCATATTTTAGAGAGGAAGGCCAGTCAGGTTTGCTATAGTGTGCCGACATTTTTGTGTAAGACTAATTTTGCATCGCTTAAAGGTGTTCAATCTGCTCGTTAAGATAAAATGTATGACTAAAGAGGTACATTTAATTGTTTTGTTATAAGGGACTGTTGAGTTATAAAGTAAGCACAAGTAAATATATAAGTGCATACAGTGACATACAAGTTCATAATGGTAAAATACGTCAAGGTAAAGGGCAGAGATGTCGTACACCAGTTCCCCTTGAAGGCTGATGATGGGCCGCTAGCATTGGAAGTCCTTCGAACAGAGCACCCGACTGCACATGGATTATTGTTCAGCAGAGAAGATGATAGTCAGGTAGTTGTTCCCGCTCAAGACGGACTCATTGGCCCACCTCTAGATGGATGGGGAGAGTATGAGTACACGGTATTAACGCCAGCACCTAACCCTACTGCGGCACAACCTACGGTGACAGACAAACTACTAGAGATACTGGCCACACCTCGTACCCAGCTGGTGATGTCCCCCGAACGAAAAATCACTCCGTTCGATGTCCAAGATTTTGTAACCTCCATTAAGGATGCATATCAGCGATATTCCATACCGGCTGTACAGAGGGGTGCATTCCTCGTTGATTACTTACGTGGGGTGCCCAAGTCAGAGGTCAAGGCTCTACTAGCAGGTGGGCAGACAGTAGAAGAGGTGCTCACATTCCTCAAGAACTCGTACGGTGAGAAGTTGGCAGTTGGGGAACTTCAACGACTGTTCCTAGAGCGAAAGCAACGCCAGGGCGAAGGAGTTAGAGACTTTGCTGTAGACTTAGAGAGACGGTTTATGCGGCTCACCAGACGTGATGAGAAGCTCTATTCATCCCCCAACGCAGCACTGACGGAGCAGTTCATAGAAGGACTGAGTGATACATACATGCGCAATACATGTAGAGACCTATATGAAGGAGGGGCAATGACATCCTTTCAAGACCTGCGAGAGTATGTGCTTAAACGGGAGGGACAAGAAGATGCCCGGTATAGAGCCGTCGCCAACAACTCGTCGGCCCAACAAGCCGCCATGCAGTTGGGAAACGGAAATACAACCTCTACAGTGGACCTCCTCCATGCTTTCAAGGAGATGACGGACAGAGTGGTGAAAGCTGTCCAGGATGTTGTTAGGCCACCAAACTACCCCCCACAAGAACCTTTCTGGTACCAGAATGACAGACCTTCACCAGATGTTGGCGTACCTTATCCGCAGCAGTGTCCGCAACAGTTTCCCAACCCCCCTGATGTTCCACAAAGGTTCAGCCAGTCAGGATACAGAGGACCGTGCTATGCATGTGGCTTCATGGGTCACTTTGCCAGGAATTGTCCCTACAGAGGTACAACCAACGATAGATATCGTGGCAGGGGATTCGTACCTGGAACATCAGCACCCAGATATCAGCAACAACGTTCCGAAGAGAGAGCGCAGCAAAGCCGTCAGCCACCCCAGGAGTTAAACGGCCAGCCTCTGCTGTAGTGAGCCATACAGCGGGGGTTGGTACAGTTGGCTCAACCACCAAAGTAGACCAGAAGTTTCTGGCAAAAACAGTCGGTGAATGTTACTCTGTAACTGTAATGTTCTCTGGTGTGACGGTCCCATGTCTACTAGACCCAGGTTCTCAAGTGACGACAGTAGGGGAAAAGTATTTTCACCACTATCTCGCTCCCAGCGGCTTTGAACTTAAGCCAATCCCTGAACTATTCACTCTTGTCTCGGCAAATGGTGCCAAGATGCCTTACATTGGGTACTTTGAGACGGACATCCACGCCATTGGACAGACTATCAATTCTAGAGTGGTGTTGGTTCTTCGAGAGGAATTCCAAGCCCCACTGGCGAAAGGAGGTGTACAGGGTATTCTTGGCATGAATGTACTCCAGCAATGTTGGGAAGATCTAATGAGCACAAGCCACAGGTCACATCTGAAGAAGATTCCTTGGCCAACCCAAGACCCTATCTGGCAGAGAGCATTAAATGCAGTGGGGGAGACTTTGCAGTTTGGTGGCAACACTGGGAGAGTCGGACAAGCATACTTGGGAGGACAAGCAGTTGTTTTATCAGCCCGCCAAGCGGTCGTGGTACATGCAAGAGGAAGCAAAGGCCCTGGAGGAGGAGTATATGAAGCTTTTCTGGAGCCAGCTGTGTGTGGGGGAACCCCTGCAGGAGTCGCCGTTCCCCCATGCCTTGTCAAGGTGGAGTCAGGCAGCTTCAAGGTCACGATGTATAACGAGACCAATGCTGACATCGTTGTCCCAAAGTCCGCTGAGCTCGGCACCCTCTACGTGGGATCATTATTTAGCGGAGACAGTACCGACCAAAACGAGACCGGGCAATCGCAGACAGCAGCCATGAACACAATCACAACAAGTGGAGAGACAGGCCAACCGGAAACCCCTGTACCAGTAGACATAGGTGTTCAGGTTACTCCGGGAGAAACGGCAAAGGTAGTTGACCTGCTGAAGAAACACCAGGATGTATTCTCGCGACATGCTCAAGACTTGGGGTATACAGAGACCATCGTTCATCGCATTGATACAGGGGACAACCATCCGATTCGTCAGCGTCATCGCCCACTTCCACCTTCTCAGTACAGAGCTGTGCGAGAACACATCAGTAGTTTACTGAAGGAGGGCGTCATACAAGAAAGTGCAAGTCCCTGGGCTTCACCAGTAGTGGTTGTCCAAAAGAAGGATGGCAGTGTACGCCTATGTATAGATTACCGCCAGCTGAACAAGCTGACGCATCGAGATTCGTTCCCTCTCCCTCGAATAGAGGAGTCTCTACAAGCCCTTGGAGGTGCAAAGTATTTTAGCGTGTTGGATCTTACGAGTGGATACTATCAAGTAGCAGTACACCCGGATGATGTGCAAAAAACGGCCTTCAGTGTGCCCTTTGGGTTGTTTGAATATACCCGACTGCCCTTTGGCCTTTCGAATGCACCTGCAACATTCCAACGCCTAATGCAGAGATGCCTGGGTGACCAGTGTTTTGATAATGTGCTAATCTACCTCGATGACATAATTGTGTACTCACCAGATCTGGATACCCACTTGGTCCATCTTGACAGAGTGTTCAACAGGCTTCGCACCCATGGTCTAAAGCTAAAGCCAGAGAAATGCCATCTTCTGCAGCCAGAGGTTCAGTACCTTGGTCACCGGGTGTCCAACATTGGGGTGGCAGTGGATCCGGAAAAGGTCAAGGTGGTGCAAGAATGGCCAGAGCCTACATGCGTCAGAGATGTTCGAGCTTTCCTTGGGTTCACAGGCTTCTTCCGACGTTTCATACAGGGTTATGCCAGTATCGCTGGTCCATTGTTCCAGTATCTGAAGGGCAATCAGAAGAAACAGAAGGGTACCCGACCTGCGAACACCCCCATTGTCCTGGATGAGGCAGGAAAGACAGCCTTTCATACGCTTATTGGTCACCTTACCTCTGCACCCATTCTCTCTTATGCTGACTTCTCTAGGCCATTCCGGCTTGAAACTGATGCTAGTGCAACAGGGCTTGGAGCCGTTCTGTTTCAGGAAGATGATAAGGGGAGACGCCATGTCATCGCTTATGCTTCACGGACACTGCATCCGACAGAGAGAAGTGGGCGCTACAGTGCTTTTAAGTTGGAATTGTTGGCAGTCAAGTGGGCTGTAACAGAAGTCTTCAAGGACTATCTCCTTGGAAACAAGTGTCATGTCGTAACTGATCACCATCCACTGCTTTTCGTAGATAAGGCAAATCTGAGATGCATTGAGATGAAGTGGATGCAGCAACTTAGCTCGTACGACTACGAACTAAGCTACAGGCCAGGAAGAAGTAACCAGGCCCCAGATGCCTTGTCTCGACGGAACGCAGGTGTCAATGCAGTCAAACCAGAGGATGCCTCCCCTCCTCCAGCTGTAGTGGCAACGTCCTCCGAGGTTGGGGCTTGTCTCGATGGCCACTCGCCTGGAATTGAACTTCCAGTTGCCTTTGTCCATTGCATTAAAGCTTGTCAGGTTGGGGGCATCCGTTGCCTTCCGGGTTACACGGCAGAACAGTTGGAGAAGTTACAACAAGAAGACCCTACCATAGCACAGGTCGTGTGTTATGTGCGACGGGGAGAGAAGCCAGGCAAGATGGAACGAGATAAGCTTGATAGAAAGGTCCTGGCCATGCTTCGAGACTGGAAGCGTCTTTTCATCAAAGACGGATTGCTCTGTCGGAAGGCTGTTTCCCCAAATGACCAGCAGCATATTTTCCAGTTAGTGACTCCAGGGACCATACAAGAGGAGGTTGTGAGGAGATTCCACGATGATGCGGGTCACTTCGGCCCCAAACGTACCTGGCGTCTCATATGGAAGCAATTCTACTGGCGCAACATGGAAGAATGTGTCAAGGAATGGTGTAGCAGGTGCCAGCGCTGTGCCGTTAGCAAACCTCCTGTGCACCAGACTAGACCACCATTTTCTGCCCTGTCGGCTTCTGCACCCATGGAGACCATTGCTATGGACTTTACGGTTCTAGAGGCATCTAAGGATGGCTTCGAGAATGTCTTAATTGTCACCGACGTATTCACCAAATATGCATGGGCAATTCCTACAAAGGATCAGAGAGCGATTACTGTCGCAAGGTGTCTGGTTAAACATGTGTTTCTACCTTATGGTTGCCCCCTTCGCCTACATTCAGACTGTGGTCGTAACTTTGAGTCACGACTAGTCCAGGAGCTCTGCGACATGTACGGAGTCCAAAAAAGCAAGACTACCCCATACCACCCAGCGGGAAACGGGCAATGCGAAAGGTTCAATCGGACATTACACAACATGCTAGCAGCCCTCCCTGACCAGAAGAAGCGACGATGGACGGAGTACTTACCTGGATTGGTGTTCGCATATAACAACACTCAACATTCGACGACAGGGGTCGACCCCTTTTTCTTGATGTTCGGAAGAAACGGCCGCTTCCCACAGAGTTTGGATTTAGGCGGGGAAGCCCCAAGGGGGAAGGCCGGCCACCCACAGTCACATGCCGTCCGGCATCAGAAGGCGCTCAAGGTGGCAAGGAGTGTGGCTATCAAGAATTCACAGCTGGCCGCTACAGCCCGTCAAGCACTTCGAGCACGTTGTGTGTTTGAGAAACCCTTAGGGGTCGGTCAGTATGTCCTTATTAGGCGGCATGCACGTCAAGGCCGATGTAAACTCCAGGACCATTGGGAGGTGGAACCTTACATGGTGATTAAACAACCATATGATGGCCAGCCTGTGTATGTGGTTCGCAACCGGTCGGGAAGTGAGAAGGTAGTCCACCGCTCACATATCAAACATTGCCCGTGGCTACCCGAGGGGCAACTGGAGGAGTCTCCTTCAGACGTATAAAGTGACGACTCACAAAGCTCATCCTCTCCAAGGGCCTATGTCCTCCGACCATGTGTCCAGCCTTTCAATGCAGCCATTCTTGATGGACCTGAGCCGACCATGAAAGCTCATACTAAGTCAGACGAACCCAAGTTAGAGGTTTTAGAGGAAGAGGATGTTGTGCCAGACCGTATTCCGAGGCCAGACCAGAACAGGGAAGATGGGTCTTCGTCTCCGAGGTATCCGGTTCGGTCCACTCGCGGCAAGCAGCCATGCCGTTTTACCTCGTAACCCTGTTGTTACTTCAAGTAATTGTTGTGTTTAACCTGTTTGAGTTTGTAGTTTAGCCTTGCTCAAGTTGTTGTGAATGCTGTGCATTCCCCCCCAAAAATATAGCGCTCTCAGGTTTATTGGTCATGGTATTCTCTGTAATGTCAGTCAAGCATGCATGGTTCTGTTCGAGTCAATCTTTTCCAGTCATCAGTATCTTGTATGTACTCCCGAGTCTTCGAGGACGATGACTCCTAGGCAGGGAAGAGTTGTAGAGGATGTCTAATTCCCCCATTGTTTAATCATTAATTTATTGTATTTAAGTAGACGACCTTATTGTAATTTACTAACTTATGCATCGCTCCCACATGTTTATTTAACAAATATAATCACTGGAGACATTGTACGTGTGTATTTCAAACAAACGAACTCTTCATTATCATAAACTTTGGAAGTCAGACACTTGTAGTTCGTGAATATCATGGTTATTTGATTAGGACATAGTAAATGATTTTCTGCATACTCAGTTTACTTTATTTTAGTTAAAATTCATATATTGTAATAATCTTACTGTTAATGGACTTCCATTAAGCAGCCATTATAATTTTCTGTTTGACGTGAACTACATGTTGTAATTGTCAACTGCTGTTGCTATGTGCGGGAATAGGCTACTGCCTGCCCTGACTGTTACAGGTAACGTTTGACACAATTTTGAACGGATTTTAATTATATAATTTCACATTTTATTTGCCAAATTGCAGCTTAGAGGCCTTTCTTATTTTGACCGCAAATATTTATAGATCCATTCAGTGATAATTTTAAGAATGATAAGGAAGTGTAAAAGGTGAATTTTGGACTCTAAAAATGGAGCGTCCTGTAGAGAAATAAGGTCAGAGAGAAACGTGCATTTATGTTGATTACAGAGTATGACCATGACTTGTGCTAAACGATACTGCATGGAGGAATATGGGATTTCTAAGTCTACAAACACTATAATTTATGTATGCGTTTCTGTTTAGTGGGCCTATAATTCGTGATCTGAACCATAAGTGTATGAAGTTTTGTGGATTGGGCGATTGTGTAATAAATTCGTAATCAAGGGCGGACTTATGTTTGGGTTGGGTGTGCTGCATTCGTCGGCGTGCGCTAAAGGTTGCCTACTAGTTTGAGGTTTTTTCTGCCTTTGAGTATTTGTGCCCAATCGCCCTTTCTATCCTAATGCCATATATTATTTCTTTTTGCGTCAATTTGATAACGTTATGTTACAATATAAACTAAAGTACCTGTATAACTGTTTATATACTACTGCCTGCCCTGACTGTTACAGGTGAAGGTTCGTCACTGAATAAACAACTTGAGAGCCAGAATTGTTTCTGTCAACCAATCTGTCCTGAACCTGTGTGCCAGAGTCCCCCCTTCCCGAGTTCACCACAGAGGCCATCTTCCCTCCTCCCCTCCTTACACCTACAAGCAAACTGAGTAACAAATTTTTTAGCAACAGTTTCAGCCTCTTGATTTGGTAGGGGAAAGGCCTCGGCCCACTTTGTAAAATAATCCATAATGACTAAGACATAACGATTTCCTCTTTCAGAAACGGGTAAGGGGCCCATTATATCCATGGCTACCCGCTCTGGAGGAGAAAGCCCACGGCTGAAGGTTGCAAAGCTGCTCTCCTCTTTCGAGGGGTCCACTTTCTCCGCTGACATTTAACACAAGTTCGAACCCAATCTGCTACATCCTGCCGATAATTGACCCAAAAATAACCCTGCCTGATCTTTTCTAGAGTTTTGGTTTGACCCAAATGTCCAGCAGAACGATGATCATGTGCCAGCTGAAGGACAGTCTTCTTCAATGTAATTGGAATCACCAACTGCAAAATCTCCCCAAATCCAACTCGCTCAAATCGTCGGTACAGAATTCCTTCACGAAGAACTAACTGGTCCCACTGCATCCACAGTGACTTCGTGCCTAATAAACTCAAAGAAAATTACTCTTTCTTTGTCTCATCAGAAATTAGACAAAATAATACAACAGTGTTTGGAGATAAAGGCTTCTCAAACGTTGACAGTTCGCGACCTAGCAAGTATAATAGTAGGACGGATGTCCGCTACCATACAAGCAGTTTTTCCGGCCCCACTGTTTTATCGCGGCCTACAACACGACAAGATCACAGCATTACGCTCGAACAACTCTTACGAGGCTTCCGTGGTGCTGTCGGAGGAGTCGCAGGAAGAATTAGACTGGTCGGTGCAATCACTCAAGGCTTGGAACCGTCACCATAATTATTGTTCATCCCACTCCGGACCTCTGCATCCAGACAGACGGATCAATGGTGGGTTGGGGCGCCTGCCTCGGACAGACACACGCGGGGGCTGTTGGACACCATCAGAACAGAAAAACACATAAACTACCTGGAGCTACTGGCAATGGAGTACGGTCTCAAAGCTCTTCTCAACGAGCACACCGATCTTCATGTTCGCCTGCAGATGGACAGCTCTACTGCCATGGCCTACATTGTTCACAAAGGCGGCACCACTCTCAGCTCCTCTCACGACTGGCAGTGAAGATATGGGTCCGGTGCATGAAGAGGAATATATTAATTTCAGCGGAACACTTTCCAGGGTCCCAGAACCTCTCGGCAGACCACGTGTCCAGAATGTTCCACCACAGGTCGGAATGGTTCCTTCTTCCGGAGATATTCAGCAAGATTATGGCAAAACTCTCCTTCCAACCCGAGATAGATCTGTTTGCAACACGCCTGAACACTCAATTAGACAAGTTCGTCTCTTGGAAACCAGATCCAATGGCGTGACGAGTAGATGAGATAATTCTGAACATGCTTTCCCTCCATTTGTCCTTCTGCCCGGTTGCCTACGGAAAGTGTCCGAGGAGACGTGCGACATCGTACTCATAGCTGCAGTCTGGAAGACGCAACCTTGGTACCCGAAACTTTTTCAACTTACAATAGTGGCACCATTACTTCTACCCAGACGACAAGATATTTTGCGCTTTCCTCATAACTTTCAACGACATCCGCTTGCACTGAAGATGCAATTAGCCGCTTGGCGGTTATGCGGAAAGATCTTGCTTCAAGAGGCATTTCGCAGAACGTGTCCGAGACAATTTTACTCTCTTGGAGGAGAAGTACTCACACACAATGTAATTCATCTTGGAGACGCTGGTATAGCTAGTGTGTTCGAAGAAAGATTAATCCAGTTCAAGCATCTGCAGCTCACGTATTACAGTTTCTTCAAGATTTGCTAAATCTTGGTTTACAATACCGTACATTAAAATGTCTACCGTTCCGCCATATCCTCTGCGCCATATCAACGGATCGCCGATAGGACAACCTCACCTTATCATAAGGTTTTTCAAGGGAGTGTTTAACTTGCGACCTCCACAGCCTAGATACAACTCGACTTGGGATGTAAGTAAAGTATTGAAGTTTTTGGCTTCTCTACCCGACAACAGACTTTTAAACCTTAAACAACTATCCGAGAAACTCGCATGTTAGTGGCACTAGTATCAGCTGGCCGTTGCTCACCCCTTACAGCACTTGATATAACCAGTATGAGCAAGGAACCCAGTAAAAGCTATGTGTTCTCTTTGACTAAACTGACCAAGTATGCTTCTATGTCTAGACCTTGCCCAGAAGTACGTTTGAATCGGTTCCCCAATAACCGGAAGTTATGTGTTTCAAGAGCATTAGAAGAATATTTCGATAGAACAAGTTCGCATAGAGGCTCCGGCAATTCTAGAATGACTCAATTGTTCTTAACCGATGGCAAACCTTATCATCCAGTGGTGTCATCAACAATATCTCGATGGATATGAACCAATCCCGGTATAGACACTTCTGTCTTTAAAGCACACTCTACCAGAAGTGCTTTAACTTCAGCAGCAGCTCGAGCTGGAGTTTCTACTAGAGATATTCTCAAGACAGCTGATTGGACATCATCCAGAACCTTTGCGACGTTCTACCACAGACAGACCACCGAGGGGAAGGAGTTTGGACAGGCTTCTGGCTTCGGCTTAAAGGTACGCATGGTTATTCAATTGTGTTTTAAAATCTACAGCTTTAGTCTATCCGACATTAGCGAAATATAATTCCCTAATTACATAAAGGTTACTTACCTGCCATATAATTGGAATTATATGAGATAATGGAGGAGAGACTCAGGTTTCCCTCCCCGTTTTTGTTTATGCAGTCACCCTGGCCCTGGTTCAGCCGTCGCCAGAGTTTAAAGATTCAAAGAGACAACGATGGCAAGAGGTGCGGTTTAAAGTTGGCGCCGCTGCAGCTGGAGGATTGAAGTTTTTGCATTTGAATGAAGGACCATACCATTACTTCAAAAGGGTGGATCAGACTGCATTACGAGGGGCAATCTACAGCTTGAGTCTCTCCTCCATTATCTCATATAACTTCAATTATATGGCAGGTAAGTAACCTTTATGCAATTAGGGAATCTTTAGTGCGTTTTCTGCTGCGCGAGGCCGTGAGGCAAATATCTGTCATGCTTGATTTGTTTCGCCTCGCGAGAAGAAAAACTCACCGTGTGCGGGAAACCTGAGCTATACGTGCTGAGCAAAAAATGAACTAGCCAATGAAAGCGCACAGGCGCCTAGCCTACTCTGTTCACGTGATTTTAAAAATGGCGGCCCCCAGCGAAAGCGTCAGCAACGTTGTTAGCGACTATATTTTAGAGGACAAGCTGGTTGATTTGTGGCCAGATTATCCTGGCTTGTATGATGTTCGGTCACCCGATTTAAAAAATCGGGATAAGCGCGCGGAAAACAACTGGACCAGAGAGGTATTTTTTTACCACGTAATATAACCCACCAAAAAGCAATGCATAAGCCATGCACACGGCCAAAAAATCTGCACGCCGTTTGCAAATTATAAAATCAATGCGCGCATTTTAAAGACGATTTCTGGATCTGGATCTGGATAGTTATGCTGCGTTCCAATCACGTCGTGTTTCTCGTGTGCATTCTAATGCTACTCACCAGGCACGCGCACATGCCTTCATGCACATTGCGCAAGCGCAACGACCAAAGTCAGTAGTCAGAATATTTTGGTCTGGGCACATACTAAAGCATGGTCTCTGCCGAACTAAAACAGCGAAGCCGAAGCCCAAGCCATAGCCAGATTTGAAAAATGCCCCGCCATTTTTGTCAAGTCGTGAACTCGAGAAGAAAATTCCGCCTCCATTTCACTACTGGTGAATACGAGTTACCAGGCGATAAGAACGCTATATTACGACTAGTGAACTCGTGAACACGAGAAACACGACTTGATTGGAACGCAGCATTATACTCGGACAAAACGGATACCCGCATCACATCAGAGTTTGTGACCTATGACATTTGATGATTGGACCGAAGCAGAACATTTATTTAAGATGGTTCTTCACTGCAGACAGTGATGTCTAGAACTGAGTGTGGCAAGCTGTTCCAGTGTGGGATTGTCCAGGGAAAAAAAGTTGTTGCCGTAAACTGCTGAGCTGACTTGGATTTGCATGTAGGTACGAGGGTGTCGTCGTCTTGTCTGTCGTGTTGGCTTAATTGGTAAGATGGTTCATGTAATCAATGTCTTGTCTTGTCTTGTACTCTACACTTCCGGAATTCTTCCTCTTGGGAATATGTCAACAAGGTTGTGAGCTATTTTAAACATCATGTTAAGTCGTGTAATCTAAATAATAAACACTAAATTCTAGACATCACTAATTACAACAACTTGAAATCTGCAGTGAAGAACCATCTGAAATAAATTGTCTGCTTCGGTCCAGTCATCAAAGGTCATAGGTCACAAACTCTGATGTGATGCGGGTATCCGTTTTGTCGGAGTATAACTATCCAGATCCAGAAATCGTCTCAACTTTGACAAAACAGACAAGTTCCAACTTTGACCCAACAGATAAGTTCCATAACATCTCAGATGTCCCAAGAGCTGGATTTATCTAACATGCACATTGTACGCGTATTGTAATTCTGCCACTGACAGCGAAAATGTTGTTAATGTAGTGGATTGGACTAATCGATTAAATAATTGAAGAACCAAGAGAGGGCGCCATTCAATGACACCGTTGGATGGGGCCAAATGCAGTTTTACGGGGCCTGTGCTGCAGGTCAAAAGGTCGTGCACGACGCCCCCGCCATTCTGACGGGGTTGTGATTCTCATGAGTGGAAAGTTTTGTTAATTTTCGCGACGAAGGATGTCGAATGATGAGTAATTAAAGACTTGAGGGGGAAGGCGCGCCTTGGAGATGTAATTTAGATTACACGACAGTTGGTTTTCTTGATTGGTGGAAGAAGAAATACACAAAAAGCCTCAGGTGCATAGTCGGAAAGCAGATTCAGCCTAGCTTAAAAATTCCAGCTCTAGGCTCATGACATGGGAGATATATTCAGGGAAACAGAAGATATCGGCAAAAAAAAACAGACCGCTCAAAATCTTATAGGAGTTCTTCCAGCTCTAAACGGCGAATCTCCCATGTCATGAGCCTAGATCTGGAATTTTCAAGCTAGATTCAGCCTGTCAAATACTGGTTATCTTATTGTTGTCCTCACCGACAACCCCACGCAGGACCCACGCAGTACTCTACAAAATAATGGTAAACACGGATGGGGTGGGTTCGTGGAATCATCGTAGCCTGCATGTGATGTGGCTTTCATCACTGCTGAGAGGGATCAAAGTCCATGTTGAAGGGTTGTTGCACAGAGTTAGCTGGACGGGAGGCATCAAGTGGAGGTTCAGCTGATTTGACTGTCCGACAGCTGTGTGTATGGTGAGTCTGGGCGGAGTAACATTGCATGCAGCTCTTATGAACAGTTATGGACAGTGCTTTAATGCAATTCATTTGTTTTTTGCGATATTGATAGGCAGTGAATTGGGCCTATTTCTTTTGTTTCCTCCAAAGTGGTGAAACCTTTAGTTGATTTACATGTACATGTAGGGCCTATGTAGATACATCTGGTATTGTTAGTTGGAAAAAACAAACAAAAACTAGACATTATGAGTCTGTTTTAGAACAGAACTCATGGGTTTTCCCCTGTCCTGTTTGTTAGCTTTTGTGGTTACTGTGTGGAAGAGAAGATTTTGCTGGATAAATAATGATGTGATTAGTTCTTCTGTAATGGTTGGAGGAATAAATGATATTTTTGTTAGTGCATATTTGAAAAAATGAAGACACTTGCTTAGTCTATTTTTATTGCAAATGATTTGTGGGAAGTGCGAGAGTAAATTTGTGTGTGATATTACCGTAATGTTGTTTGTAGGTGTTAGAAGTAAAGGTAGCTTTTTGTATATTAAGCAATTTCTGAGGACACAAAACCTTACGAATATGTAGGTCTATAGGCCCTATACTTAATGTTTTTGCGACATGAAGATGTAGTTTGTGTGCATGTGGGTGTACAGGCATACATTGGGTTTATGCATATTTTGCATGCTGATATATATAATTACTAATATATAATATTGTGTATTTGTATATCGTATGTTTGTATAATGTGTAATAAGTTATTTCTATTTAGTGTGGTTCCCATATCATTTTTTGCTGTAAATTTGCACTTACTATTTGGTAACGTAATTGAATTTTAGTAAATAGAAATGTAGTTAGTGTATGTAAGTTTTTAATAGGTTTGTTATGTTTTGGGAAAGTTCTTGAAACGTTTTGTTAGAAGGTCACGAAGATACGCTTTTACAATGTTCAAAACTATGTATAAACTTTTGTCCAAATTCTTTTTTTGAAATGTGCACAAAACGTAAAAAGGTACGTTTAGAAAATGTTTAGGAAATGTGAAATGGTTTGTTGGAAAGTGTGATTATTTGATAGATATATGTGAAATATCTCCCAATAGTGGGTATTGTTAACTGAGGTTATCATATGTTATGTTAAATTACATGAAAGGTGCATTATTTTTTAAGGCAAATTCATTTTAGTATTGATGTTATTTGGTTAAATTTTTAATGAGGGTGTTGTTATTGTGTTAGTTGAATTTGCATGTACAATTATGTGGGTGTTGTAACATGTTAATTAAGTTATAATTAAATTGGATCTTATAAATAGTTATGCAAATATTGGTCTCAGGATAATGGTATCAGAAATATAGTGTAACATGTAAAATTTGAGGTTTTGTATTTTTGTTGAAGTTGATACGTCCATAAGTCAAATGTACAATAGTAAATGAGCGTTTCATTTGGTTTAATGCAAACAATGCTAACGCGTGTGCGTATGTGCTTCAAATGATTGTTTTTTAATTGAATGAGTATTAGTAATATAAAGGAGCGTTTTTTGTTTTACTTGATTCATGTTCTATTTCTGCATGTCACTTTAATGTGTAATTTATGGTTATATTTATGTGGAGCAGGCTGTTGCGTGTTAGCCAGTTGGGTATTTGAACTGGGTATGTGCACAATTACATAGTTTTGCCGAATGACGCGTGATCTGGAAGGGGCGCTTTTAGTGTGGTCAGAAAACGCGTAATTTTTAAAATTGAATTTGAATGGTTGTTTGTTTACTTCGCGTGAGGTAACGTCAGTAATTTTATTGTGAATAATCTCTGACTTTGGAGATACCGAACTGATGGCTTATTAATAGAGTAGGGGTTAGTACAGTAGGGGTGGGTTTTGGCGGTCGAAAACTGTTCTTTGAGTTCGGTAGGTTGTTGTTGGTGAATTTGGTTTTGTAATTTTAAATAGCCGAAAATTACGGATCATAGTGGAATCACCAAATGTCAAAGATTATTAAAGAGAAACAACAGAATTAGTTTTTGGTTATGATCGCTAAAACGCGGCACCCTTGTATTTGAAATTCATTTCATGCGATACGCGTATACGTAGTATTGAAACGATAAGTATTTTCCGGCGCGTAATATGAGGAGTTAGCTACTGATCTTTGATGTGTAAAAATGGGATTAGTGAAGTTAGCGGTTTAATATTTAGGTGTTGTTTAATTGACACGAATTTGGATCGCGATCAGTGATCTGTATGTTGGTTGATATACCAGATTTTGTGTAATGGATTTTTGTATTTTTTGTTGTAAAGAATTCTAGTTCTAAAAATATATGTTTTCATGATTTGGGTCAGAAAATTATGCTTTTAGAGGTATGGCGGACATAATAGGAGGGTGCTATTTGATTTGGGTAAACATTTTGCGAAACCACAAATTCCAGTGAAAGTCAGAATCAGATATTGTTTTGAGTTAAAGTACAATCCATAGTACAATCCATAGATCATGCCTAATCTTTACCTTTGAAATTTCTTGTGGTTTTACAAAAGGTATACCCAAATCAAATAGCGCCTTGTTCTGTTGTGTCCGCCATACCTCTAAAAGGCTAATGGTGAAGAATATAATGGATCAATGGTAAAGAATGTATAGCGCCCTCTTTTTTGGAAGGGAACTTTGGTTTATGGGCTTGCGCGCGCACCGTGCACGGACACGGAGTGTTTGTGTTTGACATGTTTGATGACTTGCATGGATTGACTTGAACTTGAGGATCAGGAGTAGGTTCAGGATCAGGATCGTGTCTTTTTGCGCGTTTAGTGGGTGTTGCTGAGGAATTGTTGTGTGGAATAGTCTGCAGTAGGGAGTGGATATCTTTGGTTTGTGGTAATTATTATAAATATGTGATTTTGTACGTCAGGAAGGTCATGTTTGTGGTGGTATAGTCCAGTGCTTGTCTAACGTCATGAACGTAGACTTTTAGGCAAATAGACGAGTTCGATAATTCAAAGGTCAAAGGTCAGCTGTACCAATTCTGCTTCGTCGATAAGCATTTTATGCTGTTTTGGTACAGCTAATCTGTGATCTTTTAGCCATATTGCATTGCAAAAGTCATTTATCGAATTTTCGGTTATTAGGGCTTGCTGCTTGAGCTGGATGAGATGTTACAATGGTCAAAAGCCATTGTAGAAAGGAAACGGGAGTGATGTGTGTTTGTTTTTTGTTCATACAATGCATGAATGGAAAGATTTAAGTTTAATACCTCTACCAAAATAGCATGAAAATTTCAGCTCTAGGCTCATGACATATGTGAGATTTGCCAAATGACAAATGTCACATGTTATCAGCCTAGGCCCTAGAGCTGGAATTTTCAAGTTTCTACCAAAATATGTCAGGAACAGGAACAGGAACATTTTGAAAATAAATACATTTTTCTTCTAAATTGATAATAAGCAATGAACCATAGTTTAATGTTAGTTTTTCTGTCTTTGTGTTCTGGTGAAGGGTGATTGTGTAGTGTGTAGGGCGCTTTTTAGATTTGATAAAATTAGAGTGAAGGCAAGGGTATTTTTTGTTATTGCAAAATGAATTTTTAAACTTAAACTAGACTTCTCTTAATTCTATTGAATTTTTTTTTTGTAATTGTGAATAGTTTATTGCAGTAGAAAATGCAATTTTCTTATGTGCTTTATGGTAGTTGCAATGTGCTTTTGCGTGTTTATTGTATGTCGTGGTGATTGCCATGTTTATTTTTGCGTTGCGTTTTGTTGTTGTCATTGTTGTTGTTGTTGTCATATAGTAGTTGTGATTTATCAAATTTGAATATTTGAAGGGTGTTAATGGTTAATAATCTTATGAAAGGTTTTTTTTTTTAATTAATGTTGAATATAGGTGGATTAATTTTGTACTTTGAATAGGCACATTAGTATGAAGAGGTACTTGGTTCTGAAAGTGATGATTATAAGTAATTGATAAGGGTTGTTACCATGTGATATTTAAGTATAAGTTGATGTGTTTAGATGTTTATATTTGTTTTCAGATGACATCAGTGTCAGTGAAGACACTAGGTCACATCGAGGTAAGGGGTGATGCATTTACCATGGATGTAATCCTGAAGGATAAGACTGTGTGGCATCTGTACACCAACTTCAGAGTCCATTTGCCGTTTTTGAAGGAAAATGCATATCTTAGAGTGACACGTGCAAGTGTTTATACCACGGTTGCTGGTTTGAAGACAGTGCGTCTCATTGAGCAGTCAAAGGTTAGAATTGGTTTGAAATGTGTGCTGCGGGAAGGAGGAAATGTGTTAGATATAATAGCTATGATGTTTACATGGTGAATATTACTATTTAGTGTATCCTCCATGTTACCTATTATATCTGTTGAATTTGTATGACTAGTTTAAGCTTGTACTTTGTTTTAAAATATTTGAAAGTTGGTACAGAGAATTTAAGGAAACAAGATAAATATGGTCATTCTAAATTTTGATAGACTCTTTTGGTGTTTCGCCATATTTTTATATTGTGAAAATTTGTGTTTAAATTTAAAATATTTGCCATGGTTAATTTATGGATATTTGTAGCTACAATTTAATTTGGATGCATATTTTTTACATGTATTATGTAATATTTTGACAATTTGTTTCAGAATTTGAATTATTAGGCAATATAACTTTGGTGTTTGCCTACAAATGTAACTGATTTATATGGGGGAATTTTGTTTTTGTGCTAGAAAATGAGATGGGGCTACTGATTGATTAATTGAGTTTTTATCATAAAATCGATCAGGTTATGTAAAATAACACAAAAATTGCATAAAAACGATTGTAGGATGTTTTAATGTGATTGGAAGTATGTTGGTGTTCCTGTTTACACGTGAAATCTCGAATTTTGCATAGAATGAAAATATTTTTATGGTGTATATGATTTCTACCCTTCTGAAAAGAATTTACATACATTTGTAGCAACATTTGCAAGGAAATTGTTAAATATAACAAATAAGAAAAAGCTTTTCAACATACAAGGTGATTAATGAATTTAGGGCATAAAATGTGCATGTTGCAAGTTGGCTCTGTTATTTATGAATGACCCAATTAGTAATTATGTGGTTGGCGTGTTTTGATTTTGTACAGTGGAGCAGTATATGTAAATGAATCAGTAATATGTTTTGGCCGTATCATTATTTATAATGAGGTTATGTGTGTATGCAGTGTAGTTTATTTGGTGAAGTGAAATAATGTTTAGTGGTTTTTTATTGAGTAATACATGTAGGTAAATATAATTGTGTAATGATGTGTTGATGTGTTGTATGTTTTGTGTTATGTGAACAGGTTTACACAGGTGAGGTTTTTGACAGTGAGTCTGAGCAAGTGGAGGCGTATGTCAGTCCTGCTAAGATGTCAGTTAGTGATGCGTTGAAGCAAGAACCGTATGACCGATTCTGTGTGATTGGCACCATTGTGGAGGTAAGATGGCTATTTGTTTTGTTTTTGTGGTGTGTATGAAATTATGGATAGCATTTCACTGGTTGAAATTTGTAGATGTAATGATTCTTGGAAATATTAGTGGGGCTTACTACTATTAGATGTATATTGTGTGTTGTGTGAGGTTGTTATATGTAGGAATGGTTCTGTTTGTATTTTCTGTGAATGGACAATTTGTTTTATTTGTTATGGAAATACCATCACAAGGCTAAAGCCCACTTGAGGTGTGGGCTACAGAGGAAAGTGTGGAAGAACCAGCTGCTCATACTGAAAGAAGACAATATAATCTGATCTCTAATTGTAATGAAAGACTTGTACATTGTATATGTTTTTGGAGTAGTATCAGTATTTTGTATGTAGTGCAAATAATTTATGTTTGCTGTGCAGTTGTCACCGGTGAAAGAAACATCCACTTCGAAGCGTCGCATTATATCCCTAGAGGATCTTAAGGATGGAAAGAAACGGGTGCGTGTGAACTTGTGGCGAGATGCAGCAGATCAGGAACTACCACCAGTGAACATAAGTGTCCAAGTGAACTGTATTTCCTGCAAGATGTATAAGAGTGAATTGAACTACAATAGCACCCAGTACACAACAGTAGAGGTATGGAAATATTAATTTGGAATGTTGTTGTATTATATTAATTAGTTGGTGTATCTTTTATGTTTTTGGATGCACGTTGCAAGTTTCTGTTGCATTTCAAAGAACAAGTGTCTGATGATGTTTGTGTTTATCAAATTCCATTGCTGTAGTAAGTGGTTCTTAAGTTGATCACAAGTTGCAGCTGTTATTTTGTTTATAATTCTGAAGGATATTTTGGCTAGATACCGTGCTAGATGCATGAGATTGCATACTTTGTTACATTGACTTGTGTGCAGAGTGCAGTAAAGTGAACCTGTCAGCAATTGCATTTGGCAAGGTTAGAGATAAATTATGCAAGATGTGTTGCATATAATGTGTTGTTCACCAAATTGTACAGAATTATTTTTAAAGTAAGTCGTTTTAGCATTTAGAACAAATTTTCTAGTAAATAATTGTATTTCTTTGTATTGATGTGAATGCCATTAAAGTTAAATTCTGAATTAAAAGCAAATGGTATTGTGTTATTGATATGGCCGAGTGAATCTAATAATCTTACTGATATAGAGTTTTTTGATTGATAATATGCATGACTTGCAATTTTCAGTAATGCGGTACCAGGATCAAAGCAATGGTCATTTTTTGTTACTGTGAATTGTGTACCAGATGGGTTGGAAATGGTATTAGCAGCTACAGTGTATGTGGTGTATGTGATATAATTGTTATAGAGGGAATATGGGGCAGTTGAAATTTTTGTTTTTGGGCAATTCTTTTGAAAGGAGAATGTTGTGGGAATATGATGTGAATAGTATGAATGGTAATAGTTAAACTGATCATATAGCAAATTTTCTGTTGCTCTACAAAATGTATGTTTGAAAATGAATGTATTTGGGGTTAGTATCTATGGGAAATATTGTACCAGTGATATGTGGGAACTTTTTGGGTTTTGTGTGTATGGATTTTGGTAATACAAAGAAGAAATAAATGTTGCATTTTGGTTTGTTAAGGCTACTCTAGATGAAACAGAGTAAATTATGAATGTTATGAAAGTATGGGGTATTTTACCTGTAGGTATCACGGGTGTTGAATGAATTGCGCAAGAAAATGTAGAGTCACTGAAATTTGTTAATTAGGGTTTGTATTTGAGAAGTTGTTATTTTGTTCCCAATGATGGGTGGTTGATCATTGTGCAAAATGTATGTGCATATTTAACTTTTTTTGGAAATGATAGTTTATCGGCTGCTATTATTTTACAAGATGCTTGAATTGTATTATTTATTTTGTTAATAGAGATATAATACAATCCAGTGGCTTTGTTTTGTAGTATTTGGATACATGTGTATTATTTTGTATTAATTGTTTTATTGATAGGTTCTTGCATCAGAGAAGAGTGAACTGCTGAAAATAATTGGCTTTGCAGAAGAGTTTGAGTAAGTTTTTTTTTATAATTTGTTAATATAGACCTTGTGGAGTTATTTTAATTTTACCCCCCTCCCTTCCCTTGTGTGTATGACAAATCATATTTCAATAGTGTGTATGATTGTTAGAGTTAATAAATAGTGTTTCTGGTTGTGCAATGATATGTGTTGTCAAATTAATAGTGCAAATAAACAGTAGAATGGGGAATTCTATATTTGTTATGTCTGTGGTAGTTGTGGCTATTTACAATGTCAAGTATGAAAGGTTTGGGATATGTGTAGTTTTGATGCACCTATCAATTGCTTCCTGACCTGTCCTCCTTTCGGGCTGCCCCACCCAAGATGTGGGGATTGTCACTTTGGAAGTGATAATATCCTTACCCTTGGGGAAATGTTTTAGTGACAATTCCAGACATACATGGGTGAGGCACCCCCCCACCCTAAACCCCTTTTGAAGTTCTGATGATGTGGAAACAATGGGAAAATGAATAATCAAAATCCCTACCTTGGGGCTTGAAAAATGTGACCACACCCCTACATAAGATGTAGGGCAGTTCGGGGGGGGGGGGGGGGGGGTGGGGGAATCAATTGTTAGGTGCATAAGGTAAATTATGTTAATTTTCTTTTTTTTACAAAGTGGTTTTCTACATGTGTTGGTGGAGGGGTCAGAGTATGAATATAAAGTGAAGAGTGGCGTTCTTCTCGGTGCATTGGAGCTGCCAACGTTGGATGATTTGCAGGCAGCATTGCCGCTGTCTGTTGGTGTGACCTATACAGCAAATACAAGATAAATCAGTGCTGTGAATAACAGGTAATTGTAATTAATATCACATGTAGAATTAATTGATTAGTTCAAGTGTAGAAGTTCAAAGAATTGAAGAATTGGGTATTTGATTAATATGTGAAACTTTGTAAGTAAAAATACTGATCTTTGTGAGGTAGATGTGGTAGCTGTTATATTTGCTGTAGTTATTAAATAGTTTCAAAGGTTGCTATGGTTGTTATTGGGAATTAGTATGTACCATTTATTTTAGTTCAGATTAAGTTGAGAGAAATAGAAGTGTGTAGTGGTTGGGGTGTATGTGGATATTTGGCGAATGATGTGGAATGATTGATACATCGTATGGATGTTTTGTAAATGCATAAATTTGTTACATTTGAAATTGTTGGTATACTTTGTGATGGTATTGGGTGATGAGTATGCAGTGGATATATTGCCTACGAATGTTATTTTTTTGAGGAAGTATGTGTATGTGTATTAACAAAAATTTAACAATTTGAAAGTAGGTTGTTAACACTAATCACTCAGGTTGCATGGAAAATCATATGAATGTTGATAGATTTAGCAAGGTTAGGGCTAAAATAAGATAAGTAATTTCTATAAATTGTTTAGTACTCATGTATGTAATATATCAGTTGTGTTGGTTAAGATCAATTGTAACTTGAAAGTAATTATTTGTAACAGTTTGAAATAATACGGACATGACATGGATGAAATATTTGTGGATGTGGATGGTAATTAATAATTTTTTTGTTGCGTTTTTGTATTTGTTTTGTATAGTTCTGCAGATGAATCCAAGGAAGGAGGACAAGAAAGTGGTGGAGATGAAGTCTAGATGTTGTTAGGGTAATATGATCGAGTAGGTATACAGGTTTTGTTTAGAGGTTGAAGGTGGGGGGGGGGGGGGGGGCAAGGTCATTTGTAAAGGGGAAGGGAATGTTTGTGCTGGGAATTTTAGGGGTAACATTCTGAAAGTGTACAGATAAATTCTGGGAAACAAATGTCACTTGGCCCTTTGGGAATGGTGTTGCATATTCTGTTCTTTGTTCCTTGTAAACTTATCTTTTCAATAGAAAATTTTACTACATCTTGGACAATGTTATGATGTTATAGTGCTCATTTTTAAATTTGATGATATTTTGTGTGTGGTCTAACTAGTTTGGTTTTGCAGTAAGTGTGTAGGGGATGTATACATTGTGTACATTGGGTGAAATATGTGAAAAATGTATGTAAGGTGAAAGGTTTATGGGAGAATTTTTGGAATGGTTATTGATTTTGTTAAGGGAGGGGGAAGTGAGGGTAATTAGCTCGTTTCTTAATTTTGCCGGTTGGGTTTGTACTAGTAATTAGTTGTTATTGGCAAGGTTTTTTTTTTTGGGTGTCTGCTCGATAGTGCGAAGGTTTGATTGTCCGAAGGTTTATTGACCCAAAGGTTTGATATTCTGAATGTACAAATTTACCATAAGAGGGGGTTTGTTAGTCTGAAAATGAATTAAGGTTCGTTAATCCGAATATTTGATGCGATATTCCGAAGGCCATTGGTTCGAAGGGCCAAGAATCCGAAGGTTTATTTATTTGAAGGTTCGTTAGTACGAATTTAGAATAAGGTCAATTAGTCTGAAGGTTGAAAAGTTCGAAACGAAAATAGGGTTCAATAGTCCGAAGGTTTATTATCCCGAAAGTACATAAGGTCTGATAGTTCGGATTTATAATAAGGTTGGATAGTCTGAATTGGCAATAAGGTTCGATAGTTCGAATTGGTAATAATTTTATTGTGAATTCGGAGTATCGAACCTTATTGTGATTTCAGACTATCGAACCTTATATCGTCTATTTGAAACATTGAAGCTGATCGTGCATTTGGACTGTCGAACCTTAATGTTGATTCGGATTATTGCACCTTGTTGTTTATTCGGACTATTGAATGTTCGGATTATTTAACTGTATTATTTTTTTGGACTAATGGGTCCTTTGGAGTATGGAAGCTTCGGACTATTGAACTTTCGCACTATTGAACTTTTGGACTAACGAACTGTCGGACTAAATGACTCTTCGGACTAAAGAACCTTCGGACTATTGAATCTTCGGACAATCGGGCTGTCACCTTTTTTTGGCATGTGTTGTTGGTTCTGAGTTAAGTATTGTTATACGCCCTAGAAACGGGAGCAAATTCGGTGCTGAGGAATAATGAAGAATGTCGGAGATGTAGTTCAATTTTGCATGCTGTAGACAGGGTCTATTTTAATGGGGGGAGGGGGGGGGTTTGCAAGGGTATTTGTAAAGGGCCAAGAAAATACTGTTGTTCGAGAAAAAAAATGCAATTTGTGAGTATTTATAGAAATTGTTCGATTGTTGGGAGGGTTTTGAAGTTGTTAACAAAAAAGGGGTTGAGGTGGAGGGTAGTTTGTAAAAGGTGTTTGTGTTCATGATTCATTTGATATGGATATGTTCAATATAAAGATGCTGTTGGGTTAATACTGTTTTCTGAAGATATATTTATATATACTGTAATTTGGAAATGGAAGATGAGAATCATGAGAAGAGTTCCTGTGTGGGTTTTGCAATGTCCTATACATGTAGCTTCGTGTGGTCAAGTTGCTTTTTCCAAGGTGTGTGGTTGAAGTTATACATGTAGTTGATCATTTGTAAGTGGGTTGTGATGTTTATAATGGCTCGTATTCTGATTTGTTTTGTCTTTTTCCCTGGAAATGTGAGAATGTGAGTTTTGGAAAGATATTTCTCTTGGTTCCTTGGAAATGGTTTTGTCTCTGTTGTACTTGGGAAGTGAAGAGAGTGTGGAAAGTTGACAATAAGTAATCAAAACATTGGCAATTATGTTTTTTGTAAATTTTGGTATACCGTGGTTGGTTACAGGTATTATTCCTAGTTAGAAGATCTGAAAATAACAAGCAGTGTTCTTTTATTTAGTACAGGTAGGAGTTTTGTGAAATTGGTAATTTACTGTTGTTGTAATTAACGGCGTATGCAATCATGATTTATGTGATATTGTGTTACATTTAACATGTTGAGTATATTACTTGTAATTATGTATCATTATGTAAATAATGTTTAATTTCTAATTAGTGTTGCTGTGTTTTTACTCGAGGAAGAAGAAACCTTTTATTAAAAAAATTGAAGTTATGTTAATTGGAAATATTCTCTGATATTGTGTCTTTTGTATGTCTGTTGCACATTTATGAAGTTGTTTTTTGTCTTGAAAATAAGTCTTGTTTGGGTATAATTATTAAATTGGTAATCTATAAAAAAATTACCACATGATCGAATGTTTGAAGTAGCAGTTATGAGAATTACTATTCAGCTAGCAAGTGCAAGTGGAGCCCTGTTGGACCTTTGATGTGTAACTGAGTGGGCCCCAATTGGGTTGCACATATGGGTTCCATACAGTTTTGGCCGATGGGGCCAATTGGGTCCAGAATGGGCTAGCCCAAATCAGCCCAAAAGGGTCCTACATAGTGAACCATTGACAGAAATTTGATATGAGATTTGACAAAGTTTGATTTCATTTATTTTTGGGATGTTTCATTTAGCTTTATTAAATCGTTCAAGTACAACTTGAATGATTTTTTTTATACAAATTTTTTTTCCACCCATAAGGAATGAACAACATTTGATACTTGCCATCTTAAAACGAATATTTCAATATTTTTAGTCTGGTTTTTACATATGAAAGAAAATTCAGTCCTTAATTGATTTTCATGTATTGGGTGGTGTTATCGGCTCAATAACTAAATGACATTGTACAATTAATGTATTGCTTGATTTATAGAAATTACTATATTATCACCGTGAAACATGTAACGACATGTATTGGCCCAAGATGGAGAAGAGAGGACACAGACAATTTAATATTTGGTATGCTCCGGCTCGCCTCGCCGAGCGTTTATTGCCCATTTGGCTTTCCTTTGCTTTCCTTTACAATTCCATGTATCGTCTACATTAAGTATACAAATGTATATTGATTACATGACATATATCCAGTGTTCGATTTAACTATAACTTTGCTTGAAACGTGATTGGGGCCCCACAATTTTCAGGTAGTCAGAAAATGAATGACAATGACAGAGCATTATAAACACCAAGTCAAGCACTAAAGGTGTAAGCTTGTGACAATAATTACAGTCACAATTGTTTGTCTGCTGTACTAAACAGCTGTTATAAACTGGTTGTAGCGACAACCCAAAGTTTGATAAAACCAGCACAAGTTAACATTGCCGGTTAGCGATCTTGGGATCACAGGTTATAATCAAGGTACATGTTACTATAGTGTGATCCAAATATTAGAACTAGGGTATACACATTATGGCGATCGTAAGGTCCCTAGAAATTAGCCTGTGTGATGTGATAACCCCCCAAATCAACCGTGAATGAGTCCCTGCCCCTAACTTTATGCCAAACAAGTTCCGAATTCAGGAACTTGCCAAACCCCCCCCCCCCCCCCCCGTCCTAATATAATAAGGGGGGTGGGTGGAGTCTGTGAATGCAATAAAAGGATAGATCATAGTGCGAGTGAATGGGAGCGTGAGCTATGAGCCCAGAGGGCCCTCCACCCGAGATTGGTCTCCTTCGCAGGGGTTAGACACGGATTGAAGGAAACGTCAACACCATTCTCCCATGCTTGCTCCCCGCCAGGCTAGTAGCTCCACTGGTACCTGTGGGGTGAAGTAGACAAAAGGAGAACAGAAAGGGGCATGCGGGGGGGGGGGGGGGGGGGGAGGAGGAGGAGGAGTCTAGCCGAAGGCCGGTGATAATGGGGCTCATAATCGAGCAGTGGTACTGAAATACAATGGCCCATTTGGGGAGCAACGAATCTGCCCCGATACAAGGCTAGTGGGAACGAAAGCCTGTGGTAGAGGTCCCTTAAGGGTTAGTGTTGTCTCTGTCCAGCCGAAATTCTTTGGGGTATCCGTCTAAGTGAATGGGGGGGGGGGGGGGGGGTGGGGGGGCAGCGGCGATAGTGGGGGGGCCCTGTGCGTAGGGGCACGAGTGCAAGCCGTAGTCGTCGGGGATGTAATAGTGCGCAGCTTCCACAATTGACACCTTAACCTACGAGCATGATTAGTGGATTGTCACTCTCAAGCCAGGCATCGTGGGAATGTGGGAGCCTGACCGCTTGAATATCTGCCTATTTTTTCATAATAAGCACTTATTGTCGGAATGGACCAGTTTCTATCCCCCGTCGGGGATATTTCCCCTGTAGGGCGAGTGCCGCGACTACTGTGAGGAACCAGGCGGAGATGGGTTCACGCACTGAACGGATTGAGGCCGGGTCTCAATAACCAGTTGGCCTTGGGAGGCCTCCACGGCGTACCCCTCCTCAACGATTGTCTGTGAATCAGGGGAGAAGTTGACCAGAAAGAAAAACCCCTAAAAATGCAAAATCCAACAGGACCCCGGCTCGACGTCTATAATTTGTAAATGCCTAAGTGCACCCCCTTCGAATAGCCGTTGTTATTAGTCTATGTCCACTGTTACGTGTGGAAACACATTAGGAAACCGCTTAAGGAATTCCAGTTTGCAAGGGAGATTCATTAACAAATGAGGGGTCCTGATAAGGTCCTGGGGTAAGAAAGATCGCCCCTTGTGATAGACCCCATCCAGGACTCGGTATAGATTAGGAATCATATCCCGAATATAGAAGCTGTGCAGAAAAGATGCCTGCCATGTATAGGTGTTCCCTCACTCCCCGTAAGCCACTGTTGGTGACAGGGTTGCCATGTACCTACTATAGCATTTATTAGTCTCCAGAGAAAGATTCGTCCGGGAACAACTGCGCGACGCGTGGGAATAGAGAACTGATTCCCTGCGAACTGTGCAACCTAAATGTTTACATAGTATGGCAGATTCGTCAATGTTTTTAAGTTGCTTTACTTATTCGAGATAAATCACTGGAAAGAGTAAAAGCATTTGAAATTAGACGAGGGTTCAATGGACGTAATAGGGTAGTCCTATGCTTTTATTGATGTCGTTTATTTATTTAATTATTTTTATTATTATAAGCCTCACTTATTTCGTATTGCTTCAAATATTGATGAAGAACGAACATACAAATTTTTTGCCGCTATATCAAACGTAACTCAGATCATAACTCCACCCCCTGATAAAAATGGATTCGCCCAGCTAAACATGTTGACCTTATATGTTCCGGACTAAACCAATGGTTACCGGTTGCAGTTGCGTCAAGATGGGTGGGCTTAGTTCTGAATACAACATCCAATGCCCAAATCGACAGGCAAAGAATAAGTCATTGATGTAGTATATTTTGAGAAATCACATTGAATATAAAATTTCTCAAGTCAAATTGCCATTAGTGTACTAAAGTCAGTTGTTGGCACGGTGGCTGGCTCCAACAATGGAGATTTTGACTGTTCCTTGTTAGCAGCTAGTATTGCAAACCATTGAACAAGACAAAGGCACCCTGGTTTCAAGGCTGCATTGACTTATTACATCAGCACACAAGGGTGGCAAATTTTAGTTTAATTTGCCACTCCATCGTTGTCCACAGTTGTACAGTCTGTCCGCTACAGATTCTATCGGGTCGTAATATCACCGCCTATTTTTAATTTATTTATTTTTGTTTAAATAATAAAACAACAAACGGAGTTGTTGGCGTTGGGCCACGGTGGTAAAAGTATTAAATACCGTCCTGGGAATTTTGTAAGCACATGATTCATTACAGTCGAACACCTTTATAACGAGGTCCCTGGACTTTACAATTTACCTTGTTATAACAGGTATCTTGTATGGTCAGTAGTTGAAACAAAGAAAAACAAGGACCCAGGACCTAACTATTTATTTAATATTTTATTTATTTTTAAGCAGGATGTTGTACTAACAGTGCTCTTATTATCGGGGTTCGACTGTATTTCCAAAAATGGCTCGTAATCTTTAATATATACTGCAACCTGAGAAAAGTATACTGAAAATAATCTTTCCAAAGTTTTCTTTGAATTTATTCATATTTTCTTTAATTATTTCTTCCTTTACTTTAATTATATATTTGTATTTTTTTTTTTTTTTTTTTTTATTTATTTATTTATTTTTTTTTTTTTTATTTATTTATTTATTTGACATTTCGATGTAACTTTGAATTGTCTATAACTTTCGCATGTCTCCCACGATGGAATGATGAGACCTGCACTGGTTTGCTGGAATCCCACATTGGGAGTGTCTATCCCGTCCTCTGGTACAGACAAATGCCTCAACTTAAGCAGGGCGAGACTTTGGCAATAAACAGAGTAAATGTTCAGTACTTATGGGAAGGTGAACTCTAGAACTGCATTTAAAATAGGTTTTACGAAAAATGTACCCGATCCGGAAATTTAATTCTCAGTTGTCGATACAGAAAACCACTCACTAATGCCATGTTCTTGCAATATTTGCCAGCCAGATTTTACAGGAGTTTGTACTATTTAAATGATGCGACTGACGTCGCTTGAAATAGCGCTCAAACGTTACGTCTATGCTAAACTGTGGGTGCTACCTGACTCGAGATTTAGAGGACGGGGACTCATAGCCTCGCGTCAGGAACATACAATCTAATGTACATTACAAATTGTTGGGGTCCCCCTCCCCTCTCAGGATTAATGGAAATAAATTTGAGGTTAATCTAATTGGCCAGGGCAGGGAAAACTACGGAATTGTGTGCACGGGGTGACAAAACCAAAATTTTGCCTGACTGCACTATAACACCTCACCGGGAGTGGATTCTAGAGGTTGGCATGACGTGATCTGCCCCGTTGTTCTGGTTACGTGGTGGCGGCCGATGTGTATGTGTAGTTCCCCTTCGCAGTGCCTAGAAACCATTGATCTCCATGCAGAGTTTAGCTTCACCAGTAGTACAGGCAAATTTCCCGGATGTCCGACTTCACAAATGGGGGATGATACACACATCAAGCTGTCCGAATTGGGCTGGTGATGGGGTCTGATCATAATGATGTTGGTGCGGGCTGGCATGCAGGCAGGGTGCAGGCAGATGTGCAATGTTACAATGTACTATGTAGAGCCAGGGATTCCCTGAAAAACCTGTCATGTATGGGCCAAAGCCCAAAAGTATGGAGCAGCCGCTCCACTGTGGGTGAAACAGGTACATGGCGCCAGATGTGTCAGCGTGGTCAGTGGTCGACCCCCGAGGTGGTGATGCCCAGCCATGGTAGGGGTGTGTTACCAGTCCGGCAGTTGGGGTTGCGTGCTGGAGCGGTGCAGTCGTAGGTGCCGTGCCCCGCGTGTCATGGTGTGGTGCACGCTGGCTGCTTCGGTTACTGGACAGGGGTTTGTTTGCACTGGTCTGCGGCTCACGATGGTTGTACTTTGTTGTGTTAAAGCAGGGCAAGCTGAGACTGTTTCCCAGCTGGCCGTCGTTAATGGCAGCTCTCTCAAAGTTTCTTAATCCTCCGTCCGTGGTTTAAACGAAGGCCATGGAGGCTGTCGCTCCCGTTGGGGCCACGTCGCGATCAACGGCGGCGGACCAGGCGGCGCGGTTTGTTCGAGCGACTGGCTCAGCCACAGATACCAGCACTGGAGGGCGCTGTTCATTGCCCCGTCGGCTGCGGTATCAACCACAGACATAAATAACCCATAGACGGACAACTGGGGGCGCAATACTGTAATTTCAGGAAAGCCGCCATTTTTGAAAACTATGGGCAAAATCGGTCCATATCCATATTCACGTACATGTACACATTTTCGCACAGAACGCGGCGGTCTGTTTGTGAAGTCCTCAAAGCAACGGCACAGAAAAGGGTAATTTGCAGCATTTTTATGTCTTTTTATGAGAGAAAAATAAACATGATCAGGGTTTAGACATGAAGTTTACGTGAATTTCATTCAATATTTAACCGGGGAAAAATACTAATTTAGGACTGACAAGTATCACGCCAGTTTATCATTTTTTTATGCACTCATTATTCTGTTTTTTCCTTCCTCCATGGTTGAGGCTTAATTGTGTAATTCATGATAGCACCATGTCACCTTGAGTGCTGAAAAACATGCAAAAAAAATCGTGGCAACTTCACTCACACTTTACTTTTTAGCCAACAAATTCTCCAATTTCTTTTACGTGGCAAAGATAAGGTCCCCGGTATTTCAACAGCCAAGTTTGAAGGCTCAATTAAAAATTTAAATGAGACTTTTTATAAAATATTTTGCACCTATTGTGAAGAGGCACATGATTTCAGTTCGAAGCAAAAGACTAGACTGTGCACGTGCATGTTCAACTGTTTGAAAAGATTGATTGTTTGCAGGGGGGGGGGGGGGGGTGTTTCTGATTTTGTTAAATGTAAATTTGCCCAAATTGACTTCCAAAATGTTTCGCCTTCCAACAAAATTGTACGAGTTCGGAGTGGGGGGGGGGGGGGGGGGGGGGGGGGGTGTCGATGGACACTTTCTCAACGTTGGTGGCGCCATTTTTAACCTTTTGTTTGTTCCTAACGACAGCAAAAATAAATTAGACCAATTGCAGGGTTTTCCTTTTCTGGTTTGCAACTTTAGGCATAGGCCCTTACATTTTACAAGCAACAACAAAAAATGTCAACGAGTGGGGAGGAGGGGGGATTTGAACCCCCCCCCCCCCCCCCCCCCCCCCTGATCTCTTTAGTGTGGCATACGGGTGTGGAGAGATGTGGCCTAGGCCTATATTATAGTAACAGACTGCTTCTTCTTTTGACATGTTTGGCACAGTTGACTGATTCAGTACTAAATTGGGTGTTGGACTGATTTCCTGTGTCAGTCTATTTTCTTGCATTGCATGTTTAAAATACATTAAGTTTTGAACTCTTATACATGTATGTACACAGTATCGAGAGTCGTACATTTTTTATTGGAAGATTTTACTTTAATACCCTCATCAAAAATCGGTCAGAAGCAGCAAATCTTGGAAAATAACCCTCCACTTGTGTTTAGAATTGTTTAAAGACTTGGCAAAATCTGTAAAAAAGAATGAGGCAGAAATCAACATGTGAACACTTTGAGTTACCATACACTGTACTATGTGCACTGTGCCAAGAACACAGAAAACACAAACTTATTTTCCAAGATTTGCTGTTCCTGACTAATTTTGGTGGAGGGGTTATTAAAGTAAAATCTTTCCCTTTGGAAATTTAATTTTGTCGGTGCCTATGACCCAACTTGATAACAAATTTGCTTATGAATAAATGTTAATAAACACTTGTTTTTCCTGGTACATGTTTTGCAGAGATGAAGGTGATGTGCAATGCCTCAAACCTGTAGCGTGGGGGTGCAAACAGCAGTATTCAGAGGAAGCAAGATTCCACTACCTCACCAGACAGTGGATGTATGTTATGCATTGGGATGAATCCTTCTCTTCAAGATAGCCTCTGCTCAAAGCATTTTGAGCCAGAGTGTTTTAAAATGGGTGGTAAAACCAGAATCCTCAAGTGAAATGCTGTGCCTACACTGTTTGACTTTCAAACTTGCAAGAGAGCCAGTTCCCTTCATAAACCTGCAGAAGACCAGGATATGCAGAGCAAAATATTGACTTTCCAGAATAATCATGGCTTCTACACATTGCCATCAGAACTCCATCAAATGAAGAAGTACGTGAACAATTGGAGAGATAAGTGTGAGCCCCTACAAGCTAAGATTAAAAAACTCAAGAGTGAAAGTTTGTAGAAAATCCCAATAAAACTCAAAACTTCAAGGGCTTTCGACACTTTTGTGGCACTCGTGTTTATTTGTGTTAAGCTTTTTCGTTCACAAAAGACCAGGCTTGAGCCATCTTACTCTTCTGAATGTTGTATCTTTATTTTAGATTTACACATAAAAGACAAGTACCAGAATACTTTCATTTTGTTTTCAGCTTTATGGGTGGTTGTTTGAATTGTTTTTTAGTTTTTGAGTGACATGAGTATAAGACTCATTGTTGTCGAAGGTTTTAAGGAGAATTCTATTACAAGAATTGAAACTGTAAAAACTTTCCTACATGTAGTTACACACGTTATATTACATGCTCTTATAATTACCTTGCATACTCTGTGTGGACCTGTGAACAAAAGATGTCCACACGAAGCAGGAAGGAAAAGAAAACGTTATGTGGACTTGCCCACGTCCACATAATGTTTCCCCTCATTTTGGGGTTAGGGTTATCTGTCGCAAAATGAAGGGCAACATTTAAGAGAATCACAATCAAAAAATTTGGGTTGAAAGAACATTCACAGTGCGAGTGAAATTCTCTTTAACTACATCAAAACAAAGGAATGTCCACACAAGGTATGGAAGGTAAATGTGTGTACATGTACATGCGTGTGAGGGTTACAGAATTTATTATTTATGCACCAGTAGGGAGTAAGAGGTGTTTCAGATTGTTGGCCTATGTGCATGAATAACACATTTATGTATGGTTACTATACTGCAATTCTAAGTAGTCAACAGACCTAGATCAAATTTTTTTTAAATAGTTTTTATAGACACCAATCTCTATTTTGAATCCTATTTTCTTTTGCTATATCCCTTATGACAGGCTATTAATTGTACAGAAAAGTTATACACTGTTCTATATTTTAAAAAGAAATATAAAAAAAATTATCCAATGAATGTAGCTTTGTTTTTATTTCAGTTGTTACAAATAAATTTAAATTCAGTTTGAAAGCGAAACATTTGTGTATGCATGTAAATACATTATATCGGTTTACAAGTAGCAAACTTGGTAGTGGTCTTGGGGTCTACGGGGCTCGGACAACTCGACCGTCTGCGTCAAATGGGAAGACAAGTCATCCATTGCTGGGGTTTCTCGGTTGTGGAAGGGAAAGCCGTCTTGGCTGGGCGTCGGTCTATGTTTTGTGGCGCAGGGCTGGAATATGCGGGAAGGGGTACTTGGCGGGGTACTTGGCAGGGTGATTGGGTTGATGTGGGCCGGACAGCGCTGTCGTTTTGAATGGGGCTTGGATACACAGGGGGCCGGGTAATGTGAATTTTGGTTAAGCCTTGAATGAATCAATAAGGCCTACCGATTGTGTTGGAATCCGAATTTACAATATTTGGGACCAAGGAACCTTGTTTATATTACGTTAATTGGGGAAATAAATTTAAAACCCGTTAATTATTTACGAATTTTCAGAATCATGAGTTTTTCGAGTAACTAGACACGGTCGACCTGTCCCAACGGTCGACCTGTCCCAACGGTCGACCTGTCCCAACGGTCGACCTGTCCCAACGGTCGACCTGTCCCAACGGTCGACCTGTCCCAACGGTCGACCTGTCCCAACGGTCGACCTGTCCCAACGGTCGACCTGTCCCAACGGTCGACCTGTCCCATGTTCGTTGTTATACTTGCAAAAATGCTCTTCTGATTGGCTAATAATGTGACAACATTTAGCTGTTCTAATATCAGAAATTTTCATTCATCAGTAACTGGTACCCTAAATTAGGGGTTCCCCAATTATTTCCTTTATTTTTTATTGCCATTTAAAATTGATTTTTCTGGTTATTATTTTCCTGATGTTCGATGCAAATTCATGACAGATATTTAGCATAAAATCAATAATATTTGGACTGGTTCACAGTGCCATAGGTTTGTGTATAAATTACATGGTTTGTTTGGCCTCCAAACCGACAATGCATGAGAATGTCGAAAAGGTTTATTTCAATAGGCCTAATGGTGGACAGAATCTGTAGAAAACACTATACCCCGAGACCCCTACTTTAAAAAAAAAGTAGCTCCTATTTATTGTGAAATAGGCCTAGCCTTGTCGAGTGCAATTTGAGTCCTGCGCGCGCGAGGGACTTAAATTGCGCTTGACAGTTAGGCCGCGCCTCTATCATGTGTGCACGTCGGCATAGTCGAAAATGGAAGTGTGCTTATTAGGCCTAACGTTAGTTCCATTTTTTTGTAAGAAAAACATTATTTTCGAAAAAAATAATCAAATACATAACTGTGCAGCAGTATATAGTGAACGCTTCGATGGGTTTTCAGTCAACATCAATGCGTTTTTAACCGAAATTACCGATTTGAATCAGTCCTCCCGATATTTCTCCATAGAGTCGTGTATAATTTTCAGCAACTTCCGCCCATAGTTTCATACTTAGTCGGGCGCCGTCAAAATTACGGTATCCTGACGTTGATTTCAATAGGCGCTGTCCGTCTATGGGTTATTTATGTCTGTGGTATCAACGCTATGCAGAGCTAGCCGGCCATGGGCGTCGTATTGCATGTCGTATTGCATGCATGCTGGTCATGTCAATGCCCGGCCCGTGGGTTTGTTGGAAGTCTGCTGAAGGCTGGAGCGCCCTGGACTAAGCTCGAGCTTGACGTGAATGAAGACGTTTTCCAAGCCGACCGCCGTCCTCTGGGATCTTCCGATAATGGCAAGTGTTTCCCCTTGCTGGGATATCTCGAGCGAAATTTCTAGAGGAGAAATTTTGCAGATAGTTCGGAGAAATTTTTTGGGCTATGTGTACGCTCAGCGAAGAAAGCGGAAAAGTGGCAGAAAGCGCGCGAATGCTACACTGCTCGACCATAACACGGTCTGGGATTGGTGGATGGTCCGACGACCGCATGCGACGACCGCATGGGACGACCAATCCGTAAACGCGTCTGATTGCTTCCTGTGCTGTTGGAATGTCTGCCCTTCCCCCCAGTGCCAAAGGGGTCTTCCGGAGACGAGCACCGGAAAACCATATTATAATGGAGGTACCTCCGTGATATTATTTATTCATTTATTTATTTCTTTATTTGTGTGTTTATTTTGTCATGTTTGTGAAGTTTTTTGTTCATCAATGAAAATCCCACGCGGATTTTGCACATGATGCTGTACTTCTTGTCTGGATTCATTGCTCGGATTTATTTCGGTTGCAAGCACGCGTTTTCTATGAATCGGTGGGGGCGTCCTTCCCCATAGTCGAAAATAATGACGTCATTGTGTTTTATCGGGCGCTGTATAAAAAGATACTCAGTGATCTATTTCTCCCTTCAGTATTTTTGTTATGGTACAATATAAGTACATGTAGTCTGTAGTAAGGAAATGCTGAGATGTTATCTGTAATAATTTTAGATATTTTTATTGCAAAATATGGATTTGTTTTCAATTATTATATTTCTTGTATTATCAATGTAAATTACGGTATATAATACATATTTTGTTGTATGGGTTGTACTGTTATTTGTAGAAATTTTGGGCTAATGATTTAAGTTGTAGGGCCGGTACGTTGATGTACATTTTAGTACTCAAGCAGCCGAGTGTAAAAGGAGATTTTTTCAATGCGTGTTTTGTTTTATTGTATCTGGCAAGAAAAATGTTTTGATAATACATTTATTTAGCATGTTAATTTGATGTGTTATTTGTACGAATATATTTATGAAATTTGGAAAGGTTTGTTAATTTTTGGGGGAATTTCTTGAAGTGTAAAAACTTCAATTGATTTGTATTATTAGTTCAGTTTAAATAAGCAATATGCTTTACAATAGGAGTGTACATTTATGGGCAGTATGGGAATGGGGTACTATATTTAAAAATGAACATTCGTATCGAAATATTAAAGAAAGTCATTTTTTAAAAATTAAATCTCAAAAATGTAATCTCAGAAATCGCTATAAAGGTTCGCACTGTCACATCGGTGCATCAATGCAGTAAGATGCAAGTGTGTATAGCTTTACGGTGTAAATTGCATTTTTACAAGGGTCATAAATGTTAATTTGTTTTGTTTTTCCCAGGTATTTTAGTTTTAAAAATTTCTCGATGACATTTTGAAAAATGATTGAGAAATGAGTTATTTCGGTTACGGGTACTTCATAATCTGGAACTGGGTTCTGATATTAGCAGTTGAGTGTAGTGTTTTCAAAAAAGGACTTTTTGGTGATATGACGTCATCATAAAGTCACACATTTTTACATTGATACGTATTTAGGACCTAACAAATGTATTAGAAAAAATAGTTTTTATTTTCTGATTAATAAGAGTTTAAAATTTGGAGAATAGCTTGTATGTTATGATAATGTCACTTTGGATTTGTTATGCTATTGACAATATCTATTTACGCACCAATTTTTATGATCTGACCTGTTTCAAAAAAGCACATTTTTAATGACGTGTTATGACATTTTGATGTCATATATTTTGGACTTTTATATGTATCTATGACCTAAGAAACTTGATAAAAAAGGAATTTTGAATTTACATTGTTCTGTTGATGAGATGGAATTGAAAGGTTCAAAAACTTAAAAGTTATACTACAAAGTTGTATGACGTTATGATGGTGTCACGTGAATTTTTATTAGTAACAGATGTTGGTTTACCTGACACGTATACCAACCTGATGGAATTTGTATTTTAGTTTGATATTGGACCTTTACAAATGCTCCTTCAATGTAAGATGATACCTTATGATGTCATCATGATG
The DNA here is from genome assembly GCA_037893225.1 of Hippasteria phrygiana. Lineage (NCBI taxonomy): Eukaryota > Metazoa > Echinodermata > Asteroidea > Valvatida > Goniasteridae > Hippasteria > Hippasteria phrygiana. The sequence goes on from JAZGUH010000101.1 coordinate 588,017, forward strand.
TTATTGTTTCGGATCTGCATACGCATGTCATGTGCATAATGTAATCTTTCTTTGGGCCAGGTTTGATAAAAATGTGATTTTAAAAAGTGTACAAATTAATGTGTTTGGCAGTAAAACTGTGGACGAATTCTATGCAGTTTGGGAAATTGGCTTTAATCAGATTCGTCAAATGTTTGCACCGCTAATGTTGTTTGCTGCCCTTATTAGCATGGTAAGTATTTACTCAGAACTATCAAAATGAGATTGTTGTGCGTTGTGCCTATTAAATAAAGCCTTGTACCTATTCAATAAGGTGTAGTGCACTTTCATTAATACATGATGATGTCCGATAAAACGATTTTAGTTGTTTTGGAATAGTGCTTTTCACTAAGTATTGCTTTGTATACATTCACGATGGATATGTGAACGGCTATGGAAACGTTTGCATGTTGTCTTGGTAGAGTATGTTTGGCGGCGAAATGCAGAAATAGAAAAATTGTAGAGCGCCCTCTTTGGTTATTAGTTTTAGTTGGGTTCTCATTGTGAAGTATTAACCTGACGCGTGTGCATGTTCGTGTACGTGTAGCTAGTAGTAGTACAATACAAAGAGAGGTAGGAAGGGCAGGAAATGCTGATATGTCATTTATAATAATTTTGGATATTTTTATTGGAAAATATGGATTTGTTTTTGAATGTTATGTTTCTTATTTTGGTTATTAATATAAATTATACAATAGGCTTTTTTTGTATTGATTCTACTTATAGTTCTAGAAATTCCGGGCTAGTTGTAGGGTCGGTCATTTGTTGGTTATGCGGTATCGGACATGTCATGCATGTCGGGTTCCAAGTGCACATATCATGCGCACATCATAATTCCTGATTTTGTTTCGGGAGAGGAAAGGTTTTGCTTTAATACCCTCCACCAAAATCGGTAAGGAACAGCAAATCTTGGAAAATAACCATCTATTTGTGTTTATAATTGTATAAACACTTGGCACAACCTTTAATTTTGAGAATTTTGTTGGGACATAGGGGAAGATAGTTTGTGTTTTCTGTGTTAGAAGTTCTTGGCACCATGTACATTTTTACTACATGTAATAGTTATTCTAAAGTGTTCACATTCATGTTGATTTCTTCCTCATTTTTCACAGATTTTGCTTACATAAATGTTGAAATAACAGGTTGTGCCACATGTTTAGACAGTTATTATCACGGAGGGTTGGTTATTTTCCAAGATTTTGCTGTTCTTGACTGATTTTGGTGGGGGTATTAAAGTAAAATCTTTCCTATTGCAATTTGTCATCTAATTGAAAAAAGATGTAAACTTTTGTCCGACAAAAGTTGGAGCATACAAAACATCTTAAACCACAATGCGTTGATAGAAAATGAAAATTGTGGATATAAATTACATCAAGACAAAAACTTTTCTGTGATTTCGTTGGTAATCTGCTATGATTTTTGAACGTGTGTGGGGAACTGTTTATGTAAATTGTGAATTACGATGTACGCTTGTGCAGTTAGAACTCTGAATTGGCTTATTAGTTTGAGTAACTTGGACCTTTATTGCCCTTTTTAACAATTGGACATGATCTGGCAATAGTAGGGTCCAAGGGATTTGTGCGATAGAAAGTGTTGGTGTGTTTTTTGGCAAAATAGAATGTTTGAATATCCAACAAAAGTATTTTAATTTACCCTTACAATGGCTACCAAAATGCTGGATGCCACTTGAGGTAGGTGTACAAGTATATATAGAGTTTAAGATAAAGATGGAGGTACTAAGGTTCATTTACGATACAAATGAAAAGTCCAATTTCACGTTCAATTCCAAGAGGTACCTACAGTGATATAATCGTCTTTTAAAAAAAATACATTTTGAAGCTGGACCTGACTACTTGATTGTGCATTAATACATTACGGCATGACCTTGGACTTCAGATCCTGTGCATAGTTGCCTTGGACGCTACTAATTGCCAGAATCATGTTGAAATATTTAAAAAGGCGATAAAGAGTTCAAGTACTGTGACTAGACTAGTATGTACATACAGGCTTGTACTACAAGTCAATTAGGTTATTTTAGACTGTATAGGGAAATGACACTTTGTCAATGCCTAGTGTGTTTTATTGTATCTGGCAAGAATAATGTGATAATAAATTAATTTATGAGCATGTCAATTTCATGTATTTTGGAAGGAATTTATTCCTGAAATTTTGATATGTTTGTTAAGTTTGAGGGAATTTTTGAGGTATAAAGAGTTAAATTTTGTATTATTAGTTCAGTTTAAATAAGTAGTGTCCTTAACAATAGGAATATGCATTTATGGGAAGTATGGAAATTAGATACTTGATTAAAAAAAAACCACTGATATCCAAATACCAAAGAAAGCAAATTAAAAAAATAGCGAATCTGAAAAATTAAATTTCAGAAATTGTTGTAAAGGGTTCGTACTAGTACATCGGTGCATCAATGCAGCAAGATGCAAGTGTGTACAGTGAGATGTATTGCTTTATGGAATAAATTCCATTTTTGTAAGTGTCATCAATGTTAATTTTTTTTTTTCAGGTACTCTTGTTTTTAAAAAAAATTGCTACTTTTGAGAAATTACTGAGTAATGAGTTATTTTGGTTATGGGTACTGCATAATTTGGAAGCGGTTGCTGACAGCAGTTGGGTGTATGGGTACCCAGTTTAGATGCACAGTCCAATTTTAAAATACTTTTAATATAGTGACTGATATATACCGTGCAAAATGCCAATGTACATTTCTAACAGTGCATGTACAAAATGAAGCATGTTGTATGTGAATTTGGAGAATCATCATGTACATACACGATCGCCTTTTTCAGTAAACATGGTTGATTGGTGTGATAGCAAGGTGCTTTTGTCCTGAATGGTTTTGCTGTCTAAATACTGAATGGATGTAATGATGCAGTCTTTATTAATGTTGCAGTCTCTAAAGTTGAATTCCTTTTTCAGTGTTGACACTTTTAAGATAATGGTGGGGGTTAAGGATATAGTCTTTTAATAACGTTGATATGCATGAGAATGAGAAGGATAATTGGTTTGATGATGATTTCTTATTGCCAATTTGTGTTGGCATATGTATGTTTAGTTTAACACTTCCCCTTTATGTGTGTATGGTGTACAGCATGTTTAAATCCTTCTTGCCTGTGTACATTATATTTGTACATGTACTTTTCTTTTGGAGAGTTATTGAAAAGATCATGAAATACATGCATTGAGACATCACTTGATAACAGAAAAGATAAACAAAGATATTATGTTGGTAAATGTTGGTTTATGGTTAATGCATTGAGCATGTATGATGTACATAGTGACAGTGGCGTATGCAGCGGGGGGTAGGGGAGAACTTCCCCCTGTCCCCCTACGGCAGCATTTGAGGTGTCATAAAAAAACAAAAGGAAATAGTGTTTTTGCGCTGGTTTTAAGATGGTTCAGATGTTGTTTGCCCTCCGTGGCAGAAAAAGCTGGATGTGGTATATTTATAAAAGTGAAACAATATGGAAATAGCATGTTTAAATCTGGTCTTTATTTGTATCTGCAGTGCATGGTAAATATTGTTCGGAAGAAAAATAGGATGATTAATGGATTTTGTGTTTTTTATGTTTCAGAAAATGGTCAAGGCTAAGAAGTTTGTGAGTCGTAGAATTGTGGGACACCGCTTTGATGAATGTATGTCTGTTTTGCAATTATCACCACATTTCCCTCCTTTCATTATTCCATTTCAGTCTTCTTGTATGTCTTGTGTTTGGTCTATTTCATCTTTCAGTAAGTTGACATCGTCCTCTCATCCAAATGCTCTGAGGTTGGCACCTCCTCAGAGAAGTCGTCTGTTCATGAATGATGGGCAGTGCGCAAACCAGTTGGCACCAGACATATGTGTGTATGCGCTGGAACAAGTGAGACCATATTCACTTTGTTCTGGTACTGGGGCTCTCTTGCCTTGCAACTGGAACAGACAGCAAATAAGATGCACAGCACTAAACAGTTGTAAAGTCAGATTTAAGCATCTCAATTGTAAGCACTACATAAAGCAAAGACATGTAAACCGAGAAATGTTCAAAGTGAGCATTGTTGAGAAGCAGATAGTACAAAACAGAGATGGAAGGACTGGAAACCATGATCAGAGAAGAAAAGTGAGTTTGAAGAAGTGTAGAATCAACCATGTGTCACAGAAGAGGAAAGGTAATAGGAATGCATTGAAAATGTTAAAGGCAAGTGGGCAAACATGTTGTAGTAGGAATCAGGTATTGCAGTCTGTTGTTGAGTATTATCAAGAGAAAAAGAAGGTTTCCAAACCAAATTGGAAGAAAATTAGAAGAGAAAAACGAAGACAAACATTCAGAAGGTCAAGGAATGGTAAAGTTGTTGAATTTCGTTTGAGTAAGGAAGAGAGGAAAAACCATGAAAAAGGAGCTAAGAACATTCAAAGTCACACAAGAAGAAGTCTGAGCTATGTAATCAAGAAAATGCATAATAAGAAAGACCAATGTGAAGAGAGGACATGTAGCAAAAGTCAGAATGAAGAGAAAGTTTCAGTGAAGAAGAGGAGTAAATGTTTACATGGAGTTGCACAGATTGATACAGGGAAGAGATTGCTTAAGAGATGTACAGTTGAGAAGGCAGATGTTAAGAATATGGATTACTCTTTGAAGGAAACGCGAGCTATCCAGTGTTGGTTATGTGATCAAATTACTACTGCAGATGAACGAGTTGTGGAATGTGATATTTGCAACATATGGTATCATGTGAATTGTATGGGATTTTCAAACATGCAGGCAATGTTAACAAGTAAATCAGTATCATGGTTGTGTCTCAAATGTGGAAGATGTAATTATGCTGATTCTTTGTTGTATGATCTTGGCATTCCTACAGATGAAAACAAATTTAGGATGACATGGAACATGGAAAATGCAGCTGTCCAGTCTTGCACTGATGAAGGTGTTTCTTGCTCAGACAATTATGCTCAAGTTTCATCAGTGAATGAAAATACAGGTGAGGCACAGAGAAGTACTTGGAAGATCAAGCATGTAATAGGACACATAGATGATATGGAATGCACAGATACATGTTTAAATACAGAGCAACAATTGAGCATTGTTAACCAAAGTGGAGGTTATTTTCTGCGGAGCAAGAAAAGTACTAATGTTGAGAGTAGTCCCAGTAGTGGAAAGGAACAATACAAAGGAAATCAGGTTAAAGCACAGAAAACAAGAAGCCAATCTGTCAGTCAAGGTGAACATCATGATGTGAGCAGAAATAAAGCAACCTCGGAAACAAAACCTACTAAATACAGACTTCTAAGTAAGAAACAGCATGACCTAAATACAAATGATGGTGATGAGAAAACAAAATCAAAAAGAAAAGCTGAAGACAATTTGCCAAATTGTGTTGAAGGTACTGATTGTAGGAAAAAGACCAGAGTCCTCCCACAAAGAAATAATTCACAGAAAATGACTAAATCTAATGACCAAAACAAAACATTTAATTGTAAAAGCAATTGTTCTGGTGAAGATAATCGAGAGATAAATGAGACTAAAGGTATTAGATTTATTCAGGGCAGTTTTCATCAAGGTGATCATAAATTTGCAGATCTAGCTGGCCGACAGTGTGTTTGTATGAGCCTCTGTGGAATCCTCTTTGGCCAAATTAAGCTATTGAACATGTGGTGTTCTAAAGACATGGATTTTGTGTTGAATACCGGCAATGAATTGTACAGTTGTTTGTCTCGGAGCTCCACGATGATGAATGAATATTTGTTAGTGAATGAGTTGCCCGATGAAATTGATGCATTCGGAAAACATTTCCACACGAAGATTGATGAATCTGTGTCTGGCACTTTTGCAGAAGAAACAAATCTAAATGAGTTCAATATGATTTCATTCAGGAGGGCAGTAGAGCAGACAGTCCAGAAATATTGTGCCTGTTTTATCTGTTTCAAGGGGAACACATTTTCAGTAATTGCTCAAGATGGAATGTATTATGTTTTTGATTCACATGCTAGAAATCAGAATGGCCACCAAGACAGTGAAGGAAGAAGTTTGTTGAAATGCGAATCATCATGGCACGGTGTATACAGGTACTGTTCAGAACTCGGAGTATCTATGAATATTAGGGATTATGAACAATTTGAAATCACAGGAGTGAGTGTCTGGATAGATGATGATCACAGTATCTGTAATGAGCAGAGTTATAACAAGAGCAGTGCAGGCACTAGCACAAATGCACAGGCAAAGCAATCAAATGGAAGTGAGATAGAAATTTTGCAAAGTCATGATGCAATTGTTCATAAATTTGTTCCTTTAACATATAGAAATAAAATTACGCTTTGTGAGAAATTTGGTGTATCCAAAGTATGTCTAAACAGTCATGATATTCCAAATTCATGTGAGAAAATGGGAGCACCCGACTGTATCACAAGAATTCAAGGTGATGGTAATTGCTTTTTTAGAGCTATTTCTTGTGCTATCTCAGGAAGTGAGCATAATCATATGCAGTTCAGGACAGCAATAGTTAATCATTTAATGACAAATAGAACCAAATTTCAGTGTTTATTACGTGAAGGTTACATGACAGTTGAAGATTATGTATTGAGAACAAGAATTTGTGAAAGTGGTACATGGGCTACAGAAGTAGAAATAATGGTAATGGCAAACATGCTGGATGTAGATATTTATACATATGACAATGTAAATAAGTGGTATAAATGTTCTAGTACATACATATATACAGGCAGTGAGAGTAGTGAGAATGTTTTGAAGTCGGGAATTTATTTGTACCACAGAGGACGTGTACATTATGATTTGGTTACAAAGGTTTCAGACGTCAGTGAGGAAGAAAGCAGATGTATTAATATGCAGCGGAAACAACGGAAACGTGTAAATTTGAGATTGAAACAGAAATCACAAAGGGAGAAAGCTAAAGAAAAATATGCCAGAAGGAAGGATTTGAAAAGTGTAAAAAACAACACTTCTGATGTCAGTAAGACTAAGTGCAGATTAAGAAATAAAGACAAATATGTCAATGATATGCAGTATCAAAGTGATAAGAAATCAGCAGCAAAAACTCAATATAAAGAAAATAGTATGTATAAGGAAAAGAAAAAATCTGCCAAGAAAGAAACATATCATGGTTGTAAGAAAATAAGAAAAGCTGCACTTGCATATGAGAAAAAGAATTATGAAAGAAATGCTTCCAAGAAAAAGGAAACTTTGAGAGAGAAATATGAACAAAATGCAGAATATAGACAAAAGACATTGATTACCAAAAAAGATAAGTATCACAGGAATGAAGCACATAGGCAAAAGAAGATTAGATATGCAGAAGCTAAGTATAACAAGAATAAAGCACATAGGCAAAAAAAGATTAACTATGCAGAAGCTAAGTATCACAAGAATGAAGCACATAGGCAAAAAAAGATTAACTATGCAGAAGCTAAGTATCACAAGAATGAAGCACATAGGCAAAAAAAGATTAGATATGCAGAAGTTAAGTATCACAAGAATGAAGCACATAGATGGGAGAAGATTGCCTGTGCAAAAACTAGGTATCATGACAATGTAACATACAGACTAAAAACAATTAATACTGCAAAGAGTAAATATCATACTAATTTAACATATAGAAATAATCTGATTAAAAATATAAAAAGAAAGTATTATTGTAATATACATTATCGAAGGTCATTAATTGATAAAGCAAAAAAAAAGTATCAAAGTGATCTCCTGTACCGTGAGAAATTGAAGCATATGAATTTACAAAGATCATTTAGGAAAAGAGCAAAGCAAAGAGTTATGAGTAATGTAAGAACAAACTGGAGGAAAGAAGTGTCAGCAGGACCTGAATATATATGTGCAGTCTGCCATAAACTTCTTTTTCGCAAACAAGTCATTAAGTGTAAGAAATACAAATACAGTAACATTGCTGGTACATGTATATCTTTTAAGTATTTGCATACATGTATAAACACAATATGTAGTGAGAGGTGTGGATTGTCAGAATCAAGTCGATCATGTTTGTGGATTTGCTATACGTGTCACAGGAAATTGCTTCAAAACAGGATACCAGCAGAAGCATGTACAAACAATTTGGCATTGGAAGATATCCCTGAGGAATTGAGTTGTTTGAATACATTGGAAGAACATTTAATTGCACTTAATGTAGCATTTATGAAGATGATAGCATTGCCTAGAGGAGGTCAAAATGCAGTTCATGGTCCAGTTGTTTGTGTACCATCAAATATTTCTGAGACAGTAACAGCATTGCCTAGATGTGGAAGTAATAACCAGTTAATCCGAGTTAAGTTGAAGAGAAAATTATCTTTCAAAGGATATTACCAGTTTCAGTATGTAACCAGGGAACATGTTGAACGTGCTCTTTGTTTTTTGAAGCAAAACAATTTGTGGTATAGTAACATTGACATAAACAATGAGTGGCAAAATCCATTGGAAGATGAAGATGAACAAGGAGATAAATCTGACAATTCATGTGAGAGTGATGAAGACACAGAGGAAGAAACAGATGAGGAACGTTTGACAGGCATTACTTACGATACATGCATGCAACCAGTTAATGTTGCTTCTGAGATTTTAGATCAGCATTTCGATGAAGTCTTATGTGTAGCCCCATGTGAAGCAAATAGTCCAGTGAGAGTTCTCATGGAACAAGCAAATGAAGCCAAGTGTTTTCCAACACTATTTCCAACAGGTATGCCGACATTTACTGATCATCATGAAGGGAATCTAAGTCTTTCTAGATATTTTCATAACAGGTTAATGAATGCAGATAATAGATTTGCAAAAAACATTCAGTATGTTTTCTATGCCCAATACCTGTCAGAAATACAACAAGTTATGTCAAGTGTGTCAATTGCATTGCGTCAGAGTTCAGGAAAAGTACATTGTGCTGAGAATGTGCAGGCGAACATGATTAAGGATAGAGATCAACTTAATGATATTTTACAATCTGATAGTGGTTATAAGTTCTTGAAGCCCATCAGAGGTACACCTCCATATTGGCAATCAGCTCAGAAAGATGTCATGGCAATGATTAGACAGCTTGGAATACCGACATGGTTTTGCTCATTTTCAGCAGCTGATATGAGATGGCCTGAAATCATAAACACATTACTGCGGCAACAAGGTGATTCTAGAGACATAGAAGATTTGGATTGGGGTGATAAATGTAAATTATTGCGAAGCAATCCTGTGACTGTAGCTAGAATGTTTGATAAAAGGTTCCATACATTTTTGAAAGATGTTATCATGTCAAGGGCTGAACCTATTGGCAAAGTGAATGACTATTTTTATAGAGTTGAATTTCAGCAAAGAGGATCTCCCCATACACATTGTTTATTCTGGATTGAGAATGCTCCAAAGTTAGGAATTGACAGTGACGAAGAAGTGATTAAATTCATTGATTCATACATTAGTTGCAAATTGCCATCTAAGGAACAAGATGAGGAACTGAATGATATAATCTCTCATGTGCAGCTACATAGTCGGAAACATTCTAAGTCATGTAAAAAAAAAGGAACTGAGTGTAGATTTAACTTTCCAAGACCACCTTCAAATAGAACATTTATTACTGAGCCAGATGCAATAGTTAATGATGTTGATGACAGTGATTATGTTGGTGGTAGTGATTACGAAGATGAGAATGATAAAAGTAATGTTGAGTGTAGTGATAAAAGTAATGTTGAGTGTAGTGATAAAATGAAACAAACATGTAGTGAAGCAAAAGAATTATTGAAGTCTGTGTGGGATGCATTACAGCTTGAGGAAAACCAGCATGTATCGACTCTGGAGTTGTTTGAAAGACTTAAGATTTCACAAGATGATTTTGAAAAAGCTCATAATGTTTTAAGCAGCAAAGCTACTATTGTCATAAAACGAGAAGCGCAAGATGTATGGGTCAATCTGTACAATCCTGATTTGATAAGATGTTGGAATGCTAACATGGATATCCAATTCATCAGTGATGCATATGCCTGTGCAGCTTATGTTGTGTCATATATGTCAAAGGCTGAACGTGAAATGGGACAGTTACTGTCAAATACTCAGAAAGAAGCACAGAAGGGCAATTTAGATGCTAGACAAAGTATGAGGCAACTTGGTTGTGTATATTTACATAATCGTGAGATATCAGCTCAAGAAGCAGTGTTTCGTGTTTGTAGTCTTAGATTGAAAGAGGGTTCAAGAAAAGTAGAGTTTATACCTGTGGGTGAGAATCCTGTCAGAATGAGCTTGCCACTGAGTGTAATTCAGAACAGATCTGAAGATGATGACAGTGACATATTCATGGTAAATAAAGTTGATCGTTATAAAGCAAGACCAGAACTTGATATATTTAATGACATGTGCCTGGCTACATTTTGCTCTGAATACAGAATTATTTATAATGCAAACACAAATAAGAAAAGAAAGCATTCACCAGTGTATGTATTGAAAGATGGTTTGGGTCACATACAGAAACGGAGTAGAACTGAGCCAGCAGTAATAAGATATCCTCGGTTTACAGAGAATAAATACCCTGAGAAATATTACCAAAGTATACTGCAGCTATTTCTTCCATATCGTGTAGATTGCCAGCTGAAACCATCTCAGTTTGAAACACATCAAGAATTCTATAATAATGGTTCTGTACGTCTTAATAATCAATTGCAATTAGTACAATGCATTGTTGAAAGTAACCGGTCCATTTATGAGGCAAATGTTGATTCTCTTGAAGCTGCAGAACAGTATGTGAACAAATTTGGTCTTCAAGAAGATGCCTGGGCTTTAATCTGTCCTAACTCTGAGCAAGACAGACTTGAATGTCAATCAGAACGTATACCAGTAACAGAAGAAGAGAATGAATTTGATATTCCTGATTTGCAGGCTGATAAAAAAGGAAAACTATGTAGTTTTGAACCATATTCAGTAAAAATTTCAAACCAAGATGCAATGAATTTGTTGAGATCCTTGAATGTTCGGCAGAGACAGGTGTTTAATAAGATTCGTAATTGGTGCTTACAAAAGGTGAATGCTAGAAATCCTAAATCATTTTATGTGTTTGTCACTGGTGGAGCTGGAACTGGAAAAAGTCATTTGATTAAATCACTATATTATGAAGCTACAAGACTGTTTGCAAGAATGGTTCAGAATCCAGATAATATTTCAGTCTTATTAACTGCACCTACAGGAGTTGCTGCATTTAATATCAATGGTAGTACAATTCACAGTGCCCTGTCAATCCCAGTTGATGCTAGATTACCTTATCAACCACTTGGAGAAGAGAAATTGAATACTCTAAGGAATGCATTGCAAGATCTTCAAATTGTAATTATTGATGAAATATCAATGGTTGATCACAAGATGTTATGCTATATTCATGGCCGTTTGCGTCAGATAAAACAAACACGCAATCATGATCCCTTTGGAAGTGTCAGTATTTTAGCTGTTGGTGATTTTTATCAGTTGCCTCCAGTGAAAGGAAAACCATTGCATCAGAAAGGAATTCCGGTTGATCTGTGGAATGATAATTTCCAGAAAGTTGAGCTTTGTGAAATCATGCGACAAAAAGATGATGTTCAGTTTGCACAGATATTGAATAGATTACGAATCAAACCTAAGAAAGAAAAATTATCAGATGAAGATGTGACAATTTTAAGCTCCCGAGAAACAGGAGAGGATTGGGATGATGCATTACATATCTTTCCATGTAACAAAGAGGTTGATGAATACAATACACAGACATTGTTCGCAAAGTGTAGTGAGTGTACATGTATTGTTGCAAAGGACCTTCAAAAACATTCAAATAAAGGTAATCAAAAAGGAAAGGTCAAAATTCCTAAGAAATCAACATACACAAACTTGCCTGAATCATTGTGGTTGGGTGTTGGTGCTAGAGTAATGCTAACTAAGAACATTGATGTATTAGATGGACTTGTGAATGGTGTATTTGGGATTGTACGTCAAATAACTATGTTGCCTGATAAATCTTGGCCA